>CM076576.1:155454165-155864616 GCA_034641835.2 Pinus albicaulis | reverse complement strand
CTGTTGGAATATTTGAAATTCCAGAACAGCAATGGAGAATAAAATTCTCCCTCTTCAACACAGAGAAAAATAAAAAAATTTCTTCACTGTAGACAGAGTTTTTCCACTGTAAAAACTATTTCATTTAACTTAAAAAAAATTTGGTTACAAAATCTCCTCTGCCTGAGGGAATACAATAAAAACTTTGACTGCTTCAAAACACAGTTCAAAACCACTCACACTCTCTAAAATTTCACTCGAAAATACTCGTCTTCAAAACAATGCACTGTCATATTACCAAAAAATCGTTACATCATTGCAAGTAATATCAAATTTATAACCGCTCGTGTAAAAAAAAACTTACAATTCAAATCACATCACAGATATACAAATCTTTTTTCACCGCTCGTGTGAAAAATAAAAACTTCATTACTTCTTATTCTGCCGTGTAAAAAGATTTTTAAAACTTACAATGCATATTTTCTCACGGGCCCTTTTTAACTCTATATGCCTCAAAGACCTTTTTTTTCAATATATAAAAAAAAACTATTTTAAAACTAAAATAAAATAATAAAAACTAAAATCAAAATTCACTATGGCCCACTTACCGCCTTTGAAAAATGTGCAAATAAGGGTGGCCACAGGTATTTGTGGATCAATGCACGTACTTTTTTTTAAAACAAACATTATAACAAACTTTGACTTTGTGTTTGAACCGGACGTCAAAACAGAAAATTAAACCAAACTACATAAAAATCCTGGGTGCCAAAAAGTTGCTGCTGATGTCACCAATTTGTGATGCGGGATTTTTATTAAATCCGCCCTAAGATTTTCCCCGGGTCCGATTTTCAGCGACTTGTACGGAGAAAAGTGTGATGCGGGATTTTCTTTCAATCTGGCTTAATAAAATTCAGATCCGGAGGTTGACTACTCAATGGTTTTGGTAAGCGGCCCACGTACAAGCTTCTGCAGATAAAATTGGAAGGCGGCTTCAGTACTTTGAGCGGCTGTAAAGTAATTTCAACACTCCCCCTTACTTTCAGCTGCTGGGTTATCAGTCATACCCAGACATTTCCTTAAAAACTCAAAACTTTTCCGCCCCAATGGCTTGGTCAGAATGTCTGCAAACTGCTCCTGAGTTCTGCAGTGTTCCAAAACAATTTCACCATTGTTTACCAATTCTCTGATGTAATGAAACTTTGTGTCAATGTGTTTCGTTCTTTTGTGAAACACATAATTCTTGGATAATGCAATAGCTGAGCTATTGTCACAATAAATCACTGTTCCTTTTACCTGCTCTTGGCACAAACTTCTTAACATCCTCCTCATCCAAATTGCTTGACAAGCTGCTGCTGTGGCTGCCACATATTCTACCTCTGCTGTAGACAATGCTACAATGGGCTGTTTTTTAGAAGCCCATGAAATGGCTCCTGAACCCATGTGAAAAACATAACCGGAAGTGCTCTTCCGATCATCTACACTTCCAGCCCAATCACTGTCAGTGTATCCAACTAAATCTGAATTTTCTGAAGTAGTATATAAAATACCAAATCTTTTTGTACCTTTAACATACCTCAAAATTCTCTTGGCTGCCTGCCAATGTGCATCCTTTGGCTTCTCCATAAATCTGGAAATTAAGCTAACAGCATGCATTATGTCGGGCCTAGTTGCAGTCAAATACATGAGGCTGCCAACTATGCTCTTATACAAGCTAGGATCAAAATCCTTGCTGCTGTCCTCTCTGCTGAGTTTTAATCCCATCACTGTGGGAGTGATCGCTGATTTGCTCTCCTGCATATTAAATCTTTCCAGCACTTCATTAACATATTTTGTCTGTGAGATAAAAATCCCATTTTCATCTTGTTCTACTTCTATTCCTAAGAAGTATTTCAACAAACCCATGTCAGTCATTTCAAATTCTTCTTTCATGACTCTTTTAAAATTTTCAATAAGGTAATTATCATTACCTGTGAAAATAACATCATCAACATATAAAACTACAATCAACATTTTACCATCTTTTTCTTTGATGTAGAGGGTGGGTTCTCCCTCACATTTTTCAAATCCATTTTCCAGTAGATAGGAATCTATCCTACTGTACCACGCTCTTGGCGCTTGCTTCAGCCCATAAAGAGCTTTCTTCAATTTGCACACTTTGTGCTCTTGGCCTTTCTTCTCATAGCCTAGAGGTTGTTCAATGTAAACCTCTTCCATTAACACTCCATTTAGGAATGCCGACTTCACATCCATTTGGTAAACTTTCCACTTGTTTTGTGCTGCTATGGACAGCACTACTCTCACGGTTTCCATTCTAGCAACCGGTGCAAAATTTTCCTCATAATCTATCCCATGCTTTTGCTTATACCCTTTGACAACAAGCCTTGCCTTGTGTCTCTCTATTTTGCCTTCAGCATTACTCTTGGTCTTGTAGACCCATTTAACTCCAACGACATCTTTACCTTTTGGGAGTTCAACCAAATCCCATGTCTTGTTTCTTTCTATGGCATTAATCTCCTCATCCATAGCTTCTATCCATTTCTTTTCCTTAATATCTTCTTCAAAGTGGATAGGGTCTTCAACATGACAATATAAAGCAAACAAAGAATTGATACCTTCATTTGCTGCCTCTTGTGCATAAATGTCATTTAAATTTCTGAACTTCTTACCTCTTTCACTTGATGTACAAATGCTTGAAGAAGCACTTGAATTTCCTCTTTGTGGTGTGCTTGGAGAAGAACTCTCATTTCTCCTCAAGGGTGTCTCTTGCTGCTCTTGTGTTGGTGCTGCTGTTTGGGGATGTATTTCAGCCAATTCATCATCATCTTCATCATGAGATAAACAGTGTTTAACATTCATTGTTTTCTCTATGCTTCCATCCCAAGCTTCCTCCTCAATAAACTGAACATCTCTGCTCACAATAAACTTCTTGGTGGATGGGTTATATAACCTATATGCCTTGGATTCCTCACTGTATCCAATGAAAATACATTTCTCCCCCTTGCTGTCCAACTTCTTCCTTAACTGATCCGGAATGTGTGCATAAGCCACACATCCAAAAACCTTCATATGTGTGACACCTTGCTTTGTGCCACTCCATGCCTCTTCCGGCACTTTGTTCATCACTGCTTTTGTAGGGCACCTATTCAAAATGTATGTTGCACAATGTACAACTTCAGCCCAATAATCATTAGGCAAATGCTTTGCCTTTAACATACTCCTCACCATGTCCATTATGGTTCTATTCTTCCTTTCGGCTACTCCATTTTGCTGCGGAGTATATCTAGTTGTAAACTGCTTTTGAATACCATTTTCTCTACAAAAACGTAGAAAATATTTAGAGATATACTCACCTCCTCTATCAGTCCTTAGGACTTTGATGTGTAGCTCACTTTGGTTTTCCATAAGTGCTTTGAAATTGCAGAATTTTTCAAACACTTCACTTTTATTTTTCAAAAAGTAAACCCAAATTTTTCTTGTAAAATCATCTATGAATGTTAACATGTAGTGGCCGCTAGCAAGCGATGGAGTTTGCATCGGTCCACACAAATCTGAGTGGACAATCTCTAAGGGTGCCTTTGCCCTTATGCTTTTCCCGGAAGGAAAACTTTCTCTGTGTTGTTTCCCAAGAATACAACCTTCACAAAGGTTGTCCGGTTTCTCTATCAATGGTAAACCTCTTACCATTCCTTTTCTATTCAACAAATTAAGACCTCCAAAGTTGAGATGTCCAAATCTCAAGTGCCACAACCAATTTTCATCTTTTGGTTCGCTTTTGATAGCCTCTTTTGCCACTGCTGCTATCTTTTCTTCATTTTTCAGATCTGCTCTCATTCTAAGAGGGAACATTCTGTTCCTTGTCATCTTCACTTCAGCAATACATTGTTTGCTGGGTGGTTTGTCCATGATGGTACAAACATCATCCTCAAAAAACACATTGTACCCCTTTTGAACAAGTTGTCCAATACTTAAGAGGTTACACTTCATTCCTGGAACATAATAGACATCTGATATGGATTTCTTTGCACCTTTTCTTGTTAGAACATTTACATTCCCTTTTCCCATAACAGACACTTTACTATCAGTTCCTAGTGTGACTTGTGACTTCACACTCTCATCTAGCATAGAAAACATTGCTAAGTTCCCTGTCATATGGTTACTGCAACCAGAGTCTAGAAACCATAAATCCTCATTCTTTTCTTCAGCCATATTACAAGCCAAAAACAAATTATCTTGGCTGATATTTTCTCTAGTGAAATTTGCACTAGTTCTATTTCCCATATCATGCTGCTTCTTTCTACACTCATTAGCATAATGACCATATTTTTTACAATAGTGACATTGGACGTTGGACTTATCATACCTCTGTCCTTGAGCATTCTGCTGACCACTCTGCTGGCTGCTGCCTTGGCCTTGATGCTGATTTGGATTGCTGCCCCTTCCTTGAGCATTTGCTGGACTGTTTCTTCCACCTCTGTTTTGGCTTCTGCCTCTTCCTCTTTTGTTTCCTCTGCCTTGCCCTCTTCCTCTTCCAAAAGACATCTGGGTCTTAAAGGCGTGTTCCAGAGATGAGTTTTCACTTCTACCCAATCTCTGCTCATGAGTCATCAGCGATGCATGTAGCTCATCCACTGTGAACTTTGTGAGATCCTTAGTCTCCTCTATGGTGGTGACAATCACATCGAATCTTGAGGGTAGACTCCTCAAGAGATTTTCCACAATCCTCTTCTCTTCAAGAGTCTCTCCATGAGATCTTATTTGTGTGACCATTCCAATCACATGAGTGAAGAATGAGTCAATAGTATCTGACTCTTTCATACAGAGAGTCTCAAAGTCTCTCCTCATCAACTGAAGTTTTGCTGTCTTCACTTTTTCCATGCCTTGATAGGCTATCTTGAGAGTTTCCCATGCTTCTCTGGATCTCTTGGCTGCTGCTATCCTTGGAAACACACTCTCATGCACTGCCTGATACAATAAGAAGAGAGCTTTGGAGTCTTTCTTCCTATTGCTCTTCAGCAACTCTCTTTCTGCCTGAGTTAAATCATCAAACTCTTCTTCATTTGCTGGCTCTTCAAAGCCATCCTCAACAAATTCCCATAAGTCTTGGGAGACAAATAGAGCTCTCATAGTTATTGACCAGTAGTCATAATTTTTCCCATTAAACATTGGGAGATGGACATTTCCCATACCCATACCAGTGCTGGCTCCATCCATTCTGCACTCTTAACTATGATTAAAAAAAAACTTGACTGTGTATGTAAAACAGCTCACTTTTCTGCAACAGTGACTCAAAAACTGTATAGAGAAATACCTTTGGATTCTTTGGCTGAGTCTTCACACTGCTGGAGAAGCTGCTGCAACAAAGAACTCCTTTCCTTCAGCTTCTTTGATCTTCAAAGAGCCTGGACTAGCTCTGATACCATGTTGGAATATTTGACATTCCAGAACAACAATGGAGAATAAACTTCCCCCTCTTCAACACAAATAAAAAAATTTCTTCACTGTAGACAGAGTTTTTCCACTGTAAAAACTATTTCATTTAACTTAAAAAAAATTTGGTTACAAAATCTCCTCTGCCTGAGGGAATACAATAAAAACTTTGACTGCTTCAAAACACAGTTCAAAACCACTCACACTCTCTAAAATTTCACTCTGAAAAATACTCTGTCTCTTCAAAAATGAAAGCACTGCTGTGCACTTCAAAAAATCTGTTACACTGCTGTGCACATCAAATTTTTTACACTGCTGTGTGTAAAAATAAACTCACAAACTAAACTCAGCACTGCTGTGCTGTATCTCTTTTCACTGCTATGTGAAAAACTTACAACATCTTTTTTACTTCTACTGTGTAAAAAGATTTTAAAACTTACAATGCATATTTTCTCACGGGCCCTTTTTAACTCTATATGCCTCAGCACCTTTTTTTTCAATATATAAAAAACTATTTTAAAACTAAAATAAAATAATAAAAACTAAAATCAAAATTCACTATGGCCCACGACCTCCTTTTGAAATGTGCAAATAATATGTATGTAATACATATATATTTGTGGACTGTTCGCACGACTCTTTTTTTTAAAACAAACATTATAACAAACTTTGACTTTGTGTTTGAACCGGACGTCAAAACAGAAAATTAAACCAAACTACATAAAAATCCCGGGTGCCAAAAATTTGCTGCTGATGTCACCAATTTGTGATGCGGGATTTTTATTAAATCCGCCCTAAGATTTTCCCCGGGTCCGATTTTCAGCGACTTGTACGGAGAAAAGTGTGATGCGGGATTTTCTTTCAATCTGGCTTAATAAAATTCAGATCCGGAGGTTGACTACTCAATGGTTTTGGTAAGCGGCCCACGTACAAGCTTCTGCAGATAAAATTGGAAGGCGGCTTCAGTACTTTGAGCGGCTGTAAGTAATTTCAACTCCCATGCTTGACAGTGGTTTAGATATGGATCTCGCTAAGACTGAAACTTGAATTTCATCTAGCAATTTGTGCTCTATTGTCGCTACAACATTTCAATTTGGGTATGAGACACATAACTGTGATAGTTTATTGGTTGTTACACGCATGTACATGCATACTATTGTTGCTTTTTGCTAAACATCCCTTATAACTACTGCACCTATAGTAACCCCGTGGGTATGGAGTTCCTTTAATGGGCTTCCGCCCATATTTTCGCCATGCCCACTGATCCGAGGGGACATCTTCCCCGTTGGCTTTGTTACTTCCTACTGCTGCTGTAACGAATGACTATCCAATTGCTGAGCGAAAATTTGGTATTGTTTATTTGAACTCTTCTTCGCTGAAATCTTGGTGGCCGACACTGAAATTGAATTTGACCGAGCCGCACTCAGCCTGGATTCTGTTTTTGTGTGTTGAATGCTACAGGGTGTTGTAGAAGAGCTTGTGAAACAACTACCATTGTTGAGATGATCCGAGAAGAGGAAAACTGAATAATTTCATAGATAAACCAATAAGGAAAGAAGTTGCAGTTATTTGCATTTTTTTTCTTCATTGATCTGCAGCCTGTTTAGCCTTGGAGCTCACCAAAATTGAATTTCCACAGTCGATTTCATCAATTATCTAGTGGAATTGCAGTTTAATTATGTGCTAGGAATTATTCTTTCATGTTAAATGGTGTCCGGAAGCTGTACCATATTTAAAAATTCCAAAAAAATCCAGCGCAGTGCAGATTCACGATTAGTTTGAAGTGTTGGTTATCCACAGCAAAAGGACTCTGCCCCATGATATTTTTCATGATCATGCCCACAAAAATATGAAGGACCTCAGGCCTCAAAAACACAAAAAAAAAACAACTTATGGATTATTTGGAAAAGTCTGTGGAAAAATCCAGAAGCAATTACTTGGTTTATTGGTCGAGCGTGGAATGGAGTTGCGTAAAGCCAAAAATTGAGAAAAACCTGTGAATAATTAAAAGCAAGTGTGGAGCGTAGCATCAAAGGTATTATTTTTATGCATACCCTCCTTCCATTATTCGTGCTCCTACATCATATAAAACAAATCTCCAAAGTTGAGCTAAAGCACTCCTCCGTCCACTTTTAATGGAGTACATTATTTATATGCATGAGAAAGTGGCACAAATTTTTATGAAATACTTTTACGGTTAAGCATAAAGAAGTATTTAAAGAGTACATTAAAAAGTACTTTGAAAAGTATTTTAATGTAAAGTCACTTTTTGAAAAGTGACATTATAAAAAAAAAATTTAAGAATTTTAAAAGGAATTAAAAGGTAGAGAGGTGTGTTTTTATTTGAAATTTGTAATTTGGTATATTTTGGGAGAGATAAGGAGTGGCTAAAATATTTTTGTAAGGGGAGTCATAAGGGTAAAGAGTGTCATTAATTTTGTAATAAGGGTGATGTTTTAATTTTTTTTTGGAGTGATAAGGTGCATTAAATTTTTGTAATATTTGTGAAGGTTTGGAGTGATAAGGTGTGGGATTTGAAAAATCTTTTTTGGCAATTGATGTCATCCAAAGTCAAAAGTCTTGTAAGTCAAAGAGGGTAGATTTTCCTTTGAAAATTTTCTTGTAAGGAGTCACGGTCAATCAAAGTCCATTTCAAAGTCAAGTCAAATTAAAGTTGTAACTGAGCAGTCACAATGTCAAGTGAGCCGAGTGAGCAAAGTGAGGGTTGAGGTGAAAGATAAGTAAAGCAGATATTGAGGTTAACTTTGAAGCTAGAGCTTGGCATTATCATTGCTTCAGATGATGAAAGATGATGTACTCCAATAATTAATAAAGACATATTTTTGGTACTTGTGTCCTAGGTACACCACATGTGTGTTTTTTATTTCACATGTTTTTTATGGCTTCATATTGTTGCTTATGAATTGTGTCTATTTTTGACACATAAATGATCTGATTTAACACACACATAAAATTCAATGAAAGCAAGCACAACACTTGTAACGAAGTAGCTACAAGGAAGAATAATTAAACTCAACACATGCATTTGCGCCACTACAACACATAATCCAAGATTTTCAACATCAGCATTCTACCTCAACAAGAAAATTCACTCAATACAATCAAGTTAATGTGTTTCAAAGCATAGTCTACATCAACATTCTTGCACATAAATTTAAGAACTTTTAATTTGAGTTGGATTGTAAGGGTGCACTCTCGGTTGAAACCAACACCCTAGTTTTGAATTGATAAGAAGTCAGGAGCATAAATTCTCTTCCAGTAAGTCAAATTAAGACAAATGAATTCCTTGTTTTATGTGAGTCATTAAAATCATTATAAGATTTTTTGGGTGCATTTTCAATAGTGTTCGACGCCCTTCCTTTAAAGCACAATCAAGTGAGTACATCAAGTGCACAAGTTTTAACTCTAAAGCAAACAAAAAAAAAGTTCACCTCTCCTGCAAGCGAGTGTGAGTATTCATTCAAGCAAGTTTCATCAAGTCAGTACAAAGTTCAAACCATCAAGCAAGCCAAAGTGAAGTTCATTGCAACAACAATCAAAGCAAGCAAGCAAGTTCAAGTCTAACACAAGTAAATGTACTATTCAAACAAACAAGTTGAAAACTACAGCAAGCGAGCGTGAGTTCTAGTGAACTTGAAACAATAACAACAAGTTTCACCAAGCAAGTGATCGAACAAATTCCAAAGCAAGTGAGTGCATTCAATCCAAAAAAGTTCAACTCAAGTTAGACAGTTCAAGACAAGCGAGTGAGTTCACATGGCTCAACACATCCAGTTGTTACAAATTCTTCACAATTTGATCCTCTCAAGTGATAAAGACATGGTGCAAATCAGCAAAGAAACTCTTGCTAATCTTTCACGGCATCTACAATAGAAAAATGAAACCATTGAGTTTCTTCAAATGGAGTCACAACTACAAATAAATGAGTTGCAAGAGAAGAGTGATGCTTCCGAGTATTTGAACCATACAGGTAAAGATGATTCTAGGTCATTCATCCAAACAACTTCAAGTGTGGAAGTTGTTCCAGTTCAACTTTCTTCCAAGTCGATCATCAAGCCATGGGAAGAAATTCAAAGTAACAGATATCGACGAGGCTCGGGATATGTCAAAGATGACGCCAACTTGCATATCCCCGATTATTCAAAGCCCATTAAGTTCGTCAATGCAGGATTTCTTGAACAAATCACTTCAGCACATTCAGAGAAAGTTGCAAACAAACATAAATGCACTCAACCTGAAGTTGCAGTCAAACCGAAATGTTCTCATTGTCAAAGAACCGATCATATGGAAGATCAGTGTTTTGATCTCCATCCTTGTCGCCATTGTGGCAAGAAAAATAATTCATCAAAGAAATGTTGCACCCAACAACAATCAGCCAGATTAAAGATCAACTATGAATGGATTGATCCTTGGGAATGGTCGTCCACAGTCAAAAGATTGTATCAGTTCTACAACCGAATAAAATCACACATAGTGCAGCCAACAGTAAAAAAAGATGGTACTCTCATGCAGTTTAACGGGGGAGTACACCAGTGCACCACTCCTACACCTGAAGGGGGGAGTTCAAGAATAATTTGCAGAGGATTGTCTCTCCTTTCAGCTGACAAAGGCGGGGGGATGTCAATGAAATTGACGGTGGTTATTAGACTAAAAGTCTCGACAAAACCAGCAAAATCATCTAGTGGGCATCAATAAATTAGCCAGTGGGAAGTCAACAGTAAAGCAGTAGTGAGTTGTTTTCAACACAGCAAAAGCAACAGTGAGTTGTTTTAAACATCGTCAACCAATGGGCGTTCAACAAATTTTGTCAATGGACAAGGGATACTGATTTCACGCAAAGGACAGATGTATCCTTTTGAAACTTGGCACGTGATGGAATTGTCAAGCGAAATTCAGAGATGAATCAGACATGCAGCTGACTCATGGTCTCTTCAGATTGCAGTTTTTTCAGCATCCAGTTTTGGCAGTTTTTCAGGCAATGTTTTTTAGGATCAACATGAGAACTTGGAAGATGGTTCTTCATTCTTATTTTGGATTCATCATTGAAGGGGGGAATGTTAGACTCTCTCATAAAACAATTATAAATTCAAAATAAATTAATTAAATATTAAAAGTTAGGAATTTATGCCTAAATCTCTAGATTGGGTTGTTCTTCTAAGTTAGGTGTTAGTTTAGGTAGCTCCTAGATTGGTGTGTGAATGGTTGAGAAATTGTCTCAACCAATGTGTCCAAGATAGAACGCACTATCTTGAGACACAGTCTCCTCATCTATTTAATTGTAATATTACATTCTTTTAATAATGAGAAAATATGTGAGGAAGTCGTGAGGCTGAAGCTCTTTCCGCCATGACTGTGTTTGAGTATAAATCTGTGTTTTTTTATGTTTTTTAATGATGTGTGGTTATTCAACAAGAACACCACCGAAATTATTCACCCCACACTTTCATATAACACATTTCATAAGGAGGCGCGGAAATTTCACCAAACTTTGTAAAGTGAATCAAATTATATGCATAAAAGTCTAAAGAGTTAAGAAGATATCAACTTAGGTTTTGCTTATAGATTACATTGATTTTACATACCATATTGTATGTGCATAGGTTATGCGAAGTAAGTTATCCTAGACTTAGAAGGAGAAAATATCAATCTGAATGCATTTTAATATTCACATTATTAAATTGGATTATAGGAGGTTTAGTAATTAATAGATGGTACAAGGGGTTGTTTGAATTAGGAGCGTACAAAGATACTCTTTATATAGTAATATCATTAAAGGGAGTTGAAAAATTTAGGATCAAGGGGTTTAGTACCAAAAATGTTGAAGGGTTGTTGGTCACTTTAAAGTAGAAGAACCATGATATATATATATATATACATCGCACATTTATTACGACACATGACTGAATGGTATCAGAGCATCAGCTAGCACACTCGGCTTAGAAGGCACCACCATAGTAAACGAAATATTTTTAACAAACTAAATGGGAACAAAATAAATGAGTTACTGATAATGGTTATATGGTTTATAAGGTACTTAATTGGAGTAGGTTGAAATTTAATGGTGGAGACATATCCTCTAGCGATAACATGTGGTGAAGACATGTATGTTGAATTGGGAAATGTTAGTTGACAACCAACCTCTCAGTTTGTGTAAATCATCAAAATTCTACAACAAGAGTTTGCTCATCTCAGGAGTAGTAACGAATGCCTGCTAAAGGCTAGTGAATAAAAGGAAATAATGATAAGGGAATTGACTAAAATTTCAAGCCATTGCAGAATAGAACCAGAAGGATTGAAAAGGAAGAAAGTGGAAACATAATTAGAGAATTCTGAAAGTGGAGGTGAGTCAAATAAGACATATCCAAAATCAAAGAGGGGAAAGAAGAAAATGGAGTTACGAGGTGAGTTTAGGAAGATCAAACCCCCTACCTTTGATGGGGAAAAAGAGGAAGATGTGGAAGCATGGCTTCTTAACATGGTTAAATATTTTTAGGTATCTCCACAATGGTTATTTACAATTTGTAGGGAAAATATAATCTCTGGTGGGAGGAGGCCAAAATTGAACATATGTTGGAAGAAAAGACAGTTTCTTGGGAGGAATTCCAAAAATAGTTCAAGTCTTGATATCTGAGTGAACGATATTATGATGATCATGCCAATGAATTTCATGAGTTAAGGCTAGGACAGTTGAATATGGATGAGTTTGTAATGAAGTTTAAAAACTTACTATGGTATGTTCCCTACATAAAAGAAGAGAAGCCAAGGTACAATGGTTTTTGAATTGTTTACCAACACCTTACAAAGAAAGGGGTGACTTTGAAAATCCTAAGTCAATGGATGAGGTAGTAAGAAAAGTGAGATTTTGCTACCACTTGTTCAAAAATAGAAGTGAAGGTTTGAAACCATGGCAAAGTAAAGATAAACTAAGTATGCCATCAAAAGATATAAAGCTCCTTATTCAAAGAAATTTTAGAAAGGATCATCAAAAGAAATAATTCAGCAAAGGAAATGTAAATTAGCCCTCACAGTCTTACATTGATCAAAGCCCATGGAATTTAACAACAAAAATAAAAGATGGGTTAAGGAAATAAAGTCATTGAAGTGTTGGGGTTATGGTGAACCCCACTTATTAAGAGATTTTCCACATAATCCGTGATCTGTTAAGAATATTTAAATAGTCTCAGAAGCAACAACTGTGAATGATGTTGCCAGAAACATTCCCAGAATCAGTACGATAGTGGAGGATAGAGAGGCTGAACATTAATCCACAATGATAGAAATTTAAGGTACCATTTCCAACTAATATGTTTATATTTTAATTGATCCAGGAATTAGTTTAAGTTACATTCGCCCTCAAATTATGGATAAATGTAAATTAAAATATGAAAAATTCAAGAATTCATGGTTGGTATAGCTAGAAATAGGTACCAAAAGGAAAGTAACCAGTGAAATAAGACAGTGTCTCATTGATTTAAATGGTTATTTAATATAAATAGATGTAAACATTCTTCCTTTAGGATCCTATGATATATCAATAGGCATGGATTGGTTATAGAAATAGGGAGATGTGATAAATTGTTTGGAGAAAATGGTAAGTTGTATGAGTCAGGTTGGGAAAATCATATTAATTACAGGTAAAAGGAAACCAATACCAGTACAAAAAATTTTAGATTTACAAATGAAAAGAAGTGCAAGAAAAGGATGCTTGATATATTTGGTACAGGTGGAAACTAATGAAAAATGAACAGAGAAAGGTAAATTAGAGGCTTTGTGAGTTATCAAAGATTTTCAAGATGTTTTTCCAGAAGAAATCCTCGGTTTTCCCCCTCGTAGGGACATATATTTCTCTATTAAATTGGTACGAGGTGCTACCCCAGTATCTAAAGCTTCGTATCGAATGAGTGTTCTAGAGTTAATGGAATTAAAAAATCTAGTTACAAGAATTAACATACAAAGGTTATATCAGACTCATTGTTTCACCATTGTGGGGCTTGTATTATTTGTCAAGAAGAAGGATGGCACATTTAGAATGTGCATTGATTATCGTTAATTGAATAAGTTAACTATAAAAAATAAATATCCATTACCCCAAATTGACATTTTGTTTGATCAAGTGAGGGGATAAACTCTTTTTTCAAATATTGGTCTAAGGACTTATTATCATCAACTATGCATAAAAGATGAAGATATCCATAAAAAAAAAATTGCGAACTAGATATGGTCACTACGAGTTCGTAGTGTTACCCTTTGGTCTTACTAATGCATCAACAACCTTTATGGGTCTAATGAACAATGTACTTCACAAATAGCTTTAAAGGTTCATGTTAGTATTCATAGATGACATTTTAGTGTATTCTAAAAGTGAAGAAGAGCACAAGGAACATTTGAAATTAGTGTTGCAAACATAAGGGGACATCGGTTATATGTAAAACTCAGCAAATGTGAGTGTTACAAAGAAAAAACACAGTATTTGGGGAATGTCATTTCCAAAGAAGGACTATTTTTTTATCCTGAGAATGTGAGGGCTAATGTAAATTGGGTCATACCCAAGGATGTGTCAGTAGTTCACTCATTTATGGGGATCACAAGATATTATAGAAGATTCATAGAAGGATTTCGATATTGTTCCACCCCATTACTTCCTTACAGAAAAAGGGAGTAAAATTTGAGTGGACACCAAATGTCAAGAATGTTTTTACAAAGTAAAACAATTACTTAAAATAGCTCCTATATTGGAAATTGCGGACCCAAACAAGGAATTCATTGTGTGCATTGATGCTTGTATGGAATGCCTTGGGGTCTTGTTGTTGTAATAAAATGCAGAAGTAGCCTATGAGCCCAGGAAACTAAAAGCACATGAAAAAAAGTATGATGTGTATAATTTGGAGCTAGCTGAGGTAATTCATGCTTTAAAGATGTGGAGGCATTACCTATTGGGAAAAAAAAATTACCTTATTAACACATCATATCAGTTTGAAATATTTTTTCATCCAACCAGATATCAATGCTAGGCAATCTAGGTGGCTAGATTTTCTTCGTGAGTTTGATTTTGAAATCAAACACATAAAGGGCAAGGAAAATAAAATTGTAGATGCCCCAAGTAGACATGCACAGGGGATAACAGAAGTAGTTGTTAGTAGTATGAAAAAATATTTTATAGAGCAGATTAAAAATTCCATGTCATAAGACCCTAAATACATGAAAATATAACAAAAATTACAACAAACAAAAAATATTTAATTTTTTTCTATAAAAATGGTTTATTTGACATGTCACTTTTAGCAAAAAAGTCTAAAAATGTGTATTTTTTTTGTTATATCTATATTCAAAATGTGTATTTTTATGGCAATTTTTAAAAATTATTGTTTTTTAATAACAATTATTTCATGTGCAATGAAATAATATTTAACAATATATAATTATATAGAAGATTGAAACTTTAAAATTTTGACCTTTTTTTTTAACAATTCAAAAAATCAAAGATCTTACTACAAAAAAAAAATGAAAAGAAAAAAAAAAAACACAAACATGAAAAACACTTTAAAAAAATATGCTAGGGAAGAAGAAGAACATGAGTACTTCAAAATTGTTAAATTTAGAAAATAATCATTAGCATTTATTACATTAGAAAATTTAAAGTCAAGAATAATTCTTCTAAAAAAAGGGGGTGATGTTAGCATCAACACTTTTCAAAATCAACATAAAAATCACTAACATTTTAAAAGTAAATTTTATACTTGGTACATAAGAAAATTTAAAGTGTCAAAAATATGATTAAAAAACTAAGAGTATTCTGAATCAACACTTTTCAAAATCACATGATTTTATGCTACCTCAAAAAAGCGAGTACTCGTTTCGGTTCTCATTTCAATGTTTACATTGTTCCATTTTTATTTATGCTTTTCAAACCCTTTATATTTTTTGCAATGGCCTTCCTATCCACGTGTTGAATACAATATTGTTTTCAACATTTAGTTGTCTCCAAAAGTCAAATTTCATTCTATCCAACTATTTTTAATTGGCATTTTGCAATTTTTTTGGTAGCCATAACTCATTTAAAACTTTTCCTATGGCCCCATTACATGAATATCAATTGAGTTCAGATATTTTTCATTATATTTATCCCCATCCCATCTATTTAAGGGAATTTTTTCCTCTATAGCATCATATATTTCCATTTCCTTGGGTGGCTTCTTGAATATTTCATTGACCCTTAGCATCTCACATTTTTTTCACACTAACTTATTTATTGGCCATCTCCAAACATTGTTTGGACTTATCCCCAATCCTACATATTTGTAAATTTATATCTATCTCTTCCACTAAAACACTAAATTACATTTTACCTAATGTTTCTCCCTCAATCATGGCATCCTCTCGAACATTAACTATAATTCCTTTGGGAATGCACATGATTTTCCCGCTTTGTTCCCATTTAAGAGAATCATTTGTAGGTATGAAGGTGACCCCATCATGGGGAATATTTATGGCGTGATCATGGTAATGAGGTTCCAGATTTAATTTAGGCCAAATTTCATAAGATTCCAATGCACCACTTAGTGTATGTTTAAATCTTGTTGGATGTGGTAGAGGAGCATCATGTTTTCACACATTTTCAATTATAACCACTGATGACTGGAAAAACCCACATTCCCAGTTTCAGATTATTTCAACCTCAATCTGTGTGTAAATTACATCCAAGTTTCTTGCCCAATCAACTTCCCAATCCAGGCAATCCCACAGCATTCCCTTATTCTACGCTGGCAAA
Organism: Pinus albicaulis; assembly: GCA_034641835.2. NCBI lineage: Eukaryota > Viridiplantae > Streptophyta > Pinopsida > Pinales > Pinaceae > Pinus > Pinus albicaulis. The sequence goes on along the minus strand of CM076576.1, from coordinate 155,848,421 downwards.
TTTAAATAACTAGTCTGGGTTATTTTAATATCTCAATTCAAAGAATTGAGATATTAATTCAACATTTCCTCTATAGCTATAACCCAATAGTCCATCTTCACATAATTCCGTGTAACTAACACTAAGCGTATATGTGTTGATTTACCCTTCCACTCTTGGGCTATGAACCCATAGTCAAACCCCACATAATTATAATGGAGTTCTAGTCCCACATATAAAATCGATGGTTCAATTAAATACACACATTGTACCTTAGATTATCCTCCGAGCTCTTTCCAGAGCGATGATCGTTCGATGAGCCGACCTCCAATCGGACGACATACATCAATATCACGCTGAGTCCACAGTCGACAGTTAACATGCGATGGCACGCGATGAGGGCGGTATCTCTAAACCGCTTAAGGCCACGTGTCAGCCTATGGCATAGATCGCGTTCGAATGGGAAATACAGCTTACCACCTTTGTAACTCACAATATACTGCCGGGTTCAGCTCTAAACCGTGTTCACTATTCACTTCTTCGTGGTTCCACTCCAGGTTCCGTCTTAAGGTTCCAACGCCAAATACTCTGCTTTCGCTCTCGCTTCAGTCAATGCACAGCTTCGTTCCTCTGCCTACTCACGTTGTTTCTCCTTCGCCTTTTAACCACGATTCATTCTACTCCAAACTTACAAGCTGAACGCCCCTTTGCAAGGTTCGACCAAATCCACAATTGAGTCTTACACGCAGAACCCCGATCATTCTTTGCCTTAATTGCATAGAATACCATACACATTCGACCACCACGTTATTGTGGATATCGAATTCTCTAAGGATGCACAAAGCACACTCAAACTCTAACTCACAGAATTCAACGCCCACAGTTCCATCACACGGGTTATACAACTACTTCTTGGGATGAATCCACACATTGCCAGTGGGTCTTAACACAAGGATTTATCACACATTCTCATCACTGAACGCGCAGACAGACTTTTAAACAAATCGCAGAGTCTTAATTACATCTAGCTCACGGAGATACAGGCATTCTTCACACATAATTAAACCAACAATTGCACATAAATACTGAAACAAATCTTCATTACACAGTGAATTATTTTACAAGCCTTTTAGCTGGCCAGATCTTCGATGAATTGGCCCTTCTCCTCTACTCTGTCTCTACTACAGTCCTATGCAACCTATGCAGCTCACTAAGCAGGTCTCCCTCTATTATGCCTGTAAGGCTTATTTTTATACAAAACCCTGAATCGACTCAACTCCTCTAACGCTCAAAAATCTTCATATCTCTAACTCTGAGACTAACCCTCTGAAAAACAGAGACGGACTCCTAAAATTATCTTAACTTCTGAAACTGACTATCTCTTCAGGTGCCCATTAATCATTCGGGCAGTTACAATATTTTCTACATTAAACTAAAATCACTCGATTTATTCAGTAATTACATGACCAAGAAAATATAAGACCCCCTAAGTCTACTTATATACAAAATATTGGTTTGAGCCTAATGCTCCTGCATCAGACTCCCCAGGTTAAAATAGTTCATGATCTCCTGATCATGCGCTTCATCTTCGTCTTCCTAGATCCCACACTTTGTTCTACAACTGGTTATTTGTTGCAGCGTTCTTCTTTCGCATTCCTCCTGGCTTCCATATCTTGGTTTGCATCTTTGCACTTGCTATGCCCTCACAGTCTGTGACTGTCTTCTTCTTGCTGCTACTGATTCTCTGCTTCCTTGTTGTTGTCCTTTTTTGAGGCATCTTCTGCATCAGTTTTCTTATAAATTCAATTTCTCCGTCTAATCTTTCCTCTGACTGCCGGACTCTTACTTATGTTTGTTGCATTCTCATTTCTTCAACTATTACTGCTGCCCTATTCACCACCCAATCATCCATACCCTCACTACAACAGTAAAACTTTTGCTCCTCGGCTGGCAACGCTTTAGCTTGTTGCTCCAGCATTTCTCCCAGCAACACTTCAATCAATTGTTGCCCTAACATTTCACTCTCTTCCCTGGATGTTTTCTGCAAACGTTCTTGCCATCTCCTTTAGCCAAACAAATCTTCACTATGCTGCAACTCAGTTTCAGCATCTTCTTCTTTTGTCTTGGCAATCTTCAGCAATTGCCTTCCTTTTTCTTGCATGATTTTTCCGATCACCTCAAGTCTTTCAAACATTGAGATTTCATCTTTTATCAGAGTAAAACTCTGATTTTCAACTGCTGTAGCAGCCCCAAAATTCTGCCATACAGTATTCTCTTCAACCTCCTCTTGGCTATTCGAACAAGCCAATTCCTTTCTGCTATCAGTAGCAACCAATTTCTGCCCATGAGACATGATTGTCTCATCTTCTTCCAACTGCTCATCTTCATTCTGCAACAGCTCCTTTTCTTTGTCATCTGCAGAAACAACAAGTTCATTCACAAGAGGCATGATAGCCTCACATTCCTCCTCCTACAACAGTCCATCACCTTTCAGAACAACTTCAAAAGATGGATTTTTTTCTGCCTTGCCTGTCAACACAGCCAATTTGTCAAATTTCAATCCACAAGACTCGATGGTCTTAAATGATGACTTAATCACCAATTTCTCCTTCGGCAGTTCTAATTCTATCCCAAGACTCATAAAATATTTCATGGCTTTATTCCTCTGTATCTTCTCATGCTGCAACCCCCAATTCTGAAATTGAGGTTTTTTCTCTTGTGCAGGATTCTGCTGATCTAGCACACTCTCTATCAAATTAATTCCTCCATTCCATGGATCAAACATTCCCATAGAATTCTTCTCCTCTTTCAATTGACTGCCCCATGCTATCAATTCTCCTTCAGCATCAGCAAAATATGCATTCACAAAGCAATTGTTAAAACAAAATCCACAAGGCCTCAGAGCCTTTCCTTCCTCTGTCAGCATCTCAGTATGTTGTCCCAACCTTCTTTCCTTCTCAATCAGCACATCAGAATGTTGATTCCAAATCTTCAAACATTTATTGACACTATCAGCTAGTCTCCCTTCTGCACCATCCCCTTCAAGGATGCCTCTCTGTTCTAGTTCATAGGAAAGAACTCTCGCATATTCAATCATCTCTGCCCTTACATCTAAACACCTTCCTTCTGTGTTTCTACCCTCTGCTCCAGAACACTTAATTCATGCCACAATCTTGGCATCTCCTCTTCACTATCTTTTGTTGTCACCATTTCCTCAGCCTTCATCAGAATAGAGTTCTGATCTTCTATCTCTACAAAAACCTCAGCTACCTGTCCATCACTCCCTACTTGGCCATCTAACAAAAGTAGTTTGTCATTATCAGCATTAATGACAAACTCATCATCATCAACCTCATTGAAACAATCTCTTCTACGAAATAAGGAATTAATGAATTCCTTCTACTGCAATAGTTCGATATACTCCTCATCTGAAAGATACTCATCATATCTTTCTTGGCAACAGTCAGCTTCATTTGTCACAATTCCATCATATGAACTGCCTTCATTAACACCTGCATTCATACACAACTCGTCAGATGCGAAAACATAAGACCTCATGGTCTCATTTGGTGATTTTATCACCAAATCTTCTTGTTGTTCCAAGTATTCCATGCTCTTCAGAGATTCCTCAATAGTTTCTTCTTCGGATTCCCCAAGCTGTTCAACTTCTAGCTTCTGGCCCATATCATAAACTAAAGCTCTTCTGCTTCCAATATGTTGGAAAGCGGGATCTTTCTCCAACTGTGCATGGACATTTTCAAAACATGTAGCTGCTCCATTTTCTTCCTCAGTGACAACATCAGCATTTTGTTCTCTCTCACCTGTTGTTCCTGCAAACATACAAAATATGTCAGATGTAAGGTTCTTGGACCCCTTGGTCCCACTTGAAGCTTCAGTCTCCAAGTTATTCTCTGAATACTCAATCGCTCTGAGTAATTCCTCCTTCTTTTGAGCATTCATCATCTGCTCCTTCTTCCTTTGTGGCCTCTGCCACTTTACCCTCTTCTTCATGAGCCAACCAACTCTTTGGCTTTCCTCTATCCTCATCTTTAGTTTATTAAACTATTCCCTGATCTCAGCTAACTCTTTTTCATATTCTGCATCAGTGAGTCTCTTCCTCATGCCATTTGCTTTGGCATCTTCCCTCACTCTTCCGTTGTGGCTTCTCTCAGAACCTCTACAATCTTCGCAATGGCTCTCAATAGCCATTTTCTTCTCTAGGAGTTCTTCACTCACAAGTTGTACTAAGCCTCTGCAACAGCAAGCTCTCTTGTTGCAACTCACCTCACCAATCCCTTTCTCTGGACCCAGTTTTTGGCAAGTGCTGGTCCCCTCTCTACTGGAACCTTCTAAGCACTCTCTTCTGCTCTCTAGGCTTCACTCTGCAACTTCTCTCAAGAACACCTCTATTATTCCTTCATCCAACCTCAGTTGGGAATCTTTCAGGTTCTGCCACACTCTTTCTACACTCAGAATCCCTTGCTGGACTCTTCTATCACTGCTCTCAAAGCTTGTGATCTGCTTCTGCTGAGATCCCTCCTCAATTGCATGCACCCTGAAATCTGCAAACAATACCTTCCAACCAGAGTTCAAATAAGGCTCATCATCTTACCTCTCAAGATCCCTGAATGATCTTGCCTCTTTCCTCACCTGCACTGCACCTCTATCCGCTGCAATCTTCAAGACTCTTTTTCTTCAACTCCAGATTCTACACATCTGGGCTATCACCCTTCACTGCATACTTAATCAAATCTGCAACTCTGTTAAACAGATTTAAACATAAACTTTCTCACTGTTCAATATATGTGCATTTCAAAATAAAATTTTCAAAGAGATAATTAAATTCTAGCTCTAATACCACTTGATGACTGGTAAAACCCACATTCCCAGTTTCAGATTATTTCAACCTCAATCTGTGTGTAAATTACATCCAAGTTTCTTGCCCAATCAACTTCCCAATCCGGGAAATCCCACAGCATTCCCTTATTCTACGCTGGCAAATTTAAATAAAAAGTATGGGTTATTTTAATATCTCAATTCAGAGAATTGAGATATTAATTCAACATTTCCTCTATAGCTATAACCCAATAGTCCATCTTCACATAATTCCGTGTAACTAACACTAAGCGTATATGTGTTAATTTACCCTTCCACTCTCGGGCTATGAACCCATAGTCAAACCCCACATAATTATAATGGAGTTCCGGTCCCACATATAAAATCGACGGTTCAATTAAATACACACATTGTACCTTAGATTATCCTCCAAGCTCTTTCGAGAGCGATCACCGTTCGATGAGCCGACCTCTGATCGGACGGCGTACATCGATATCGCACTGAGTCCACATTCAACAGTTAACGCGTGATGGTATGCGATGAGGGAAGTATCTCTAAATCGCTTAAGGCCACGTGTCATCCTATGGCATAGATCACGTTCGAATGGGAAATACAACTTACCACCTTTGTAACTCGCGATATACTGTCGGGTTCAGCTCTAAACCGCGTTCACTGTTCACTTATTCGTAGTTCTGCTCCAGGTTCTGTCTTAAGGTTCCAACGCCAAATACTCCGCTTTCGCTCTCGCTTTAGTCAATGCACAGCTTCGTTCCTCTGCCAACTCACGTTGTTTCGCCTTAGCCTTTTAACCAAAATTCATTCTACTCCAGACTTACAAGCTGAACGCCCCTTCGCAAGGTTCGACCAAATCCACAATTGAATCTTACACGCAGAACCCCGATCAATCTTCGCCTTAATTGCATAGAATACCATACACATTTGACCACCACGTTATCGTGGATATCAAATTCTCTAAGGATGCACAGAGCTCACTCAAACTCTAACTCACAGAATTCAACGCCCATAGTTCCATCACATGGGTTATACAACTACTTCTTGGGATGAATCCACACATTGCCAGTGGATCTTAACACAGGGATTTATCACACATTCTCATCACTGAACACGCAGACAGAATTTTAAACAAATCACAGAGTCTTAATTACATCCAGCTCACGGAGATACAGGCATTCTTCACATAGAATTAAACCAACAATTGCACATAAATACTGAAACAAATCTTCATTACACAGTGAATTAAATTACAAGCCTTTTAGCTGGCCAGATCTTCGATGAATTGGCCCTTCTCCTCTACTCTGTCTCTACTACAGTCCTATGCAGCCTATGCAGCTCTCTAAGCATGTCTCCCTCTATTATGCCTGTAAGGCTTATTTTTATACAAAACCCTGAATCGACTCAACTCCTCTAACGCTCAAAACTCTTCATATCTCTAACTCTGAGACTAACCCTCTGATAGACAGAGACAGACTCCTAAAATTAGCTTACCTTCTGAAACTGACTATCTCTTCAGGTGCCCATTAATCATTCAGGCAGTTACAATATTTTCTACATTAAACTAAAATCACTCGATTTATTCAGTAATTACATGACCAAGAAAATATAAGACCCCCCTAAGTCTACCTATATACAAAATATTGGTTTGAGCCTAATGCTCCTGCATCAACCACTATGCATCCTTTATTCACCATCTTCACATTCACCTTCCACCCAAGCAATGTATTGAACATGGATACCTCATACACTTTCACTCCATCTTCTAGAATATTTACCTTGTCTCCCAGTGAAAATGCAAAAGAACCATTTGTTGTTGTAAAACAAAGTAAATAAGTTTAGTATTTTCTAAGAAAAAATGTTTAGTATATTGTCAATAACACTTATCAAATGCATCGATATTTTGATTTAACTATGTTGAGCCTCAAATCCATGATATTCCATTGATGAATGTCCGCTTCATCAACATCCTTCGCAATCAAATGTGGTTGAGTGACATCAATTATCATGTAACATAGTTTTCATTAACCCTTTCTTTAGTGTAATAAGTTCCATTATATGTAGATTCAACCCTTTAGAGCCAAATAAATCGTTGCTAATTAGGAGTTCAATGTAATCCATTTTTCTAAAAATCATTTTTTCCATTGTAACTCATACTAATTTTGTAACACCTCAATTGTAATTTGTAATTAAGGTTAAACTATGTAAAGTGTGATTTTATATTTTATCCAAAACATAACCTTCAAAAAGGTTATATGGATGAAATAATTTAGAATATTATGGTATCCATTTTGTATTTATTGAACCAATGTTCCCCGTCATCTAATGCTTTATATATATATATATATATAAGAAGACCTAAAAATTAAATGTCTAGGTAGAGTTATAGAAAGATAAATATTAACTCATATCAAACAACAAAGTTCCTACTTAACTTTGGAAATGGCACTTCTATTATTGATGTATGTGTACAAATAATGCTCATAATAAATCTATTGAAGATGGAGAACCGCAACATGGTCCTTTGGAAAATAAAAAAAATGTCCTAAACTAATGTTACATAAGAGTTTAAACAACCCCATATGAAGTATAAATTATATTTATATCTCACTTAGTGAGTATATATTTGATGTTTAGCTTTAGATTGGAAGTCATTCCACGGGTTTTCTTCCCAATCCAATCTTAGGACTCCCTAACTTTACATACATGAGGACATACTATTTATGATGGATAAAAGTGTAGGTTTGAGTTTTGTCAGATAGTTATGTAGATGAAGAAAAGTGTGACCTTATACATATATAAACTAGTGAAATTGATTTTGGAAGCTCATAGCTATACAATAGAGAGGAGAGAAAATTAATATTAGTTTCTAAAAAAAAATCTTGTCACTTTATAGTTGCATACTTATGCATTGGAAGCAAAGTATAGAATACTTCAATAATACATTTATTCATAAACTCCAAAAAAGGATAGAGATCATATTTTTTACATGGCATAGCCCCTATAATATTTGTGCTAGATTTAATTTTAACACAAACACAAACATATTTCCAACAACAACATTTTAGAGAAAAACAAGTCTAGCACATTGTAGATTTTATTCTAACTCAAACACAAGCACATTGTTAATGACAACACTACAAGGTGAAAGAAATCTAACACATGCAAGATTTCCTTCTAGTGTAAACACAAGCAAATAACAACATTGTAAGGTGAAATAAATCTAGTGCATGCCATATTAACTCCAGCACAAATACAACCATGTTGCCAATAGCACCATTGCAATGAAAAAAAAATCCAGTGCATGCTAGATTTATTTTCAGTATTAAAAAAAAAAACAATATGCAAGGTGAAATAAATCTAATGTATGCAATGTGCTTGTGTTTGTGCAAGAAGAAAATCTAGCATGCACAAAATTTGTTTTACCTTTCAATGCATGTGTTTATACTAGAAGGAAATCTAGATGTGCTAGGTTTTTTTTACTTTGAAATGTTGGTGTTTGTGCTAGAAACAAATCTATCACGCACTAGATTTCTTTTACCTAGAAATGTTTTGTATTGTGCTAGAAAAAAATCTAGCACATGCTAGATTTTTTTTACCCTATAATTTTTTTTGTTTTTCCTTACACTAGAGTTATTTTACCTTACAATTCTTGTGTCTGTGCTAGAAACAAATTTAGTCGGTGCCAGATTTGTTTTAACCTAAAATGCTTAGTTTAATGCTAGCAACAAAGATATTGTATGCTAAATTTATTTTACCATGAAATGCTTTTGTTTGTGCTAGATTTGTTTTACCCTGCAATAACTTTCTTTGTGTTTTTCCTACACTAGATTTGTTTTACCTTACATTGTTTGTGTCTATGTTAATAACAAATCCATTGCATACTATATTGCTTTTACCCTGCAATGTCTATATTTTTACTAGAAGGAAATCTAGTATGTGTCAGATTTGTTTTACTTTGCAAACTTGTTGTTTGTGGTAGAGAGAAATCTAACGTGAACTAGTTTTGTTTTACCTTGCAATGCTTTTGTTTGTGCCAGAAAAAAAATCTAATGAATGCTATATTTCATTCACCTTGCAATGATTGTGTTTATGCTAGAATAAAATCTAGCATATGTTAGATTTTTCTTACTATAAAATGTTGTTGTTTGTGCTAGAAAGAAATATACCATGCACTAGATTTGTTTAACCTTGCAGTTTTTTTGTTTGTGCTAACATGTGCTAGATTTGTCTTATAGTGAAATCTTTTCTTCTTCTTCTTCTTCTTCTTCTTTTTTTTTTTTTTTTAAGTACTAGAAACAAATCTAGCATGTGCTAGATTTGTTTTACCCTACAATGCTTTTGTATTTTTCCTTACACTAGATCTGTTTTACCTTGCAATGCTTGTGTTAGTGATACAAACAAATCTACTAGGTGCTAGATTTACTTTGCAATACTTATGTTTGTGCTAGAAATAAATTTAGTGTGCACAATATTCACTTACCCTACAATTATTTTGTTTATGCTAGAAACAAATCTAACACATGCTAGGTTTGTTTTACGTTGCAATTCATTTGTTTGTGGTTTTGTTTTACCATACAATTCTTTTGTGCTTTTCCTTACACTAGAGTTTTTTTACGTTAAAATTCCTATGCCTATGTTAGAAACAAATCTAGTGCACACTATATTTTCTTTACCTTGCAATGTTTTTGTTTATTCTACAAGGAAATCTAGCACATACTAGATTTCTTTTACCTTTCAATGCCTTTTTTTATGCTAGAAACAAATTAGCATGCACTAGATTCCTTTTACATTGCAATATTTTTTTTTGTGCTAAAAATAAATATTGCACAGGCAAGATCTGTTTTACCTTGCAATTCTTGTGATTGCGCTAGAAACAAATCTAACATGCATAGGATTTGTTTTACATTGAAATGCTTATTTTTATGCTAGAAACAAATATAGCATGAGATAGATTCGTTTTACCTTGCAATGCTTGTTTTTGTGCTAGAAGGAAATTTAGCACACTAGATTTGTTTCACCTTGTAATGCTTGTGTTTGTGTTGGAAGGAAATATAGTGCATGTTAGATTTGTTTTTCCTTGGAATGCGTGTGTTTGTGTTAAAAACAAATCTAGTGAGCACTAGATTATTTTACCCTACAATGGTTGTGTTTGTGCCAAAACACATCAAGTGGGTGCTAGATTTGTTTTACACTACAATGCTTGTGTTTATGCTAGAAACAAATGTAATACACACTAGTGTTCTTTTACTCTGCAATGTTTTTGTTTGTGCTAGAAACAAATCTAGAACGCGCTAGATTATTTTTACCTTGCAATGCTTGTGACCATTGGAGAAACAAATATAGCATGCGCTAGATTTTTTATATCTTTTAATGCTTGTGTTTGTAATCAAAAAAATCTAGCAAGTGTTAGATTTGTTTTACCCTACAATACTTATGTTTATGCTAGAAACAAATCTCGCATGTGGTAGATTTATTTTACCTGAAAACACGTGTTTTTGTGTTAGAAACAAATCTGGTGGGCACTAGATTTGTTTTACCATGCAATGCTTGTGTTTGTACTAGAAAAAAATACAGTGAGTACTAGATTTGTTTTACCTTACAATGTTTTTGTTTGTGCTAGAAACAATTCTAGCATGTGTTATATTTGTTTTACCCTGTAATGTTTGTGATTGTGCTAGAGACAAATCTAGTGTTTTCTAGATTTGTTTTACCTTGCAATGTTTTTCTTTTTGTTCTAGAATTAAATATAACATGTGTTAGATTTCTTTAATTGCGATGCTTTTGTGCTAGAAGGAAATACAGCACACGTTAGATTTTTTTTACCTTGTAATGCTTGTATTTGTGCTAGAAGGAAATCTACTGGAATTAGATATTTTTTTTATTTTTTTTTCCATACAATGCTTTGTTTTATTTAGAAACAAATCTAGCATGCCTTCTTGACACTCTTTCCTGGCAAGATTCCCTCTCATCCCTCTTTGTTTTCAAAAATACCTCTTTTACCTCTTTGCTATCAACAAGACCTTTTGGGCCTCTTGTTGTCAAGAGGACCTCCCAGTCATATTTTCCAAAAATAGGCCCTCTTGGATCTCTTAGCCAAGAACAAGCCATCTTGACCCTCTCAGCCCTTCTTGGCCTAACTCGACCTTGCCATTGAACTTGGAACACATTTCCACCCTCTATTTGCTACTACAACTACTCCATATGACACATAAGTAATGTTTGTTATATTAAAGGGTCCCTTCTTCGAAGAAACCTTATTGATAGAATCCTCTCGCTCCTAACAATCTTGCATGTCCATTTTGTACCATGACATCCTAAACACAAATTTTGTCTTTCTATGAGTTTCTAACCTCCTCTAGGCCTACTATCCCCCTGTAAATATGGACTCCCTTGGACTCTAGATCATAGGCCTTCTCAACCCTTAATGTCTCTTATTTTCCTTCACTACAAGTTTCTCACTTGTATCTCCAATGGTTATCTCAGCCCTATGACCATGTTGGTCCTTCTTTCTTAGCCCATCTCTTACAACTGAATAGGCCTAGCCCTTACTTATCCCCTTCAACTTTCAAGCTCAAATATCTTCATAATACCTTCACACCTAGATGATAACAAATCTCTCATTTTCTTTTTTTATCTCCTCTCAAGATTCTAGCATGTCTAATGAACGAATCTCTCATCCATTTGTCTCTTTTTGTGTACTAGGTTACAATTTTCCATAACTTATGTAAATGATCTCCTCCATGTCTCACTAGGTCTGTGGATCCTACCCTTCACTACTCATACAAGTATTCTACCATAATTAGTCAACTCTCTTGGCATGGGTTTTCAAAACACTATTGCTACCTACAATAGCTCCTACAACTCCCTCTCAAAGTTGTCACATGTAAAAAACTACCTTTTTTAGAAACCTACTCTAATACCATGTTATATTTTGTGGAAATGGACTCAATGCAAACACAAACACACACACACACACACGCACCAAAGTTTGTAACATTAAAAATTAACTAATTAACTAAAACACACTAATGTGATTAAACAAAAATAAATTTAACATAACAAAAATTTTGAACCAGTAATTAGATCATGCAAAGTAACATGTTACACACAATTTTTTCATAATCAACAATTCTTCTTTAAATTTTTCCCAAAACCTATTCAGGCTCCATTACTTGGATAATGGTCATCCGTGAAATTATATATACAACAATTATCTTAGGTTTGATCTAGCAGATTAAGCCCTAGATCCATCCTTGATCTAGTTTATGTGGATCTCCTTTGTAACTCTATGCTCTTTCGTTGACGTCAGCGCAATTGAGTGTCTCACTCACTACAATACTAAAACTTATTAATCATGCAAATCACTTCCTTACTTGAGAGAATCTCTCTTTCAATGTGTGTTTTCTTGCTAAAAATAAGCCCTCTCGAACCTTTTTTCTAATAGTAGTCCCTCTCAACCCTCTTTACAAATAACTAGCCCTATTGACACTCTTTGTTTTCAACCATACCTCTCAGCCCACTTTGGTGTTAATAGGCCTTCTCAAGCCTCTTTGATTTCATTAGACCCTCTAATCCCTCTTTTGCAAAAACAAGGTCTCCTGGCCCTCTCATCCCTCTTTGCTAACAATAGGGCCTCTTGGACCTTTGCACCAACAATAGGCCCTCTAGGCCCTATAGGTCCTTCTCGGCCCTCTCAGCTCCACCATACACCTCCCTTGTGGACCAAAATAATCAATCACTTATCCTTCTACTTATACTTTTTCAAAGGGTACAATATCATGGGTTATCGTAATACCATGGTTCATTACAATACCATGGGAACCTATGAAATTCACCTTTTTATTTATATTTTTCCAAAGGGTGAAATACCATGGGTTATAAGGACACCACGGGTCATCATAACCATGGGTATATGGGTACAAACACCCATAACTTAGCCCACCTTCCATACACATGAGAATACTCTAGATGTTACCCACATCAACATTAATCTATGAAACTATTAATATTAAGAGTAGTCATTCTTGCAAATAAAAAAACACACCTAAAAACAAAACCAGGTAGATCAATCACCTATCCTTAGTGAAACCATAATTCCAATTTTTAGAGAAAATGGAGAATCAACCCAACAAATCCTTGCAGGGTACAATTGTTTATCCTAAGTATGGATCAACTTTGATTATGAAGCAACTATCACCAATGAGATCATCACACCAATCCCTAGAGGAATAAGCCTTCAACCCATAAAATCATTCCAACGTACAGGTTCTTATCCTAAGCACTCATCGAATTCAATTCATGAAGGTAAGGTTTCAATATTGTAAAAATATCCAACTCCCTTTTTCATCAAAGAGAAATTTCAACATTACAAGTTGTGCAACCATGTAGAAATTCCATAAATATGCCTAATTTGAAATTTCCACCTCACTTTAAAAAGGTCATAGAGTTTAATATATTGATTAATATTAATTATTTAACCAATAATTAAGTTATTATGAAATTTTCTAAGTATTACTTATCACTTGGTTATATCCTTGTGAAAGGATACATGCTTGCCACCCTAAGATTAATTGTCTTTTCCACATTATTGGAAAATTAATTGACATTCCAACTTAATCTAACAACCTTTACTATTGTGATCTAGTATAATATGCCTAGATTGGTCATCATATGTTTTGATGGGGTCAAATGGCCACCAAACCATCCAATTTCATTATGCAAATGTGGCAAGGATTTCCTTTTGAATCTAATACCATTGGTCCAAAATGGAATCATCAACGAATCCTCAAAAATTTGTTATGAAAGGTTATAACAAGGTATTGAGAATCTTACTAATGAAATCTCTATTGAAAGTATTATTGAGGAATATGTTATTGTGTGTGAATATTTACATCATCGAACCACTTAAGTTACTTTGTGAGAATACTATGGCTGCTACCTAAAAAATTAACACTAATTTATGAAACTCGTTAAGACTAAGAGTAGTCATCATAGCTATAAATAAAAAATCACACCTCAATAAAACATCAAGCACATTAATCACATATCCCAAGTGAAAATGCATCTACAATCCTTGGAGAAAATGGGGCATCAACCCAAAAAATCCTTCCAGAGTACAAGTGTTTATCCTAAGCATTGATCAAATTCAATTTATTCCTTCTGTTAGTTCCCAAATCCACCTTAGGCTGAAATGAGGCAGAAGAAGGACAACACCAAACCACGCTCAGCCTCGTAGCTAGCCCTACGAGGACAGGAGAGGGCTCTCTCCGGGTCAATCTCAATGAAAATATTCAAAGGGGCTTGAGATGACTAAAACAACAACTGATCTTAGGCTAGATAAACAAATAGGAGGGTTTGATTTTGATTTTTTGGGATTTTTGTTGGAAAAAGGGAAAAACAATTTTCGGGCTTGGGGATGAGGCCAAATTCTTGCAGAGTTCAAGTTGGGGCAGGGTAGGCAATGATATTGATGTCTTAGATCAAATGAATGGATTGAAAAGACTGCTGAGGAGCTGAAGAGGGCAAGAGAGTGCAAGGATCCTCTTCAAACTGACGAAAAACATGTAAAACTAAACAAAAGTCTAAGGCAGAGCACCAGCAAATCAATGAATTCTACCTCAAATACTCATTTGTTTAATTCAGAAGCATAGAGAAGGGAAATGGCATACATATAACATTAATGAAACTTACAATAACATGAGAAGAACATCATCAAAACTCAGAAACCACAAGGATCCCAACAAGTGCTGCAAAACTCTGGTCTTTCCTTTGCCAAAAATCTGAAATGAATGTACAATGAGGTGCCAAACTTTTCCCAAGTATCCAACCCTGAAAATGTCTCAGAAAATACAATATATAGACCATCCTAACCCCATCCCATGCCTCTAGGGGTTGAGCTCATCCTTCTAGGAGCTGTTTCAACCAATTCTAAACATGGAGCTAAAATCTAGGCAGCCAAACAACTTGCCTCTATATGCTAGGAAACTGATCCATTCACTTAATTTTCACTTTTTAGTGAATGAATCCTCTAGAAAAAGTAAATATATGCCAAAATTACATCATGGTTACCAAATTACATCAAGATAGATCAATATTTACATCAAAAAGTGAAACTAGTCAAAACTGGGCGAATTTCTGAGCTGAAAGGTGAAAAATAGGCCAAATTCCTCTATGCGCCGCGCTCAAAAACTCAATGCACCGCGCCACTTTCAGCCTGTTTTTGGGGCACTTCCTGAAGTCCAAATTGAGCTCATGATAGCTCGTTGGAAATCCCTGCCTGTCTACTATCCAACCCGTGTGGAATTTTTGGATTTGGATGTCATTTTTCCCTCAAAAACTACAATCTCCCAAGACTGGTTCCTGCTGGTGCAAAAAGTGGCAGAAAGGCCATTTTCAAGGTGTTTTTGACCCTTTAAGCAGCCCAGAACTCGATGAAATTCTTCGGCCATTCCTGAACATGCATATTTTATCATAAAAAAACCAAAAATGTAAAGTTTTCCTCCAGAAGATGTCCCAATCAACGCGTCGGTGGCCTTGACAGCGATCGGTGACGAGAAAAACTGTTTTGTGACCAGAGTACAAAATAATAACGTTTCTTCAAATCCCTTGAAATTTGGATTGAAGGTCCCTCATCAAGTACTATGCTCAGCCAATGAAGCGTCCGCCAAGATTTGGAGTGGATCAGGCCTTTTTCGCCATTTCAGTGCCCTCCTGGTGCATGCAGTTCAGTGGCGGAATCCCTGTCTTGTTCATAGGATGTGTCGGTGTCCGTCATGGTGTTGAAAGTTTATGCCAATGATATGTTTATCTTGTTGAAAATGAGAAATGAGAACTTGCTTGTTTTTTTCTCCAAATGCCAAACGTGTGCCAAAGGGAAATGAGGGACTGTGGTAAATAAGGACAATGAGTATAGTGGACTGTGGGAAAAATATGTTTCAACCAAGTGAAGTTTATAATGTGAAGAAGTCACTTGATTATGTTTGGAGAATGTGGGGTTTAGGGACTCTTTGAAAATGATATGGGAGAGTGATAGCGATAGGGAATGATAGGATTTAGGGAATAAGTGATATGAGCGGTAGGGGAATAGACTGTGTTAATGAGACAACAATGAGAAAAGGGACAATAAGGTGGTGAATGAACAAGTTTAGCACCAAGACCAACTTTTAAAACTTCAAATATAAACCCTATGGAGCAGCCTTTGTCAAAAGATAGGGTTTATGTTTACACTATTCAAATTCTCCAACCAACCTTTGAAACAACACTAAACACTGATAATGGCAATTTCACAACCTTGTGAACTTACTTGGAGCAAAGAATTTGAGCCGTTTCGGAAATTTGATGAAGAAATGGTGAGAACCTGCTTTGGAGGCTCTGTGCGCCGCACACCATCCCAACGCGCCGCGCAGGCTGTATGCGTCGCGCCAGTGTAATTTTACACTGGGAAAAATTGTTCTATGCGTCGCGCACCTTCAGTGCGCCGCGCTCCTACCCAATGCGCCGCACCATAAATAGTGCATTTTGAAGGAGGATTTTGGAGGCCTTCCTGGTGTCCAAATTGGGTGCATGATAGCTCGTTGGAAATATCTTTGAGTCTACCTTCCAACCCAAGTAGAATTTTTCAATTTGGAGTTCATTTGCCTTGTCAGAAATCAAATCTCTCACAACTTGTCAAAATGAGCAGAATGAGGCTGCCTCAAGGGAGAGTGCTGTTGCAGTCAATTTTTGAAGGTCTTCCTCAACTCCAAATTGAGCTCATGATAGCTCATTGGAAAGCTATTTTTGTCTATATATCATTTGACTCATCAAGAAAGTAATTTTTCCAACCAAGCTAGGAGAAATATTGATTTTCCCAAGGTCACTTCAGAGGTGCATTCAATTCTCCTGAGGCAACGGTATTTTTGACATTTCTCTAAAACCATGATACCTGTGTAAAAATTGAAGGATTTGTTTCTTCTTTGGCATATTTTGGACAAAAACCTCTCTCAGTTTTCCCAAATTCATCTTTTAATGCTCAGAAAAATCATTTGAGTGAAACTTATCCCAATATGTGGAACAAGGGATTTGTCGAAATAAAGCGAAATGAAGGGGATAAGGGGCTTCTAAATTCTTGAGAAAATTTTGGGAAGTAGGGAGGGATATTAGGAAGCAGGGGAAAGTGGAATTTCAGAGATTTAGTGAGGGGAAGGGGTCCAAAAGGGCAAAACACAGGCCTAGCCTAGAAAATTGCCAAGTTGTAGCAAGAAACTAGAGTTTGTGCAAAAATGAGGAATTTGGGGGATCTCGGTGATGGGAAGTGTTTAATAAGGTACATTAAGGATAGGGGAAGGTGTATGAACATCAAGATACAAGTTTTGCTGATGATTTGACCATCCAAGAGAAATTACCTTCAAAACCCTAGGAGAGGGAAATGAACCTTACCTAGGCACAACTGAAGCATGAACAAGGTGTAAAATGACCCTTTGGAATCTGGCATGATGATGACAACCCTCTGAATGATGGTACACTCAGCTGAATGGTGACATGGACCGACATTTGGACAACTCTGAAAGGAATGAAAGAAAACCCTAGACCTAATACCTAGTGACCAAATTTTGCTTGAAGACTCACTGAAATGACAAAATTTGACCTTGACACCTTAAAATCACCTTGTAAGAGCATGTTTGATCACTGGAGGAAGGCTGCAAAGACTGACACTAACATTGGCTCCAATGGGGATGGTAACTCCTTGGAGGTGCCAAGAACTACAGATCTTTGGAAAGCAAATAGTGCCTTCATCCATTGGGCAATGGAATCAAAAACTCAAGTTGAAATGCATGACTAAAAACTAATGACTTGACGACACAAATTGACTCTCACTCAACCAAGAACTGACTTGATACTTAAACATAACCGACAAACTGGAAATATGCTCAATATGAAGCTTATTCAATACAACCTACTCTAGTTGTTCCGTTCATCACCTGATCAAGTGAAATGAAACAACCAATGCAACCAGGTAAGTATTCCAGCTGCTGTTTGAATTCTCCGCAAGTGCTCGTTTATGAACAACAAGAGAGAACTACTGAAAGGCAACTCCCATGAAAACTTGTGAACAGATCCGTTGAATACTATGGATTCTCTATCCGCCTCCAAAAACACTGCATAAGGATCTTGAAATTCATGCTGCATAAGGATCTCAAAATGCACACTAGGACTTAGCTCATCCAATGGATTAATTCTCTTCTCCTCATACCATGAATGCAAACTTTGATCTGAACTTTGTGATGAGCTTTGTGACGAGACTCCTGCTAAAAATGACAAAGAGACTGGCTGCCGGATCAAGTCTATATCAGCACATGTTTCAACCTTACATAAATTCAATGGAGAAAGACTTTGACTGCAAACATCATCCAACACATCAGCAATAGGATCATCAAAAACTTGAGAAGACTGCTGTGATGTATCCATTGAAACTGTATGACCTCCTATTGACTGTTCATCTTTTTCTTGAGAAATATTACGAAGATTCTGCTTTATGAACTGAAATGCTTCGAAACAAAAGGGTATAGAATCTTCCTACATCATCAAATCATGTATTTCATCTTCCACGCCTTCATCTGTAATCTGACCTTCAATTTCATTTGGTGGCTGCAAATCTGATGCTACAGGCTTCTCAAGAATTTCATTATCTGTCTCATCCTCAACATTAACACTGAGAGATTGTTGATTTCTTACAGGCTGCTCATTTGAAGATTTATTATGCAATTTACCCTTCAAAAACTGGAATGATTCAAAAAAAAATGGTACGGAGTCACCTTGTATCATTTGATCATATGTACCAGCTTCCATGTCCTCATCTGCAACTTGACAATCAATGGCTTTCGGGGATTGCAAATCTGAATATGAGAAATCTTGAACAAAGTTTTCATTGCGCTCAAGATGGTCCAAATCAAGGCTTGTTGGCAGTTGATTTCTGATTGCATGGAAGTTGTCTCTGATGAACCGAAACGAATCAAAACAAAAAGGCAAAGATCCTTCACTTACTTCAAAATTTGCTGCACTTTCCTCATCATTTTCATAGCTGATATGCATCGGTTGATCACTGTACTCAAGCTGCTGAAAGTGAACTTCCTCCTCGCACAAACTAGCTATTGATTTGTCTGCAAGATTAGTTTCTGTTTGGAGAACATAATCATCATCATACTGATCAAACCGAGGCAAATCATCAATATACAACACATCATCAAGCATACATGTCATATCAACAGCTCTCTCTTCTTCAAGATGATCTATAAAACAATCACTATGACAACTGGGATAAGAAACAAAATGTTTTGGATCAGCAACTTGTTCTTCTTCAATCAGCGAGCCATGGGCTTGAACATTATACTCATTCCTTGTGGTTTGCTTTTGCATCATCTCTTCTACTGCACTTACCAACATGTCAAGCTTTACCTCTAGAGATATCGATTTCTCCGGATCTACGTTTTTCATTTCTTCTTCCTTCAACCTTGCCCTTCGGATCAGCAAATGAGCCTCTACATTTACTGCACTATTCTGCATCTCTTGAAGTGTTGCAAGATTCCTTTCTCTCAACTGAAACTCCATTTCCAGATCAAAGGCACCCGGGTAGTGCAAGAGAGCAGATCTAGGAGAAGGTCTTATATCAGCTGGCATCGAAAAATATACTTGGTTAAATCTGGCAGAAAACTGTTGTACTGTCTCCCCTGGCAGTCTTTTCAGCTGGTTATACTCTTCTATAATAAGGAAAGGATTCTGTCCGATCATCCACCTGTCAAGGAAAACTTTAACGAACTGCTGGAAATCTGAGATGGTTGCATCAGGCAGGGCTTTGAACCAACTCTTCACTTTGCCTTGCAAAGAAAGAGCAAAAAGCCTAATACGAACATCTTCTTCATCAACTTCAAAAAGGTCTAGAAAAGTCTCAACATTCTGCACATGTTGCTCAGCGTTGACATTGTTACATTCACCGTCAAATCTTGGTAGATATAGGTCATAATTTGCAGGGAACGCATGGAGAACATAAGGTAAAACAAGAGGTTTATACCTATCGGGGACTACAAAAGGTGTAGTAGTATATACAAGAGCTACGGGATCAGTTTGGTTTTCTTCAGGCTCATCACTCTGAAGAGAGTCATCATAAGATGTGGGAAAATTAAGGAGGCCAGGATCAAAGGGAAACTCAGTATTTACACTCTTTGAATAGGTCGAGTGAATATTTTGATCACCTTTATCATACAACAAATTCTGAAAGACTTTCAGGACAACTTCAAGAACAGCGAAGAAGTAATTTACAAGAAAGCAGACTAGATCCTGAATACCATTCCACTTTGAATACCTGAACTTTGTGTAAGATCCTTCCATTTTCTCAGAGAAAGAGTCAGTCCTCCAGTGGAGTCTCTACATTGAGTTGGAGTCACCAGGTGAATGATTTCAGCCTTCTTATGTCTGATCATTGTCCACCATCAACCATCAGATCTGAACTTGATACATGTACTGGGGCAATTGGAAGTCAAGTGTTACGTTCACAAGCTAGACCGGAGATTGACTGAAGCAGCGTTTATCTACTTTCGCTAATGTAAAGCAAAAGCGTTTCGAAGGCTACCTGGCATAACTTCAGGCTCCGTCTGTAGCTTGCGAAACAAATAACACCAAAAAGAAAACCATTTTCTTCCCCAGTATGTTCGCCACTATGTTATTGCCTAAATCCACCTCAGGCTGAAATAAGGTAGAAAAAGGACAACACCAAACCACGCTCAGCCTCGTAGCTAGCCCTACGAGGACAAGAGAGGGCTCTCTCTGGGTCAATCTCGATGAAAATATTCAAAGGGGCTTGAGATGACTAAAACAACAACTGATCTTAGGCTAGATAAACAAATAGGAGGGTTTGATTTTGATTTTTAGGGGTTTTTGTTGGAAAAAGGGAAAAACAATTTTTGGGCTTGGGGATGAGGCCAAATCTTGCAGAGTTCAAGTTGGGGTAGGGTAGGCAATGACTTTGATGTCTGAGATCAAATGACTGGATTGAAAATACTGTTGAGGAGCTGAAGAGGGAAAGAGAGTGCAAGGATCCTCTTCAAACTGACGAAAACATGTAAAACTAAACAAAAGTCTAAGGCAGAGCACCAGCAAATCAATGAATTCTACCTCAATTACTCATTTGTTTAATTCAGAAGAAAAGAGAAGGGAAATGGCATACATATAACATTAATGAAACTTACAATAACATGAGAAGAACATCATCAAAACTCAGAAGCCACAAGGATCCCAACAAGTGCTGCAAAACTCTGGTCTTTCCTTTGCCAAAATCTGAAAAGAATATACAATGAGGTGCCAAACTTTTCCCAAGTATCCAACCTATCCAACCTCTGAAAATGACTAAAAAAATACATGATATAGACCAGCCTAACCCCATCCCATGCCTCTAGGGGTCGAGCTCATCCTTCTAGGAGAAATTTGAACCAATTCTAAACAAGGAACTGAAATCTAGGCAATCCAACAACTTGCCTCTATATGGAAGGAAACTGATTCATTCATTTAATTTTCACTTTTTAGTGAATGAATCCTCCAGAACAAGTAAATATATGCCAAAATTACATCATGGTTACCAAATTACATCAAGATAGATCAATAGTTACATCAAAAAGTGAAACTAGTCAAAACTGGGCGAATTTATGAGCTGAAGGGTGAAAAATAGGCCAAATTCCTCTATGCGTCGCGCCCAAAAACTCAATGTGTCGCACCACTTTGGACCTGTTTTTGAGGCACTTCCCGAAGTCAAAATTGAGCTCATGATAGCTCTTTGGAAAGCCCTGTCTGTATACTATCCAACCCAAGTGGAATTTCTGGATTTGGTGTCCATTTGCCCCTCCCAAAGTTCAATCTCCCAAGACTGGTTCCTGCTGGTGCAAAAAGTGGCAAAAAGGCCATTTTCAAGGTGTTTTTGGCCCTTTAGGCAGCCCAGAACTCGATGAAGTGCTTCGGCCATTCCTGAACATGCATATTTTATCATAAAAAAACCAAAAATGTAAATTTTTCCTCCAGAAGATGTCCCAATCATAAGCGCGCGTCGAGTGGCGCGACGCATCGAGCAGAAAAACCTGTGTTGTGACCAAAAAAATTCAAAATGACAAAATTTTCTTCAAATCCCTTGAAATTTGGACTGAAGGTCCCTCATCAAGTACTATGCTCAGCCAAGGAAGCGTCTACCAAGATTTGGAGTGGATCAGGCCTTTTTCGCCATTTCAGTGCCCTCCTGGTGCATGCAGTTCAGTGGCGGAATCACTGTCTTGTTCATAGGATGTGTCGGTGTCTGTCATGGTGTTGAAAGCTTATGCCAATGATATTTTTATCTTGTTGAAAATGAGAAATGAGAACTTTCTTTTTTTTGTCTCCAAATGCCAAACATGTGCCAAAGGGAAATGAGGGACTGTGGTAAATAGGGACAATGAGTATAGTGGACTATGGGAAAAATATGTTTCAACCAAGTGAAGTTTATAATGTGAAGAAGTCACTTGATTATGTTTGGAGAATGTGGGGTTTGGGGAATCTTTGCAAATGATATGGGAGAGTGATAGCGATAGGGAATGATAGGATTTAGGGAATAAGTGATATGAGCGGTAGGGGAACAGACTGTGTTAATGAGACAACAGTGAGAAAAGGGACAATAAGGTGGCGAATGAACAAGTTTAGCACCAAGACCAACTTTTAAAACTTCAAATATAAACCCTATGGAGCAGCCTTTGTCAAAAGATAGGGTATATGTTTACACTATTCAAATTCTCCAACCAACCTTTGAAACAACACTAAACACTGATAATGTCAATTTCACAACCTTGGAGCAAAGAATTTGAGCCGTTTCAGAAATTTGATGAAGAAATTGTGAGAACCTGCTTTGGAGGCTCTGTGTGCCGCACACCAGCCCAACGCGCCGCACAGGTTGTATGCGCCGCACCAGTGTAATTTTACACTGGGAAAAATTGTTCTATGTGCCGCGCACCTTTAGTGCGCCACGCTCCTACCCAATGCGCCGCGCCATAAATAGTGCATTTTGAAGGAGGCATTTGGAGGCCTTCACGGTGTCCAAATTGGGCACATGATAGCTCATTGGAAAGCTCTTTGAGTCTACCTTCCAACCCAAGTATAATTTTTCAATTTGGAGTTCATTTTCCTCGTCAGAAATCAAATCTCCCAAAACTTTTCAAAATGAGCAGAATGAGGCTGCCTCAAGGCAGAGTGCTGTTGCAGTAAATTTTTGAAAGTCTTCCTCAACTCCAAATTGAGCTCATGATAGCTCATTGGAAATATATTTTTGTCTATCTATCATTTGGCTCATCAAGAAAGTCATTTTTCCAACCAAGCTAGGAGAAATTTTGATTTTCCCAAGGTCACTTCATAGGTGCATTCAATTCTCCTGAGGCAACGGTATTTTTGACATTTCTCTAAAACCATGATACTTGTGTAAAAATTGAAGGAGGTTTTTATTCTTTGGAATATTTTGGAAAAAACCCTCTCTCATTTTTCCAAAATTCATCTTTTAATGCTCAGAAAAATCATTTGAGTGAAACTTATCCCAATATGTGGAACAAGGGATTTGTCGAAATAAAGCGAAATGAAGGAGATAAGGGGCTTCTAAATTCTTGAGAAAATTTTGGGAAGTAGGGAGGGATATTAGGAAGCAGGGGAAAGTGGAATTTCAAAGATTGAGTGAGGGGAAGGGGTCCAAAAGGGCAAAACACAGGCCTAGCCTAGAAAATTGCCAAGTTGTAGCAAGAAACTAGGGTTTATGCAAAAATGAGGAATTTGGGGGATCTCAGTGATGGGAAGTGTTTAATAAGGTACATTAAGGATAGGGGAAGGTATATGAACATCGGGATACAATTTTTGCTGACGATTTGACCATCCAAGAGAAATTACCTTCAAAACCCTAGGAGAGGGAAATGAACCTTACCTAGGCACAACTGAAGCATGAACAAGGTGTAAAATGACCCTTTGGAATCTGGCATGATGATGACAACCTTCTAAATGATGGTACACTCAGCTGAATGATGACATGGACCAACATTTGGACAACTCCGGAAGGAGTGAAAGCAAACCCTAGACCTAATACCTAGTGACCAAATTTTACTTGAAGAGTCACTGAAATGACAAAATTTGACCTTGACAGCTTAAAATCACTTTGTAAGAGCATGTTTGATCACTGGAGGAAGGCTGCAAAGACTGACACTAACACCTTCAATGTGAAAATTTTGTGCAAGTTAAAAGTGTTTATCCCAAGAATAGGTTGATTTAAATCCATGAAGCTAACCTTTGAAGACTACATAAATATCCAACTCCATCTTTCACCAAAGACCAATTTCAATATTACAAGTTGTACTACCATGTATAAATTACATAAATTTACCCAATATGAAATTTACACATCACTTCAATGAGGTCATAAAGTTATCACATAGAAATTTGAGCATTGGGGTTGACATGAAATAATATTCATATATAAACTTGCATATATATCAGATATATCCACCACTATTTTAAGCAAGTTAAAGTACATAAACTCCTTAACTAGGTTAATGCATCAAACCTTAGGGCATTTATCTAATCAAGTATTCAAAATTGAACGTTACATTCATTGACAACATAAATATAACACATTTTATATTTGAATTTTCATACAAGGCACACCAAATCACTCAACATTTCAGTTATTAAGTTATTATCAAAAGTTCTAATTATTAAAACAAATTAGTTATATCCTTGGGCAAGACTACATGTATGCCCCCTCATTTTAACTATCTTAGCCAAATTATTTGCATTTAATTGGGATTCCAACTTATTCTTTAACTATCTTAGCCAAATTATTTGCATTTAATTGGGATTCCAACTTATTCTAAAAACCTTGACTGTTTTTATCTAGTCTAATATGCCTAGCTTGGTCATCATAATGTTTGGGGGGTCAAATGGCCATAACAATATCCAATATCATTATGAAAATTTCACGAGGATTTTCTTTTGAATCTAATATCATTGGAAAAAACGGAATCATCACATGTTCCTCACAAATTTGTTATGAAAGGTTACAACATGATATTGAGAATCCTACTAATGAAATCTATATTGAAAGTCATGTTAAGGAATATGTTATTGTATGTGAATATTTGCATCATAAAACCCTTTAAGTTACTTTATGAGAATACTATGAATGTTACACAAAACATCAACACTAACTTATGATACTCTATTAATACTAAGAGCAGTGATCCCTACATATAAAAAATAACACCTCAAATAAAGAATCAGGTAGAGCAATCACTGTCCCATGTGAAATCACAACTCCAATCCTAGGAAAAAATGGGGCATCAACCCAACAAATCCTTCCAAGGTATAAGTGTTTATCCCAAGCACAGATCAACTTGAATTATGAATCTAATCTCCCCAATGAAATCATAACTCCAATCCCTTGATAAAATAAGCCCTCAACCCAACGAATCCTTCCAAGGTACAAGTGCTTATACAAACATGGGTTGAATTTAATTCGTGAAGCTAAGGTTTGAATACTGCATAAATATCCAACTCCTTCTTTCACCAAAGAGAAATTTTAATAGTACAAGTTGTATAACCATGTAGAAATTCCAGAAATCTTCCCAATATGAAATTTCCACCTCACTTCAATGAGGTCATTGAGTTATCTCATAGAACATTCATGTTTGGGGCTGACTTGAAATAATATTAGAGAAATACAATTGCAAATATCTCAAATCTATCCACCACTAGTTTAAGCAAGTTCAAGTAGGTAAACACCTCAATTAGATCAATGCATCAACCCTTAGGGCATAGATCTAATCAAGTATTAAAACCTATAAATGGATTTGATTGACAATCGAAATATGACAACACATTTTACACATGACGTTTTATGCAAGGCATGCCAAATTACTCCACATTTCAGTTGTGCTATCCCAATAATAAGTATATCAAAACTAAAGCTAAAAATAATATCCATAATAAAAAAAATTGGAGACAAACATGATAAAATCATTATAAAAATATGAATATAAAGTATACATGTCTCATATTTTCCAAATTTAGTACAATAATTCATGCTTTATCCCAAGTAAAGAATTGTTTAAAGTTTCCCAAACCTTAGGTAGGGAATCCACAATTACTGCAAACCCTAACCATCAAAAGAAACGCATAAAAACGCATCCCACTAAGCTATATTAGCCTCCAAGAACTCAACAACAAGTTACCATGACACCAACTATCGAGCCCTTAGTTCCATACCTATTGGTCACAAGATTTATCCTTCAATTGCACCACACATGCCCAGGAACTAGAGTATATCCTTCAAACAAGCACTATCATTGTTACCAAAGTAAACAATTGTTCTTCCAAGATACTGCAATAGCTTGCATCACACCAAATATGACATCTCAATGTCACGATACAAGTTATAATGAAAATACTCTCATCTCTTCATATTTGATTAGGTGAAGAAGGCCAACAATAATTCATGGGTAAAATCTAAGAGTAAACCCTACGAAAGTCAACAACAAGTCCCTTAAGTGAAGCACTACACTAAAAAATGAATACCACATGAGCACACAATAATTTGTGTACAAGCCCTAAGATGGTGCACCCTCCAAGTGTACATGTTCACATGTCAAATTCTCTTCTAAGAAATATTACACATCCTCAAACAATAATAGTTCAACTCAATCATTCCTCCTTAGCATATGTGCAAGGTGGGTCAGATGACCTTGAAGGCTGCATGCCCAGCCTTTAAATGCATAATTCCCTCCTCCAAGTTGGAAATTAAGCATGTCCCATAATATGGTCCTCGTGGACAAGTGCACCCTTATTGAGAATTTCACACAGCTAAATGAGTTTCAACTACCATATCAAAAAATGTGCCTCCATGTCCTTGATCACAAGGTAAGCATACACTCACTAAGCTCTCCAAACATAAATCAACCTAAATACAACAAAAAGGCTAAGGGAGCACAAACCATCCACGCCACATGAAGTACTCCCCTAGCTACATGAAAACACTATTAAAGCAACCTAAAGCTAACGTTTACTTGTCCCGTAGAAGGTTGCAATTCCATAAACAAAATATACGATATTGCATGAAAGCTAAAGCTAATTAAAAGTAGGCCAAGGATTTATATAGCCATTTTCCCAATTTGATTTCACTTCTAAGGTGCTTATCCTTATAAACAAACATCTTGGAATATTAATTTCAAGAATTCGTAGTATTTATTCATATAGAAATTATTGACTATCTCTAAAACTTGAAACATTTTTCATTGGGGTGAGGTTATTGGTTTGGGGTGGTGGTGTGGTTCACATTTACACATCTTATTTATTTCATAAACTTGTATCCCTTTCCACATTTCATACAACTTAGCTCTCAATGCACCCTCCAAGTCTACGTGTTCACATATCAAATTCTCTTCTAAAAGATTTCACATCCTCAAACAATAACAGTTCAACTCAATCATTCCTCCTTAACATATGTGCAATGTGGGTCAGATGACCTTGAAAGCTCCATGCCCAACCTTTAAATGCATAATTCCCTTCTCCAAGGTGGACATTAAGCATGTCCCATGATATGATCCTCATGGAAAAGTGCACCCTTATTGAGAATTTCACAAAGCTATATGAGTGTCAACTACCATATCAAGAAATGTGCCTCCCTATCCTTGATCACAAAGTAAGCATACACTCACTAAGATCTCCAAACATTAATCATCGCGAAAGATTAATTTCACATGATTTTTTATTCCAGGCATGCAAAATTACTCCACATTTCAGTTGTGCTATCCCAATAATAAGTATATCAAAACTAAAGCTAAAAATAAGATCCACAATAAAACAAATTAGAGACAACCATGGTAAAATCATTATAAAAATATGAAGATAATCTCATATTTTCCAAATTTATTACAACAATTCATGCTTTATCCCAAGTAAAGAATTATTTAAACTTTCCCAAACCCTAGGTAGGGAATCCACAATTACTACAAAACCTAACCATCAAAAGCAACGCATAGTAAGGCATCCCACTAAGCTATATTAGCCTCCAAGAACTCAACAACAAGTTACCATGACACCAACTATCCAACCCTTAGATCCATACCTATTGGTCACAAACTTTAGTCTTCAGTTGCACCACACATGCCAAGGAACTAGAGTCTATCCGTCAAACAAGCACTATCATTGTAACAAGAGTAAACAATTGTTCT
Source organism: Pinus albicaulis (assembly GCA_034641835.2). Classification (NCBI taxonomy): domain Eukaryota; kingdom Viridiplantae; phylum Streptophyta; class Pinopsida; order Pinales; family Pinaceae; genus Pinus; species Pinus albicaulis. Next base: position 155,820,345 of record CM076576.1, on the reverse strand, counting down.
TCCAAGATACTCCAATAGCTTGCATCACACCAACTATGACATCTCAATGTCACGATACAAGTCATAATGAAAATACTATCCTCTCTTCAAATTTGATTAGGTGAAGAAGGTCAACAATAATTCAAGGGTAAAATCTAAGAGTAAACCCTAGGAAAGTCGACAACAAATCCCTTAAGTGAAGCACTACACTAAAAAATGAATAGCACATGAGCACACAATAAGTTTTGTACAAGCCCCAAGATGATGCACCCTCCAAGTCTAGGTGTTCACATGTCAAATTCTCTTCTAAGAAAGATTGCACATCCTCAAACAATAATAGTTCAACCCAATCATTCCTCCTTATCATATGTGCAAGGTGGGTCAGATGACCTTGAAGGCTCCATGCCCAACCTTTAAATGCATAATTTCCTCCTCCAAGGTGGAAATTAAGCATGTCCCATGATATGATCCTCGTGGACAAGTGCACCATTATTGAGAATTTCACAGAGCTATATGAGTGTCAACTTCCATATCAAGAAGTGTGCCTCTGTGTCCTTGATCACAAGGTAAGCATACACTCACTAAGCTCTCCAAACATAAATCAACCTAAATACAACAAAAAAGGCTAAGGGAGCAGAAACCATCCACATCACATGAAGTACTCCCCTAGATACATGAAAACATTATTAAAGCAACCTAAAGCTAGAATTTACTTGTCCCATAGAAGGTTGCAATTCTATAAACAATGTATATGATATTACATAAATTTTAAAGCTACTTAAAATTAGGCCAAGGCTTTCTATAGCCATTTTCTGAATTTCATTTCACTTCTAAGGTGCTTATCCTTATAAACAAACATCTTGGAAGATTAATTTCAATAATTTGTAGCAGATATCCATATAGAAATTCTTGACTATCTCTAGAATTTTAAGCATTTTTCATTGGGATGAGGTTATTGGTTTGGGGCGGTGGTGTGGTTGTGATCAGAATTTGGATCAGGGCCTAAAATTAGCTAAAATTTCAAATTGCTTGAAATTTCTTTGAACCTAAATGACCAGATAGAGTTTGTCACCAGGATTCTGGCGCAACTTGTTTCATCAAAATCTGAGTTCATATGACTGATTTATCATCTATTGTTATTTTCCCAAAACAAGCAAAAAATGAGCAGAACAGGTAGATGTGGCAGGTACAGTCAGCATTGCAAGGAATATTCTCCAAATTTCAGCCAGTGGCATTGTGAAAAGTGTCGTCTTCAAATTCGCCAGATGGGTTAAGTGAAGAGAGAAATTGTCCAATAACCTTCTATGTTTCTCCTAAGTTGGAATTTGATTTTTTTTTAAGGTTGAAGAACAACCAACCAGAGGGCGCCATGTGTCCTCTCTGGTGGGCCATCTCCTAACCTATGAAGTCGAATTGTGGGTCACATATATATAGTTTACAGACCCACTCATTGGCGGCCTTGACTAAGTTTGGAGGAGATATTAGATAATGGGTGGCGAAGGTTAATTTGGAGGCGAACCATCAAAGTAGCGGAGGAGTCATTAAATTTAGCGTAAAAAAATTTATAAGGCGGAGCGGGGGTTGAACCCCTGACCTCCCGCCTGCAAACCGCGCACCATATCGTCTATGCTTCGGGGTGTTTCTTACCCCATTAGTTCTTTGCATAAGCTTAAAGTTTCAACGCCGACAATTTGGGGGTTGGACGGGCCCAACCCCCTCCCCATGTGGCTGAGCCCAAAGACCGAGAGCCAGATCCGAAAACCGACGAGATTTCTAATTGCGGGTTAATTAATTTAAAACTTGGTTAACCCACGTTAAACCAACATTAGCGCTTAATATGCGCCTAACCATTAAGCATGGTTTATCCGCCCAAAAATCCTACTTAGTGCTAATTAATCCTGACACTTAAGTTGGCAGAAAATTCGGAGGCATGCCAGTTTTTGCGGGAATTCCATATTTAGAAAGTTAATTTGTAGTTCCTCCAGTTTTGGAGGAGAAATTGGAGAAAAGTTGGTTTTGGTCATAACTCACTCAATTTCCGACCAAATTGAGCTCAGTAAAAGTCATTTTTGGCTAATTGGCATGTTGGAAACTCAACTAAGAAGGTTGCAGAGGCAGAAAAGGCCATCTACTGGTGTTTTGTGCATTTGAAAATTTTTGAAGGCCAAGGCACCTGGTGTTGGGGTCATTGCCAAAGCATCCAAAATCCAAATTTAGCAAACAAATAGTTATTTTTGGGAGATTATGATGTTTTAAACTCATTGGAACAGGTTCCAAGAGGTTCTGAATCTTGTAATAGCAATTTGAGCACACTTGAAGCTAATACAAAGGTCACACTATGAAGCTGAACCAAGGAGATGTAACCCATGAGGGGTGAACTCCTTTATCAAAATTCTATGTGTTAAGCTGTGTTATGTGCGTTTGTTGTGTTTAATATTGCTTTTGTTCTGTCATTTAAAATTATGCTTTTAAATCTTATGACAAACTCATAATTTTACTAAGTACATTGTTTGACAATCACATGCTCATAAACAAACCCATGAAGGATAAGTAAAACAAAGCAAAGAAAAGTTTATATCTGAAATAAAACTAGCACAGTAATAACTAGCATTCGTTTTCAGATCAGGTTCACATTTACACATCTTATCTATTTCATAAACTTGTATCCCTTTCCACATTTCACACAACTTAGCTTTCAATCCTTAAAAAACTAATGTTAAAATCAACCTATACTAATTGATAAAAAGGCTCTCTACATGCCAATAGAGGAGGGTTGCGTAGACATAATGTAATAAAGTAATATAGGAGAGATGCATATCAACATTTTTTAAATGTAATCTCAATTAACATAAATAAAAATAGAATAATAATTAGTAAAAATTAATATTTTCACTATTAAATATATAAGTTATTTTGGAATTCCCATTAAGCTACATAGGAATTATATATAAACTTATTGTTGAATTCTATATAAGATGCAGAATGATATTATCGAGATTCTGATCACACTGCCTCTAATGCATGTCAATCTCGAGGCATGCGCCCCTCTGTTGCTCTCTCTAGGGTCGTACCACCATTGGAAGCTCAGGACAGACATTGCAGGGCACTACAAAGTCAGGTAAGCGGACAGGCAAGAACTCCCCGATCATGGCAAGAGTTTCCACTCCATAGTTGATAGGATCGAAGAGTGTTTGTGCGGGATTGAGATGTTTTATGACTGTAAAATAGAAGACGCTGAGAACTTCAGTCTGATGATGGCGGTGGACACATCATTTTTTCTTGGACAATGACATGATCAATTTAGGTGCACTTCAAATCATGACAAAGTGTGACATCCTCATGCTGGAGAATCAAATTCTGATGCCTGTGATGATAGCAAATTTTGAAGAGGTGCAGGACTCTTTGGCTACTGAACATTGACATTATGAACACTGACATTTTCTCCTTTCGTTCCAGTGGACATAAAAGGTAATTGTATTTTTTATTAAGTTCCAGTCATTCATGATGATGCGTTTGAACAGTAGCAGCATTTGTTGGATGGCATATTTAGTTTCACCATTTGTGTTGATGATAACCATCATGCAGGACAAAATGTGAGAGACCGTTGTCACAACGGATGGAACAATTACTCTCAGAGATTGTTACAGTAATCTGTAGCATTTTCTTCCCTTTTCCAACCATGAAAAGAGGTCATCCTTATTTTCTCAACGCATACAACATGGAGCAGTTTTCCAATGACAGGATTAAGTTCAAATCCTTTTCCAAGCCATGGAAAGAGATACGATTCGATAGATACTCTAAGAGACTCTACCTTTCACTGATCATGGTATCCAATATCCACACAAAAGTGTTCTTGAGGACCATGCTTGCCATGAATGCAAATAGTAACCCTTCCTACATATGTTTTCTATTCTCCCACTGCAAGAACAAGGATGATTTACATTCTTTATATTGAATATTGCATTCGTTGTACTTGAATGTAATTTTTGGGGGCATTATCCTATGTGTGGAGTTTCAAATATTTTCTTAGTTAGTAGTTCTTTCGTTATGATCATTAATAAATTGTTTTGAATAAATTTTGATAATGATATTAAAAAGTTAAAATGGTGTTTTGAATGGTGTCAACATTCATCTTAATACTGTATTTATTATGTTTTGAGAGGGATCATATTTTTAAGGTTATTTTTAAGGTTCAAACTTTTCTTTAACTTTTACACTCAAAAAGAAGTTTGCATTTCTAAATACTTGTTAAATCTAAAAATAAAATGAATTTCAAATAACCTTAAAATAAATAAATATGTGTAGAAAAATGTTGATCTACTTTCTATATATATAATGATACAAACTTGGTTATATATATATATATATATATATATATATATATAACATGTAAAATGAATAATTATTGATAATAGTGCAGTAAAATCCCTTTGAAAGTTACCATAGATTATCACTAAAATGCACATGTAGTGAAAACTTGTGTCAATTTATGGAGTGTGACTCATATTCAAATTTATGAGATAATTGAGAAATATAAATAGGTTAAGTCAATGAAAAATTCATATTAAATAATCACGCTACTTTGAACCAATTTTATCCCAAAATAATCATACTCTTTTGAACCAATTTTATTCAAAAGCTAAGCATATAACTGACACAGAACAAACATAGGAAATTATAACAAGAACCAACTTGAAATCACGGTCATCATAAATTGATTCCTATGAGGAAAGGGCCTCAGTATTAGCACTAATAATTTCCTTCATGGGCTTAATTTGCTTGTTCAACTTCACCATTGCCTTGGGAGTTTTTGCACATGTACCTCATTCCCAATTTACCTGTTAAATCCATCTGCATTTCCATAGTTTGCCCACCAAGGTTTTCCTTCCATCTTACACCTTTAACCCACATCAGGTTAACAAATAATCATTCATCCACCTATAAAATATATATGGAATAAAAACTATTAAAATAATAATACAAATATGGAAGCATCCCAAGAAAACCTGAAACTATATATTTCATAGGCAGTTTCAGCGTTACATGCACCACTGCAATATCCTAGATTTGTTCTGAATACTGAGCCTCTCCACATTGAGCACAATGAAAGGCATATGGACATAAATAATGTAATTATCACCCAAATAATTCTCATGACATATTGCATATTCAAAGATTAAGCTCAAGACATCAGTCTTGATTTGTAAACCATAGATTTGGACCGATCCAGAACCGTTATAAACCACTAATGGAGAGCAAAAAAGTGAAGATGCCATGAAAGAACAACAAAAAGGAATTTTAGAATAAAAAGTGAGGTTTTTAGAGCTTCATACGATCGATCGGGACCATTTTTAGGAGGTTTTTAGAGATTCAGTGGTAAAAATTGTAGTGTACCTTGAATTGGTTAACCGAAACACTCTTCCCATACTCCTTTGTCATATATGCAGAGAAATAAATGAGAGCGGTAAGGTGTCGTTAAAACCCATGTCATAAAACACAACTTGCCTAATGCATTTTTGAAATCTTTATCAATCCCAAACTGAATGGCTGCACCATAATGCCCATTGATCAAAGATAATACATTGATGTCAGCAAGTTGAGATTCTTGAATGATACCACTCCTCTCAACTTGGTCAAAGAAAAGTGGCGCACTAATCACAACATCCTTAATATCAGCCAAAGAATTCTCATGCCATAACTTATCTTCAGATATTGGGTGAGCATAGGACATGCATATTGATACGTTAACCCATATTTGGACTAATACATATTTAAAAAGAAACAACATCAACAAAATCATTTTATAATATAAAGATATATTTTCAGAGCTTGATACGAAAACAGAATTTACAAATTCTGGATAGATCGGGGCCGTTTAAGAAATATCTTCAGTAGTATGCAAGCACATGGTTTAAAAGAGCCCGGAAAAAGGGAATTGAAGGGCTTCATTAAAACAAATTTGGATCCGTAAACCCTCAACCAATTTCACGAATATTGATGTGGTGCAATTTGGATCGAGCTCTGACAGTTATATATATACATACATATTTGAGAAGAGAAAAATCATAAAATGATAAAATATTAATAATATTTGAGTTTTTTTTGGGTTTAAGTTTTCTTATAAGAATCTATTTAAGGCTTGAAAATCTTTGCCTCAATATAGGGGATAACCACCCAGTCGGGAACTTGAAAATTGTTACTTTTCCGTTAGGATAATGGGACCAGTTTCCCTTTGAGATATAATTGGGTGGGTGTGAGGTATAAAAATAATGATATGGGTGTGATAAATGGAATTAACAGCAAACTAAGTATGTATATGTTTATTTATCTATTTCCCCGGACTTAATCATACTCTTTATATGTGATTTCAAAGATTGTCTTAAGTGGAAGATAATATAGATCGTCAAACACTTGAAGAAGTGATTACAAGTAAGATGATTAATTTTATTAAATAGTTAATCGAATTAATTGTTAAACATATATGCATGAAATATTTGATTGTTTCATACATATATTTAAAGATAGCAATCTCACACATTCAATAGTGAATTAGTGCTCAATTATATTAAAAGAACATATATAACAAAACAATTTAAAGATAAATATGACTATCCATTACATATAAACACAACAACAATATAAAGATAAAAATATTTGGTTAAATAACTTACCATTATATAAATTAATTGGTTAATTAGTTGTATAAATATATTAAAGATTTTATAAATAAATAAAATAATAATAAATAAATAATGGAATAATTACTTTTTCAAAGTGAAACTAGCTGTTATCCTAACAGATAGTTGAGCCATTTCTACATCTATTTATACTTAATGTTCGGATCTGATCTCTCACATAGTCCTGATGATGAACCACACTGGTTGGTTCGAAACGCGTCGACCACGTTCCATTGCATGTGATTATTACCGAAAGAATTTTTACTAAATTAATACCTAATATATCATAGCTCTCCTTATGAAACAAATAGCCTTGGTCTAGTCTTTATATTAAGATTATTCAAAAAGGTACAATACTGCAACTTTCTAAAGCCTTCTTTACCAAAATTCAGAACCCTTTTCTAAAACACATGAAAATGTTGAGGAGGTTTGAACAACCGTCCTGAAAATAAGAGTAAAAAGAACAAAAATAGATTATGTTTGAACAATAACTTCAAGAATGGGAAGGTGGTTGCTTTCCCATTTGTTGCTTTAGTTTATAGATATCCATCATGGGCTCCAATTCAAGAGGTTGGACTGACCTTATGTGCATTTTTCCTATATACACTACATCTGAGAGTGCAGGAAGCATGTGTGCAATGGAGTCTGAAAGGCATTGCAACATTAGCCATTGACTATGTGGCTTTACCAGATATTGCCAATATTTCTCAAGATTTAACTTTGATAATTTTTTAATATTATCCTCCTTCTTCTTGGACCATTCCTGCCATGATCTCATTAATATTTTAACATCGAGCAAGGAACTAGCTCGGCTTTCCTAAATTAAATTAGTGCTAAATAGGTTATCGCTGATGTTTTCAATAATATGCCTTGTGATATCTATTGCTTGAAGATGGCTCTTTCTGCTTGTTTTAATTTTATATCCCAATTTGTAAAGAGGATTTCTTTGTGTGAATCCTATGTCCTTGGAAAGTTTGTTTCTCTTCCTTTTGTGTTATCTATCCATGTGATATATTCAGAAATATTTTCATCAATGTCATATAAATTTGTCCTCAGATCGAACGATTGATTCATCAGTGAATCACTTGCATTACATAGATCATTGATTACTGCCAATTTTTGGCAAAAGACCACCTGTTGTTGGGCTAGGGAGGTGTTAATTTCCACTGCTTCTTTCATAAAATCCTCAATTTTAGGATTCTCTTTCAACCACTCAATTATGAATTGGAGTTCTTGTAGCTAATCATATTTAACCTTGATGTCAGTTTCATGTTGTAGTTTCATTTCATTAAAGCACTGTTGCAATTGCGGTAGTTGTACCTGACATTGATGATCAATGCTTCTTCTTCTTTTTTAACAATTATTGTTCCAATTGTTGAATCTTGTCATCTTTATCTTTGATTAATATGGTGGCACCTCTGAAGCTTTTTTTATGGTAGTTGTTGCATAGGTTCCTGCAAACTGTGATAGCCTGGTTAAGTCATTAGAAGGGTTGGTTTGTGGATCCTTCTACACAACATCCAATGATACATCTCTAGGGACTAGTGGTTGTGATTGCTCAAATCTCCTCCTCTTTCTTTTCCTGCTTATTATGGCCCTATGTTTAGGACTGTAAAATATGTCGAGAGGAGGAATCTCTTCGATTTTAAGAAAAATTTCTGAAATGGGGTATGTCGGGATAAATTCTACATCATCTGTATTTATAGCTTTGTCAGAAGCCCCAATAGTAAGCGGGCTCTACTTATAAGTCTTAGGAGTGTTGATTGTTTCTTTTGGAATTGAGGTATTTTCCTCTTGCGATCCTTTAATTTGCTGATCAAATTGATCTCAGACCTTATCTAAATAATTTCTAAACAATATTTCACAAGTTTGTTTCCCTGTAGATGTGGTCTCTTTTGCTCTCTATGTCACATCATTATCCTTTGAAGAATTTGTTGAATCATGCTCTACTTGTAAAACTGGTTGAGAAACCATCAATGTTTTAAGAGGGAGATTCTCCAACCTTTTATTCCTATATTACTTGAACTCACTAAGTTGCTCTAGACTCATACAGTTTTCTTCCAACTTCTCTACCTTTAGGTATGCTTGGGCAAACTCAAATAGATCATCAAAGTCGTCGGGATCATGTATGAATTGTCTCACTTTAACCTGAGCTGTGAAATTTTGAGCTACTTTGTTTGGGTCATACTACCTGTCAATAATGGTGGGAAAGTTTATAAACTATATCTAGTTAATTTCAAGCCCAATGTGTTGTAAATTATTCAGAGCATACACTCCACAGTGGATGGGGAATGATGGCCAAGTGGATTTCTTAGCTTCTTTCAGAGCTTTGGTTAATCAATTTCTCACAATTTGATAGGAAACTTTTAGGGCCAATATTTTTTCAGGGACATAGAGTGGGAGAACATGAGGTATTTCTAGACTACCAAAAACCCTAACTTATGTAAATAACTCTTCTCCGAACCACTTGCCTATGGTCGTGAAATAATCTCTGGCTTCATTAGATAATCTCGGGGATTTTTCACCAAGACATCTTGATGTAAAGGTAACATGACTCCATGACAAATTTTATAAAAATGGGTTTGGAAATTAGATTCCTAGATGATTTTGAGATAGATGTGGATAGGAATAGGGTCTTCCAAGGTTCATTTCCATCCCATGGAAGGGAAATCAAAGGTAAAGCACACGGAATCCATAATATATGCACTCGTATAAAAAGGGGGCACTATCTTGGTAGAGACTTTTCGGTTTTTTCTGTAGACTAGGATTTGGGAGGCTATATTATTTGACAGGATAATGGCTCAGTCCATTATGTATGAATATGATACAACATCAAAGAGGGTAACCCATTCAACTGAAAACTTTATTGTATTGGGGTATCTAAACAACCTAGACATCATTCCAGCAATATAGCAATGAGGACCAGCGAGAGAAGATATATAATACATACTCTTTTCATCGTGCTTATGCTTATTTGGATCCCATCTCCATTGCCTTATTGGCTCTGACTCATCCTTGTTTTCATGTGCAAATTTCTGAAGGAAATGCTTATCATATAGCTTCTGTGGGTATGGCAGATGAAGCATTTTCTTCAAGTCTTCAGCTCTAAAAGACCCAACTATTTTTTGCCTTGAGGTTAGGAATGTCCTTTCTTCAATATTCATATTATCAATAACCCACTTAGCCATGTCTGTGTAGGGTGGAATCTTATGTCGAGCAACAATTCAATGAAGGAAGGAATCAGTGACATCACTATAAGTAGTTTTAGAAGACGATCAAGAGTCATTAGTCGTGGAAACTCTTTGGATTATTTTGGGTTCTTCATCCTCGAATAGTTTGTACATGGCTTCCCATCAAGACGTTCCAGAATCTGTGATGCATTTTGTATCAGAGAATAATGGGGGCATCTTAGTTATCTCTAGAGTGGGCGGAGTGGCCTGTGGTGGAACCATGGGCTTCTTGTTCTTCTTGGTGTTCTTCGACATTTCGTTCAAGTCTTACTTGTTGGGACTAGCCTACGGTAGAGAGAAAGAGCAGAGAATGAAGAACAACACTTGGGATGGGAGAGAATTATGACAAAGTAATGAAGTGATATCGAAGATATTTTTTAATGCAAAAAATCCTGAAACATTGAGGGAAATCAAATAATTTGGGATCTCGAGAACATAAATACCATTATGCTTCAATAATAAATGAAAACGTGCATTCACGTGGTTTAACCGACAGCTCAACGCCTCGTTGGACACTTCGCATCCAATATTTTCTTAAGAACACGTCTTAAAACATGCGATATTCTTTTTTTCCTATATAAAATTGATTCTTGTCATAGTTAGAAACTAAAATGAAAAGGTAAGCGCGTATCGGAATTATTATCGCATCAGAGAATTGGAAGACCAATCTTGTTTGAAGTTTTGCGATGTGATAAAAGATCTTGATCGCAAATATCGAGGAATGGGCATATGCGATGAAGAATTTCGATATGGTGATTACGTTATATCGCATCAGAGAATTGGAGCAAGCATTACCAATGATACACCTATATTACATTTGCGATGGAGGGGAAGCGATAGGTGACATGGCATATTGGTATGACCTACGGCAGACTTTATTATTATCGAAATATGTTTCCTTTATAGTTTTTCAAAGGCTTTCACGTATTTACATTTTGAGTCGGGCGGCATTACATCGCAACTTTTTATAATGGGGCATTTTGGTTTATCCTTTCAACACGCGATATGCGATAAAGCTTTCAATAAGCTTCATTTAAAGTCCTTTGGCCAATAGAATTAGAGCTTGAGTTCGGATAGGAAAAAACAAATTCATTTTAAACAAAATTACGTGTTTTATTATTCTAGATAAAAATTTAAAAGGTTCCCCATTATAAGCTAACTATCTAAGTATAATGGGGGGTGTTGAGTAGCACAACAATTGGCGATTCAGCGGAAGGACCAATTATCTTCGATATAATATATAATGAAATTTTCAAACTTAATAAGTAAAAATAATTTAGGAAAGAAAAACTTTCTTTGAAATGTTGGATATATAATATTACTCTGAATAAAAAAACTCATTTTATTTTAATTCTTTTTAAAACCTCTTAGAGACGAAAATCTTAACTATCTGTATCAGTCATTAATCATTAAACTCATTTTATTTTAATTCTTTTTAAAACCTCTTAGAGATGAAAATGTTAACTATCTGTATCAGTCATTAATCATTTGTAAAGATAAAGCAGGGACCTTTTGAAACTTTAGCTTTTTTATGAACTCATTTTGTCATAGGTAGAGCCTTTACTACTAGCAGGCATCCATAGCCTCGTCAAGGTTGTCTTTTAACTAGTAATGAATGAGTATCCCATCCATTTATGATTGCATTATTTTAGAGGTAAAATTATATATCTTTTTTTTTTTTTTTATTTATCTATTTATCTATTTATTTATTTATTTAAAGATACTTAAAAGCCATTGTCCTGGTTTGGTAGCCAGATAGTGACAATTCCATTCACATATTATAATACATTTGAACAAGCTAGCTCGTGATGAGACTCCTCGTCTTATGGTTGACTAATCATAAGCGATTACCCTGACTTGGTTTCCAGTAATGATAATTTCAACTTATTATTTTCCCATGATCATGGTAAGCAAGCTCGTGATGAGACCTCTTATCTTTTAAGTTTCTTATCTTTTTGAATTACACTCTAAAAAATGTATGATTAATGTATGAGGATGATCATTGACTCCTTAAGAGTAAATGGATGACAAACAGAGTTAAAGATGCTAAATTTATACAATAGTATTTACTTTTGTAAAGGAAACCTTTCCTGATTCATAAAAAGATCAAATATTTTATAAATTTTGAGGTTAAAAGAACTTACACTTCCATGGACAAATATTTCAAATTTTTATGGTAATTATTCAATTTTCAATTTAGTAATCATTTCCCTAAAGATTTCTACTTCCAAAAGCAAAAAGATCATAAAATTATTAAAGATATTGACAACTAGCCAAAACCATGTTACTTAACATTATTTTCCTGAAATTCATGGGTATGTATATGTGAATATTTACATATTTACAGTAGAAAAAATGTTCTTTTATGAAAAGAATTTTTTGAGAATTAGCCCATTGATAGGAATATCATCTCTCTTTCCCTGTAAAACTTGCAGAATAAAAGTTGATGGGCCTAATTTCTCAACAATTTGAAATGGTTCAAGCCACATTTTTTGAAATCTGGTATGCTTTCATTTTTCTTCATGTGCCTTGTCCCACTTGAGGACTAGATCTCCAAATTGAAAATATTTTTTATCAACCGAGCTTGCATGAAAGGAATATTTTACTAGTTGTTGATGATGAGCATGTATTTGTTTGGATTTTTCCCTTTCTTCTTCTAATTTAAGAATTTGAAACATTCTTAATTGCAGAGAAGAAGGAGGTTTTTCTTCAATAAATTGTACTAGGGCTAATGAGGTAAGGGTTAGGTTAGGAGGAAATATAACCTCTTTCCCATACACCAGATTAAAGGGAGAAGTACCTATGGAGGCCTTCTTAGTTATTCTATCGACCCATAGAGAAAATATCAAATTTTTATGCCAATTATTTTGGATTTGATCAACAATTCATTTAATAATCCTAATGATGTTTTTATTAGTTGACTCTGCTAAACCATTCCCTTGAGGATAGTAATTAGTAGAGTATTTAAGTTTAAAACCTCTTTTTAAAGCAAACTCAGTCATGCTATATCCTGAAAAGTAAGATGAATTGTCAAACATAAGTGCATTGGGTAAGCCAAACATGGTGATAATGAACTGATCAATGAATTCAGTAATATTGTCATAATTGGCTACCTTTAATGGAATTTATTCCACCCACTTGGTGAAGTAATCTTTAGCAGTAAGGATAAACTTATGTTGCTTGGAAGAGTCAGGAACAATCTCACCTATTATATCCAATCCCCATTGTTCAAAAGACTGCTCAATGTTGACTGGTTGAAGAGGCAAGGTTGGTTTTCTCCTTCTCCCTGCAACATTCTGACAGAATTTACATTTCCTTACATATGTGTGTGTATATTTAAACATATTTGGCTAGTAGTATCCATCACACAGTATTTTATGAGCGGTGGTATCTCCTTCAAAGTGTCCACCAACTGGTCCATCATGTAACTCGTGCAAAAACTTCTGTGCTTCAGATTTTTCTAAGCATCTTAACGAAATAGAATCATAAATTTTTCTGAACAACACATTATCAATGATTTCATATTGAGTGGATTTTAATCTTAAAGCCCTTTTCCTTTTGTAATTGAGTTCAGGAGGAGCATAACCATTTTTTAAATAAAAAATGAGATCAGCATATTGGGACTCAGTATTAGTAAGGCATACCTCAGATATCTGGACAATGTTACCTGAGTCTTCATCAACTGATATATTGGAATCTCCAGTAAGTAGTTTGCAAAAACCTTGACCTCTAACAATTTTAGTTGGTTTGATCTTTATGTCATATTCTTGAAAATTTGTGACCCAATTTTCTCTTTTCTCTCCTAACTCTTTTTGAACAAGCAACTATCTTACTACCGGAAATGGGACTATTACTTTGGTGTGAGTTTTCAGGAGAAAAGGCTTCATATTCTTTATGGATTTGAAAATAGCAAAGCCATGTTTCTCCACTTCTTAATAATTCAATTCAGCACCCTGAAAGTTTGAGATGAAGAAAGAGATAGGTGCTTCTATTTGTTGATCATTGTGTTGTATTAATACGGCATCATAAGATCTTTCAGAAGTGAAAGTGTACAAAATAAAATGATCAGAAAAATTAGGAGTCGTTAAAGAGGGAGCTCAATAATGGCTTGTTTGATTGACTCAAAAGCTTCTCTTTCATTATGTACCCATTTGAAAACTGAGTTTTTCTTGATCATCACTTGTAGAGGCAAAACAATTTCAGAGAAATCAAGAACAAGTCTCCTAACAAAAATAATTTTTCAGAGATTGCCTTAATCGTATCAAGATCTATGCAAATTCCTTCTTTAGATACAATAAATCCTAGGATTTTTCCTTCACTGAGAGAAAAGTATGACTTTTTGGGATTTAATGAGATTCCATATTTTTTTCATCGCTCAAAGATCTATTTTAAATCATGAAAATGATTGCTCCTTTTCTTGGAATATATAGGTATACCATCCAAGTAGACAAAAACAGTTTTATTTATTAGACCCCTGAAGGCGATGTACATTGCTCTTTAGAAGGTTTCTCCTGCATTTATTAATCCGAAAGGCATTTTCTAGTAGGCATAATTTCCCCGTTGAGTTTTGAAAGTAGTTTTCAACTTGTCATCTGGGTGAACTAGGCTTTGGTTATATTTAGATAATCCATCAAGGAAAGACATAAGTTCAAAACCATCTATTGATTATAGGATTTTTTCCATAGGTGGTAGAGGAAAGTTCTCTTTTTGAAAAAATTTATTTAAATTCATAAAGTCAATGCAATTTTGTATGTCACCATTCTTCTTCCTGACAGGTACCAACTTTTAAACCCATTTAGAATTCCTAACTAGAAAAATCATTTTGGCCTTAAGATGTTTGTTCAGCTCGCTCTTAATTCGATTTTCTATATTTGGATTAATTTTCCTAAATTTATGTTGCACATGTTTGACATCAAATACCATTGGAATAGTATGTTGAATGATGGAGGTATCATAATTTCTCATATATTCATAACCCCAAGCGAAAAAAAATTTGTATATCTTCAAAAAAAAATAAAGGCTAATATTTCATCTATTGAGAGGCCAAGACCTGAATTGATGTTCTTGGGTTTAAGATTTGTCCCAAGTTTTTACCAATTCAAACCTCAATTTTGAACTCTGAAGTTTACAATTAATAACCTTATTAAACCTATCCTTTAAGTCATACAGATCTTCTAGCTTAACCACAAACTTAGGTAGGGAATTTACTTCATTTGATTGATTCAACTGTCTATTATGCTCATCTTCATCAATTATTTGATCATTGTATAACCCTTCAGATGTTGAAAATCTTAAAATGCATTCGTCGTCATTAAACACACGCCAATTAGTGACATTGTCAGGAATGGATGGGAGAAAAATAAATTCAATTGAAAATATATCTAGACTATAATCCTCAGGCGGAATGAGTCTGGATGATATATTATCCAGCAGGTTAGTGCTAGCATTTTGAAGTCTTGGGATAGGAGAAATATTAAATGCTAGAAAATGTGAAGTGAGGGTTTGAATGAGAGATTGATAATGCTTAAAATGACCAGAGATACAATGAATGGTGTTTCTCACCTGTTTTACAACCATTTCTGAGTCTTCAAACACTTGAACGTATTTCACACCAAGACCCATTGCTTTGTACTAGCCCTGGACCAGTGCTTCATACTCAGCAATATTATTGGTGCATTTAAACTCTAATCTACATGACAACCTTGTTTTTTCTCCTTCTGAACTTATTAAAGTGCATCATGCTCCTGCACCATCATTGGATTTAGAGACATGAAAATACAAATTCCAAAACAAATATATAAATATTGGTTTATCTCCAATATTTACACATTTAGATGAATCTGTCCGTGAAATTTTTTTTATTTGGGAAGTGACACAATTGATTAAGAAAGGAGATTATTATGCATTAAATTACCCAAAGCGGATTCAAAAAAATAATTTCCAAGGATATTGTTGGTGAAGACCACCGGTTCATTTTCTTCTTCAAAATGAGTTACTGAATGTTTCATATGCTTTTCTCGGTCAATTCGAATTTAATTAGGCTTTACATTATAAGGAAGCCACATATGAGACCAGTTTGTGGAAAAATAACCATGAAGCTTCTCAAACCAATCTCTACTCATAATCAAACCATAAAAGTCAGGAATATCAGCAACAAGTATATCAATAATTTGACATATTTTGGAATTGGAAGAAATTCTCATGAGAATAGAATTCATTTCCCCCAATACCTTGACTTTAGTTCTGTCAATTTGAAAAATATGAAAAACAGAATTTTAGGGTGAAATATTGTTAGGGTACAACCCTAACCCCTTTATTTATGTATAAGCCCATAAGGACCTAGTCCGAATCATATTTAGTTGGTTGAGTCAATGAATCTCGTAAGCGGTTATCCGCATTAACAATAATTGTAAGTGGTCGACCCACATTCTAGAAAAGGGACCATAATTAGTTATAAATGGGCCTTAGTTAATAAATAAGGTGGTTAACCCATGATTATGTCAGGGACCACTAGAAGTTAGGTTTTTGGATGTCATCAGGCTATAAATATCATTAGATAGAAGGAAGAAGTATGGTGTCGTATTGTAATTGAGCTCTTCTCTGTTGGAGGTTTCCCCCTCGAAGAGGCAAGTCAACATTGTATCTTGTTTCTGCATAATGAAATATCTCTATCGCTTGTCTATTTTCTGGTGATATCTATATGTCTTAGCTATTTTGTTTTGTTTTTCTTGTGTTATGGCTCATCTAAAAAGTCAAGTTCATAACAAGTGGTATTAGAGCTCTTTCCAGGGCCAGCAGGACCTCTAGTTTTCGCAGAATTGTTTTTAGGCTAGAGACATGTTTTGGCATATTTAAACCACGGGATCTGTTGTTAAGCACATAAACCTATGGATTTGGGGAAGAATGCACGCAGGAAATACAAGAGGTGGTCACGTTTTTTGGACTCCCTTGTAACCCTGTGGGTACCCCTTCGATTAGTAGCGCATTAGAAATAATCGTGCACGGACTGCACTTCCATGTCCCCTCGGGTATATAGGAAGACCCCAGGAAACCCTAAAACCTAACCATAGTTTAGCCATTGGCCTTCTTGCTACTACAGTACACTGAGAACAACACTCTGGGAGATTACTCGCATGTACAATAGGGTAGTTGGGTAGTATGGCTAAGGGTACGGTCGATCCTCCTTAGTTGGTGCCCTAAATTATTGGGCTGAGTACTATTGTTGGACCCCTGCATATATTGCAATCTGTAGCACCTGAAACTCCTTGTGACCATATTTTCCCCATATATCTGAAGCTTTCTCATATTCTCTATCCTCCTTAGATCTACCAGTTTTGATCCATCGATGTAGTCCATCTGGCTTTCAGGGTATTCGCAGCACTGATTCGGCTCAGAGTACAGTAAGGGTTTTTGTTTCCATAGCCCAGATCTGATTATTGCGGCACATATGACGGTACCCATACATCCAAGTCTAGCTACTCCAGTCCAGGCCTGATTTTCACAGAACATTTGGTAGTATCAAGCTTTCGGGTATTTGGCCACTACAGTATTGATCAGTAGGGAGTAAAACTCTACTCGGAGCAACAACAACAACAACAACAACAAAAAACCTTAATCCATTTCAGGATGATTTCTAGAGAGCTAGCCCATAAGACTCAGGTTGGTGAGCTTATCGCAGTGTTACCATTCACTTATCAACCCAAATTTTTTCAGGCGGTCCCAAATCTGGGCTAGTGCATGTACGGAACTCGCTCGCAAGTAATGGTTGTAGAAAAGGTGAATGACATAATCGACAGCCTCGAGACCAAAATTTCTACACTTTCTGGCTAAATCCAAGAAGCTTTGTCTCTGTTGGCATCATGTAGCAAGGAAGACACACTTGGGGAGGCATACGAAGAAGGTGAATCCAGCCATCACCTTCACTTCCATGGAGGGTCCACTTTTCTGGTCAACGGGTGCCCAAGCTAGACATGTACAAATTTGATGGCTCGAACCCAACTGTATGGTTAGCTCAAATGGCACAGTACTTCCTCCTTAATAATATCCATGACGATGAAACGAAACTAAGAGTGGGAGAACTTTACTTGGACCAAGAAAGATGGAAATGGTGGCACTGGCATCAGAAATGTTACCCATTAATGATATCTTGGAACGTCTTCTCAAAATCCCTTTGTGACCATTTTGATTGGGATTCTCATTTCTTGGGACGGCTCACTAAGCTTCGACAAACCAGTACAATCAAGGACTACATTGTTGCTTTTAAAAATTTGGCCATCAGAACTGAAGGCTTATCAGATGCATTTTATTTAGAATGTTTTATCAGGGGCCTGAAGGAAGCAATCCAATCCCATGCCTGAATTCACCACCCCTCTACTTGGTTGGATGCATGTCAAAAATCCTTAGAGGTGGAAGTTTCCTTACAAGCTCAGTCTGATCGCCTAACTTTTGTCACAAAGCCACATCCCACCCAGGTGATGGGACCCACCCAAACACTGAAGGTTTAGAAGGTGTCTCCGACAGAAATGGTCGAACAACTAAAACAAGGACTCTGCTACTACTGTGATGATAAGTATGCCCCAGGAAATAAATGCAAGGAACCAAAATTCTTCCAAAATTATAACACTGAAATAGTATAGTAGAGGAATACTGCAACCCTGGCATGGATGAGGAAGAAGTGGGTGACACTCAAAAAGAACTAGACCAGGATCTCGCAGATTCGTTAAATGAGCCAATTATATCACCACATGCCATGGCTGGAATTTCTTCACCTCAAACTCTTAAAATCTGTGGCTTCATTAAACATAGGCCAGTAGTGGTGTTGATTGCTAGCGGAAGTACTCATAAATTTTTCCATAAGCGTGTAGCAGAAGCAACCCATTGTTTTATAAGGTTCGTCTCTAATTTTCAAGTATTGATCGATGATGGGGGGACCATGAAATGTGAGGGCCGTTGTGAAAACATTAAGCTTTAAATGGGGGATTATCACCTTAAAGCCCACATGTTTGCCATTGAAATGGGTGATTGCAACATTGTGCTAGGTGTAGAATAACTTCACACACTATGCCCTATCACAATGGATTTTCAAGAGTTATATATGAGCTTTAAGCAGGAAGGCCACACTAATACACTGAGGGGACTCCAGGCGGGTGCTCCAACCATCATCAGCTCACAAAGAATGGAAAATATTTTAACAAAGTGCCATCATGGGGTAGTAGCTCAATTTAATGCCATCCAGGCCATTGAATCCACCCCTCCCCAAATTCATCCAGATATGCAACAGGTCTTAGGTCACCATCAGTGGGTATTTGACAAGCCACAAGAACTTCCCCCTTCTCGGGGTGAGAATGATCATAGAATCTCTCTGATCCCAGGAGCTCAGCTGCCAAATGTTCGTCCATATCACTGTTCGTTTTCCCAAAAGAATGAGATTGAAAATATCATCAAGGAGATTCTAGAAGAAGGGGTTATTCATCACAGCACAAGCCTTTATTCATCTCTAGTAGTCATGGTTTTAAAGAAGGATGGAGAATGGCACATTTGTCCTAACTTTAGGGCCCTTAACAAGCTCACTATCATGGACAAATTCCCTATTCCCGTGGTGGATGATTTGCTTGATGAACTCCAAGGTGCTTAACTCTTTACCATGATCAACCTCCACTCAGGCTATCATCCAATATGCATGAAGGAATTCGACGTCCCCAAAATAGCTTTCCGAACTCGTGAAGGCCACTATGAATTCTTGGTCATGCCATTTGGTCTTTCAATGCTCCCTCCACTTTTTAGAGCCTCATGAACCACCTTCTAAAACCTTATCTCATAAAATTTATCCTAGTATTTTTTGATGTTATTCTCATCTACGGTCTCACCTGGGATACGCACCTTAAGCATGTTGACCAAATACTAAAATTGCTCCAAGACCATAAATTGTTTGTCAAACTATCTAAGTTCTCCTTTGGAATGGAAGAAGTTGAGTATTTGGGACACATTGTGGGACGCGATGGATTAAGGGATTATTCAAATAAGATTCAGGCAATGCATGATTAGCCCCAACCCAAAACCTTGAAGAATGTGAGGGGATTCTTGGGTCTCACAAGTTACTGTCACAAATTCATCAGCAACTATGGACGCATTGCACATCCCCTAAATAATATTCTGAAGAAAAATTCATTCTTATGGACTGACACCACGCAACAGGCTTTAGTGGCTCTCAAACAAGCCATGTGCTCCACTCTAGTTTTGTCTCTATCTTTTGTGATTGAATTTGATGCTTCCGGTATGGGCATTGGTCCAGTATTAATGCGGAAAGGTACACCATTGGCCTTCACTAGTCAACAACTCAGTGGAAAATATCTGGGACAATCCACATATGAGAAAGAAATTATGGCCATCCTACATGCAGTAGACACTTGTTGCCCATACTTATTGGAGAGATGATTCAAAATCCATATTGACCATCATAGTTTGAAATATTTTCTAGAGCAGCGCCTATCCTCACCGCAACAAAATAAATGGTTGGCAAAAATGTTGGGATACGATTATGAAATCATTTACAAAAAGGGATGTCACAATGTAGTAGTTGATGCCTTGTCATGAAAATTTGAGGATGAGGGCACCCTTTTATCACTCTCTCTACCCTGATCATATTATATTGAAGATGATCGTCGGAAATGGCTCGCTCACCCCTCCCTGTCCTAGCGCATTAATAACTTGACAGATGATCTCAATACCTCAACTAACTACTCTTGGCAGGATGAGGTTATTCGTTGCAAGGATCGAATAGTGCTCTCCCCAACCTCAACTCTCAAACCACGCATCTTGGCTAAATTTCACTCCTCTCCAACGGCTGGACATTCAGGATTTCAAAAGACTTATTCACGTGCTTTTTGCTCCTTCTTTTGGACTGGCATGAAAACTGACATTCTTACTTTTGCCTTTGAATGTGATGTATGTCATCACAACAAAGGGAAAACAATCAAGAAACAGGGAACCTTATAACCTTTTCCCATCCCTACTTCAGTATGGAAAAACATATCCATGGATTTCATTACTGGCCTCCCAAAGTCCGGAAACAAATTAGTTATCATGGTGTTTGTTGATAGGCTTTCCAAATATTCCCATTTTTGTGCTCTACCCCACCCATTTACCCCAACATTGGTGGCGCAAATTTTCATGGACCAAATATTCAAACTACATGGCAGACCGACTTCTATTGTGTCAGATTGTGACCCCACCTTCACCAGAAAATTCTGGCAAGAACTTTTCAAGATCTAGGGCACGTAACTCCAACTTAGTACAACTTATCATCCTCAAATTGATAGTCAGACAGAGCAAGTCAACAAATGATTGGAGATCTATCTACGTTGTTTGACTTCAAACAAGAAACATCAATGGGTCCAATGGCTACCTCTAACTGAATGGTGGTATAACACTAGATATCATGAAGCCACCAAGATGACACCTTATGAGGCTGTATAAGGACAACTTCCACCATCACTAGTGTCTTACCTCCCTGGTTTTTCCAAAGTGAAGGCAGTCGATAAACTCCTACAGAATTTTGTCACCATGATAGCTCATCTAAAAGATAATATACATCAGGTGCGGAACAGAATTAAGCAACAGGTCGATCAACATCGATCCGAACAGTCATGTCAATCCAATGACTAGGTATTCCTATGAATCCAACCATATAAGAAGATCTCTCTCAAAGAAAAAGGATATCATAAACTCGCACCAAAATTCCATGAGACTTATTAGGTACTTCAGTGTATAGGATTCGTCGCCTACAAACTAGATTTACCAACCACTTCAAAAATCCACCCAGTATTTCATGTCTCGTGCCTCAAGAAAGTGGTGGGGAACAATGGCAAGGTTCAAACACTGCTAAAATTAGATGAGGAAGGCTCACTTTGGCTCTAACCAGAATAGGTCCTGAATACTGATGAACATCATTCGTGGTTGCACGATCAAGGAAGTACTAATAAAGTGGAAAGACACCTCCCTGGAAGATACGACATGGGAACTGACCACTATTCTTCAACAATTTCATCAACTTCAACCTTGAGTATAAGACTGCTTTTGATGGGGGAGGCCATGTTAGGTTCAAAACCTAACCCCTTTATTTATGTAATAAGCCCATAAGGTCCTATTCTAAGTTATAGTTAGTTGGTTGAGTCAATAAAGCTCGTAAGTGGTTATATGCATTAATAATAATAGTAAGTGGTCGACCCACATTCTAGAAAAGGGACCACAATTAGTTATAAATGGGCCTTAATTAATAAATAAGGTGGTTAACCAATGATTATGTCAGAGACCACTATTAGTTAGGGTTTTGGATGTCATTACGCTATAAATATAATTAGAAATAAGGAAGAAGTATGGTGTCATATTGTAATTAATCTTTTCTCTGTTGGAGATTTCCCCCTCGAAGAGGCAAGTGAACATTGTATCTTGTTTCTGCATAGTGAAATAACTATGTCTCTTGTCTATTTTATGGTGATATCTATCTATCTTAGCTATTTAGTTTCATATTTCTTGTGTTCTAGCATGTCTAACAGGTCAAGTTCATAACAAATATTTAGTTTCAGGAAAACTGAATAAGGCTTTATATTTGAGGACACCCCTGAATCTACCTAGCAATTATGCACATTTTTATTGATGATCTCAAAATTCAGTAGGAAATGAGGAGTATGGGAATTTGATCTATCCCCAATTAAGATAACATCAGTGGGGTCAATATTTTCCAAAGAATCATTGGGAGGTTTTACTTTTCCTTTAGAAGCTTTGGATGTGACAGCAATAAGTAAAGGAGATGTAGGGACTTCATTCAATTCCTTAAGTAGAAATTTCTATTGTTGTTTTAATTTGCTTACTTCATACAAGGAAATATTAGGTTTTATCTTCTTCATATCCCCAACTATATTATATTCAATGGTGTCATAAACCACCAAAATCATATTTTCATCGCTTGTCCATAGTATATGAGACAAAATTAGATCCCCTAGACTTGGTTTATAATAATGTCACTCGATTACATGAGCCTCCATAACCCACATATTTCTTATTTATCATCTTATTAAGCATAGGTTGTATTTCTTCTTTCCATTAAGGATTACAAAGGTTTTATTTAAGTTCATCATTTTTATGATTTATAGCAGCTTGTTATTATATTAAAGACATGTTCCCTTCAACTCTTTTAAAATGGTTTTACGAGTGGCTTATACAGTGTTGTGCTTTGATTTAATTGGGCTAGGTAAATTGTCCCTTCTCAAACTGCTATAGATTTTATGTGTGTGGGTGAAATTGGTATAAGGTCTTGAAGGGAATTCATTTTTTGTTTCTTGAATATTAATCTTAATTCCATTATTCACCATTTATTTGTGTTACTTATAAACTATATTAGGTTTTATGTCTTTCTAGTTGTTTAGTATAAGAAGAAGAGTTTAACATTGATTTAATTGGGTTAGGTAAATTTCCGCTTCTTAAACTAATATATATTTTATGTGCATGGGTGAAATTAGTATAGGAAGTCTTGAAGAGAATTCATTTTTTTTTGTTTTTGGAATATTTATTTTAATTCCCTAATACAACCTTCCTTTGTGTTACAACTAGTCCATGCCCAACAATATTCCATACTGAACCAATTTCAGCATATTCAAGTGAGTTTTGGCAGTCATGCCACTGAGTTTAAATTCACATGACTTCACCCAACGACTGGTCATTTTTCTCACTATTACAAAACGACTAATTAGTTACTAAAAAAATGACAAGAATTTGCATATAAATGACAATTTTTCGATTGGTGACCAATAGTAGCTAATTTACAGTGTCTTATAACGCGACCAACGTTTAGTCATTTTTAGCTTAGTCAGTAATTAGTTGTATCCATATTATTATCTAGTAGTATATTTAGTCATTAATTTAGTCATTGATTGACACAATTAATGACCAAATATATAAAAAAAATATTTTACTATATGATCACCCGAGAAAACCATTTAATGACCAAAAAAACATAACCAAAATGTTAGTCGTGTTATAATATATTGTAAATTCGCTGCTAATAGTCATATATATGCAAATTTTAGTTATCGTTTGAAACCAATTAATGACCAAAGAAATATGACTAAATTTTGGTCGTGTTATGAGATACTGTAAATAGCTACTAATAGTTGTATATATGAAAATTTTAGTCATCTTTTGTAATCACAAATTTATCATTTGTAGTAGTCATTTATCCTTTTTTGGTAGTTTCATATTCATTATATAAATGATTAATTTAGTAATTTATATTCATTTCATTTACTTTCATTAACAATCATTATAAGCAACTAATTTATTCGTATATTCATTTTATTTGTATTCATCACTAATCAATAAACTACAAATTTAGTAGTTTTAAATTGATTTTATGTTTCATTATTAATCAAAAAAAAAATCATGCAATGTGCATATTCATATAATATGAAAACTCAAAGTTACATATGTTAATTACAATATTAAGTAATATCAAGTGCAACTATAAATAATTTCAACCACATAAATTATATTATATAAAATGTCAAGTATTACAATATGATTTTCCAACTTAATATTGGTTGGAATAAAATTTACACATGAACTATTGTTTCATCAATTCAAAACATTATCATTGTGTTGCCAAGCCATTGCAAGTGAATTCACCAACTCTGAAGACTTGACCATCAGTCTTTGTGTGTGTTCTATGTGGGATATTGGCTCTACGAGTGCCACTAGACTAGTTCTCTTCTCTCTCGCTTTTTGAATATTTTGCTCCAGTGTTATTCTTCTTCTCTTTTTTCAATTCCTACTTCTTACTATCAATACCGAGTTCATTTTCTGAAAATGAAATAAGATACAATGTAGAGTATAAGACATAAAAGACAATGAACACTGGAATATATTTGACTAAAGTAGACTATAAATTATTTATATGATAAATACCTCAACATCAGCAATGTCAATGTCATTTTCCCCATAAAATAAATAAACTCATGCAAGTTGTATTTAGTTGGACAATAGAGGACATTATGTGGCTAGATGACCTGTATAAACAAAGTAAATAAAATATCAACATAGAAAAGAACACCCTAGTAAAATTAGTATTCAACCTTCACATAAATCTTAGGCATAATCATACCAACTAAGTTACATGCTCAAAAACTCGAGTTGTAGATTACTTATACAATGTGGGAGTGCAAACACAACTACTAGAAAATGTCAAAACTAAGTCTAGAATCAAATATAATGAATTAAAAAGGATACAGTAATAGGATAGCCCTGTATACATGTGTATAACCAGATAACGTAGAAGGCTAAATGAATAATTATGGGGTTGGAAGTCGATGATGTCAAGAATTCTCAAGTCTGATGAGCATTTCTTCAAATACAAACTATTATTTGGGTCCATTATCACATATGAATAAACCAAGTAGTCTATATCAAATTATTAATGTTTTTCTTATATTTATGGATCACTAAAGTATAAGTGGATAAATTACAAAGACAATTCCCTTCCCATTGTGTTCCTCACCTGTGGTAGAATATATTAGTTGTGATTTAGAGAAAATTTCCAACATCTAAAATGTCACTAGTACAAAATGGCTAATTAGTTACTAAAAAAAAGACTAAAATTTGCATATAAACAACCATTTTTCAGTCGGTGACTAGTAGTAGCTGATTTACAGTATATTATAACGCGGCCAATTGTTAGTCATTTTTAGCTTAGTCATTATTTTGTGTCTTAGTTTCATCATCTAGTAGTATATTTAGTCATTAATTTGGTCATTAATTTAATCATTAATTGCCACAATTAATGAAAAAATATAAAACAAAATATATTACTATATGATCACTCGAGAAAACCAATTAATGACCAAAACATTGGACGTGTTATAAGATACTGTAAATTAGCTACCAATAGTCATATATATGAAAATTTTAGTCATCGTTTGGAACCAATTAATGACAAAAGAAATTTGACTAAATTTTGGTTGTGTTATAAGATATTGTAAATTAGCTACTAATAGTCGTATATATGAAAAATTTAGTCGTCATTTGTAATCATAAATCTATCATTTGCAGTAGTCATTTATTTATTTTTGGTAGTTTCATATTCATTATATAAATGACTAATTTAGCAGCGTATATTCATTTCATTTACTTTCATTAATAATCATTATAAACAACTAATTTAATTGTATATTCATTTTATTTGTGTTCGTCATTAGTCAATATAAACTACTAATTTAGTAGTTTTAGATTGATTTTATTTGTTCATTATTAATAAACTTAAATTAATTAGTATGGTTTTGCAACTAAACTAAATAAAAAATAAAAAAATAAAATAAAATAAAAATCCATACAATGTGCATGTTTATCTAATATAAAAACGCAAAGTTATGTATGTTAATTACGATGATAAACAATATCAAGTGCAACTATAAATAATTTCAACAACATAAATTATATTATATGAAATGTCAATTATTACAATATGAGTTTCCAACTTAATATTGGTTGGACTCAAATTTACACATGAAATGTTGTTTCATTACTTCAAAACACTACCATTGTGTTTCCAAGACATTGCAGGTGAATTCACCAACTTTGAAGACTTGACCATCAGTATTTATGTGTGTGTATTATGCAAGATATTGGCTCTAAGGTTATCACTAAACCAATTATATTGTCTTTCTCTCTTTTTGCATTTGTCGCTTCAGTTTTATTGTTCTCCTCTTTCTTCAATTCTTGCTTCTTACCATCAATCTTGAGTTCATTTCCTGAAAACAAAAGAATGTACATTGCAGAGTGTAATCCATGAAAGATTATGAACACTAGAATATAAACTAAAATAGATATAAAGGATTTATACGACATATACCTCAACATCATCAATGTCAAAGCCATTTTTTCCCATAAAAGCAAGAAACTTGAACACATTTTCTTCTGTTGGGCGATAGTGGCCACTATGTGGCCAAATGATTTGTATAAACAAAACAAATAAAATGTCACCAGAGAAAATAACACCTTAGTAATTTAGTATTCAACCTTCAGGAAAAGCTTAGGTACAATCATGCCAGCTAAATTACATGCAAAGCTCAAGTTGTAGATAACTTGTGAAAATAAATAATCTGAGATGTGATGTGTAATCCTTGTCATTTTATTCGCAACAACATTTCATTCTCTAATGCATTAACTTGGTCAAGTATATAAACAACATGTGCTCAAATAACAGCATGAAAGTAAATTTTTCCAATAGTCATGAAAATATTTTAACACAAAACAACTAAAAGGATTTCAATCAATATCATGTAATAATAATCTCATCTTCAAGCTTTGGTTGTTGTTTAAATGGACATGATACCAAGTATTTTCAATTTCATAGTTTAATATATATATCAAAATACAATCAAACAACAAATAGAAGATACATGGAGTGGATATTACAATTATAAAAAAAATTGCTTACATGTCCACCGATATCTTGTCTAGAATTCCTAAAACATTTGTTTGCCCAAAATAGCCAATCAGGTGAAAGAAACACAACATTAAAAACCATAGGAATCCCTACTCGAAACATTTCCAAATTCGATGGCACAGGTGCCTGAAGGATCTCCAACAAGAAATGAATCATATCCAAGCCATGCTCTACATTGTCTCCCCATAATTTTTCCAATCACATTTCTTGTAACCTACCCACATCAAATTCAAGTAACAATCAAACGAAGGAATTGAAATTTTTTTTTATCTTTTATATCTATAAACTTTGAATCTAAAAATATTTTAACACAAAACAACTATATTACTAATATTATCTTCAAGTTTTGGATGTTGTTTAAATGGATATGATACAAGGTATGTTCAATTTTATAGTTAAAATACAAAACAAAATCAAACTAAAAGTTCAAAATACAATTAAACAATAAATAGAAGATATCATGGAATGGGAGTTGCAATTATTAAAAAAAAAAAAAAATTACCTATCCACTAGTGTTTGACATTCCTAAAATTTCCTGCCCAAAATAACCATGTCGTGAAATAATCACAAAATTAAAAAACATAAGAATCCTTCCTAGAAACATTTCCAAAGTCGATGGATCAGGTACCTAAAGGATCTCCAACAACAAATGAATATATTGAAGACATTCTTTGCATTGTATCCCCATCCTTTTTCCAATCTGGTTTCTTGTAATATACCAACACCAATGTCTGTTAACATTCAAACAAAAGATTTTATATTTTTTAGACAAAAAAATGGAGATGTTTTAAGCATGCTAATTGCATGGTACATATATTCGATAATATTTCAACAGAAAATAATATTAAAATATTTTATATTTTTGTAAGAAAAAACAGAGATTTGTCAAGTAGGCTAATTGCATGGTACAAAAATTGTTTCTGCAAATGTATCCATAAATACAGTGGATCTTACTCATAAATATTTGCAGAATATTTGTCAAGTAGGAAACATGTATGGGTTTGGAGTCCTAGTTGTGTGAACATTTGACATATTTGATGCAGATTTGGATTTTTTCTTTCTTTATTTGAGCTTTGAAGGTCCTTCATCTGGTGAGCCTATAATAAGAGTACCTCTACCACCATAACCCTTACACGAAGTTGGTGCGTGGCTGCTTCTAGTCCTGCAAGTTGCTACGGATCCAAAACAACAGAGCTCATACCCACGAAGTATAAATTTATAGACTTTGATTTTTAACCCAACCATTGTGAATGTGAAAGGGACTTTTACTGCTTTTAGCATTTGGAGAGGCTAGAAATTTTCCTAGAAAATTGAACTGGAAATGCCAAGGCTTTGAAGTTGGTTCATTTTGAATGATCACTCTTTATGGTGTCATCATCCTACTTTATGAAATAAAATTCAAAATGACATGGTTCTTGGTCCTTTCATTTTTCAAAAGAGGCATTAATAATATCAAAGACATTTTTGATGCTCAGAAATGGGAATGTGTCTCTTTCCCAAGGCAGGAAAAATTTCAAGGTAGCTAATCTTCATAGGTTAAGGTGATCATCCCCGACTTACTCTTCATGAAATTAGGCTTGAAATCCTCTACAACCCGGTGGATGGAGTTGAATTGGAACTAGGTCGAGGCCTTTACAAAATACATGCTAGCGAATAATGCTCACTAGGTTATGCTAGCAAATAAAATGGGAGAAAAATTGTATCCTAGAGGTTATCCACTTGGGTGTGTAATACTCACTACACCCATTTCATAGTAGGTTTATATCTTAGGGTACACAATGTATTATGCCATCAACTTCCCTAGAGCTCAATAGATTATTAGAGTTGAAATTTTATTTCTTGTGTGTAAGAAAAGAAATCATTCTTGTGTAGATTTTAACAAGGGTCAAGATGCTGAAATTTTTACTTGGGAAAACAAAGAACTTACTTATGCTTGTCTTAATATTTAGATGAAAATTATTTTTCAAATGAAAAATTTAGTTGGTTGTGCCACATCTATGCCAATAGTAAGAATTTCTAGGGGATCTATTTGCATTATGAGCAGGAAACATTCTATTGGATCTCATACTCCCTTTGCTTGCTCTATGGAATCGCAAATTTCTAGTAGAAGACCAAGGCACGGAGCTAATTGTGTTGACCGCTAAAGGCGAGCATCATCATAGCTAGACCATGTATCCCTCCACCACTTCCCTAGATTGATAAGATGTTAACACTTGCCCTCGTTATTTCAACGAACAAGAATCCAACCAAAGATGTTTATCATGTTATTGATGGTTGAATTTACATTATAGCATTTTTTATGCAACAAATGATGGTTGGGGGCCATTCCTAATGACAAAGAAGATACCCCTTTAATTGCAGGTTTCATCATGATAGTTAGTGAATTGTTTGGAAATGTGTGAACACTGATTTTGTGCCTTTATAGCAAGACTTTTGGTTTTTTTTTCGCTTATTTCAAGTGGATTTTAAGAAATTTTGCTTCTAAAATGTATGTCCAAGTGTCAATTTTGATAGGCTTTATGTTTTGGGGCAGTTTTTTTACAGATACAAGGGATTTTCACACCACTATTTTCAATTGTTGAGGCTTCCCCACTATGAACCATTTTGTGTGACATTACTAACATGTAATACATTTTATTGATATTTATTGATAGTTAAAGGAAGCATTTTATACATTAAAAAATAAAAATAAACAACAACAACAACATTGCAACTAGGATTCATCATGTTCAAGCATTCTGCCACAGAACACCCATCACATCATAACTATAGAAATCAATAGGAAAAAAGTTATGGCAGGACATTATGTCATGATGCTTGAACATTGAAATTGATGCATACTAACTACCCATTACTAACAATATTCATGATGGTAAGCACAAAATATGTAGTATTATGCCAGATGTCATTTGTTATCTGGGTACCAACTAAATGGCACAAATTATTTCCTATCTTGTCAAATTTTAGTTCGATCTTATTCATCACCTTATCAGTTATATCTTTTTTTATTTCTTTTGGATTCTTTGAAGTTCAGAAACTCATTTTTATAACAAACATATCCAATCTTTGTGCACAAGTACTTCATCTTCTTGACCACTATCTCAAAACATTCATTCATAAAGGGGTTTTACAATTATGAAAATAGATTCAATATATTGCATTTATATGGGAGGAATTTATATGTATTGGGGGTTATACAAAAGTTATCTAGTAAAAATAGAGGACACCTAGTAAAAATAGGGTTTTTTTGTTGGAAATATGTATTGGTAATGGGGTTCAATAAAAGTATTTTGGAAAAAAAAAATCGTGTGAATATGTGACTCTGTTGATTTCCTATGGCATAATGTTACCAAGTTGAATCCCATCTAGAGCTGCAAGCATATATTCACAGTGGTAAATGAGGGTGAACCCTCTCAAACTTATGTGATTTAGTGGCACATTTTGTACATGAACATGCTCAATTGCATTTCAAGGTGTGTGAAAATGCTCAATCGCAGTTGTGATTTTGGCTCAAAAAGTAGTGACCCAAAAGACTAATAAGACTTTTGTTGCAGTTCTATTATCGAAGGAAACACCCAAAAGTCAAAAACTACAATGGAAGTGGGAGGTCGTAGATGTTTCCATAAAACAACTTAGTGCAGTACACAAGTTCATGACAAACATATCAGGATGGTGTAGTTGTGACCAATCAAATGGTTCTTGATGATATATATTTTTTCATGGCTGATACAATTATCATTAATAATCATTTCCAATTTTATTCTTATAATATTCACTACAAATTTATTCTTTTATGGCATTATGTATTGGATCAGATAATATTTCAAATCCTTGGTCAAAAAAGAGAGTCTGGCCATATGGACTGTTCAACCAGTTTGTGCTCCTACCATCTCCCTGGAATTTAATTATATTGTACTAATAACCTCTATCACTCCCCAAATCATTATCATCAAACATGCCCCATTTAGGATCTGGAGAAATGCTTGCGCCATACTCAAAATTTTCATTGCTACTAATTGAAATTGGAGAGTCATGTATACTAGATTGCTTGCTTTTGGTGGTTCTTGCTCAAATAGTATCCTGAGATGAGTTCGACATCATGGTCATTTGAGGATGGAAGCTGCTTGGTGTAATTTTTCTTAAATCTTGAAAACAACAGAGTAGAAACATCATTTTTTATCAATTTTTATTAAAGCTTCTGCATACAACATATGTTCTGACAATTGCAACACAAGCATGTTCCATCAGTAAGAATTATCAAATGTTGTAGGAAAAATTGCAAGGAAAATTGCATTCATTTTAGGCAAAAGAAGAATATGACATTAAGGTCCATAGCGAGACAAATTTGGGCCTCCCAATCTCACACCCTGGCTCCAGACTTCTGGATCTAATCTGACAGATGAATCTTGGAAACCCTCTAAGCCACTGCACAACCTCTGCATAACCCTCTATGGCTCTGCATTGGCTCTATGATGCAGGGTAAACCCTGCAATACCCAGAATCTCTCCCATTCACATGCATATAAAAATGCAATTCCAAATTCATGCCAAGTAATTCCATTCACTGGCAATTTCATACTCATAAACTTTTGCGGAAGCTCAAAATTAATCCTTGAATATATTACTCTTACCTTGAAGAATAGCACCAGCGACCAAATCTGCTCTAAATTGAATCACGCTTATTCAATTCTTATTTAATCAAAACTTAACTGGTCACCATACAAATGTTAAGCGATGACTCATACCAGCAGCGTGCATTTCTGAAATTGGCTGAACTTCCAATCCACATTTCTCCGGCAATTTACCATGTTGCAACATCTTCCATTCTACAATCGAATTGATCCTTCGATTGATATCTCCTCTCCGCTAATACTCTATCACAGACTATCGACTCTGCTCTCAGTTTGAATCTTCGACCAAACTCAACCCAGTCTTGCGTTTAGCATCCTTCACTTTTCAGAACTTTCACTGGAAATTGCGTTATTTCAAAACGCTGCAACCAGGACTTCAACCTCATCGATTACCTGTCACAACACTGAACTGATAAAACTGCAATTTCTGAAACGCTGAACTTTAATATGCCAGAACTCTGCATTTGTTGGCTGTAAAACTGCTTCTTCAAGGCTTAAATTTCTGATTGCTTTGAAGTCGAATTACACAGACTTTAATTTGATTCACCCAGAAATTCATCGCTCTGCATCAAAGCTTGAAATCGGCTTCTATACATCGATTATCAAACTATACATAAATAGAAATTGATTCCAGTAATCAAACGAATTGCTTCCTTTCAAACATACTTCCCTCTGTGCTGAAGATTGTGTTTCAGCAACATTAATAAACAAAACGAATTGCTTCCTTTCAAACATACTTCTCTCTATGCTGAAGATTGTGTTTCAGCAATATCAAAATGAATTGCTCTCTATGCTGAAGATTGTGTTTCAGCAACATTAACAAACAAAACGAATTACTCTCTATGCTGAAGATTGTGTTTCAGCAACATAACAGATTCTTCATTGGTAACTTTTAAAGCCAGAATCACATTGATTCTTTCCAATCTAACCAGAACGCTTATATAATGGGTTTAAACACAAAACCAACCTTCCAGTCTAGTCTATCTCCGCTTTACTTGATGCTACCGATCTGCTCAATCTGATGCCAATTCACAACAACATTTCAACTTAAAATTCAAACATGCTCGATCTCAAAATTTCAGTCCCAGCTGTATTGAAATCGGACTTCAATAAACCCTTGTTTCGTTCCAAAATCTACTTGGACTTCATATATTTGTTAACAGAACTGTGAAGTATTAATCCAGCCCAGTAAAACATTCGATTGCATTCTATTTAAAACAGAACCATATAACTCAACAATTCAAAAGGATTCAAAACCCCTTTTTATACCATAAACACGTGATTCACCCAATGTCTTAAACAGAATTCTCCTTCTATCAGAATCGATTCATTTTGATTCTAAATTACCCAATCAATTCTACACAGACTCAATAATGGGACATGAACTTCAAAAATTTAAATTCTGCATTAATAAACAGCACTTACATCAACATTCTTCTTCTTTGTCTGATTTCCAATTGTTGGCCCTTTACAATTGCCCGCAGGCTTCTAAATAGAAACCCCTGCTCTCTACTCTATTCCTCTCTCCACTCTCACTCTCTCTGATTTTCAATGTCTTTGAGGCTTGATAATTTATACAAATTAAAATGATCTAATTTTAATTCAATCCCTTCAACTTCTCAACAAAATCCTAAAATCACTCTTGAATCCCTAAGGATCCTCTCTCACCCATAATTAATGAAACTAATTTCTAAATTAATATTTAGAAAAATCTCTCATCCCTTTACATCCTCAACTGACCAAATTCTCTCATATTCTCAATTATTTACAATATTTAATTAAAAATACATAAAACCCACTCAAATCATTTATAAAAATCTAGCTCCTCTAAAAACTTAAAAACCCCTAAGTTTTAATAAAATACAATGTATTCTCTCTTTGCCTAATGCCCCTGCATCAGACTCCCAAGGTTGAAAATGATCATGATCTCCTGATCATGTGTGTTAAGTCTTTATCCTTGTCTTCCCGGATCCTATACTTTGTTCTGCAAGTCATCATCTGTTGTTGCTTGCTGCTTTTCTCCAGGTTTCCATATCTTGTTCTGCATCCTGCCTCCAGCTATGCTTTCATACTCTGCTTTTGTCTTTCCCTTGCTGAAATTCCTCTTCTTTCTTGCTATTGTCTGCTGTTTCTGAGACACCTTCATCATCAGTCTTCTGATGCTTTCAATCTCTATGTCCAGCCTTTCCTCTGTCTGGAAATTTCTTTGCCTACTGCTGCTGCCTCCAAATTTTGTTGTTTCAACTGCTGTAGCTACTTTTGTTGTTACTGCTCTTCTTGCTGCCAACATTGATGTTGCTGTTGTCAATGTTGCCTTAGTTGTTACCTCCCTGATTGTTGCTAACATTGGTTTTACTCCTGCAGATGCTACCCCACATGTTGTTGCCTCCCATACTTCCTGTCCCTCTGCAACATTCTTTTGCTCATCACCTGCAAATTTATCTTCAGAAAATAAATTATCATTTAATTCTCTTCCTGCAGTAACATATCCATTTATCTCTGTTTGTATACTAGTAAGCAAAATCAATTTTAACAAACTAGTATCCGCTCCTTTCACAACTTCAAGCAAATTTACTTTAGTGCCTGCAACTTCTTTCTCTGGTTCAAATGTCTCCAGCAAACATTTCAGCCATTTCTTCTCAAGCATTTCATCAACATGCTGCAAATTAGTTCCAGCATAACCTTCATCTTCTCCTTCGACAATTTTCAGTAATTGTCCATCATCATCTTGATTGATTCTGACAATCAAATCAAGTTCTTCAAACACTGTAGCCTCATCCTCTATTACTGTAGTAGTTCCAAAATTCTGCCCCACAGTTCTCTCTTGGCTATACAGACAAGCCAACTCTTTCTTGTCACCCATGGTAACAAGCTTCTGCTTATGAGACATGACTGTCTCACCTTCTTTCTGCAACAGTTCTTCTTCTTCCAAGACAATTCCAAGTGATGGATTGTCTTCTAGATCACCTGTAAACACAATCAAATTGTCAGCTTCAAAATCACAAGACCCAATGGTCTCACTTGTTGATTCAGTCACCAAGTTTTTCCTCTGTAGCTCCAAGTCTTCTTCAGGACTCAGAAAATCTTCACTGGCTTTCTCCTCAACTTTCTCTAGCAATACTTCAGTATGTTGCTCTGAGTTTTCTTCCAACTCCTTTGTCAGCACATCAGTATGCTGATTTGCATTCATCATGAGACTGTCAACTAGTCTCTCTTTCTTCCCATCCTCTGCTTCATGACTGTTATTCATGAAAACTTCCTTACCTTGCTTCTTCAGCAAATTATCATTTGTGTAAGTTCTCTGCCTCTCTAATTCTCTTCTCTGAAGATCTAATTTCCTATACAATTCAACAATTTCATTAGGAGTAGAACTCGGAAACTTCACACAATTTTCCATACCTTCACCGGATTTTGACCAATCATCAGCTGGTCCTTCTCTCTCTGCACCAATATTCTGATTAGAATCATGAGACCCTTCCGTCTTCATGCCTTCCTGAGATCTTGCTATCTCAGCATTGATCTGAACAGATTTCAGATTCAATTCTTCCTCCTACTCTTTAACAAACTTTAAAGCTTGCTCATCTTCCTGTACTGTACCTGCAAACATACACACCTCATTAGTTTTAAAACCGCAAGACTTTTCAGTCTCGACTGCTTCCTCTAGCACTTCCCTTTGAACAGATCTGCGTGTGGAATTTTCAAATTCCATCTCTGGCTCAAGAACTCTAAGTTCCTTTTTCAATAAGGCAATCTCACTTTGCCTCAACATCATCTGCAATGGTTGCCAAATCACTTTCTTTCCCTTCAGTGGAAAGATCCATCCTCCTTTCTGGTTTTCCTGCTCTTGCAGCCATTCCTGTAGTACCTGCAATTGTACCTTCATTACTGCAATTTCTCTTTCTCTGACTTTATCAGTCATCTCACCTCTGTGGCATTCCTCTGAACCTCTTCTCTGATCCTCCATGATCATCTTCTCCATGAGTTTTTCACTCACCATGAATTTCACTAGCCTCTGCAACAGCAAGCTCTCCTGCTGCCACTTACCTCACCAATCCACTTTACTGGATCCGGTCTTTTGGTAAGTACTGGTTCACTGCCTCTGGAACCTCTTGAGCACTCTTTTCTGCTCTCTCTAGGCTGTCTCTTCAACTCACCTTTTCTTTAGAACACTGCAATTGTCCTCCCTATCCAGCCTTTAGATGAATGTCAGGTTCACTGCCATCATCTTGTCTGCAACCATAAATCTTACAAATTTCAAATCAAAAAATTATCTCACCTCTAAGATCCTGCATGATGTTGTCCTCCATTCATTTCTGCAATCATGTTCACTGCAATTGTGTAGCTTGCATATCAGATTTAGAACACATTCAAATAAAACACTCTTTAGTTCTCAATAGAACCTTCCTGCACTCATTCAAAAAACAAACATCTTCAATTTCAACAGATCCTTCCTGCTCTGATACCACTTGATGCAGGGTAAACCCTGCAATACCCAGAATCTCTCCCATTCACATGCATATAAAAATGCAATTCCAAATTCATGCCAAGTAATTCCATTCACTGGCAATTTCATACTCATAAACTTTTGCGGAAGCTCAAAATTAATCCTTGAATAGATTACTCTTACCTTGAAGAATAGCACCAGCGACCAAATCTGCTCTAAATTGAATCACGCTTATTCAATTCTTATTTAATCAAAACTTAACTGGTCACCATACAAATGTTAAGCGCTGACTCATACCAGCAGCGTGCATTTCTGAAATTGGCTGAACTTCCAATCCACATTTCTCCGACAATTTACCATGCTGCAACATCTTCCATTCTACAATCGAATTGATCCTTCGATTGATATCTCCTCTGCGCTAATACTCTATCACAGTCTATCGACTCTTCTCTAAGTCTGAATCTTCGACCAGACTCAACCCAGTCTTGCGTTTAGCATCCTTCACTTTTCAGAACTTTCACTGGAAATTGCGTTATTTCAAAACACTGCAACCAGGACTTCAACCTCATCGATTACCTGTCACAACACTGAACTGATAAAACTACAATTTCTGAAATGTTGAACTTTAATATGCCAGAGCTCTGCGTTTGTTGGTTGTAAAACTGCTTCTTCAAGGCTTAAATTTCCGATTGCTTTGAAGTCGAATTACACAGACTTTAATTCGATTCACCCAGAAATTCATCGCTTTGCATCAAAGCTTGAAATCGGCTTCTATACATCGATTATCAAACTATACATAAACATAAATTGATTCCAGCAATCAAACGAATTGCTTCCTTTCAAACATACTTCCCTCTGTGCTGAAGATTGTGTTTCAGCAACATTAATAAACAAAATGAATTGCTTCCTTTCAAACATACTTCTCTCTATGCTGAAGATTGTGTTTCAGCAATATCAAAACGAATTGCTCTCTATGCTGAAGATTGTGTTTTAGCAACATTAACAAACAAAACGAATTACTCTCTATGCTGAAGATTGTGTTTCAGCAACATCACAAATTCTTCATTGGTAACTTTTAAAGCCAGAATCACATTGATTCTTGCCAATCTAACCAGAACGCTTATATAATGGGTTTAAACACAAAATCGACCTTCCAGTCTAGTCTATCTCCGCTTTACTTGATTCTACCGATCTACTCAATCTGATGCCAATTCACAACAGCATTTCAACTTAAAATTCAAACATGCTCGATCTCAAAATTTCAGTCACAGCTGTATTGAAATCGAACTTCAATAAACCTCTGTTTCATTCCAAAATATACTTGGACTTCATATATTTATTAACAGAACTGTGAAGTATTAATCCAGCTCAGTAAAACATTCGATTGCATTCTATTTAAAATAGAACCATATAACTCAAAAATTCAAAAGGATTCAAAACCCCTTTTTATACCATAAACACGTGATTCACCCAATGTCTTAAACAGAATTCTCCTTCTATCAGAATCGATTCATTTTGATTCTAAATTACCAAATCAATTCTACACAGACTCAATAATGGGACATGAACTTCAAAAATTTAAATTCTGCATTAATAAACAACACTTACATCGACATTCTTCTTCTTTGCCTGATTTCCAATCGTTGGCCCTTTACAATTGCTCGCAGGCTTCTAAATAGAAACCCCTGCTCTCTACTATATTCCTCTCTCTACTCACACTCTTTCTCTAATTTTCAATGCCTTTGAGGCTTAATAATTTATACAATTTTAAAATGATCTAATTTAAGCTCAATCCCTTCAACTTCTCAACAAAATCCTAAAATCACTCTTGAATCCCTAAGGATCCTCTCTCACCCATAACTAATTTCTAAATTAATATTTAGAAAAATCTCTCATCCCTTTACATCCTCAACTGCTCAAATTCTCTCATATTCTCAATTATTTACAATATTTAATTAAAAATACATAAAACCCACTCAAATCATTTATAAAAATCTAGCTCCTCTAAAAACTTAAAAACCCCTAAGTTTTAATAAAATACAATGTATTTTCTCTTCGCCTAATGCTCCTGCATCACTCTATGTCAACCTGACTGGCTCTGTGTTGGCTTTCTGGACGTCTCTCTGCCTCTCTTTGATGATGATTCTCCTACTAAGAAAATCTCTCTCTCTGGAAGCTACTTTGTCCCTCGCTACATTGAATCACTTAGATCAAATCTTCATCTGAGCACTGCTCCGTCAGAAGAATTCAATATCTAGATTTGTTCTATGTGTCTTTCCAAATGACCCTCAAGTCTTCCTTTATAGTCTTCTCATTGAGAAATCAACGACAAAGATTAGATCTCTAATCAACGGCTCAGAATATAACATCACTTGATATTCGTTTTCTATATCATTTTCACTCTATTTTATTAATACCTTTTAATTATTTAATTTCCCTAAGTTGGAATTAGGGTCCCCATTAAAATAATTAATTTTTACAATAAAACATGAACCGAGTGGAATTTTCACAAACGGTTTCTAGGTTCTTTGGAATACCAGTGTCTAAGCCTCTCCATAAAATTTGGGGCTTAGAGTACTTTTTGATTCTACTCATCCAGGTGGATATTGGTGGCCACCCACCTATTCCACTTGGGGCCCCAGCATTGTCTCCTTCAGTTTTTCAGTTTCAGCACAGCTTACTATTTTTGACAGCTTTTTGGGTCTTGAACTTCTGAAGTCATTTAGGCCCTAAACGATGTTTTTTGGGAAAACCGAGAGAAACCAAGTTTTTTTTTTTGCATTAAAATTCGTAGTCCTCGAATATATCTTTCTAACGAGGTATGGTGCACGTCAAATGGAGATCGTATGCCAAAGTTACGTCCCTAGGAAGTTGAAACACCAATTTACCCAAACGGGGCCCATAGTTTTGGTGCTTCATCTCCTAGGGTTAGGGTTTTGGAAGTTTAGGGTTTTCCATTGTTTCTAAATAATAAATAGGACCATGAGCCTCATTGTAACTCAGTTTAGAGGCCTGTAGCCACCACATCTCTGCTTAGAGATAAGCTACCAACGCCCTAGCTAGTTTATTTCTATTTTGTCTATAAGCAAATTTCATTTCTTTGATATTAATGAAATAAAGTGTTATTTCTGTTGCATATTTGTATTTATCGTTACATGTGTATTCTGTTGTGTTCTTGCATAAATTTGGATTAGTGGTTTCAGAGCGGTCTGCTTTTTCTCGATCCTTCTTTTCATGTCCCCAACGAGGCCAGGGTATAAGGAGTTGGGGCTCGATCTGGTTGAACCTTTGCAAGACCAGCCTTGCAAACCCCGACGGCCGCCCATGGCAGACTAAAGGAAACATGAGAGAGCAAGAGATCCTATCAAAATATTGCTCGAAGAGGCCCTCGAAAAACAAAGGAACGCGATGATGGATAACTTTTCCCAGATCCTTCAACGACTACCCACCGGCAGCACATCTGCATCCAACAGCCACTCTGGAGGCGCGGATCCCTTTAAGGTACAAGTAAACTTTGACATTCCCATATTTGAGGGTCAAATAAATGCAGATGTCATAGATAGATGGTTGAATCTATTAGAATTATATTTATAGGTTCATGACTTTTCCGACCGGGAGAAGATTATTTTTGCACTCCTCAAAGCTACCCCCCATGTCAAGGGTTGGTGGGAAAACTATTGTGAGAAAAAGGATGAGACATAACCCTCTCTATTCTCAGCCATACCATCTTGGAATTATTTCCAATATGCCATCAAGGAACAATACTATTCTGAGGGGAGTATGAGGACAAGTACATACAATGGACAACATTGCGGCAACAAAGGGATCAAGATGTCCATGAGCTGACGAATTTCTTCCATACCCTGCGCACAAAGTTGGGTATCAAAGATTCGGAGAAACATTTGGTGCTAAAGTATCACATTTTTCTACACAGATACATTCAGGAGGAAATGGAGTTCCTCGATGTCTCCTCTCTTGGTACGGCATACCAATATGCTGCCAAGATTGAGCAAAAATTCAAGTAAAAGAAGCGATACTTTGGATCTGCGAATCAAAATCAAGGGAAAGGTGCCCCCAAACCGCAAAATAAAGGACAAAGCCAAGGCATGGCAGCACAAGACAACCTGCCAAAGCCATAAGCAAAGAACGACACCACGAAGCCAAATAAGGACATGGGAAAGTGGTGTGAGTTCCATAAGAGCTCCACTCACAACACAAGTGAATGTTGGGCCAAGTAGTTGCTCGTGGTCGAGATGAGGGCTTCTAAATTAGATGCATGCTCTGACTCTGAATCAGAACATGAAAAGGGGAATGACAAAGGGAAATAGATTATTAATGCAGAGCACAACGCCACTGTTGCCACTGCAAAGATCCAGAAGGAGGAATCGGAAGATCCAAAGGATGCAGAACGTCTCTTCCACTCCTAGATGTGGGTAAAGGGTTCCCCGCTATAGTTCATTGTCGACAATGGGAGCCAAAAGAACATCATTTCAGTAGATTTCGTGAAGCAGTTAGGCTTGTCGACCACATCACACCCATAGCCATACACCATCGGGTGGCTGCACCAAGGACGGGATCTCCGTGTCAGCCAACATACCACCTTCCCTATAGCATCAAGCCCTTCACGGATGAGGTATTATGTGGCATTGCTCCTATTGATGTTTCTAATGTATTATTAGGCCAACCATACTTGTGGAAGCGACATGCTGTGTATGAGTCACGGCCTCGCACTGTTATTGTTACCTTGGGAAATAAGTTATACAGGATACCAGAGGTGCCACCGCCTACCACTATCTCTTTGGTTACTGCAAAACAATGCAGTAAGATCATTTCCCAAACCAAAAAAAATTGTTTTCCTAATGATCTCCCCAAGGGAAAGAAGAAGAATGTGGCCACGACCTCCAGACATGGCTCCTCTGCACGACAACAACAAATGGACAAGGTTGTGGAGGAGTACAGGGACATTTTCACCTCACCCACGGGGGTGCCTTTGCACTGTCAGGTCAAGCACCCCACTGATCTGACCCCAGGTGCGTCACTACCCAACAGACCAATCTATGGGCGCTCTATTCTGGAGAAGGATGAAATCAAGAGGCAAATTCAAGAGTTGCTGCAGAAATATCACATCTAGCCAAGTTCATCACCCTATGGGAGCCCGATTGTGTTAGTACAAAAGAAGGATGGGACTTGGAGACTCTATATTGACTATCGGATGCTGAACAAGATCACTGTCCAAAATAGGTACCCGATACGACGGATTGATGACCTTCTAGACCAACTCAAAGGGGAAAAATATTTCAGCAAGATCGACTTGAAGTCTGGGTATCACTAGGTACCCATCGAACCCTCTGATGTGTGGAAGACTGCCTTCAAAACCAAGGAGGGCCTTTTCGAATGGTTGGTCATGCCTTTCGGGTTGACGAATTCTCCTGCAACCTTCATGAGGTTGATGGACGACATCTTGAGGCCATTTACCAACTCATTTGTAGTAGTGTACTTGGATGACATTCCTATCTTCAGCCAAACTTGGGAAGAGCACCTCCACCACATCTGACAAGTCCTCCAAACACTATGGCAACACAAGTTGTGTGCCAATTTGGAGAGGTGCACTTTTGGCATGACCCAGGTTCAATATCTGGGATACATTATTGATGAAAGGGGGGTGCATGTGGATCCAACCAAGATCCAAGT
This sequence comes from Pinus albicaulis, assembly GCA_034641835.2. Classification (NCBI taxonomy): domain Eukaryota; kingdom Viridiplantae; phylum Streptophyta; class Pinopsida; order Pinales; family Pinaceae; genus Pinus; species Pinus albicaulis. Next base: position 155,778,200 of record CM076576.1, on the reverse strand, counting down.
CATTCGAGGTCGGCCAGCCCCAACCACTCTAATAGAGCTTCGTAGCTTTCTGGGTCTTGCTAATTTCTACCGCAGGTTCGTGTTGGGATTCTCTCATATCACTTGGCCTTTGAGTCAAGTCACCAAGGGAGGAGTGAAAGAAAAATTCTTTTGGTCGGAATCTCAACAAAAGGCATTCATAGGATTGAAACATCACCTCTGTTCTGCCCCAGTGCTCACATTACCAAACTTGCAACAACCATTTGAGATCGAGACAGATGCCTCTGACTATGCTATTGGGGCAGTTCTTACTCAACAAGGGCATCCAGTGGCATATCACAGTGAGACATTGTCCAACACAGTTTGCAAGTATCCCACTTATGACAAAGAAATGTATACCATTGTGCAGGCTTGTCGACAATGGAAGCATTACATTTTGGGGAAGGAAACAATCATCCACACAGACCACCGACCCCTTCAATTCATACAGACACAAGGGAAGTTACAGAATGATCACCATCAGAAGTGGTCCACATATCTGCAACAATTTAATTTGAACATCAAGTACAAGAAGGGTAGCACCAATAATGTTTTAGACTGCCTCAACCAATCACCGATCATGGCACTAACCACCGTTCTCAACTTTGTGGGCACGAGACTTCTGATTGGCCGCTTCTCTACAAGAGTGATCCAGAATTCGGCCACACATACAAGGAACTCTTGGGGGGTACGTAAGTTCCAAATTTTCACCTCCAAGATGCATTGTTATGTCACTTGGGAAACCTTTGTGTTCCTTCAAGCGAGCGTGCGAAGATGATATGGGAAGCACACTACAACTGGGTCACTAGGCATTTCGAGCTCGAGAAAACAGTGGCAGTACTGCAGAAGTATTTCTATTGGCCAAACCTTCAACAGAATGTCGGGAAGTACATCAGATCCTGCATTGCTTGCACCATTGCCAAACCAACCATCAAGAAGCAAGGCCTCTATACTCCACTACCTACCCCTAGTCGACCTTGGGAATCCATCTCCATGGATTACATGTCAGGCCTTCCTTCTACTAAGCATGGAAACAACTGTGTTTTCGTGGTCGTCGACAGATTCTCGAAGCTGGACATTATGGCGGCTTGCAAGAATAATATCACAGTAGAAGTCGTTGTTAAACTCTTCTTTGAATGAGTGTGGGTGCACTTTGGGATCCCACAGTCTATCATATCAAATTGCGATAGCAGGTTCCTCAGCACATTTTGGTCCAACCTTTGGTCAATGTTGAACACCAAGATCACCAATTCCACAACGTTCCATCCCCAAACAGATGACCAAACAGAGGTCGTCAACAGGATGATTGTACACATTCTGCGCACGTAAAATTCAAATCATCCATGCACATGGGATGAGAGCCTCCCTTATGTGCAACACAGTTATAATCGGGCTGTCCATAGCTCAACCGGCCGCAGCCCCTTTCAGGTGGGATTTCGATTCCAACCACTATGTCCCATTGACATAGCCATGCCATTTGCATCTACTCAGGCCGATTCGGCTCATGTCCAGTCTGAAGCTGACAAAGCGAACAACTTCATCGAGCGCATTCAGCACATCCGCCAACAAGTTCATGACATATTGGATAGAGCCAATGCTAAGTACAAGAAATGAAATGATCAACATCGGGTACCACACAACTTCCAGGTGGGCGACAAAGTGTGGCTACATTTGCAGAAGAAGCGCCTCATTGGACCCCAAAGCAAGCTTCGCCTGCTCCGATATGGGTCGTACACCATCACCAAGGCGGTAGGGAACAATGCCTTCAAGCTAAGTATTCCATCATTACTTCATCTGCACCGAGTATTCAATGTGGACCGCCTTCATCCCAACTCCCCACCTCTAATAGACACCTCTGACATTGCAGAAAAACTCACAACAACACAGTTAAACCTAGACTGCATGGAATAGGCTGCCACAGATTGTATCATGGACAAGAAAATCAAGAACACTCGCCAACAGAAGATGCAACAGTATTAGGTTGTCAAAGTTGGCCAAACCCAAAATTTGTAGTCCTCGGATAGATCTTTCTAACGAGGTATGGTGCACGTCAAACGGAGATCGTATGCCAAAGTTACGTCCTCGGGAAGTTGAAACACCAATTTACCCAAACGGGGCCCATAGTTTTTGCATTTCATCTCCTAGGGTTAGGGTTTTGGATGTTTAGGGTTTTCCCTTGTTTCTAAATAATAAATAGGCCCTCGAGCCTCATTGTAACTCAGTTCAGAGGGTTGTAGATGCCACATCTCTTCTCAGAGATAAGCTACCAGCGCCCTAGCTAGTTTATTTCTATTCTGTCTATAAAAAAATTTCAGTTCTTTGATATTAATGAAATGAATTGTTATTTCCGTTGCATATTTGCATTTATGGTTACATGTGTATTTTGTTTCATTCCTGCATAAATCTGGATCAGTGGTTTTAGAGCGGTCTTCTTTTTCTCGATCCTTCTTCGCATGTCCCCAACGAGGTTGGGGTATAAGGAGTTGGGGCTCGATCTGGTTGAACCTTTGCAAGATTAGCCTCGCAAACCCCGACGGCCGCCCATGGGGGATGAAAAGAAAGATGAGGGAGCAGGAGATCCTATCAAAATATTGCTCGAGGAGGCCCTCGAAAACAAAGGAATGCGATGATGGATAACTTTGCCCAGATCCTTCAATGACTTCCCACCAGCGGTGCATCTGCATCCAACAGCCATTCTCGAGGCGCGACTCCCTTTAAGTTACAAGTAAATTTTGACATTCCCATATTTGAGGGTCAAATAGATGTAGATGTCGTAGATATATGGTTGAGACTATTAGAAGGATATTTCTCGGTACATGACTTTTCCGACCAAGAGAAGATTATTTTTTCACTCCTCAAATCTACCCCCAATGTCAAGGACTGGTGGGAAACCTATTGTGAGAAAAAGGATGAGACATAACCCTCTCTATTCCCAGCCATACCCACTTGGAATTCTTTCCGAGATGCCATCAAGGAAAAATATTGTCCTGAGGGGAGCTATGAGGACAAGTACATACAATGGACCACGCTGCGCCAACAAAGGGATCAAGATGTGCATGAGCTGATGAATTTGCTCCATACCCTGCGCAAAAATTTGGGTATCAAAGATTCAGAGAAACATTTGGTGCTAAAGTATCGTAGTTGTCTACACATATACATTTAGGATGAAATGGAGTTCCTCGACATCTCCTCGCTTGGTATGGCATACCGATATGCTTCCATGATTGAGCAGAAATTCAAGCAGAATAAGCGAGACTTTGGATCTGCAAATCAAAATCAAGGGAAAGGTGCCCCAAAATTGCAGAACAAAGGAAAAATCCAAGGCATGGTGGCCCAAGACAACCTGCCAAAGCCACAAGCAAAGAACAACACCGCGAAGCCAAAGAAGGACACGGGAAAGTGGTGTGAGTTCCATAAGAGATCCACTCACAACACAAGTGAATGTCGAGCCAAGCAGTCGCTCGTGGTCGAGATGAGGGCTTCTGAATCTGATGCATGCTCCAACTCTGAATTAGAACCTGACAAGGGAAATGAAAAATGGAAACAGATTATTGATACAGAGCCCAACGCCACTATTGCCACTGGGAAGATCTAGAAAGAGGAACCGAAATATCCAAAGGAGGTGAAACGTCTCTTCCACTCCCAGATGTGGGTAAAGGGTTCCCCGCTACAGTTCATTGTCGAAAATGGGAGACAAAAGAACCTCATTTCAGCAAATGTCGCGAAGCAGTTGGGCTTGCTGACCACATTGCACCCGCAGCCATACACCATCGAGTGGCTGCACCAAGGACGGGATCTCCGTGTCAGCCAACAATTTTTCCTTCCCTATAGCATCAAGCCCTTCACAGATGAGGTATTATGTGACATTTCTCCTATTGATGTTTCTGATGTATTATTATTCCAACCATACTTGTGGAAGCGACATGTTGTGTATGATTCACGGCCTCGCGCTATTATTGTTACCTTGGGAAATAAGTTGTCAAGGATACCAGAGGTACCACCGCCTAACACTATCTCTTTGATTACTGCAAAAAAATGTAGTACTAAGCTCATTTCCCAAACCAGGAAATTTGTTTTCTTGGTGATCTGCCCCCAGGGAAAAAATAAGACTATGGCCATGACCTCCAGACATGGCTCCTCTGCATGACAACAACAAATGGACAAGGTTGTGGAGGAGTACGGGGACATTTTCACCTCACCCATGGGGGTGCCTCTGCATTGTCAAGTCAAGCACCCCATTAATTTGACCCCAGGTGCGCTGCTACCCAACAGACCAATCTACGGGCGCTCTATTCTGGAGAAATATGAAATCAAGAGGCAGATTCAGGAGCTACAGCAGAAAGCTCAGATCCGGCCAAGTTCATCGCCCTGTGCGAGCCCGATCGTGTTAGTACAGAAGAAGGATGGAACTTGGAGACTCTGTATTGACTATCGGGCACTGAACAAGATCACTGTCCAGAATAAGTACTCGATCCCATGGATTCATGACCTTCTAGGCCAACTCAAAGGGGCGAAATATTTTATCAAGATCGACTTGAAGTATGGGTATCACCAAGTACCCATTGAACCCTTCGATGTGTGGAAGACTACCTTCAAAGCCAAGTGATGATGGGGTTCTGCTTGAAAGTAGATCCAAGCATATAAGAAACACACTACTCAATCAATTATTGTTGGACGGATTAGTCATTCTTGCGGACAAGATATACCTCCCAAGTGTCCTACAGACAGCTAGCAACAAACGGACAAACAAAGCTATCTTTCTCTAGGTATATTGTGATTTATAATTAAATGTTATAAAGGTTTAAAGATCCTACCTTTGATCCAACGCTTATTTATAGTAGTAGTCCTTCAATCGCTCGAAAGAGTTATCCTCGAAGATTCTGCAATCACAAACAAACAAACATCAAATAGCACCTGCATAGCATATATTCATAAATCATATACATTATGGTGATCAAGGAATCCATAAAATAAACCAATCAATTGACAGCTTATTGAGAAAAACGGATTTATTTGTATTAACTTAAATAAAGAAGAGCCTTACAACCGCATTCGCCTTGATGTTGTATAGGTCTTCGTAGGTCTGAAAGCAGGCATTTCCTCTACTCTGACTAGACTTGCACTCTTCCAACTGAGATACATCCAGGTATGTGATCTTTCTCACATGAAATCTCAGCTAAAAGGGTCTGAGTCTCAACAACACTTCGTCTCCAATAATACTAAAACTTCAACTCAATTCTCTTCTAAAATCTTAACCAAATTCTTAACCCCTTTGAGGTTTCCCTATGCCTCTTTTTATAGTGGAAGAGAGGAGGTTACAGATCCAAACAAGAAGGGATAGAATCCTCCTTCAAAGGGATTAGTTCTTTACATCAAGGGGTTAGCTCCTTATTGGATGGAATGCATGAACATGAAAGGAGCGATTTTTCCACCGCAGGAATGTTTCTAGAAGCTACCAAAAATGAATTAAACTGAGCTTCTAGATTTTACTTGCGCCTTTTTAATCTTTTACAGGGGTCCGCACTTCTAATAAACAGACAGTGCATTTGGCTCCGCAGGATTTATAGCCAAAAAGTGCGAGACCGCAGGCAAAACTAGGAGAAAGTGCGGTACCATATTTTTAGGGATTTTATGAGCTTTTCTCTTAATTTCAAGGCTTGACTTTGGGAATTATGATATTGTATACTTCCAGGGAGTACTAAAATGTCATGGTGACAAATTTGAGTGTAACAAATTGCCCCCTAAAGTGCGAATTCTGAGAATATTCTAAGAGTAATGTGCTTTATCATTTCAAGGATCAGCCTGTGGACACCCCTGTCAGAAACCTGTAAAAAAATTCAATGCAACATACACACACACATATATATATGTCATCGCTAAGGTAGGCATTCCCATACTATCGCTGAGGTAGGCATTCCCATACTCAGATCAAAACTAACTAAACTTGTTCTGATACAGAAATGATTTTAGTATTACATCAATAGTGTAGACACAACATGGACGCAGCCATATGTAATGAATTGTCTACTACATAATGAATAATAAAACTCCTCGCAGCCTGGATGGTGGAAACTAGATCCAAGGTCTTGATTTCTGCTTCCCAAACTAGTACGATTCTATCCATGCGATTAAATGTGCTGAAGTCGAACATGGTAGAAACCACTTGATTACCAGTCAATGATGTGAACTATTAACAAGTGTGAGAGAAACCACCAATAATGACAATGGCTCTCAAATTACTCAGTACAATCCATGAAATGTGAATAAGTGGTCTGAAGTCGAACATTTCACGGAATCGTTCGATCGAAGGTCAATGATGCAACCTGTCGTCGAAGGCGAGAAACCTACCATTAAGGCATGGAGATTCCAAGGTACTGACGGATTCTAGATCAACTTCCTAGATGATGAGTTGTCGTCGATAGAAAGTGATCCATCGTAAGCAAGCTCACGACACGAAACCATAGATAAAGTTTTGAAGAAATTGTTTTCAAGGACTGACTCAGGGATGGTCAACTCAAATGGAGACAATTGTTTGCAGATGAATGGTTTATTTGACTCACCTCTTGAACACATAATGACATTGCAGATAGTTTGGTGACAGTTGCCCTAAGCTAATACCCAGAAACCGGCTGAAGACTTTCAATATGGTTTGATTAACTGATAAGCAAAGGATTTCCCAACCCAGGTGGAAGTGTGACAAAAAGTGTCGTGTTCAAGAGTGTTGTAATGCTTTTACAAATCAAAGTGTGACAAACAAATTTGTTTTTCTCTCTTTTCCCCCACCATTTCTGGCAAGTACCTCTTTATTTTTGACAAGCTTGAGGAGGATAACATTTGCTTGTTTATAAGCTCATCCTTTGGATGAGTCCAACTTAGTTTAAAATCTAACCCTAAGAAGGAGTGGTCCGTTCCTGTTTGTAATCGATAGGCCCTTTATTGTTAAATTTTAACGAGTCCAGTATAGGAGAAACTCGGTGTTTTTCATTTTTAGGGAGTCAGAAGAAAAACTTAAGAAAACTCCATGGGTGTACTTTTTCGTAAATTTAGTCTCTCAGTCCTAAAAAAGGATAAAATAATTCAAGAGAGAACTCTATTGACCATGATTAGTCAATGTATACATTTTTCGTAAATAGTCCATTTCAGTCCGGAAAAGGGGTAAACTTATACTGAAAGGACGACCGTTCATTTAATTTAACGAGTTAGAATAGTCAAGTACTCGGCAATCTTTTCATTTTTAGAGAGTCTGAAAAGGGCTTAAAAGAGGACTCCAGGGTTTCACTTTTTCGTAAAATTTAAAGAGCCCAAAAAAGTGATAAAATTTTACTCTTCGTCAAAAATGACCATTTTGCCTGAAAAATCCGTTATTCTGCACAAAAACTCAAAAAATTAAACATGCCTGTTTCAATGATAAAGATATTTTGAAAAATTGATTTTTAAAGTGAAAAATAAACAAATTTGAAATTTATCTATTCGAAAAAACTTATAAAAAGGAGTTTTTCAAGTTCATTTTTACCGTTTGAATTTGGAGTGAAGTTCTCTGGGCAAAAAACGCTTTGGAGAAGATTCTGGGCAAACCGACCATCGGATTCTAAAACTGCCTGTTTCAGGTAATCGACAACCTCCTTATCTTGCATTTCATCCGTTCAATCTTTTAATTTTGGGTTAGAATTCCATTTTTGGGAGGAAAATATGCCGAAAAATTCGCCCTCAGGGGTCCGAACCTAATGCATTAGGTACCTACGGACCCCAACTTTTTTCTACAAAGAAAAATGGCGGGGCCCTGCAATTTTAACACAGGGCCCGTGCGTATCTATGCACTATTCCTGAGCGTAAAGTGTGGAGGCGCCGTGGCAAATTAAAAAACATATTTTCTTCCTAAATTACCCAAATTTTCTGCTTCAAAATTATTTTAATATTTCATTTTACTTGTTGTAGGATATCTACAATGCTTATTTGGCGAGAAAGAGAGCATGAAGAGGTAGATGAAGCAGCAATGATTCATCAACCAACTTTGCAAGCTTTAAGAGCATGTGGGCTTTACAAATTTTGGGCTATCAATGGCATGAGAGCTCAAGTGGATCTTCTTACTTGGCTGGTAAGTAAATGGGATGTGCAGGACCAATGTTTTGTGATCGGAGGTCACTGACTCGAGATTGAGCTGGAAGACATCTATTTTTTGACTGGTTTGTCCAGGAGAGGTGAACCATTATCTCTATTTGGGGCTAGGCCAGGTGGTCAGTATGTCGTCAGCCTACAATTAGAGTTTTGCAATGATGAGGCCAACCCCCGGGACAAACAGATTGATATAAAATCTATCATCCGTCCAGAGCTGAAAGTGATCACCTTTACCGTTGTCAAGCTATGTGGAAGTTCAGCATTGCATGTAGCCATTGGATCACAGATGCGCATAGCAGTAGATTGCTTTCAAGGCACCATATACAATTGGTGTGAGGCAGTGTTAGCAAATGTGAAAGGCCAACTTACCAGAGCAAAGAATGGGAAGCTAAACAACTTTGGATATGGTTCCATTGTAGTCACCTTTGCTCTAGAAAGGATCCCCATGTTAGCCCCGCAACATATTCCTGTCAATGTTGGTTGACCTCGAGAGCCTAGGATGGTTCGTTGGATTGATTTGATGACCCGCCACGGCAAGGGTGGGGAGATTGTTCATTTTCCCTCTACATATTTTCGTTGGCTGGAGTGCCAACTTTTTGTTATAGAGGATTTTCCTTATGCTGGCATGGAATTTCGTGGCAATCGGGAGATACCCCTTCCTCCAGGAGCTCAGTGGGACGATTCAGGTAAAAAATATCTTTTGATGTGTTCTAATTTCTAATTTTCATTTTGTTTTTTAATTGTCCAAAACTGATAACAAAAATTTTCAAATGCAGATGTGGGTCCAACTCGACCAGCCATACTCTGCCCCTTTGACCGGAGGCAAAGGGATGCAGCAGTACCACCACCACCCCCACAGAATTAGACTGCAGAGATCTTGACTAACCTAGAGCACCATCTGGAGCGGCTCACTATAGATATTCCTGAGACTACTATAGATGATATCTCGCTCCACCTACAGAGATATGTCATAGGTGTTCCTGGACCATTCAGGAGGTTTTTCACTAGGGTGGCACGAGCAGTGGTGTATTATCGTGATCATCACCACAGATAGTGGATGACTGACTTGTAGACACATTTTTGTATCACTTTTTTCCGATCATAAGGCGTTTTGAGCCTATGTTCGAAGACGATGTATATTTTTTGAACACTACATTTATACTATGATATACTATTACTTCCACTTTACCTGTTCAATCATGTTATGGAATGTTGATTTGTTACTTTGTTATTGCAAATGTATATTTATAACATTAGAAGCAATTGCATCTGCTAATGTATTTAAACTTCTTGGAATGTGTTGATATTCAATGTAATCGAACTCTCGTTCCAAGAGACGAACCCTTAATTATAATCTTAATAATACTGGATTCCTAATGGCATATACTTGGTTTAATTGTAATACAACGAGTTTAGAATCTAACTTAACGATCAAACTCCAAATTCCAAATGAAATGGATTCCGATAATAATTCAATAACTGCACTATATTCAGAAATATTGTTCGTTGTTTGATCAAGACTTACCCCATGCATTAATACTAACTCGTCAGTTGGTGAGTAAATAACCCAAGCTGCGGAAGAGATGTTCTGTGTACTACGACAAGCGCCATCAGCAAAACCAATATATGTTTGAGAGGACGTTGACATCTGCGATAAAAGTATCCAGATAAGCGGGAATAATAGTAAGAGCACACTTACGCTAGGCACACGTTTCTAATCTATAGCACACCAGTTAAAAAGTAACTAATATACAAAGAAGATCTCCACACAAACTCAAGCGTAAAATCTCTTCAGGTAAAGTCCATTTATGGGTTTACCTAAAGAGACCCCGTCAAAATCAATCAATTCATAGGCCCCTTTTGCAAGCTTTCCCTTAACAATGTAAGGACCATACCACATGGGTTCAAATTTCCCAACCCCTAGTTTATCGTTGGCTTGATCATAATTCAAAACTAGGTCTCCTTTTGAAAAATTACGAGGGGTAACACTTCTATCATACTGAGCTTTCATTCTTTTCGCATGAGCCTCGGTAGCTAATGCAGCGGTGCACCGATTCTCATCTAATTGAGCCAAGTATAAAAAACATTTCTCCTCTTCGGAAGTGGCTGGTAGTAACTCTATGGCTAGTTGGAGTGACGGTATCTCGCATTCAATGGGTAATACCGCTTCTAAACCGTAAACTAGTTGAAAAGGGGTAAAACCTGTCGATGCTTTTGCTGAGGTTCGACATGCCCAAAGCGCTGAAAAGAGCATGGTGTGCTAATTCAACTTATGAATGCCAATGATTCGTTTGATCATAGTGACTAAAACTTTATTAATTGGTTCAACTAAATCATTGGCCTGCAGATAATATGGTGTAGAAATGTCATGGTGCAGGCCAAGTTGGTCCGTTAACTCGGTCATCATGATATTTCGAAAATGGCTCCCGTGATCCGTAATTATCGCTTGGGGTACACCAAAACAAGAAATCACATGATTGAATACGGAAGTTGCTGCAATTTTTCCATCTGCCACAAATGTAGGCATCGCCTCTGCCCATTTGGTAAAATAATCTACTGCTAGAATAATATACTCATGCCCCTGGCTGAGTGAGGGTTACATGTAATGAAATCAATGCTCCATTTTGCAAAAGGACCGACAACAATTATAGGGTGAAGAGGAGCAGGTGGTGCACACATTTTTCGATCGAAGATTTCACAATTATGACATTTCCTGACCGCGTAAAAACAATCTTTAAATAAAGACGGCCAGAAATAACTTGCGTGAAATATATTTTGAGATGTGGCATACCCAGACATATGACCGCCACATGCTCTGGAGTGATAGTCATTAAGAACCTTTTCGACTTTGTCATGAGTTAGAAAATGTCGAAAAACCGAGTCCGCACCGCGACGATATAATGTGTCGCCAACAATATGATATTGTTGAGATTGGAAACGAATTTTTCGTCACTGTGACTGTGAAAGCTCAGGCCGAAAATATTGGGTCTAAAGATATACAATAATATCTCCATACCAAGGATCAATGGTACTGATAAGAAACAAGGATTCATTCGCGATTGGTTGTTCCGCCACAGTTTCTGTATCAGTATGCGGGAAATCACACATAAGTTCAACGAAAATCAGTGATTTCTTGGATTTGGATTTTTCAAATTCCAAATCAAACTCCTGCAAGATAACAATCCATTTAGAGTATTTTCCCCGTAGCAATTGTTTAGTCAATATGTACATCATATGGTTACAATCAGAGATTATTGTTGTTTTGCGTAAAAGTATGTAGTGACAAAATCGTTGGACAGCTTGAACAGCTACCAAGGCCAAGTTCTCCACATGTGAATATTTGATCTCAGTCGGATGAAAATTCCGACTAAGATAATAAATCACATGTTCACTATGGAATTCGCCTTCCTAAACTAAAACCATCCCTATCGTGGAATCGGAAGCGGCGAGGTATAAAAAGTAATATTGGTTGTAGTTAGGAGGATGCAGTAACGGTGCATGGGTCAACGCATTTTTCAAAGCATAAAAAGATCTATTGGCGACCTCATCCCAAAAGAAAGGAATGTTATATTTCAACAACCTAGTGAAACCTTTCGTTAACTCGGCATAGTTAGGAATGAATCGACATAAAAATTTTGCTTTCCCTTGCAAAATTTGGAGTTGGTGAAGAGTAGAAAGAGGGGGTAACTTGATGATTGCCTCAACCTTCGATGGGTCGACACGAATGCTTGCCTTTGAGACAATAAATCCCAATAATCGTCCAGATTCTATGCAAAAAACACACTTTTGAGGATTCAAACGAATCTTATAGTGCCTACATCGCATAAAGATGGCTCGTAAATGAGTAATATGATCTACTCTGCGTGAAGAGTAAATAGGCAAATCATCGAGGTAGGGTTGCACAATGTGTTTAATGTCGTGAAATGCATAAGACATGGCCCTTTGAAAAGTGGCGCCAGCATTCTTAAGGCCAAAAGGTAATTTGCGATAAGAAAAAGTACCCCATGGACAAATGAAATATCTTTTAGGCCGATCTGCAAGGAGTATGTTTATTTTATTGTAACCGGAAAATCCATCCATGAATGAGAACATTTCACTTCCAGCACAGTCGTCAATAATTTGATCGATGTAAGGGGTTGGATAATTGTCCTTTGGACAAGCTCGATTTATATCCCTATAATCGATACATACTCTTATTGTTCCTTGTTTTTTATTGACCGAAACAATATTAGTTACCCAGTCCGTTAATGGGATCGGATAAATAAAACCTGCACGAAGTAATTTTTCAACTTCTGCTTTGATAGCGGCAGCTTTTCTCGGATGAATCTAACGTAATTTTTTTCTAATAGGTTTAGCATCCGGGTATGTCTTAATTTCATGTACAACAATTGACGGATCGATTCCTAGCATTTATTCATATAACCAGGCAAAGATGTCACGGAATTCCTGAAACAAGGCCTTATATGCTTGAATTTTTTCAGGCGTACAAGAAGTGCCTATGTGAATGTTTTCAATAATTCCAGGTTTTACTGAAATATCAAGAGGAACCGTCATAGAAATATTTTCTAAATTCAGTTCAGAATCGGCATGTGAGAGAGGATTCTGAGGTTCTTTGACGTAACCAATGGTAAAAATAGAGGAAAAATCATTGTCAAAATGATCGAGATCAGGTAAAAATGAAGACCTATGGTGTAGATCTTCCCATGGTAATTCATATATCGAAAAAAATTCACGAATATGCTCATCACTATGGAAAACTTGTTGAGTAGGATCTGGAATTGATGTCAAAGCTAAACTCGATATTGAAAACGACTCCTGATTGATCACATTCACTGGATCAGAGTCGGTTGAATGAGTATAGAAAAATGACTGTACTTGCTGATATGCTAACTCAAAAGGACTCAAAGGCATCGAGCCATCGAAAGAATCCAATTCTGATTCTAAAGGTACTATCCAAGGATCATCAAAGGAAATAGTACTTGATGTAATCATATTGATATTAGCAATAGGAATTTGTACGTTAGGAGGAGGCAGGGAAAAAGTTCCTAGTAAAGTTGAATCTTTGATCAAACCTACTCCGACATCCTTATAAGGAATAGTCGACTTTCCAATATGTTGAATACTATCAGTAGAGGCTGGGTCGGATGAATCGTATGAAAGTTGATCTACTTTAACGATCTTTCCTTTATGAGGAAACAGGATGAGACGAAAGATCGATGATACAACAGCAGTCATGGCGTAAGACCAACTGCAACCCAGGAGAAGGTTGTAATCGATAGGGGCATCAACCACTTCCACATCTAGATTAACGATTTTGCCTTCAACCTCTATTGGTAGATCTTCTAAAATACCATATGGTTGAAAACCTCTTCCACCAAAAGCTTTGAGAATAGTTGGTGATTGGTTAATATTCGGAGAACCAAGTGATTTCCAACATTTTAATAACATTATACACGTAGAAGCCCCTTCATGGAATCTGAAAAGCCATTTGATGAGGTAGGCGTAGTGTAAAATTTTCTAAATCGAAGATCATAAGGTTCGAATCCTAGAGATATACGGCTCCTAAAGCTGAGAAAAGTAATTTTCTTTGGGCTGGACATGATTGCAATACTTCCAAAGCTGACATTGCTGAAGGGGAAATTGCCAAATCTTCAACAATATTGTAATTTTGAGAGCATCTCGCATGTGGATTGAAAGCTGATTTACGAAGTACACCTTTTGCAGGCAATTTAATTACTAAGTTGGGATTTTGTTTCTCGATCTGTAATGGATCAGAAACCGAAGGAGATGTAGTTGATGCAAAATTGGATGTTTATGTTTCCTTACCAGTATTTTCACTACCATAATCTTGCGATCGCGTCGCAACAATTAAAATATCCTCAACCAGATTGGAGGAAGATCCAACCATGTTACTATCTTGAGTGGGAAAGGGATCCTTCAAGACAGCAGGTATAGACGAACCCTTAACAAATTTTGATACCTTGGCTCTATGCGGGCACTCTTTCGTAAAATGATCTTGGTCACAGATGAGACAAGGATATCGACGTTTTCGTTTTTCGTCAGTCGGTTCAGTTGTATCATTTTTCTCTTTTGAAGATTTTTTTCTTTTTATTCTTACCTTTCTTCTTACCACCATTTTTAGATTTGGTCATAGATGTCTCTACAACGTGAATATCGGCGGAAGTTTCTAGGGAATAATCTCCTTTGGGTGAATTGAGTAAAGTGATAATAGGAGAAGTAGTCTTGGAAGACTTCTTCTTACTCTTACCGGTACTAACAGAACCAATTACACCATTAGCGGCATGAGAGCCAGAAGGAGTTGCATTTAACTGACCAGGTCTTGGTAAATCTGGGATTTTATCATACAGAGTACTTGACTGAGTATAGACAAGGTCAAGGTACTAAGACTGAGCAATAACTTTCTCTTTCGTAACAACACCTCCTTTGGCCACATCTTCAGTAATTTTGGGCAATAATGATTTAATAAACCATTCAGCCAAAATTTGATCAGGAATAAAGACTTTCACTAAACGCCTTCTACGTCTCCATTCATGAATGTGATCAGATATGTATGTAGACGTAGAATATCTTAAGGAATTCATTAATTTTGTGCCATTATCGTATCTGACAGGCCACTGAAAATGGGTCAAGAAAGCAATAGCTAGCGCGTTAAAATTATTAAAAGAGCCACGTGGTAACTCAATGTACCATTTGGCAGCTAGACCAATGAGAGTTCTCTGAAAAAGACATAATCGAATTGAATCATCGACTATTGAATTAGATGCACACCAGAGGTGGTAAGTCATAACGTGATTAGATGGGTCCTCTCCTGACTTGCCTTCAAATTTTGGAATATTACTAGGCAACTTGTTAGGCATTGGCGGCCAATATGGAAGATAAAAAATGGGATCATTCGTAAGGCATGACAGATCCGGTAAATCTAAAGTTGCTATGAATGGTAACTGATGGCTAGGGTCTTGATAACCTTGAGTGATCAAACCAGTGCCAAGAGGAGGATAGCCAGGATATCCTGGAATCGGTTGTGCATTTGGAATCGTGAAACCTCCTGGGTAACCAAGATTAACTGGACCATACTGGGGTTGTTGAGGTATTTGATAAGCATACCCAGGGTACGACTGATACTGATACGCTGGATTTTGTGTAGCTTGACCAAATTGATATTTTCCCTGGTACAGTTGATAGGTAAATTGAGGTTGACTAGAGACAATCGTACTAGAACCAGCTTGTCCTGTAGGCATCTGGGTCGTAGTCTGACTTGTAGGTCCTAACTATGGTACAGAGGTTTGAGGAATCTGTGTTGATGCAGGGATAGAAGAAACCGAAGCTACAGATACTCCAGAAACAGGTGTCGTAGGTTGAACTGAAGTTGCAGTGGTTGCAGCAGTCTGGGGCGGAGTCTGAGACATACTAGGCCCAGGCTGCTGAACAAAAATAGGTGCAGGGACTTGAAAAGTAGGCTGAACAGGTTGCTGGGTTGAACCAGAAACTAAAGGTTGTCCAGGTTGATTAGGTAACTGCACATTAGGTTGCATAGTCTGTTGAACTTGCGATGGATTCCACACCATGTTCATTCTGGGGTATTGACCTGTATAAGGTTGTGCATATGAAGGACCATAGCTTGATTGAACATAGGGTTGATAATTAAGTTGTAAATTTCCAGTTCCTTGTAAAAATGATTAACCGGAAGGTGGTTGGAAACCTTGAGTTGGGTACTGACCTTAAGGTTGATAACCTTGAGGCATGTACTGAATCTGGGGTTGATAAGGACCCTGAGGAATGTACTGAGTCTGGGGTTGACCTTGAGGTTGAGGTTATTCTCCAGGTAAATAGTATTGTCCTACAGTTTGTCCTGGTAAAAAATTACCTTGAGGTTGCCCCCCAGGCGGTAACTGACTACCTTGAGGTTGCCCCCCAGACGGTAATTTACTACCTTGAGATTTCCCCCCAGGCGGTAACTGACTACCTTGAGGTTGAGGATTTGGAATGTTACCAGACATCATAAAAATTTGCTCTACGTTTGATGTTTCAGTTTTAGTACCATTTGTTCCAGATGATAACACTTGTTCAGTTGGTCGAGGAGTTGCTCCTGAGAAAGTACCAGAGAGTGACTGGTACCCCGAAGGAACAGAAGGACCACCATATAAAAAAATTTCCGGTGATTGGGAAAACATAGATGACTCACCTGACATATTTGATGAAGGATAATAAACTCTTGGTGTAGGATGAAAAGGAATTCGGGGTGGTGAAAAACTAAGACCCGGGCTTTCTAAAAAATCTGTCAATGAAAAATACCAAGTGTCACTTCTAAAAGGATTGTAGAATATAGATTCACGCTCCCTAACATTCAAAGTCTGTTGGGTTTCGGGAAGAGTTACTTCTTCGTCTAGACCAACAAGTTCTTCAATAGAAATGAGGTCAGTAGGAAGATTTTTAGTAATGATATTTCTTACCCTAGGTGAACCAGGATCACTTGAAGTTGGAGTAGTAAATCCTGAAGATGGTTCCAAAACAGCAGGTTCAGTGTTAGGTTCAGAAATTTCAGGTTCTTCAGCAAATTCACTGGAAGGAGAAATACTACCAGTAACTTCGAAAACTGAAATCGGCTCTTGAATATGCTATGTTGTTTCTAATTGATAATCAGGATGAACAACTACAGATGACTCTCCTACTTCTGTTGATCCAATTCTACTGTCAGTAGGCAATACTAGAGCTCGCAGCCCTTCAAGTTGGCTTGGTGTATATTCAGGGGGCTTCCCCTGAAGTCTACGTGATTGTCTTGGTAATGCAGCCACGATTAAAAAATTTAATCACACGCAATCAAATGAAAATTTCAATGAAAACTCCTAGAGTTGCTAAGGAAACAAACAAATGAATCACACACCTAAAAATATAGGAGATCAATCCACACACAAACAGTAACTTCCCACACTAAAAACACTAGTTGGTGATGAAATCCAACATCGTAGTATTTAATGCAGAAAGGGCGGTTGGAATAGTTACCCCGAAAACCTGCTTAATGAAACAGACCGGTGCAAGTTTCTCCACTTAAACCATCTCGAGTGAAGATAACCCTCCAGAGAGTCAAAGTGAGTCTAGTCGACGTCTGCTCCAGGTACAGTGGGATCTTTCCTCCACCGGGAAAAAACCGTAAGATTATGGTCACTATGGTTACCAACAGGAACTAATATACCTGAGGGAACAATCTACGATCTGACATACACGCAAGGGCAGAGTAACAAAGCTCAATCCTCTTGAAGGCTCCTTGACATAATCTAAGGTATACCGACAAGTGACCCCAGGCTCCTCGACAATGGTCTATCCGAGGTTTACCATTTGTAATACGCGCATATCTTCTATCATTCCCAATGAGATAGAATTGATTATCCCACTGGTTCAGATATGACCTCGTGTTTGACTCTTTTAAGAGGAGCTTCCCAGAGCATACAAGCGACTATTGGATTTTTTCCTACCGCAATATTAACTACTTGTTTGTTTTAACTGTCTTGGAGATTTTATTACTCCCTACTCCAAGACACTAGCCTAAGCTATATTGGTGAAAAGAGCCCTAGAAAATAAAAAAGGTTACTAGATTTATTTAATTAGGCGTTGATTTTAAGAGTTGTTTCTTAAGACAATAGGTACGTGAGTGAAACGAATGATGTGTATTGACCCGACTCAAAACATACTAAAAATGCATCTAATAATGAGAAACAATCCGCTTTCTTTCAATGAATTCTAGCTAAGGAAGAGTTGAGAAATGCAATTTTCAAAAAACAAATCTTTCCTTTAAGCAAGAATAAATGAAAAGAGATCTAATTTCAATGAGAACTCAAACTGATTTATGCTCAATAAAAATCCCTTTTGTTCAAGATCGAAACTGCAAACTAAGCTTTTCTTCAAAACACACTACAATTTCTAAAAAGCACTCAAAACTAAAAAATATTAATAATGAGATCTAAAAATTCTAAGACTAAATGTGGATTAAAGACTAAATCTGAATTAAAACTTCAAATATTTTAAGGATGTCTTACTTAGCTTGTGATCTCAGTAAGAAATTCTTTACTTGAATCAGAAAGAACTCGAAAAAACATCCAATTTTTGTTTTTAAGTGAAATTCCAAACTTATTAACAAAAGTTTTTCAAAGATATGCAAAGGAGAAAAATGGGATCTAAATCTCACAAACAATTTCTGCTAAAATTTCAGACTGAGCAAGAAATCAAGGAAACACCAGAGATCTAACGGTATACCAAGGTTTCTAATCTTTGAGCGGGATAAAGACAAAGAAAAAATTATTAAAATATGCAAATCTTTCATAAATTCAATCAAAGCCAAAAGTGCTGAAATAAACTCTTAATCAAGGCTTCCCGACAGAAGACACGGGTCTGGGTAATCACTGAGAACCTAAAAAAAACTAATCCAAAACAGAGGATTTTAAGAATTTTCAAAAATTTGACAGGGTCCACAGTATTTAGTGCAATCCAGTGCGGTCCCGCACTATGGGTATAGAAAAAGTGCGGAACTGCCCGCACTGTCTCAAAAAGAAAAGAGCAGACTCAAGAAAACAAGAGAAAAAACCAAAAAATTCTCAAAAAATTCTTAGAGATTTTAGAGGGATAAACCACCCAAGCCAGTATAATTCAATTAAAACCAGGAAACATAAATTCAAAGTCAAAAGTAAAAGAAATTGTTACACAGCAATTTGTCACGTCCCTGCAATTCCCCATCTCGCACAATTGGAGGGTTCATTCCGTGACCTGTGAGCAGTGACATAACTTGAAAACACTTTCATGGCATTCCCCTAAACATGTACTTTCATTTCCCTGAATACAACTCCTTGTGAAAAACCCTAAAAACACCCCTTTTTGCATTGGCGTGGGCAGACAGTTCAGTACTCGCGCCAATGGGGGAAATCCTTCAAAGAGAGCGCGCCAATTGGCACTCTGTCTTAGAGTCGCACTCGCGCCAGCCATTTTAAGGAGTGTTTTTTAACAATAAATGGCGGAAGTTTCGTCCTAACCAATCCATAAACTGGTATCTAATTTGAGTTGGGAGGTTTGGCTCCGGATCTCCATGCAGAGGAAATGGTTTGCCACCTCTCATGGAAGCTTCCTTGAGGATAGGGCCAATCCCATGATTATAGGGATCCCAACTCCCCTTCCTCCATCTATAAAATCTTGCTCATCTCCTTTGCAAGCTAGTCTCCAAGTTCCCAAGAGCCATCAGAGCCTTATGCTACAAGAGCCTTGATTCATTCCCTTAAGGCCAAATCTAAGCAAGGAGATTATTTTCGAGACATCCGAAGAGAGAGGTTTGTCCCATCCCCGGCAGGCTTTTTCGAGACGTGTTCTGCTGGTGACCCTCCGAAGGAGAATTCAGCGTCAGAGCTATGGTTGTATTCTTCTTTGATTGATTAATGATGAACGACTATTGGTTATGGTTCCACTCCTGTTGTTGATTATGATGATGAGTTATGTCTTCTCTGACTGATATATAGTTGCATATACTGGATTTTATGCTTGCGTTTTTTTTTCTTGCGTGTGCAGGTGTCCAGTCACGGAGATCGTGAGGATCGTGATCTGCCAGAGCTAAGGAACGGGAGCGCTACTTTCTCTACAAGCGACAGCGTTGGATTCCAAGTAAGCCTTCATCGCTAGTTGGTTTATTTGCAATTAGGAACCTGCATTATAACGTGTGACGATTGTTTCTAGACCCGGTCTGGGCTAGTAGGGATCGCCTCTGTCCGTAGAGGGGATTTACCTCCACAACAGAAATCAAAGCTCCAAATCTTTCCCCAGCGGAGTCACCATTTTGTTGGACGGATTAGTCGTTCTTGCGGACAAGACAAACCTCCCAAGTGTCCTACGGATATCTAGCAACAAACGAACAAACAAAGCTATCTTTATCTAGATATATTGTGATTTATAATTAAATGCTATAGAGGTTTAAAGATCCTACCTTTGATCCAACGCTTATTTGTAGTAGTAGTCCTTCAATCGCTCAAAAGAGTTCTCCTCGAAGACTCTGCAATCACAAACAAGCAAACATCGAATAGCACCTACATAACATATATTCATAAATCATATCCATTATGGTGATCAAGGAATCCATAAAATAAACCAATCAATTGATAGCTTATTGAGAAAAACAAATTTATTTGTATTAACTTAAATAAAGAAGAGCCTTACAACCGCGTTCGCCTTGGTGTTGTACATGTCTTCCTGGGGTCCGGAAGTAGGCGTTTCCTCTACTCTGAACAACCTTGCACTCTTCCAATCGAGATACATACAGGTATGTGATATTTCCCACATGAAATCTCAGCTAAAAGGGTCTGAGTCTCAACAGCACTTCATCTCCAATAATACTAAAACTTCAACTCAATTCTCTTCTAAAATATTAATCAAATTCTTAACCCCTTTGAGGCTGCCCTATGCCTCTTTTTATAGTGGAAGAGAGAAGGTTACAGCTCCAAACAAGAAGGGATATAATCGTCCTTCAAAGGGATTAGTTCCTTACATCAGGGGGTTAGCTCCTTATTGGATGGGATGCATGAACATGAAAGGAGCGATCTTTCCACCGCAGGAATGTTTCTAGAAGCTTCCAAAAATGACTTAAACTGAGCTTCTAGATTTTACTTGCGCCTTTTTAATATTTTACAGGGGTCTAGACTTTTAATAAACAGACAGTGCGTTTGGCTCCGCAGGATTTATAGCCAAAAAGTGCGGGACCGCAGGCAAAACTAGGAGAAAGTGCGGTACTAGAGTTTTAAGGCTTTTATGAGATTTTCTCTTAGTTTCAAGGCTTGACTTTGGGAATTATGATATTTTAGACTTCCAGGGAGTACTAAAATTTCATGGTGACAAATTTCAGTGTAACAATTATGAAAATACTCAATTATTCTATAAAATAAAACCATAAAAACATTCATTTTAAATTCACATGAAGGCGAAAAGAGCCATGCAAATCAACTACAGATAACCATATCAAAATTCTCTGGCCAAATATTACATTGGGCGGCCTCTTGGCTCTTGGCCCTTCAAACCACTCCTCACTCTTCCTGTACTCCTCACATACTCAACTCGTCAACTATCTCTTCCTCACAAAAACACTCACATTTATACATAAATAATGAATTTAATTCATTCCAAAAATCTCTCCCCACAAATCTCAACTATATCTAATTTAGATGTGTTCTAGGTGTGGACTCAACAAAGTCCCGTACATAGAATTCCTACCCCCTAAAATTGCTACCTAATTCTATTTTCTCTCATATCATTTTAATTATTAAAAGAATATATACAAAATCCTCACCTTTATAATTTCTCTCCTAATTTATTTAAAAATAACAAATTAATTAATAAAACAATTAAAATGTCACACCCCCCTTTATTACATAATTAAATAATGAAAATTGGCCTTGATGCTCCTGCATCAGACTCCCAAGGTTGAAATTAATCATGATTGCCTGATCATGTGTTCAGATCTTTGTTTACCTGGATCCCATATTTTGTGCTGCAACTTTCCATTTGTCATTGCTTCTGTCTGTTGTTCTTCTCTAGGTCTCCAAAATTTATTCTGCATCGCCCCACTGGCTATGCTTTCACGATCTTTTGTTGTCTTCCTCTTACTGCTTCTTCTTTGTTTGATCATTGTTGGCTTCTTCAGGGATACTTCCATCATCATCTGCCTCATTAGTTCAATTTCTCTGTCTAATAGATTTTCTCCAGCATCTGCAATAAAACCTGTACTCACAAAACAATTATTAAAATAAAAAACATAAGGCATCAGTGACTCTTCCTCTGCTGGCAACATTTCAATATGCTGCTCTGAAATTTCCTCGTCCATCAACACATCAGTATGCTAATTTAAATTCTCTGTGAGACTATCAATTAATCCCTCCTCCACGACACTTGTTTCAAGAATGTGTCCCTGTTCTGGTTCACAATAATGAACTTCTTCGAATTGTTGAATCATTCCTACCTCCTTACTCCCTGTTTCCTGATTATTATTCAGAACAATTTCTTTGTCTTTCAGCAACTCACCCTAAGTATAGATCCTCTTCTTTTCCAACTCTCTTCTTTGAAGATCTAAAATGGGTGCGTATAACTTAACAATCTCAAATGGATTAGAACTTGGAAATTTTACACAACTTTCCATACCTTCATTTTCTATTGACCAATCATCATATGGTCCTTCTTTCCCCGCTTCAATACTCTGCCGAATATTTCCATAAGACCCTTTTGTCTTCATTTCTTTCTGAGATCTTGCTATCTCAGCATCATTCTGAACAGATTTCAGATTCAACTCTTCTTCTTTAACAAACTTCAAAGTTTGTTCAACACCCTGTGGTGTACTTGCCATCACACACAAATAATTAGTCTTAAAACCACAAGACCTTGTGGTCTCATTGGATGCTTCAGTCGACATCTCTCTTTGCTGCTCTGAATCCTTCATTTGATTCAGTTTTTCTGTAGATTTCTCATCTGTCTCATCACTACTTGCATTTTTCTTTTGGTAATCTTCCTGAATTGTCCTGGTTACAGCACCATTACATTGTAAAAATTTGTTAGCAATACCGTTAAACAAATACATTTGTTTACCTCCTTGGAATTTTTCTTTGGCATTTCCACTTTGTTCCGGTTTCATAACAGCTTCGACTTGCTATCTTACCCCAAATAAGAAGTCATTTATGATTTCTTCTTGTTGTAACCAATCAACACTTTCCTTCTCTGAAAGGAATTCTCTACCAGACTTTACCTCAAGTGTTTCATTCTCCTTTGTGACAGTTCCATCAGACTGCTCACCATCTTTCGCACATCCTGCAAACATACATAAACTGTGAGAAAAAATGTAAGGCTTCATGGCCTCATCTGTTCCTCTTGCCAAAACATCTTCAAATGCTTCTGAACTATCCCAATAGTTCATGAGATCTTCTTCACTGATCTCTTCACCCAGAATTTCACCATGTTCCGGGCCACAAATGGAAACATCCATTTTTAACTCAACCTCTCTCAGTTCTTCACAACTCAACATCTACTCGAGCTTCCTCAGCTCCTCCATCAACTGTATGTTTACCTACTTTTCCCTCTTTGCGTGTAGCTTCTGCCACTTCACCTTCATCCTTATGGTCCAACCATGTGTCTGGTATTTCACATTTTCCTGTAACAATTCCATTAACAATTCATTCTCCTACTCGTATTCTTCAACATATCTCCGAAAATGACCATCAACAGTCATCTTCCCCTCCTTTGTGAACTGCATCTGTTCACGTGTGGACTCCATTTAATCCACTTCTCAACAATCCTTCCCACTTTTCATTTATCAAAATGCAACTTTTCCTCCTGCGCTTGGCTTCTCTTTGTCCTGGAACCAATCTCTGGAAACCCTCTTGCTGCAAACAACACTTTAGTAACTCGTGTGTTACAATAGCCAATTCTTTGGGTGTCGAGCTCTGTCGATCATGCACCCATTTACATTCAGACTTTGTATTTATCTTACGACTCTTTGACTTCAGAATTATACCAAATTTTCACCTTGGATTAAAATACTCAATCTCAACTAAAAACTATCCAAACTTTCATTTGAATCTAACACCTGTTTTCACTTCAAGACGCAACCCAAAAAATTATGACAATGGACGTTTCAAGTTATACAATGTTCACTTCCTTTCATATTTCATTCTTTATAAAAAATCATCGATTTTCCTTATCATTTCACATGATATTGAAGTCTTTAGTCGAATTGCAATTCAAGTGTTCCAAGATTCATTTTAAGGTGAAAATAAATAAACCATTCAATCTTCAATGTTCAAAAATATCTTCCTGAAGTATCATACCTCATGCTCCTGTTAAGGTTATTAATAAACCTTTATTTCTGCAACTCAACCCTCTGGTTTCAGTTCTTCTGTGCCATCTTTATCACTGTCAATACCTGCATGCTCACAAATTTGTCATCTTAATGTAAACATTTCCCTGCACTTATATATACCATGCAACATCAATTCACATCTCTTTACGTGTGTACAAAGAATAAGCAAATTCTTCCATGAATGATGTGCATTCGTACACGATTTCATCCTGAATATTCCCTCCTTAAATGTCGTCACATGATGATAAAACAAAGGTTTACAACATCAAGCAATATCCAATCACCAATCAAAAGAATTCTTCTTTTTCCACTACATGCTTGTCCAAAATAACTTAACCAAACTGTGAAGAATCCACATTATGCATAATAAATTATCACACTATGCATAATAAACCTCCTCAAATAAACATGCATATTTCTCTTTATGTCATCTAAGATTAGCACATTTTCATTCATTTTCCATTCAATTTTGCCTCAGCATCTGCAACAGTAGTCTTCAAATATCATCTTCAAAACCAGAGTTAAAATCAGCTCACCTTCAAGATCTCTGTGTGATCTTTTTCCATCTACCAATTGATGTAGGAAGACAAGACGCAATTCCCATTAATCAAATTGTTATATTAAAATATGCAATTTTACCAAGGCCCAAATTTTCTCCATACATGATGAGATTAACTTACCTCTCGTCGATCTAAGTGTGCCAGGTAAATTTACCACGCCCCTTACTTACATGCCCATATACTTTTGCTGCCCCTATACGAATGCATGTAACCATATTGAGACCACATACCATCTATCCTATCAGAATGGCATTTCTTTTTCAAACCCCATTAGAAGATTTCTTGTTTACAATTGATCATTTCAAACTTGAATTAATTAAAGAATTTGAATACCATGCATTTCCAACCACATATATGATAGCCAAAACCCAACATATATGATAGATTTGTTTATTCTACCATCCACATACAACCGTTGACAAAGGATCTTGTACACACTATCTATGGTGGAAACCATATCTTAAAACCATTATAGTCATATTTTATTCCACCTCTGCAATGTCATACAACCTGCAATATTAATCGACCTTTAGCAATATCATTTGAATGTTTATTGCAACACAACCATGCATTCATAACGCAACCACTTGCGTAGTTTCCAATCGGTGGCATATAACACAGTCAAGTTGTATCATGGTATGTAATGCATCCATTTCACAATGCATCAAACCTGCATGTCTCATCATGTAAACCGCATCAAACCTAATAGCAGCCGGAGCTGCCAAACCCACATTCTCTATTATCTATGCATGTAAAAATTCAATGTTCATTTTCAAGTAAATTGAAATTCCCAAATTGGCAAAATTTCAAATGCGGAAGCTTATCTTCATTTCCCAACCTGTGGTTAAAGTCATAACCAAAACCATATAACAACTCATCTCATGAATATCGAATCTATATTCGAACTTCTCATTAAAACCAAGGTATAAACTTCATTGAACGTTTGAAGCCAAATCAACATAATCTTAAAGTTCTCGGCCATAGCTCTATTAACATACTTATTTGAATTCCAACTAAGCCCAAATATAAGCTTTGGCTCTCACACCTTATGGATCTTTGATTGCATGCATCCGACTTTTTTTCATCGCACTATGCTTGGACCATATTAATATTTAACATTAATTTAACCCAAACATTAATACAATAATTGGTTTTGGTCCCACCATTCCACAACTCATTTAATATCAAAGCACGACTTTGGTTTAAAACTAGAGCACAAGCAAAACTCAAACATATCGGCCATGGTTTTATAACTTACCTTCCAACTTGTTAACCCCTCGAAAACGTTTGGACTTAAGCCTTTATTAATTTCTATTTCACAAACGTTGGTTCCATACCTTATTGACCTCCGAATGGATCGACGGATATCGCATTTTGATCCCAAATTCGACAATCATCGCACCTTTCTCTCTCGACCGTGGGCTCAATGCTCTCTGCAGACACCAGTGGCAATGGCAACCCATCGTGATAGCTCTATCCTCTTCTCACAGTAGGAATCTGTGTTAAACACAGTGTTTTTGGTCTTGCGTATCCATAGAGGAAACGCAGCACTCAACGACTTCTTCTTTCACAATGAGTTCGGATGAACAAGTTCCAGTTCACAACTGCTGCTACGTTCCATTCAAATTTCCGCTTCCATTAATCGGGTTTTGTGAACAGAAATATGGTTCTAATTCACAATCTGCGCCTACGCTTTTCGGTTCTGTTATCCAATCTCATCACTGTTTTGACGATGTCAAACTGTCTTCATATCTTCTCTAACCTTCATTTCATCACGAATATGGCTTTAACCTCAAACGATTTCAAACCCCTCTGTTTATCATCAACGCATGATTTTCTTACCTTAAATTGCATAGAATGGACTCCATTACATTAATTCTATTGCACAGAACCTCCATAACACATTATTCCAGAAACAAGAACCAGTCCAGTCATAATGAAATTGACCTTTTTTCCATTTCGACAAGATTTCTTACAACTTTTCAATTCCACTCAAAATTCAAATAATGAATATTTACCCTCAAACCATACAAAAAATTCTCGTGCACCATCTGCTCTGATACCAAATGATGCTGAGGTTCTGCTTGAAAGCAGATCCAGGCATATAATAAATGCACTGCTCAATCAATTATGAAAATATTCAATTCTTCTATAAAAATAAAAACATTCAGTTTAAATTCACATGAAGGCGAAAAGAGCCATGCAAATCAACTATAGATAACCATATCAAAATTCTCTGGCCAAATATTACATTGGGCGGCCTCTTGGCTCTTGGCCCTTCAAACCACTCCTCACTTTTCCTGTACTCCTCACATACTCAACTCTTCAACTATCTCTTCCTCACAAAAACACTCACATTTATACATAAATAATGAATTTAATTCATTCCAAAAATCTCTCCCCACAAATCTCAACTATATCTAATTTAGATGCATTCTAGGTGTGGACTCAACAAAGTCCCATACATAGAATTCCTACTCCCTAAAATTGTTACCTAATTCTATTTTCTCTCATATCCTTTTAATTATTAAAAGAATATATACAAAATCCTCACCTTTATAATTTCTCTCCTAATTTATTTAAAAATAACAAATTAATTAATAAAACAATTAAAATGTCACACCCCCCTTTATTACATAATTAATAATGAAAATTGGCCTTGATACCTTTTGTGTGTTTTGCACATTATTGAGATCACAATATTGCTCCATCTGTAGTATCCATGTTATGGGATCCTTGCCATCAAACTTCCTCATATCGATATTTGGAATATGGTGGGTCTTCAATCCAACATTAGAGTTTCTGAAATCACGATTAACATTTATTTTGTTCTCGTCATGAGTTTCCTCTACTATATTTTCGCCATTAGGAATAATTTCTTATATAAACTTTGTCAAACCTTCCTTCAAACCTTCCATGTCTGCTTTTATATCGCTCTTCATGTCTTCCATTTTTTCTTCCATGTCATTCTTCAAACCATCTATCTTAGATTTCATGCCTTTATTCAAACCATCCATCTTAGCTTCCACGCCTTTCTTCAAAACTTCCATTTCATTTTTTGTTGCTCTTTGCGAGAACGAAATTTGGTGCACTTGCTCTTGTAATTTTGATATATCATGTTGCACTTCTTCTTCTTCATGAGTCATAGTAGAGTATTATGAGGGCTTAATGGGTGTTGAATTCTTTTTAGGGGGAATTTATAACCCAATACTGATATATGTGCTTTAATATTCCCTTAGAATCACTTCAAACTACTTTTTCAAAAAATACTTATGCAATTTGAAAAAAATACACACCTTTTTCTTGCTTTTGAGGAGCTTGATATTGAAACTAAATTATCTCTGTGATTTTGGATCTTCGATATCTAAAATTTGGTCCTCGAGTAGCCCTCTGAATCTTCTTTCGAATGCCATAGGTTTGACCTAATTTGGATTCTTCAAGGAAAATTTATGCCCAATCTCCCACAATGGCTTAATTATGGACTATTTCAGTAGAGTGAACTTGTACGGTGTAGAACGTGTCATTGTTTCCTCCTTCAACTCTGAAATTGATATACAAGAAACTACAGTCTGTTTAGTTTTGGCCACTCTTTACAGAATTCCAATCTGATGCTCAGAGAGAGAGTTATGATGATTTTCCCAAGGTCACCTCTTTTAGATGAAATTCGAGAGCCTACAAAAACCCTAACTTCCACAGATATATCTCCAAAAATGTTGCAAACCAAGATCTGAAATTTGTACACGAAGTTCCTCAGGATTTCTTCGAAATGGATCTTTTTTTTTAGCATCTGAACCCTCGTAGAAAAAAAATTATATCGAAAATTCCACGATGACCTGTTTGAAGCAGTGAAACCCTAGAACCCAAAGCTATCATACCAAATGTTATGAAACCAGCTCCAAAAATAGAATAAAAGAGAGATCAACGCATTAGAAATAAGCCAGTTCGAGGGGGCAACCTCATTTACATTACATAAATGAATAATTCTTGGATGATACAAATGACAAAACCTCATTTCTATATATAAGAGTCCAGGGGGTCACAATATAATCCTAGCCATCCTAACAATAATAATTTAAAGGCACAATAATAACAATCTTGGGGTTACAAGGGTATAACAATAACAATAAGGGGGCTACACTAACAACAATAAGGGACTACACTAGTAATATAGGGACCTAACACACTGCCACTGCTAACACTACATCTTCACTGGAATTAAGCCGCCTAGAGAAGCAGCTAAAATCACCCAAATACTGAACAAGTGTTTAGCGGATGCACCTCGGTGTTGAATACTCTGACTGTTGATAATTACTGCGTTGTCCCTTCTATGCACTGCATTGTTTTTTCTCTGCATTGCACTACACTCTTGTGCACTGGGTTGTTGCTGCTACTCTACTCTGTGCTGCTCCAAAATAGGCGTTGCTACCTACTTCATTGTCATCTCCATCATAGGCTCCTGTAGCAAGGTAATGATCCACGAGATGGGCTCCTCAAGGATCCTTCCCAACTAAAGTTCAAAGTGAACTATAGCTCAATGTCGACCCACTTCTTACCAAGATAAGCATGGGCACTCATGGCGAACTCATCCTGCTCGATCTTTACGGCTGCAACTGTCGAATCGTGCTTCTCATCCTTGTCATTTTTTTTTAAAGGACACTGTAATGCAAAGTGGCCCATCTCACCACATCTGAAGCATTTCACCTTCGAGACATATCTCTTTTATCTATATTTCCCTTGCTGCCATTTCGATGTAAGGGTTGCATTCTCCTCCTCCTCTAGACTCTTAGATCCTCTCTCGTTGTTATCGTCAAGCTTGCACTTGACTAGATCTCTCCTCAGCTCTTCCTCCTGAAGTGCTGACCACATCTGATCCCAACTAAGAAGTGTAGCCC
The DNA here is from genome assembly GCA_034641835.2 of Pinus albicaulis. Lineage (NCBI taxonomy): Eukaryota > Viridiplantae > Streptophyta > Pinopsida > Pinales > Pinaceae > Pinus > Pinus albicaulis. The sequence goes on along the minus strand of CM076576.1, from coordinate 155,748,729 downwards.
TACCAAAAATTCTTTGGACAAAAAATTTCCACTCCTTTGTGACTGTGTTAAGGGCTAGCCTCACCATAGTTTCCAAAGATATAGTGGATACCACGACTGCCAACTGGTCTCGAATCTCTTTAAGCTCTGTAAGGAATGAAGCAATGTGCTCCCCCTTCTGTATCTGGATCATTCGGGGCTTCTGCTCTAAGTACATCTTCCACTGCTCAAAAATTCCTTTGTACAACAAGGACAAGGTCTCCCACATCTCCCTAGCAGTGCCCTAGCCAACTACGTGAGAGACGATGTGATCCTTAACACCATTAAGGATTAGCCTCTTGCACTTTTCCATATCGGACTTGTGCTTCTTAAGTTGATCCAGATTTGTAGGTACAACAACCACATTCGCCACGAACGTATTGAGATCTTATTCATCTAGAAAGAATGAATCATTTCCTTCCAGATTACATAGTTGGAGGAACCCTCCAACCAGTCCTGATCTCTAAGACCATGAGTTTCCATTTCAGCCGAAAACTGTCGGACTACTCCCTCTTTCTCATCCTTTGCACAGCCTAGGCAGGATTCTGCACTCCTTCTGGAGCTCATAGATCTGCTGCCCAGATCTGCTGCTCAGGTCGTGAAAAATGTCGAATTCATCAGCTAGGAACTCACTGAGGAAGAATTCCCTGCTATGTGTTTTTTTTTTCCTTTCTTCTGAAGCTTATCTACCTGGAAACTACAAGTAGAAAAATTGTGTCCCTCTGGCTCTACTTGAAGGATCCACATTTCTTCCTCTGCCTCAGTAAAATATTGAATCGGAATTCCTACCTCTCTATCGACTCACTCAAAGAGAGACTCTCCAGAAACTTCAGCCCTTCTGGCTAGAACTGCTCAATCCCTCTAGGGATTTGAACTGTTGCTGTTGCAGCAATTTGGCCTTCACTTCATTGTCATATCTGCTCTTCTTGTTTCACATCAAACTCTCTGATACCATTTGAAAATTCCTAGATCTGACAATCTTAGGAATCCTACTTCAACAATATGAGTTTACTTCTCCTATTATGTAAATCACATTTACATAATTAATTCAAAATGAATTATGGAAGTAACTACTCAAGCAACCTACACTTAATTAAGTATGATTATGAAACAAGGAAACTGAGCAAGAAATCAATCACACATAGGACACCTTTATTTTGGACTAAGTCCCCAGAAAAACCCAATGCGAGAAAACCAGTGTAGCATATATGAGGGTTTGTACGATTAACCAGTAGCAATTTTGGAATACATCTCTGAATACCTGAAGGGTTATCCAGTTACTGAAAGAGAAATACTGGTAGAAATAATGTGAGTTTTACCTCACTCAGTCACATGAAAATTCGATTGATATGGTCATTGGAAAAGCTGCCTTTGGAGGACTTTGCGCAGTCACTGCATGGGCCGTGCATCACCTCCTCTAATTACTGCTTCACCCCAGCAAGGGATCGATATAACTCCCGAAATCTCAGATCTGGGCTTCCTGGTCTTACACCCCGGCTCTTGGCTTCTGGATCTGATCCAACATTTGAATCTAGGAAACCCTCTAATCCATTGTGTAGCCCTGTGTTGCTCTACGCTGGCTCTACATCAACCTGACTGGCTCTGCGTTGGATCTGCTAAACATCTCTCTACCTCTCTGATTGATGATTCTCTGACTGAGAAAATTTATCTCTCCGGAAGCTACTCTACCCCTCACTGCACTGAATCACTTAGATCTGATCTTCATCCTCGCACTGCTCCATCAAAAGAATTTGATGTCTAGATTTGTTCGGTGTGTCTTTCCAAATGACCCTCAAGTTTTCCTTTGTAGTCTTCTCATTGAGAAATTAACGGCCAAGATTAGATCTCTAATCAATGACTCAAGATTAGATCTTTGATTTCTAGATCATTCCCACTTTTTTTTATTAATATCTTTTAATTATTCAATTTCCCTAAGTTAGACTCAGGGTCCCCATTAAAATAATTAATTTTTACAATAAAAAATGAACCGAGTGGAATTTTTACAAACAGTTTATGGGTTCTTTAGAATACCAGCATCTAAGCCTCTCCACAGAATTTGGGGCTTAGATCAATTTCTGATGCTACAAAAATTAACAATATAAAAGAAGCACATTTCATCACCAAACTCAAAATAGGAACTAAAAAATACAAACGTAAGTTACCTTTTAAATGTTTTGATTATGGAAAAATAAATCATTATGCTAAGAGATGTCCTTTTAAGGATAAAGAAAGCTTCCATAAGAAACAAAATCATTCTAAAGAAGATAGTAGTTCTTCATGTGAAAGTGACACAGAAGAAGGGGATGTAAGAAAAGTTCTCTTCATAGCCCAAGAAAATCAAGATAATGATCATGATGATGAAGAGGTCATTAGTTCTGATAATGAAGAACAAAATACGAGAATGGATTCTTTCTGGGGACTCATAAAACATTTAGAGACCGAATAGGAAGATGAGGGTCTTCAAGAAAATTTAAACAATAGTGAAAATGAAAATGCCAAGCTCATAAATAAAAACAACGAATTAGAAACCTTGCTTGAAGAACGTTATGAAGAAATCATCTCCCTAAAGGTTCAACTTGAACTAGTAAATAGAGTTGAGGAAATAATAAAGACTCACATATTGAAGAAAGAAGAAGATTGTAAGAAGCTAGAAGAGGAAGTTGTGACATTGAGGGTTGAATGATCCAGGTGGCTCCAAAAACACTTAGTGATTAAAGAGGGTTCAGGATAGGCTCAAAAATAAAAGTTCTTTTATTTCCATGAACCAGGGTCAGATCGAAGATATTGTCACAAACTTTCCAACAGCGTAAACGACACCTCAATCTGACATCATATGCAAAATTTATAGTTAGTAAAATTTTTGGTCAACTAAGTCCCATTCATGAAAGTTAGCATAGCACCAACTAAATTTGGAAGCCTGACTAAATTTGGTGGAAATTAATGAGGAAACAATTTGGCACTTTGCGGCAACGGTTTCTGATGGTCGAAACTGGAAAAATTGTTGCCTGCTTAATTTTCTGGGTGACCCCAAAATTTCAGGCAATGAATTTTGTCCATTAAAAAAAAATGGCCATTGGCCCAACAAATTAACACTACCAGCCATTCTGCGAGGAAGGAAAGCTTAAAAATTAACGCAAATTTCTTATTATTATTTAAACTCATATTTACCATTCAACCACAAGGGAACACGGACACGAAACCCAATGTGGAGGTGGAACCTTGAGCAGACATGGAAACCAAGGAGCGGAACCCTGGCGTAGGGGAATATGTAAAGAATCTAAGAGGTTCTCATGGGGTCAAATTTTCAGAGTGTCAGAATTATGTCGAGTTTATACTCAAATTAATCATAATTTCGCAGGGAATGCGATTGTGTAATCAATTTCTTCATATGAGAAACAAATCTTCAGTCGACTTATATAGAGGAATCTTTGTGGAATCATGAGGAATCTAAAAGATTCCTTTGGGGTCAAATTTTCACAGTGACAAAATTATGCCGAGTTTATACTCAATATTCTCAGTTTTTCATAGGGAACATGATGGTGTAATCAGTTTCCTCATCTGATCAGCGGAATTTAAGTCAACCTGCAACACATAATCTTTATGGAATCTTGAGGAATCTTGGAGACTCACTAGAGGCCAAATTTCCACAGTTTCAGAACCAGGTCGACTTTATACTCATTTTACTCGGTTTTTCGCAAGGAGCACGATGGTGAAGTTAGATTTTTCATCTGAGCCACAAAATTCTAGCCAACCAACGAGAAGAAATATTTGAGATTCCAGAGGGTCTAGTTTTTGATCGAAGCATAAAGGGGCCGAGTTTACAGTCATTTGACATGATTTCGTGCTAGGAATTCAATGGTGCAGTGCATTTCTTCAGCGGAGGTGTGCATTTTCATACCATCCTTCAAAGTGGAGGTATAAGGTGCCTTTTGTACATTCATGTAATTTAATTTCGCTAAATATTAATGAAAGAGGCCTCCCCACTTTGAGCGGGCCCCAAAGACATAACCCACACTGGGTGAACTTTGTTGTCAAGTTGTTTTGTTCCTTTGTTTCTCATTGTTATGTTTATGTTTCATCTTCTTTAAAGTATGCACATGTGGTTTTTCATGCTCTTTCACATGCAATTCTAGTAACATCACAAAAGTAAAATATCTTGGCTAATTCTGGTAGTTGAGATAATCTAGATCAAGTTTGGTATTAAAGCGTTTTTTTCGCTAATGTGAATTGTGAGTGTGAATGATAACCAAAGATTGAATGTGCGAGAAGAAGGGAAATGGAGAACAACAAAGATCTCTGCGAGGACCTCCTCAGGGTGACACACATGGTAGATATAACATATACAAATTATGAGGAGAAAATGGCAAGAGAAGAACAGGAGAAAGAAAGAGCAGAGGACAATGTTCCATCTACATCTTCGACTGAATATACTTCTTAATTTTCTTTTCAAAATTCAAATGAAGAGATTAACGAAAGCCTTCAAGTGGAGAATGTTGAATTAAGGAGACTTCTACAAAAATCAGAGGAGGATAAGTATAGATTTCAGCTTTAATTACGAGTTCTGGAAGAGGCCTTAGAAAAGTTGAAGCGCAACAAAGGCTTAGCAAATCTATCATCACCTGCTTCAGAATCGACAGTTGAGGTAAACAATGTTTCTAGTTCTTCGATTTCATTTTCACATGATGATGATCATTTGGGTGCTTTTGAAAAGCATAGTGCATGCACTGGTTCAAGATTATTGAAAAAGATGGAATATGAAGGAAAGGGCCCATGATTTAATGGGAAAGGCATTATTAATCCCATCCAAGTGGTGGAATTACCATGACATGTAGGATTGGGCTAGGTCGTAAAGGAAGAGACATGAGAATCTTCATGCGACAAGTCCGATACAATGAAGGATGTTGAGAGAACCTCACAAACCTTCTTTGATCATGATTGCAGATCATTTCAAAATGGGAGTGAGCATTCCAAAGAGAGAGCCAAAGCAAGGTATAAAAAGTCTTAGTATTCTAAATTTCATTTTGATTACAAGCATGTTGTTAATGATGAGCAGAAATCATGGCATAGAAAACGTTGTAGTTTTTGTGGCTTGTATAACCATGTGGTTGTCAAGTGATATAAGAGGATGGAAACAAGAAAGAGGACAAGAGATGAAATACCTTCTCCACATCAGAGTAGGAATAAGGTTGAGCAAGTCTGGAGCAAGAAGAGTTTTTTCAGTCATTGCAACAGAGGTGGACATCTGAGAGCCACATGTCAAATACTCCAAGCCTAGAAAGCACCTGCGAAGGAACCAACTGGGTAAGATGTTCAACAAGCGAATCCGCCACAGGGAGATGACCCATTCACTTTTTTGAGTGAGAGGTGGTTTTACTAGATACAATACCTTGACATGGCTGCATTTTGTAAATCATGTATTGCGATAAAATTGTAAAGTGATGATGAGTTTCCCTTCACTTATTAAAGCAACGACGTTGTTTTTGGCCTTTTTGTTGATAACTAGGGTATTGGTTTCTTTTATTATGTAAACTTGACCAAAGAGTGTGTGTTATAAACTCTTGGTAAGTATGGCATTATTGAGTCATGTTTAGGCTTGTATGTAATTTTCAAAGAATGTACCACAAGTTTGCATGGAATGCAAATGTTGAAAGTGTGGCTTGACAAGGATACATGCAAATTGCATAATGTGTTCATGCTTTTCGAGGACCAAAAGCTCCTCAATGTAGAGGAATGATTCAGGTGGCTCCAGAAACACTCAATGATCAAAGTGGGCTCACGGAAGGTTCAAATATCAAAGTTCTTATATTGCCATGAAACTAAGGTCAGATCGAAGATATTGTCACAAGTTTTCCAACAACGCAAACGACACCTCAATTTGACAACATATCCGAAAGTTATGGCCAGTGAAAGTTTTGGTCAACTAAGCCCCTTGGCTAAAGTTAGCAGAACACCAACTAAATTTGGAAGCCTGACTAAATCTGCTAGAGCTACGAAATCTGGCGGAAATTAACAAAGCAACATTTTGACACTTTGTGGCGACAATTTTCGGCAGTTGGAACTGGCGAAATTATTTCCTACTTAATTTTTCCAGTGATCCCAAAATTTTGGTGAACGAATTTTGTCCATATTAAAAAAAATAAATAAATAAAATTGGCCAACAACCCAACAAATTAATACTGCCAACCATTCTGCTAGGAAGACAGGCTTAAAAATTAATGCCAAGCTTTTTTTATTTATTTAAACTCATATTTGTCATTCAACCACAAGGGAACAAAGGCATGAAACCAAATGCATAAGTGGAAGCCTCAGCGGGCATAGAAACCAAGGAGAAGAACCCTAACGCATGGGAATATGCAAGGAATCCAAAAGATTCTCTTGGGGCCAAATTTTCACAATGTCATAATTATGTCGAGTTTATACTCAAATTAATCATAATTTCATAGGTTACATGATTGTATAATCATTTTCTTCATTTGAGAAACATATCTTCAGTCGACTTACAAAGAGGAATCTTTATGGAATCATGAGGAATCTAAAAGATTCCCTTGGGGTCAAATTTTCACAGTGACAAAATCATGCCGAGTTTATACTCAATCTTCTCAGTTTTTCACAGGGAACATGATGGTGTAATCATTTTCCTCATATAAGCAACATAATTTCAATCAACCTACAACATAGAATCTTTATGGAATCTTGAAGAATCTTATAGATTGCCTTAAGGCCAATTTTCATAGTTTCATAACCAAACCGACTTTTTACTCATTTTACTCAATTTTTTGCAAGTAGCACAGTGGTGAAGTCATATTTGTCATTTGAGCAGCATAATTCCAATCAACTAGCAAGAAGGGATCTCTGGGGAATCTTTGAGATTCCCAAGGGTCTAGATTTTGACCAAAGCAAAAAGGGACCAAGTTTACAATCATTTGACACGATGTCGCGCCAAGAATTCAATGGTGCAATTCATTTCTTCAGCAGAGGTGCACATTTTTAGGCCATCCTTGGAAGTGGAGGTATAAGGTGCCTTTTGTACATGCATGTAATTTGATTTAACTGAAGATTAATGAAAGAGGCCTCCCCACTTTGACTAGGGCCCAGAGACGTAATGTAGAAATTATATAATTGATATGTTATATGTCTAAGATTCTCCTGATCATACACTATTTGACTTCATGCACAATACAAAATCTATTCCACCATTGATCATCATATGCGGAAATTAAATCAATTGCATGCACACATTAAAACCATAAAAATTCACACACATTAACACAGTGATTTATGGGAAAGCCTGAAGCTAAAAACCCCAACTATCTGTATATAATATATGTCATAGAGATCATGTAACAATCCTCATACAAAGCTTCTCACAAGCTCTCAGTACAATCCAATCGCTACACACTATTCAGGCTATATCTTGCAAATCCATGTACCGATCTTTGCCACCTGCTAGCCTGCCTCTACTGCGCAATCCCTGCTGAAGAATGGCTCTGAATGAACTCGAATTGGTCCAGCCTTGCTCACACAATCCTCATTGGCAACTCTACTCTGTGTTGGATGTAATCAATGCATCACTATAGTCACAACTGATAGTCAACTTGCCCTTTCACCTATCTCTCCACTAGTCTCCACTGAAACTGTCCATGCACTATAGTTAACTGATGTATTCTTCAGTTGATTAATGAGTTAGTAATTAGTGAATTAATTCACACCACTCTCACTAGTGTATCAATCAGTTAGACTAGATACAACTAGCTCAACTGTGTCTAACTGAGTTAAATTGAACACAACTCCACCAACTACCTCAATAACTCCACCAAATTATGTCACATGAGTTCTAACTGAAGTCTCCATGCAATAGCTCCACTTAACCCTCAGGAATAGCGTAATTCCTTCTGTCAGCTCCTGTGCCACATCTGTGCACTTAACTGAAGTGCTCCAAGAGAATAAGTTAATGTTTATAGTCCAAATATTATTAAGAGCTAATAATATTCGACATATCTTTTTTTAGACTGGCAATCTAAAAATAGATTATGCCCAATATGTCTAAAAATAGAAGTCCATCTATTTTTCCAACTTGACCAACCATTCACAAATAGCATCTTGCAACTCATAGAATATGATCGACATGTCTAAAAGTAGACATAGTTTAAAAATAGAATTGCGCCAAAAATAGCCTATGGGCCCACTTAGTGAAGGCAACTCTTTTCACTAAGCTCATCATCTTGTTGCAATCTCAACACTCCCTCTCAACAAGATAGGGATTATCTACCACCCTGATCCTGCCTCTATGGTATTCGAATTTGCTCCTGGTGAGCGCCTTTGTCAAGATATCAACATCCTGATCCTCTGTAGGAATGTAAGAAAGTAACATGATCTTCTGCTGCACACAATCTCTGATATGATGATATCGGCTGTCAATGTGTTTAGATCTATCATGAAATACTGGCTTAACCGAGAGTTTGATGCAACTCTGATTATCACAATATATCATAGTAGGATCTAAGTATGAACCGAAAAACCCGACTAGGATCTTCCTCATCCATATAGCCTCGCATGCAGCCAAACTTGCTGCCATGTACTCGGCCTCCGCTCAATTGAGTGCCACGGATATCTATTTCCTGCTGTACCAAGAAATTGCTATAGACCCGATACTAAAAATCCCTCCAAATGTGCTCTTTCTGTCCGTTGGGCTCCCTGCCCAATCTGCATCTGTGAAGCCATGCAGCTTCACCTCATTTGACTGTCTGTACCACAATCCATATCCCGATGTGCCTTTGAGATATCTCAATACATGCTTCCCTGCCTTCCAAAAGAGCTTGGTAGGCTTAACCATAGCTTGTGAAAGCTGGTTAACAGCATAGCATATGTCCGGTCGTGTATCTACTAGATACATGAGCGAACCAACCAACTGTCGATAAACAGTGGCATCCACTACCTCTGCCGATGTAGCATCCTCTTTCCTCCAACCACCAAGAAGAGGAGTGTCAATAGGCTTGCATCCTTGCATGTTGAACTTCTCCAGTATCTCTCGGGCATACTTGCCTTGAGACACAAACAATCCATCACTGCGCTGCTAAATTTCCAATCCTAGGAAATAATGAAGGAGGCCCAAGTCCTTCATCTCAAACTCCTTTGCAAGATCAACCTTGCATGAGAGTATCAATTGTTCATTACTCGTCAGTATCAAATCATCTACATAAATTACAATGATCATCAACTTACCCTCCACCACAATCTGGTATAGGTTCGGATCCGCCTCACTCTTGGTGAATCCAAGACTGGTGAAATAATTGTCTATCTGTGTGTACCAAGCACGAGGTGCTTGTTTCAGCCCATACAATGCTCTTTTGAGCCTGCACACATGCGACTCGCTGCTGAAGATCTCGAAACCTTCGGGCTGCTCTATGTACACCTCCTCCTCAATGACTCCGTTGAGGAACGCAGTCTTCACATCCATCTAATGAATGTGCCATCCCATCTGCGTTGAGAGAGATAGGATGCTCCGTATGGAAGAATACCTTGCGACAGGTGCACAGGTTTCCTCATAGTCGATCCCCTCAATCTGTGAGAAGCCCCGGGCAAAAAATCTTGCCTTGTACTTCTCAACGCTCCCATCAGTAGCTTGCTTCACTTTGTAGATCCATCTCGAACCTACCACTGATTTCCCTTCCAACCTTGGGACAATCTTCCATGCACTGTTTCTGACAATCGAATCATACTCTTCCACCATGGCATCTACCCATGTAGGGTCCTCCACAGCTTCCTCGAAAAAACATGGTTCTGTCACGATACACTTGCTCATCAGATCCATGTATCCGGTATATCGGTCAGGTGACTGTCTCTGTCTACGCTGTGATGTAGGTGCTCCTACAATCTTCTCTGCATCAAGATTCAGTTGCTCAGCTTCTGTAGTGCGCTTCCGCCCTCTGATGGTTGGTGATGCATGAGTGATTTCTTCCACTCCATGAACCTCCTCTTGTGGTTGATCCAAATCCTGAGGCTCATCCTTAGGAACTAATAGCTCCTCATCTGCATGCAAGTGTGGCTCCCTCTCAAGCGAACACTTCATGGCTTTCTCCTCATGAAATTTGATATCCCATCACACAATAGTCTTCTGACTATCTGGAAAATACACACGATAGTTGTGGGGTGTTTCTGTGTACCCCACATATATCCCAACCTTTGCGGTCGGCTCCAGCTTCTTCCTGGCATCCTTCGTCACATGAATGTAAACAGGTGAGCCAAAAATCTTCAAATGAGAAATATCAGGCTTCTTACCAAAAAACGCCTCTTCGGGTGTACTCATGCCAAGTACTCTATGAGGATAGCGGTTTTGCACATAAATGGTAGTGTAGCAAGCTTCAACCCACAAGTGTATGGGAAGGCCCTAATCATGCAACATCGCCCGTGCAACACCCATGATCGTTCTGTTCTTTCGCTCCGCGACCCCATTCTACTGTGGGTTATGAGGTGCTATGAGCTCTCTTCGAATTCCTTCTGCGCTACAAAAGTCTTTGAATTCACCAGAGATGAATTCACCACCATTATCGCTCTTAAGAGCCTTCACCTGTTTTCCTGACTCTTTCTCCACCATTGCCTTAAACTCACAGAACTTTGAGAATGTCTCGCTCTTCTTTTGCATGAAGAAGATCCAGCACTTACGAGAAAAGTCATCAACAAATATCACATAATACCTGTGCTTTGCTGTCGAAGCTACTGAGAGAGGTCCACACACGTATGTGTGAATTCTCTCAAGGATCGTCGTGTCGCGACTATCCTTCTCATGAAAGGTGGCTTTCACAAATTTTCCCAAAGTACATCCCTTGCACTGATCTGACTGCGCAAGTGTACCTTTGGGAAGCCCAGTAGAAATCCGCTGCTTTCAAAGCGCCATGGTGAAGATGGCCCAATCTCCTGTGCCAAAGTTCGCCCTCATCCCGGCTCACCACTCCTTTTGCTTTGCTTGCCATTGCTGCGCAGCCATCTACCTGCAATTGGTAAAGGTTCTTAACTTGAACCCCTATCCTCTGGGTTTCACCAGTTGCCTTACTACGCAGGAAAGCGTTTCCCTTGCTAAAGACAACATCATATCCCTTGTCTTCCAACATCGCCACAGAGATCAGATTCTTCTTCAATCCTGGAACATGCATGACATCCTTCAAGATGAAAGGTTTTCCAGACTCCCTCTCAAAGGAAATGGTCCCGATACCAGTCGCACTATATCTACCATCATCGCCCATCTCGATGTGCACTCCAAGATCCTTCTCATCCAGATCACTGAACAAATCTTTGTCTCCGGTCATATGAAAAGACGCACCATTGTCAAGAAACCACACTGAACCCATCACACTTGAAACCAAGCATGCGATCAGCAAAAAATCCAGCTCAAACTGTGAGGCTAAGGCCTCTCCAGCTGCAGATCCAGCAGCCTACTTATTTTTCTTCTTCTGCGGACAATTAGTGGCGTAATATCTGTGTTGGTGACAGTGAAAGCACTTCACCTTGGACAAGTCCTGCTTCTTGCCTTTCGCACCGAATTGAGAAGGATTTTTATCTCCCTTCCCCTTCCTTGTTTTGGCAGCCAAAGTGAAATTTTCTTCATTTTCATTCTTCGATGAAGATTCATTCCTAGTACCCCGCCTTATCTCCTCCTACACAATATCCGACCAAAGTCGCTCCCATCCTGGCAGGTTTCTCCCAACCATTGACAGAGTCCTCGTAGCTATGCCAACTCTTTGGAAGCCCAAGGAGAGCCAAGCTCACCAAGTCCTCTTCATCTACAATAACCCCCACACTTCCCAGCTCATCCCTGCACTGGACAAACTTCGTGAGGTACTTGGGTATACTTTCGCCCTTCTCCATTTTTATTTTCCTGAGCTTGTCTTTGAGTGCCAACTTCCTCTGGTCACTCTTACTTTGGAACAAGTCTGTCAAAGTTTTCCACATCAAGAATGGAGAAGCTTTACCATGAAGGCTGGACACTATGTGATCCTTCACACCTTCCAACAGAGTCCTTCGACATTTTTTTGTCTTCTTTTGCCATGCGTCAAGTGCGGCAGCATCGCTAGAAGAAGGTTTTGGAATTTCTGCATCTATGAACTCCTTCAACCCATTATCCTCCAACACCGCCTCCATCATGTCCTTCCATGCAATATAATTCGAGCTGCCCTCAAGGGAATACTCCAATTGCAATCCATTGAAAGACATTTCAAATTCGACATGATAAAACAACTATAAATTCGATTTACGGCTACAAAACTCAACGCTTGATGATTTCTGGATCTCCAATGATCGATATAGCTCCGATACCATGTAGAAATTATATCATTGATATGTTACATGCCTAAGATTCTCCTGATCATACACTATTTGAATTCATGCACAATACAAAATCTATTCCACCATTGATCATCATATGCGGAAATTAAATCAATTGCATGCACACATTAAAACCATAAAAATTCACACACATTAACACAGTGATTTGCGGGAAAGCCTGAAGCTAAAAACCCCAACTATCTGTATATAATATATGTCATAGATATCATGTAACAATCCTCATACAAAGCTTCTCATAAGCTCTTAGTACAATCCAATCGCTACACACTAATCAGGCTAGATCTTGCAAATCCATGCACCGATCTTTGCCGCCTGCTAGCCTGCCTCTACTGCGCAATCCCTGCTGAAGAATGGCTCTGAATGAACTCAAATTGGTCCAGGCTTGCTCACGCAATCCTCATTGGCATCTCCAATCATTGTGTGTTGCAAATCATGCAACACTATAGTCACAACTGATAGTCAACTTGCCCTTTCACCTATCTCTCCACTGGTCTCCCATGGCCCCATCCATGCACTGAAGTTAACTGATGTGTTCTTTAGTTGATTAATGAGTATATAATTAGTGAATTAATTAATTCACACCACTCTCACTAATTGTATCAATTAGTTAAACTGAATACAAATAGCTCAACTATGTTTAGATTAGTTAAACTGAATACAACTCCACTAACTTCCTCAATCAACTCCACCAAACTCTGTCACATGAGTTCTAACTTAAGTATCCATGCAATAGCTCCACATAACCCTCAGGAATAGTGTAATTCCTTCTGTCAGCTCCTGTGCCACATCTGTGCACTTAACTGAAGTGCTCCAAGAGAATAAGATAATGTTTAGAGTCCAAATGTTATTAAGAGCTAATAATATTCGACATATCTATTTTTAGACTGGAAATCTAAAAATAGATTCCACCCAATATGTCTAAAAATAGAAGTCCATCTATTTTTTCAACTTGACCAACCATCCACAAATAGCATCCTACAACTCATAGAATATGATCGACATGTCTAAAAATAGACAGTCTAAAAATATACTTGCGCCAAAAATAGCCTGTGGGCCCACTTAGTGAAGGCGACTCTTTTCACTAAGCTCATCATCTTGTTGCAATCTCAACACGTAACTCACACTGGGTGAACTCCATTATCAAGTTGTTTTGTGCCTTTGTTTCTCATTGTTGTTTTTATGTTTTCTCTTCTTTAAAGTATGCACATGCGGTATTTCATACTCTTTCACATGCAATTATGCTAACATCACAGAAGTAAAAGATCTTGGTTAATTCTGGTAGTTGAGTGAATCCAAATCACTGAAGTTGATAAACTTAACAAGAATTTGAACAACTCATAGTTACATGTCATTTTGTCACCATGACATTTGTCTATCAATATGGATCTATCACCATCCATATCATGTTCCCTTAGAAGTAAAATACATTCATGTTCCTGAACCAAGTCTTGGAAACTGGAAAAAATCTCTTTAAAACCTTTAAAAGACTACCTGCGCTCTTTTTGTGACCATTGCATGCGCATGCACAGATACTTCTTCTATTAGTCACGATGATTGCCACTCTGTTTACTAATAAAAAACCGCGCACCACCGTAAAAGGAATTAAACACGAAAAAGTAACTTCTAGAAGCCTAGTTGGTTGACTATTCTCCCAACTGGAACCCTCTAGAGTTGCGCTAGTGCGGGCTATATCCCTCTACTCATGGAGCTTATCCCTTGGCTAAAGCAACCCTAATCCCTTCATTGGAGGATCTCATCCCTTTCTTGATGGATCTAAAACTTCCTCAATCTCTCTATAAATTGAGCTGAAGTTTCAGGTTTGGGGGTACTGAGGGTACTGGTAATGGAGAGAGTTCATATATTCTGTGTTGGTAGTTGTTGTTTGTACATTGAAGATCACACCTTTGTACACAATAATTCATGATGCTCATTCTAGAGAGGAAGGCTTGTCAAACTGAGGATACGACTGCACGGACATATGGGAGAAATTTGTACAACATCAAGGCTCAGGTTGTAAGATTGCTCTTTTTTTTTCCTGATAATACATATGGATCTATTTTTCTCATTGTCTTGTTTATGAATTCATTGAAATGATGTCAATACTTAGACTCCTTGATCACTAAGTTGAACTGGTATTTATGATTATTATATATTGCAGGTGCTTTGATCCTTTGCATTGTTTGTGATTGCAAGTTCTTCTCAGCATTGAAGGATTGCTTTGGAACAAAAAGGCAAAAGGCTACATCAAACGCCTCGATTGAAAGGTAGGAGCATAACCTCCTCATTTCTAAGTTATAATAATCTAAAATGCTAATAGTTTAGAGAAAGAGACATTCACATGGTTGTTTGTTTCTAGTTACCTGTTGGGATACTAGGGAGATCTCTCTTGTCTGCAAGAGGGAGTAATCCACAAAACACTCACTAGTGTTGGATAACATTCTTAGTTGTAAAAAATATCTAGGTGATAAAAGTGGTCTTGGTTATGAAGACACATATTGAAGCATGGAGGACACAAGCTTCAAGCCTTTGAGGAAGAAAAATAAAGTAGAATCTAGAAATGTTGTTGCTTCAAGAAGTTCTACTGATGTTCCCAAGAACATCCATTGAAAAGATGATCAACGGTGGAGTAAACCTCCTACAAGGCTAAACAACCTCAAAAAATCATCCTACTCTCCCAATTAAAATATCTTTCTTGGTCATTGTTACTCTTGCAAAAATTTCAAGCATAAAGAAATTCATTGTAAAATCAATATAAGATTCAATAATGCTTGCATGAATGATTATGGATTTAGACCTATGAATTTCCATGGAAACTACAATCCATTTGAACCACTAATGAACCAAAACATTTTATGCTACAAGTGCAATAATCTTGGTCACAAGGCACAATATTGCAGGCTTGAGAAAGAGAATGCTCCAATAATGCAAATAGAGAAGCCAACTATGACACGGGGGAATAAAAAAAGGAAAATTGCAAATAGCATTGATGTTGAAGATAAAGAAGATGAATGGTACACATACAATGGATGATCAACACATATGCTTGGATATCAAAACAAATTTGTTAGGCTAAAAGAAAAAAGTGGCAGTGTTGCATTCAGAGACAACTTTTCTATCAAAACACTTGGAAAAGGTGTAGCAAGCCTTGGAAGTGAACATATGAAAGCAAAAAATGTTTTACTAGTTAAGGATTTGAAGCATAATCTTCTGAGTGTTGGCAAGATGTGTGATCAAAGGTATAATCTCTTATTGACTCTCAGAAGTGTAAAATCAAAAAAGAAGAATCAGTAAGATTGCTTACAACAACCACAAGAAAACCAAACAACATATATGTTCTATACCAAGCAGAACAGAAGAAAATTGCAGCCAACACTACAAGGAAAAGACCCTCTAGCGGAGGTTATAAAGGAGGTTTTTAGTGTTATAAACTTGGCCAAAATTGTCAAAAAAACATTTGCTACAATATCCTTTTATGGTTATGGAGGTTTTTGGCGGAGCTTTTAACGAAATCAACACAACTAAAAAAAATGGGCGGTACGTATGTTTTTTCATCGGTGTGCTACTCTACCTTTAACGCACCGGTGCATACATGCCGACGATGCCCCAGGGCTGTGTCAGTCCAATGCACCGGGACGTTTAGGTGTAAAACCGCGCCAGGCGTAGTGTTGGTCATACAATGCACGGGGCCATTCTAATTGGTCTTGGGATTTGTGCAATGCCCATAGGTCATATCAATGCACCGGTGCACCGTATCACAGAAAGGCACCGAGATTTATAATTGGTATCGGTATTCATGCGGTGCCCATAGATCATAAAAATGCACCGGTGCTTATAGATACGTAAACGCCCCGGTGTGCAGTATCACACAAACACAACGATATTGATAACTGGTATCGGTATTTGTGAGGTGCCCATAGATCATATAACGGCATCGGTGCGTATAGACACATAAACGCACCGATGTACAGTTACTAACACACACCGGTTTTCATGTTGTATTTTTTATAAACATCAACTTGTGACAGTCCAATTATTGTGACTGTTTTAAATTCATTATTCATCAAAAGTCGACACATCTTATAACAATATTCATATTAATTACATTTTTATTAATGCATTTGAATGTGATGTTTGGATTAATTTGTTATATCATATCATAATTATTGTGGTTTTTTAAAATTTACTATTCATCAAAAGTCGACACATATATATCTTATAACAATATTCATATGAATTAATTTTTTATAAGTGCATTTGAGAACGACAATGGAGAACGCAATAGAATAAATTAAAACATATTTTATATATATATAAGACAATATTTATCATACAAAATGGGACAATTATTGGTATCCCTCTGTCTTTCAATTGGGACACTATGTCCATTACATTAAACAAAATGTATGATTTCACAAACATATATATTTCAAAAAATAAAACGCCTTGCTTTGATATCCAAACATAGTGATCTTCATTCTTCGCTTGAACTATTGTCACTACTAGAGCTACTTCCATGACTTGGGTTATTTTCAGGAATGTTTTGTTCATGACGTTGATTGTTTTCTTCTTCTTCACCTTCCAACTACAAACATAAAAATAAACTAAAATGAGTGTATATACATTGGTGAGAATAATGAAAATTGCAATATTAAATAATATACATCAATGTAAATCGAAAATAAAAATGATGTACCATAGCAACAATTGACTCATATATTATACAAATTATTTCAAAACCATGTACCATGTCATCTTTCAAAATTTCATCTGTTGGCGCAGTTCCATACTTCGTTTCCTGCAAGTTTTATAACCCATAACAAATCATATATTTAATATAAAAAATGTTTTTGTTCTATTAATTATAGACGAAGCTAAGTAAAACAAGATCGATAGATACTTACAAATTCCACAATTAAATTATGATATGCCAACATATACTCACAACCCATATTTAACCCAATTTCAATCAATTCGTCTGATGGTTCTTCTTTGTATGTTAGCCCCTGTTTGAAGACATTTAATGATGCTTTTTGTAAAACAACTTAAAAAATACAAAAATGAAATCTAGTTAAGTTATTATAAAGAAGTAACAATTACTCACAAACTTAGAGATCAACCATTTTCTTCATTGTCGTCTTGTTTCATGTGTTGAATGGGTGTCATTTTCTTTTCTTTTCTGCAAGAAAATTCCTGAAAATTAATATTTAATGCTAAATTGTTTATTTATTCTACCTAATGATCGAAAAATTCAATGATTACATATTACATTTGAAGCACGTTGTTGTTGTTAGAAATAACGTATATATATTCGTTCCACTAGATCCCTCAAACTTTTGTAAAAGTTTTTCCTTTTTCGTTAACTTCCAGCACCACTCTAGATGAGCTAAAGAGCAATTGATTTTCATTTGCATGTTCTATTTTTTTCTTTTCTTAGAATAACATTTTTTTTTTGAGTTGTTGGTCCCTGTACAACATTACACAGATGTGAATTGGTAGACTATTTGACACATGTTATCTAATAATTTTAAGTATATTATTAATGATAATTAAAAAAGAAACTCATACTGGATCGATAGTATTTTTTCATTCACCTGATTCATCCTTTTGCAATTTTTCCATTAAACTTTTACGCTCTTTTGGTCCTAGATAAAAAATAATCATATCGAGCTTCGTCATTTTGTGGCTCTGCATGATACACAGTAAACAATACATTTAGTTCAAAAATAATATTTTTTATAAATAATTTACAAAGAACTTGTCTTTTTTGCTTTTCTTGATGTGTTAACAGTATTTTTGTTACTTGATCTCTTGTCAGACATTTATTTATCAATATGAAACCTGTACCATATCATTCATTAATATATTTATAAATAAATTCTTAACTTTTCAGGTGGAAAATAAATCTAAAGGTACCGGTGCGCCTTTCACGAGGTCTGCACCGCCGCCGGTGCGTGGGGATATTAACAACGCACCGCAAAACAATATAATACACCGTACGATGCATTGGGTATTGTAAACGCACTGCAAAAAATAGTGTAATAGACCTAATGGTGCGTGGGGTATTATAAACGCACCGCAAAAACGGTGTAATACACTGTATGATGCTTTCTTAGTTAAATGGAGCACCAATGCCCTAATTCAGATTTGGCGCACGGATTTAGAATAAATATTTTTCATTTTTTTTACTACAGTACTTTCGCGGTGCGCTGTATAATATAGAGCATCGATGCGGTATAGCACGCAGGGTGCACCGATAAAGAAAAATCTATTTTTTCAAAATCTCACACAATGGCTGAATGGATTGAGATCTGAATATGCAAGTTGTCCTGTGTGTTGGATGTTAATTTAAAATGAAAAACCCTAATTTTGAAATTATAGAAACAGGGAGAAGAAAGGGAAAAAAACAAAAAAATGAAGGGTTTAGGGTCAAAATGGATAAAACTGCAGAAAAGAAAAAAGAAAAAAGAAGAAAAATAAAATAAAAAATAAAATAAAATAAAAATAAAATAAAATTTAATCATGAGATGGTTTCAAATTATATGATATAGGGTTTGAATCACCAGAGGTTTGGTTTCTGATTGTCTGAATGCTTTTGTTCGAACGTATTTCGCTGCTCCACAGTGCCCTCATGCTCTCTTGCTCCAGGTCTGTCTCCTGCAAATATCTAGCTGAAAATTTTAGCAAAAATAGTGAAATAATGAAAAGTGTTTAATATTTAAAGAATTATTTTATGAAATTAGATTTTCGAAAATATTTTGTCGCCTATTTTTCAAATTGCCTTTTTTATTTATTTTTAATTTATTTTTAATTTTTTCACTTAAAGAAAATAGAGTTGCATTTTTTTTATTTGCGTTGTTACCGGTGCGGAAGAGTTGTGACGCACTGATACATCTTATTTATATGACGCACCGGTACGTGTTAGGATGATAAGCGCATCGGACTGTATAAAGTTCTTTTTTTTGTATGTAAGATCATAATAAAATAATGATAATTATAAAATACATGAATTTATTTTCATTATTTTCTAAACTTTATTATGTTACAAAAATTCATATTATTCTAGATTTGTTATTGTACAATTATTTGCAAATTTACAAATTTAAATATTTAATAAAATCATTTCACATTAATAGAATTAAAATTTTTACATTAATAGAATTAAAATTTTACAAATATTTTACATACAATTACAATTAAAAGTACAATAATTACAATTAGAATTAAAATTACAATTACAATTTTACATTAATTTCACATACATTAATTACGATTAGAATTAAAATTACAATTTTAATTTTACATACAATTACATTTACAATTTTACAGAGAATTACATTTACAATTACAATTACAATTTTACAAATATTTTACATACAATTCAATTAAAATTACAATTATTAGAATTTTATATACAATTACATTTACAATTTTACAAAGAATTACATTTAT
Organism: Pinus albicaulis; assembly: GCA_034641835.2. Lineage (NCBI taxonomy): Eukaryota > Viridiplantae > Streptophyta > Pinopsida > Pinales > Pinaceae > Pinus > Pinus albicaulis. The sequence goes on along the minus strand of CM076576.1, from coordinate 155,728,923 downwards.
AATTACAATTACAATTTTATAAATATTTTACATACAATTCAATTAAAATTACAATTACAATTTTAGAATTTTACATACAATTACATTCACAATTTTTCATATATACAATTACCATCATTTCAGAATAAATTAAATATTACAATTACAATTAAAATTTTACATTAATAAATATTTTACATACAATTACAGTTTAAATTACATTAAGTACAAATACAAAATACAATTTTACAATTTTACATACAATTAAAATTTAAATTACAATTACAATCACGACATAATATTTAATAAATATCATGGTCATTTAATATTAAATTAATTAATAAACATCATTACGATCATGATAACCATCGTACAAACATCATATTCGACTAATAAATACATTCAAACATCAAATTAACATTATATATTAAGATCATCACAACACAAACATTAAATATACATCTCAATATGTCAAATAACTCATGCTATCACATATACACATCTATCTGCAAGCTAAACATTAAATGAACATATCTAACATGACCTAACAATATGCACAACATCAAGATGATCACCAACATGAAAATTAAGTACAACTACAACATGAACATAAAATACATGGATATATATAACTGAAGAATGTTAAAAATATACAACTGTAATATAAATGTCATGGATCCGGTGCGAGCCGAATAGCTCTGGCACACCGCACAACAATTTTATTTTATTTTATTTTTATTTTTTAATGGTTATTTCAATTTCTAATCCGCTAAAAGGCTTAATTATGGAAAAACTAGAAAAATACATGTAGATTTCGCCACCGATGAGGCATATTGGTTGTAAACTTTGCAAAAGAAAATTTGTCCACTATTTTTCAAAATGCAAGCTGGAGATTAATGGCAAATGCAAAGTAGTGGTGTGTGCAATGGGTGCAATGAGAGCACCGATGTCAGGGCGGCTCAGATAAGGGGAAATGGCACCGGTGCTTAAGAGCTCTGGAGCACTAAGGAAAGTGAAAAATGAAGTTTTTAGGCAATATTTTTTTTTATTTTTTTTTTATTTTTTATTTTTTTTTTAATTTAACCTGTTCTGGTGCGCGGGGTTTTACAGGTGCACCGGTACACTTACCTACAACCGCACCAGACTGTGTCAAATTTGGTGCGTTGTTTATAATGCACTGGGGCGGTTCCCTAACACCACACCGGGATGTTTCAGCATCGGTGCGAAATTTTGATGATGCAATGGGGCGGAAAATCTACAAAGCACCGGTGTGGAATAGTCGTAAAGCACTAGTTTTTTGGCCTTAGATTTTTATTTTTGTTTTTTATTTATTTATTTATTTTTATTTTTTTTAAATGTAACGCTATTCCGATGCGTGCGGTTTATCGGCGCACCGATGCTCTTGGATAAGAACGCACTGGCGCGTTTCTGTTTTGGCGCGGTGTTTTATGATGCACCGACGCGGAAGAGTGGTGACGCACCGATGCGTTACAGTAATAGGAGGCCCCAGATGTGTGTGTACGTCGCGCAAACTGTCCGGTGTGCGAATGTCTCGTGCGCACCGGTGCGTTCTATGGTAGGGCACGTACTGGTGATTGAGAGCTCAGAATCACTGGCCAGAAAAAATCCGAGGTTATTCCCCCCCCCCCCCCCCCCCCCCACCCCCTTTTTTAATGGTTACTATCCACTAAAAGGCTTAATTATGGAAAAAGTAGAAAAATGACTGTACATTTTGCCACTGAGGAGGCATATTGGCTGTAAACTTTGCAAAAGAAAATTTGCCCACTATTTTTTAAAATGAAAGCTGGAGATTGGTGGCAAATGCAGAGCAGTAGTGCATGCAATGGGTGCAATGACAGCACCGATGTCAGAGCAGCTCAGACAAGGGGAAATGGTACCGGTGCTTGAGAGCTCGGAGCACTAAGGAAAGTGAAAAATGAAGTTTTTAGGCCGTAATTTATTTATTTATTTATTTTAAAACCTGTTCTGGTGTGCGGGGTTTTATAGGTGCACCGGTACACTTACTTACAATCGCACCAGACTGTGTCAAATTTGGCGCGTTGTTTATAATGCACCAGGGCGGTTCCCTAACACCGCACCAGGATGTTTCAGTTTTGGTGCGAAATTTTGATGATGCACCGGGGCTGAAAATCTATAAAGCACCGGTGCAAAATAGTCGTAAAGCACTAGTTTTTTGGCCTTAATTTTTATTTTTATTTTATTTTATTATTATTATTTTTAATGTAACGTTATTCCGGTGCGTGCGGTTTATCGGCGCACTGGTGCTCTTGGATAAGAACGCACCGGCGCGTTTCTGTTTTGGCGCGGTGTTTTATGATGCACCGACGCGGAAGAGTGGTGACGCACCGATGCGTTATAGTAATAGGAGGCCCCAAATGTGTGTGTACGTCGCGCAAACTGTCCGGTGTGCCAATGTCTCGTGCGCACCAGTGATTGAGAGCTCAGAATCAGTAGAAAACTGAAAAATCCGGGGTTTTTTTTTTTTTTTACTAGTGTGCATTGTTTATAGGTGCACCGGTTCTGTTTCTTACAAACGCACCAGTTGGTTTGTGTTTTGGCGCGATGTATTATGATGCACCGGTGCAGTTTCTTTCTACTGCACCGGGTGGTTTTTGTTTTGGCGCGGTGTTTTATAATGCATCGGCGCAGAATATTTGTGACGCATCGGTGCTATAGAATAATAAGACGCACCGGGCAGGTGTGGACGGAGTTCATGGTGTCTGCTGTGCTAATGTTTTGATCCGCACCGTTGCTTTCTCGGTTCGAGAGCACCGGGGCGACGCGTAATGATAAGCGCACCAAGAGGAAACCATCTGCAAAACCCTTCGCTCGCCAACCTCCTCTAGTAACCTCCGCTAGAAATGAATGTATGGGGTATTTTTCTGTGAGGTTCTTCAAAAACATCCGCTAGAGAGTCTTTTCCTTGTAGTGCAAGCAAAAGAATTGTAAGGACAACAAATAAGGGGAGGATAACAAGACAAAAGTCTTGTCGAGTGCCATATGTTCAAGGGGAGCAACCCCAAAGACACAAGTCACCCTTTGCCATTAATGTCAAAGGGGGAGAGAAAGGAACTACAACATGAAGATGAAGGAAGTGAAACATGGAGACAGGGGAGGCATGAGTGTTGACAAGAATGACAAAGGGGGAGATTGTTGGAAAAATTGTCATTAATGTCAAAGGGTGAATGGGATAGCATTCGTTTGATGATTTGCATGCACAAATCAAGTGAATTTTGTTACAAGGACCTCTTAAATTGACAGGCTCCGTAATGCCATTTTGTTTGATAGGTGGCACATTTTGTGGGTCCTCTTGATTAGAGAGATATCAATTTTTGAAGTTTGATGCTCCAAGTATGGGTTTAGCACCAACACATTCGTCCCAAAGTGTTATGGCCCTAACGTTCATTGTTGCCCTAAAAGGAGGGTCAAATATAATTTAAGTTGACCTAAATTCGTGTGTCCTAATCAACCTTGAAAGAAGATTATATAAAAGACAAAAAAACAAATTTTTTGAAGTATCGAAGCCTTGTTGAACAGGTCAAATATCTTCCTTCAGGTTGGCTCCAAACAAAGGTGCCTCTTTCAAATAAAAATTATCATGTTTGCTCATGTCGGCTCCAGCTAAGGAATCCTCCACAAATCACATATATATTGCCCTAACTGTGGACAAATGGAGGCAAGCAAATCAGTTGATCTGAGGAAAAACAATTAAGGAGCAGTTGAAAGTATGAGCATCATTGAATATTCGTGAAGAAGGGAGTAATCACATCTATTCTATCCCTGTCTTACGGAGACTTCACACTGTTTTTGAGACACCTTTTTGAATAGAATCTGAAGCATCTGCGACCCCCACCTAAGGCTGATCACATGCCTATTTTGGGCAAGTCTGCGACCCCCTTTCAACCATTCCCTGGCAACCATTTTATCCTATTTCGTGACCCTAATCTAGCACTATAGTAGAGATATAGCCGAATTTTGGAGTAGATGTATAGCCAAGTTTGGAACAGAGATATAACCAAGTTCTGAAGCAGAGACATAGCCGAGTTCTAGATCATTTGAAGGCCGAGATCATCTGGAGTAAGGTTGAGTATTAGTTATATTTGAAGACTAGTTTGTAAGCCTGTTTTGTTCCTTGACTAAACCTGTCTATCATCTAATTCAAGCCTGCTTTGAGGTAAAGTATTGACCCTGTTTAGGGCAAGTTTCAATGTCCTATCCTATGGATGATATTAGGCACACACAACTGGAACATAACCTTTCTCGAGGCTTTATCTGGATCCATGAAGTAGACTCCTGAAGTGTTCATTTGGCCCACCCAAAGCCTATTTTGTTCACAGGAAAATCTGTATCATTTTAAGAGATATTCTGAAGGAAAATTTGTGTCATCCGATTTATTTTGAAGCGAACTCAACCCTTAGATCTTCGTTGCTCAAGGATCCATTCCAGATGTAAAATCTTCCTGTGACAAAGATCCGAAGTATGCTTTGTCGAAGACTTTGATTAAAGGAGGATTCAAAGCTTGTATTCTCTGAGATCATTGAAGGTATAAGTTTGTTGACATGAAGTTTGTGGTTAAATGAAGGCATGAGTTTCTTTAATACATTCCAATATTATAATTGTTAAAGCAACATTTATAAAGTAGTTTATAAGTATGTTCCTATTAGTGACACTTGGACATGTTGGACAAAGTTTTGTTGGCCACAATATGCATTGACAGAGTACTTATATTGTATTTCTGTCATTATTTTTGGTACGATAGCCCAAAGAGTTTTTCTTTTATATTTTATTCTAAAGGGTGGCAGGTGGCAGGTTGGTGGTAGGGAAGGAAATTGTAGTTTTCTTTGGGAGGTTGTTACCTTATTCCAATGGGAGATGTTAAATCTTGGGGTTGTAGCCTCTCTAGTTGTAACTAGTAAATCTGCAAGTTGTAGCTTCTCATGTAACATAAATATACATGAGTAGAGTTTTGATACTTACATTGTTGAAAGTTATGAATACTCATTCACCTTCTCTTAGTATTTTCAACAGTTTGTCCTCAATGCATGGAATATCTTTTTATTCAAAATGATTTTGACCAAGGAGAAGATTCTCAAGAACATGTTTTGAGAATTCCATTCGGAGGAAAAGATCCATAACTTAAGTAATAGATTATATTTGCTAAATCTCTTATAACAATGAGATTTTGGATTTTTATGACACCACTCGATGCAAGCCTTGAAAGAGTGCATAAGTTCCAGTCACTTACTTTGTAGCATTATCCAATCCCTAAGCATATTGATATTCTACTTAATTCTCAAGTTGAAAAATCCCCTCCCGGTAGCTCCTACAACCTCTCAATTACTTCACGCATTTATAAGAAATACAAATTATTTGAAAAAAAATACATTCAAGGTATTGTTGGACATTGTTCCGAGCTTCCCACCCTTTTGAATAAAAGAAGCCTTGTTCTTCCATCGTCATTGGATCTATTAGGATATGTATTATGTTGAATAGAATAATCCTCCACAAGACTTGGTTGTAAAGAGTGACTAGTTATTTTTTGGAGCAAGCGAGAAGGCATTTATCTATTAACCAAGAACGATTTAAAAGGGTTATATTTAGTAGTAACAAAATTTATGTGTTAATTTAATTATTCACAAATTTATAATAAATAAATTATTTAATAAATATTTTCATTTTTATAAAATAATTATTTTTATTAAAAATAAATAAAATTAAAAATTTATTTTCATAAAAAAAAAGTTATAGCCAATATTTTTTTGGCAAATGAATTATATAAGTGAATAAGAGTTAAGCGAATCTATTGTTAAATAGGCTATACTAAATCATTTTAATAATAAATCTTGAAACATTTTAATGTATAAATGGTTCATTTAATAATAAATTTTGAAACATTTGAATGTATAAATGAAACAATGGATTATACTAAATGATTTTAATAATAAATTTTGAAACGTTTTAATGTATAAATGGTTCATTTAATAATAAATTTTGAAACATTTGAATGTATAAATGAATTAACACTTTCAAAAAAAGTCGTGAGATATTGAATTAAATTCAAGTGTTTGAGACTCTGGTTTTGAACCTGTAATCTCTTAGAAGAAAACACATACTCTTAACCATTAAACCTACTCCAACTATATATCCATCTCAATAATACATCTCAATTAAAATTAAAATACCCAAAAAAAAAAAAAAATTCAAAAAAACTCTGCCACCATTATCTATCTATTCTAAGGTCGACCATCGTGCTTCATATTTCATAACTATATACCCCGTAGCATGTATTTTAGGGTGGTATCATTAATGAAATAAAAATGTATAAAATCTCATTTGAAATAATCTTAAAAATTCAAATGGATCCGGACATCATTTCTCATTTCATTCGTAATAGTTTAACAGGGAGGTTTTAAAACCAACCATCCATGCCCCCGCTCAAAGGATAAGATATTTATGTTACGAGAAATGAAATGTTTGCAGCCTTCCAACGCCTAGCCGAAGACTCATAGCGTCCTCGTTACAAAATTTTCTCATTTGGACGACAGTGAAATCGTCGTTCGAATACCCTGTTAAACTGCATTCAACTAAGTCCTTTACTCTTCATTCCTCAGGACTGACTGTATATTCCCTTCAGCACGTCCCAATGAATTCAAATCTCCATAACCATTTTTTATAGTTCAGCTCATACCGCCTTGGTACTTGTGTTTTCAAGCCCCAAAACTGTTTTAACAGCATGTTTGGCATACAGGTAAGGCCCATATCAGTACCTTTAAATACCATCTTATTACATATATTGTCTTTTGCATTCTCATTGTTTTCAGTAATTTTCCCGTGCATCCTGATTGATTTGCAGTTAAAATTTATATAAAAGGCGGGAAGTCGATTGTTATCTAGTCGGGTTTCTGCAGTATAGAACTAGGTACCATGACTGTGATAAATGGGGTTCCATACAGTCCGGCTGTCATGGCTATGAGGATTTTGGATTCCAGAAGCAGAGCTGGGTGGTCACATTGGAGCAGAAAACGAAACAGGACAGCTTTCATTTTTCCAAATAATGTATCGGGTGTGCTCTTCGGCGGTTACAACAATAGAGTACCTAGAATTGTGATTGCAGAAAGCAAGGGGATTCCCACAGAATCCATGAGATCGAAGTCAGGTAATAACTTAGTCATTCCTGTCTGTCTGCAATATTTTCAGGGCAATAAATAGCTAGATAGCCCGAGTAAGTGTATTATCTTATAAACCACGATCAAAACAAAACACCTAGGGACTTTGCATCTGCAATGGCCAAACCCAACATATCTCTCTCTCACACACACACACACACACACACATATATATATATATATATATATATATAATTTGCCCTTCTCTATAGATATACTCCTATGCTCTGTCTCTATTTCTATCTATATATATCCTGGGTTTTATCTATTAGCCCCATGTACACACAGAGGCGAATGGGAAAAATCTATTTTATCGAGATGAAGGCAAAAGTCACATTCAACATGTGTCGAGGCACCAAAAAATATAGGAGATCCATATAAATGTCCATTTGGTATGCCTCTTGTCTTTAGAGTTGTCTCAAAAAAGGGCAAACATATTGCATCATCTAAAAAGGCAATGATACTGTGCTTGCAAAAAAGTATCCTAATGTAATCAACCAACTTTCCAAACAAGCTAAGAAGAACTGTATACATGATCTCATAAAGCATCTGATTAGCACCATTAAAATAAACTCAAAGAGCTGTCCCAATGAGAGGTCATGGCAGAAAATAAAAAGGAGACAAAGATCAGAAATGGGGCGTTACCTCTGGAGTCTGAACTCCTCTTCCTTTAGAAAACCAGGTTGACCAAAAACCTTCCCTTTGGAAAGAGCGTCAGCCTCAGAGTTGAACTGTTGAAGAACATGCTCGAAATTGATGACAGAGAAGTGTTCAATAGCTGTGAACACCTGTTCCAGCAAGGGTCTCAGAGTTGAACTGTTGAAGAACATGCTCGAAATTGATGACAGAGAAGTGTTCAATAGCTGTGAACACCTGTTCCAGCAAGGGTCCAAGTGTAAAAGTTTGCAGCCTAAATGACTCCCGAATCTATTCAATAACCGACTTTGAATCTCCCATAATCTGCAACATATCTAAGCTTTTTTCAATTGCATACTTTAGTAAATTGAAGACCTCACACAGTTCAGCCCAATTGTTTGTTCCAAGATCTAATGACAATTAGAAATAAGAGGAGTTACGACAAGGGAAATATAACACACCACCAGCACCACATGGCCAGGGTTGCCTTGATTGGCACCATCAAAATATCTCCATGCATAAGACTTGTCAATCTCAGGAGAATCACGATGTCGAGGAGCCTTGTGAACAGCAGATTGCTTAATATCCCCATATATGTATTTGATGCTATGAAAAGTTCTAGGGGTGAGAAAGATTTGCCCTGTAATAGAATGGCATTTCGAGTGTTCCACAGTGCCAAAGAAACAACCGGTGGGCATGCACACATGATCTAATACACATTCACACATAATATATATAACACATATAGTACTTTTAATGCTATTGGGCATTTGGCTAGTTTGTGCTAGCAGGTGCCAGGTTCAAATCCCCTTAGGTGATGCATGTTATAGCAAAATCTAGCGCCTTAAATGCAAAGCCTCACTAAGTGCCCTAGATAATTAGCAATAATGGGAGTGTCACCACTGTTACCTTAGCAACTACTCCCCTTGTTTTAGTGAAAGATAGGTATCCAACGCAAGGGAAACTTTTCTAGTAGATCTTAGTGATATTATGGCCCTGTCAAACCAAATCAAGATCCCCCCGAGGGTTATACTTCAATCACCAACATTTCAGTGGATTAAGCAATTAGTGTTTATGGTGATTTGATAGGTAGTTTCGAGATTTGAGTTCAAAGGGTCCTATGGCTCTTCTAGAGCCTTAGATTGACCAAAGAAGGCTCAAAGAAGGTCCTCAAATATGCACAATCAAGAAACTACAACCTGATGAAGTAAACTTGCGTGCAAAATTAGAAATTGTAGCAATAGACTAGTTTATAACAGCAACAAATTCAGCCTGAGCAACTATGATAATAAAGTGAAAAATGAGGGCTGTAGAATTTCCTTGAAATTCTGCAAATGCTATGATGAACAATCTGAAACAACTTCGATTCACCAAGACACAAAATTTTTCTACTTTAAATTTGCAGCGGAATAGAACCAGAAATAAAAACACAGTCACACAAAATTAAACACATTTATTTTTCTTGGGAAACCCAACTGGGAAAACCCTCTACTTGCTGTAGAATTTTATTGAGAGAATTTGAGCAATTATTCTCTTAGAAGGCAATACAGTTTCACTAGAAAACACACTTGTTCTCCCTGCTTAGACTAAGCTTGAAACACCCTGCACATAACCTTGATCCAGCTCCTCTTTCCTTGCGCTGTTTCTCCCTATTTCCTAATGCTGGAAATCTCCTATTTCTTAGTGCAGAATAAGCTCCTATATTTTCGGAATTTACTCATAAATCCTAGCGCAAACCGACAAGGAAATTCTCTCCTCTAATCTGTGTACATGCTCCTCCTTAATACGCTCTCCTAGCAACAAGCTCTCTGTGAAAATTTCTGAATATAGAAACCCTACTGCAGTATCTTGATTTACTTCTCCTATTTGTTTGATTTAATTAACAAGTTATTTTCTGAAATATTCAGTAAAATATCAAAGTAAACACCACTGCAGCCTACACATACATACAGATCATTTACTGAAGCATAACACACACATGACAAAGGACATTTTATTTTTTGGACAATGTCCCCGGAAAAACCCAATGCGGGAAAACCGGTGCAACAACTCTTAGAGGGTTTGTTTATTAAGTAGAATATCTGAATACAATCAAGGGCAACAATTGTGGTTTGCCCAATGGAGAATTCACAACAAATGTACCTATCACTCGGAGACAGAAAATATGGCTGATTCAGCCGAGACTTCACGCCTTTTGAATAATGTTGAATATGAGCCCTTTCTGGTCCACTAGAAATCCCAACGCTGCCTTTCCCCTCACTGCGTCAGCTCTACATAGCTGTTAGAGCCTCTGCGCAGCACAGGCTACTCCTGCGTCACCCCTCTGGGCTCAGCGCTGCCTTTGCGTCACCTTGAAGGGCCTACATCAGCCTCTGCATTGCCTCTGTGTGAGCCTGGCTGGGCTGCGTCCCTCCTGTTGGGTCTCTGCGCTGCCTATTACGGATCTGCCTCTCTGCCTATGTATTCTTGGCCTCAGATCTGAATATCCCTCACTGATCTGCCCCTCACCAACATTGCAAACTCACTTGAAAATTCTCAGCAAACCGCGCCGCAAAATTTCGAATTAGCTCAAGTGCTACCGCTTTATGTGTCTTCTCCAACTGACCCCAAGCCTTCCTTTAATGCTTTTCTCGTTGACAAATCAACGACCGCGATCTAATCTCTAATCAACGACCCAGATTAGAAAAGACTTGATCCACGTCACTTAGAATATTCTCACCCACATGTTTAAATTAATTCATTTTAATGTTTTAATTTCCCCAAGTTAGACTTAGGGTTCCCATTAAAAAAATTAATTATTTGAATAACTTTCACACCGGGTGGAATTTCTCCAAACGATTTCTGGGTCTTGGAGATCTCATGTGTTATAGCCCCTCCATAAAGCTTCGAAGCTAGAGCACATCCGATGCTACCCAAAATCTCAACACTCTCTCACACACAACCTTGTGTATACAAGAATGATCCAAGCTGTGCCTTCATCCTCCTTATAAACAATTCGACCATGCTATATCTGGCAAGTTCTAATTTAGAACAACAGTTGTAATTGCTAAGTTAACTGAGTTCGAAGTGAATTGTCTCTTCTCAATAAATTGGAGTTATAAGTTATAACTAGTCTCTACCTCAATCAAAACTAAAGATCCTAACTTTCTGTTCTAAATTAGAACTCGCACTTTGGAGAACAACATAACTGAGCCTCCAATCTCTGTGCATGAGTTCGCTGCTCCATGAACTTGTCCTTGAACTCATGCATGCTAAAGAAGGACTGATCGAGGTCTTTCTTGACTCAGGCACGAGTCGAGAATTGTAACTAGGTTTGGTCTTCATAATGACCTATTTGTAAACACGACATTGTATACTTTGTATAAAGAAAGAAAAGAAAAGAAAAGAAAATATTATTTAATGTAAAGCACGGGTTTCATGCTCAAGTTTAGGTCAAAAGCATGTTCTTCATGCTTATAGGTCTTTCTAGGACAAAGAAGAAAAAGCCATTTATTCCTCCAAGACTAAGTTGGCCCCAGTCAAGGTGAAGTCCGCCTAAAAGAGGGCTCTTCGACCCCTCAAGAAGTGTTAATTTTGGGAAACTAGGTCCAAACTCCATGTTGTGATGCTCAGATGACGATGTCAATATTTTTATTGGATTTGTCTTTCGGAGGGGTGCAAGATTGATCTAAAGATCATCTTGATCGGATGAGCAAAACATGTATTTTGAATTTATTCCACATGTCATGCAAGGTCAGCTTGATTTATCCCACATGCATAAGAAATGTGTCACATACCCCCAAAGATGCCTATATATTGGAGAGGCTTGGAGTTCATTTTACACACAAATTTGTGGAGGCATTTTCTTCTCTCTTGGATGGTGATGGAGTAGCGTTCTTGGTTCTATGTTTAGGGCATCTTGGTGCAGTGTCTTGGTGGAGTATTCTTGATGAAACGTCTTGGGGTTGTGTGACACATGTGGGTGGCTAACCTTATGAAGGCTTTGCTGGTTGAAGCATCCTGCTGATCGCCGTAACGCCACCATTCTTTATCTTTGTTTTTGGCTTGTTTTCCATCGATCTATTGGTATGTTCTATCTGCATCTTACTTTTATTAAGCCCTAGAAGTTTAAAGTATATTTGCATCTAGCATAAAACATCTACAAAAATTTACATGGTATCAGAGCTGAGGTGAAGACAAAGCCCTGTTGAGATTTTGTGTATTTGGGGTAGCATCAGTTGTGCTCTAGGTCCTAAATTTTGAAGAAGGACTAGAGTTCACCTGACCTATAAGACTCATAAATGGATTTGGGAAATTTCATCTAGTTTAGGAGATATTAAATTAATTAATTATTTTAATGTATTTCCTAAGTTGAAACTTAGGAAAATAAAATAATTAAAGTGAATTTAATTAAACATGTGATGAAATTGTCTTAAGTCACACGGATCAAGCTTTCTTTTAATCTTAGCCATTGATTAAAGATTTAATCTTGGCCGTTGATTTGTCAACGAGAAAAGTATAAAGGAAAGGCTTAGGGTCATTTGTAAGACACACAGAGGCAGAGCACTGAAGCTAAGCTGAGATTCTAGGGCGGGGTTGCTAAGAATTCTCAAGTTTTTCAGTTGCAGAGAGGGGAATTTAGACCAAGGGGATGATCCGGGACCGGGGTCTAGAATACTCTCGGGAATTTAACAATAGAGTCCTCCACACGGTAGACTCGTTTTCCCACATTGGGTTTTTCCGGGGACAGTTTGTCCACAAATAACTGTGTCATTTTGTCTATGTGTGCATGTGCTTATTCTAGATCTGAATTGGTAGAGATCTGTTATGTGTTTTGCTTTGATGTTAACTTGAATTTATTTAGTTGATAACTTGTATAAGTAGGAGAAGCTTAATTGGATTAACAGAAATAATTTCTGCACAGAAATAATTTCTGCATAGAAATTAAGATTCAGAATTTTCTACATGGGATCAGAGCAATTGCAGATCTAGAAGGGTCACCAGCTGAAGCATCTAGCAGCAGAAAAACAGATCTAAAGGGACAACACAGTTTTCAGGAGGAGATTCACGCAGAGGGAAGGGTGACGCTGTCCAGCACTTTGTCCTAGCAAGCCTACGCAATTACTGCGCAGAGGCAGCTCAGAAACAACGATGGTTAGGTCTGAAGCCAGCCAGTGTGATTCAGATCTGAATCTGTCAGATCCATAAAAAATTCTGCAGAAAAGTTGCAGAAAATTCAGAAGCGCTGGTGGGGTTAAATTTCTTAAGTTTTCAGATTTTTAGCCTTAGGACAAGTGACAAAGTTTGGGAAGAGATCAGTTTCTCAGAGAGTTTCCTGCCAAAGGAAACTTGCAGTTTGGTCAGAGGATCAAAGAAGAAGCTGAATCATAGTTGATTTGGTAGATTTCCAAGGAGGGAAATCAAGTGTCAGAGGGAGCAGAGGGTGCCCAGTTCGTAAAGAACCCTAGATCCAAGATCTCTAGCATAGAGAAGAGGAGCTTCGACACATTCTGAGCAGATGGCTCCTCATGGACTGCAGCCGAAGAAGAAGAAGGATATTTCAAAGATCAAGTGCTTCCAGTGTGGCGAAATGGGACATTTTGCCAGCCATTGTCCAGAAAAGAAGAAGGACAAGGAAACACCTTCTTCCAAAGCAGCGGTGGCGGATGATGGGTCGGGAGATGATGTAGCCCTGAGTGCTCATGAACCACGGAAGTGGGGTGACATGGACATGTAGAGGAGCTACATGGAAGTAAGGCGGGATCCTTGAGCAGCTCATCTCTTGGATCACATTCGAGCTACGACAGCCTTAAGACAGTAGCGGGACAAGTGGAGCAGTGGGTGCATTGATCACAGATGAGGCAAAAGTAGAGGTAGATTTGGAGGCTGGGAGGAGCAGTGCAGAGCATAGCAGCAGCGTAGAAGCAGTAGCAGCGCAGAGGCAGTAGCAGCGCAGAGGCTGATGTGACTTCAGCAGCGCAGAGCAGTGCAGTGTTGCTTACGCAGTGCAGAGCTGCAGCAACGCAAAGAGCTTCAGAGGGACAACGCAGTGCAACAACAACGTGATAGATTTCAGCACAAGGAGCTGATGTGACTTCAGTAGTGCAGAGGGAGTCTGATTACGCAGGCAGAGCTGTAGCTGTGCATCGTTCTTTAGATGCCAACACAGATCTGTAACCTATGGAGCTTCAATGATGAGGATGCAACCCATCTGACTTGTCTGTCAAAGATTGGGTAGGAGATTCAGTTGTTTCTCTCAACAACTGAAGTTGCAGTGCAGCAGATTAGCAGTGGCAGTGCTATGAGCAGCACAGATGCAGCATATTGAGAGGGAGCTGTAGTAAAGTGGTTGCAGTGGCAGTGGCAGTGGTAGAGTCATGGGCAGCAGTACAGAATGGCAACATCAGTGCAGAGTTGAGTGGCAGGAGGCCAAGCTTCAGCAGCACAGAGCTAGTGCCCAAAATCATGTGATGCATAAGTGTGATGTATTGCTAGAGCACACCCTTGATGCTAAGAGGGAGTGTTGAGATTTTGTGTATTTGGGGTAGCATCAGTTGTGCTCTAGGTCCCAAATTTTGAGGAAGGACTAGAGTTCACCTGATCTACAAGACCCAGAAATGGATTTGGGAAATTTCATCCGGTTTAGGAGATATTAAATTAATTAATTATTTTAATGTATTTCCTAAGTTAAAACTTAGGAAAATAAAATAATTAAAGTGAATTTAATTAAACATGTGATGAAATTGTCTTAAGTCACACGGATCAAGCTTTCTTTTAATCTTAGCAATTGATTAAAGATTTAATCTTGGCCATTAATATTTCAACGAGAAAAGTATAAAGGAAAGGCTTGGGGTCATTTATAAAACACACAGAGGCAGAGCATTGAAGCTAAGCTGAGATTCTAGGGCGGGGTTGCTAAGAATTCTCAGAAGTGTTTCAGTTGCAGAGAGGGGAATTTATACCAAGGGGATGATCTGATCTCGGGGTCTAGAATACTCAAGAAGCAGAGAAGAGATCAGGAAAGACAACACAAAGGAAGGCAGCAATAGCAGCAGCAGACGACAACATCTGCAGCAGCAAGGACAACGTGATTTTCAGGAAACCCTTGAGGGGTTATGCAGAGACCCTTAGGGGCAGCGTAGTGACTGCGTCACCCAGTTTGGGGTAATGCAGTCCCTTCCAGTCACAACGCTGAGCATTTGGAGGCCTTCAGAGGCTAACGCAGTGTCTGTCAAGGGCAGATCTGGGGTTTCTAGGCTTAGATATGGTTGAGTTCTGTAAATCCCGTTTGAGGGTGTGGATCAGTCAATATTGTTGGTCTTAGATCAGTCAGGTGCTGCAGATCTAGAGTTTTCTCTGTAGGGTTTTCCAGATCTGGAACCCAGTGTTGTGTATTAAGAAATATTCTTAATAATAGAGTCCTCCAGCAGCCAGAGAACGGTTTTCTCACATTGGGTTTTTCCGGGGACAGTTTGTCCAGAAGTAACTATGTCACTTTGTCTATGTGTGCATGTGCTTATTCTAGATCTGAATTGGTAGAGATCTGTTATGTGTTTTGCTTTGATGTTAACTTGAATTTATGCAGTTAATAACTTGTATAAGTAGGAGAAGCTTAATCAGATTAACAAAAATAATTTCTGCATAAGAATTAAGATTCAGAAATTTCTACAAGCCCAAGTTTGTAGCAATCACCGAAGAAGAGCATGGGTACCTCAAACTACAATGGCTTTAAAGCTGACGATAAATTAACTGGGAAGGAAGACTTCCATGCCTGGAAGATGACATTGGATCTTATGTTGGAAGACCAAGATGTCATGGACTATGTGCAGGGTAAAATCCAAGAGCCTCCATCCACTGCACCTGCTGCCACCAAATCAAAGTATAAGAAGGGGGAAATCAAAGCTCGATGATCAGGGACTCAATTCATAAGAGTCGGTTGCATACATCTCTGAGCTGGGCACATCCAAGGAAATGTATGATAAGTTGGTCAACATGTTCAAAGCCAACAATGCAAATCAAGTCCTATTCTTTAAGAATCAATTGAAGAATCTGAAGAAAGGCAGGGATGAATCTGTCCAATCATATTTTCTGAAGCTGACCGAAATCAGGGATAATCTTCTGGCTATTGGGCAGACAATAGCTGATCGAGAGATGGTTCTCACCGCACTTGGAGGTCTCTCATCCGAATGGCATGTATTCAACACTACCATTATCAATAACAATGTGATACCTGATTTGGACGAAGTACTATCGAGATGCGTACAAGAGGAGACCAGGATGAAGGAATATGAAAATGAAGGGAATGCTGCCTTCACTGCTTGTGCTAAGAAGAACTTTGGTGGTCTGAGGAACAAAGGAAGAGTAGGGGCCCAGGGAAAGAATGGCAAATGTTACACATGTCACAAGACCGGCCACTATGCTAGAGAATGCCCTTTCAAGAAGGATTCTCCTGATGATGATGACAACAACAACAACCGGAGGAATGGCAATCAAAGGAACAACAGGTTCAAAGGAAAGAGGAAGGCTCCCTTTGGTGGAAATGGGCAACCTTACAAAAGGTCGAGAAATTCCAGGTATGAGGAATCAAATGTTGTTGATGATAAAAGAAATGAATTCATTCTTGTATCTGCCCTCTCTGTTGCATCTCTACCCGACACTATGGATGTCTGGTTGATAGATAGTGGTGCCTCAAGGCACATCACTGGGTTCAAGGAAGCCCTTTCTGATATGGTTGAGAAGGATGTTAATCTGAAAATTATCCTTGGAGATAATGCCACATATTCGTGAAAGGGATAGGGACTGTGACCCTCCACTTGTCTCAAGGTCAAGTCCTTTGCTTGCAAGATGTACTATATGTACTTGATTTGAAGAAGAAACTTGTGTCTATTTCGGCCATGGAAGACAAAGGTTTCAATGTGGCATTCATTGATGGGAAGGTGCGTATCTGGAAGAAGAGTTTCAAGGAAGCTATCACGATTGGGTTCATAGTTGATACACTCTACCAGGTTGGAGGAAGTCCACTGGAAGCGATGACATGTGATACTATCCGACAGACTGGACTATGGCACCGGAGGTTTGGACACCTTCACTACAAAGCCCTTCCTGAAGCAAGGAAGGCGGTGACGAGGATGTCCAAGTTCACAATTGATCATGAAGGTGTATGTCAGGGCTGTCCCGAAGGAAAGCATACAAGGGGACCTTTCCCCTCAAGCGTCACAAAGACATCTGATGTCTTGCAATTAGTACATTTTGATCTGTCTGGTATGCTACCCGTGACATCCTTGGGAGGATGTTCTTATTATATGACGTTCATAGATGACTTCCTTCGCAAAACCTGGATATACTTCTTGAAAAAGAAGGATGAGGCTTTCATGTGGTTTCTTACCTTCAAAGCCTTGGTGGAAAATTCATTAGGGAAGAAGATCAAGATATTGAGGACCGATAATGGCACTGAATATGAGACGAACGAGTTCAAGAACTTTTGCAGAGAAGTTGGCATCAAGAGGGAGACCACAACTGTCTATACTCCTGAGCAGAATGGCATTGCTGAAAGAAAGAACGGAACCATTGTGGAAACTGCCCGTGCCATGCTATGTGACCAAGGTCTTCCGAAGTTTCTGTGGGGAGAAGCTGCGAACACTGATGTGTACATACAAAATCGATGCCCGCATTCCGCTCTGGACTCCAAAACTCCCGAAGAGGTTTTCTCTAGTAGGAAATCTGACGTCTCACATTTTAGAGTTTTTGGATGTCCTGTTTATTTTCATGTACCGAAGGAGAAGAGGAGCAAGCTAGATGCTTCTGGAAAGAAGGGAATTTTCATGGGCTACAGTGAAACTTTGAAGGCTTATAGAGTCTATGTGCCTGGTCAAAGGGAAGTGGAGATATGCCACGATGTTACCTTTGACGAGGATGCTTCCCTGAGGAAAATAATCAATCTTCCGAGATCTTAGGAAGATCATGAAGCAAGAAGCCGAATA
This sequence comes from Pinus albicaulis, assembly GCA_034641835.2. NCBI lineage: Eukaryota > Viridiplantae > Streptophyta > Pinopsida > Pinales > Pinaceae > Pinus > Pinus albicaulis. The sequence goes on along the minus strand of CM076576.1, from coordinate 155,711,162 downwards.
GATACCAAGGGTATCTAGCAGCCATGAGTACAATCGTACAATCTGAGGCTGGATCTTTTGAGGAAGCCGTAAAGCATCAAGTCTGGAAGGATGTTATACACGAAGAATATGAGTCCATTATGAAGAACGATGTCTGGGATGTGGTTCCAAGACCAGAGGACAAAGCAGTTGTCACCTCGAAATGGCTCTATAAGATCAAGCATGGATCTGATTGAAGTGCCAAAAAGTTCAAGGCAAGATTCGTTGCCCAAGGCTTCTCTCAAAAAGAAGGCGTAGACTATGATGATATATTTGCACCTGTGGCTCGATATACCACCATCCGATCTATCATAGCCCTTGCTGCTACGCAAGGGTGGAATCTTCATCAGATTGATGTGAAGACCACATTTCTGCATGGTGCGATAAAGGAAGAGGTGTATGTGGAGCAACCTCTAGGGTTCGAAGTCCAGGATCGGGACACCCATGTTTGCAGGTTGAAGAAAACCCTCTATGAGTTGAAGCAAGCACCCAGAGCTTGGTACAAGAGGATAGATAGCTACCTGATGAAGCTGGGCTTCACTCGTGAGTCGTAGTAATGTTGATCCGAACCTTTACTTCAAGGTTGATAGAGAAAAGCCTCTCATTCTGGTGCTGTATGTGGACGACCTCTTCCTGACAGGTTCTGACCCTCTCATTCATTAGTGTAAGAGGGAGCTCGCTGCTGAGTTCGAGATGAAGGACCTAGGATTGATGCATTACTTCTTAGGCCTGGATGTCTGATAGAGACCTGGTGAGATTTTCCTTTCTCAAGGAAAATATATTGTGAAGCTTTTGGAAAGATTTGGAATGGTGGACTGTAAGTTCGTGTCGACACCGATGGAGCTCAACTTTAAGAAGTTGAGTGGCAGCGCTGCTGGGCCTGTGCTAGCAAATCCTACTGAGTATCGTCAACTTGTAGGGGCCCGGATGTTCTTAGTGAACACCCTTCCGGACTTATGTTTTGCAGTGAACACTTTGAGTCAACACATGGTTGAACCTCATCACATTCACTGGATTGGTGTTAAGAATCTGTTGAGATATTTTCGGGACACGATAAACCATGGGCTGAGATACACTGCCGTGAGCGTGACACTCCATGGATATACTGATGCTGATTGGGCTGGCAGTGTGGTGGATCGTAAGAGCACATCAGGAAGTTGCTTCACTCTTAGGTCTTCTTTGATATCATGGATGAGCATGAAGCATAAGTCAGTGGCTTTGAGCATTGTGAAGGTCGAATACATTGCAACGAGTATGGCCTGTTGTGAAGCAGTTTGGTTGCGAAAGCTCTTCAGTGAGCTGTTCGGGCATGTGCTAGATACCATCGTGATACTCTGTGATAACCAGAGTGGGATTCGGTTGTCCAAGAATCTTGTGTTCCATGATCGATCCAAGCATGTTGATGTCTGGTACCATTTTATTTGGGATATGGTACAACAAGGCGCTATAAGGCTCGATCATATAGGAACTGATGACCAGGTTGCAGATATTCTCACAAGCCCTTGGGGAAGGTCATGTTCCTAACCTTCCGTGAGAATCTTGGAATCGTGGAACAACCCTATTTGGAGGGTCCTATTGGACGATGAGCTCTGGGAGCTCCAGGGGGGCTTTGGGGATAACTTCTTGGAGCTATAAGCAACCACATGGCTAGGCTTGTCGAATCTTGTTGGTGTGCTTCCACCCCACCGTGATGATACTGAGTTGGTTTATTGATTTGTGCCCCGTATGCATCCTACCCATGGAGTTTTGGACTCATGGGAAGTACCTCTCATTTGGCCAATGAGGTGGGAAATGTGAATAGAGACCATAGCAAGACCAATGGACGCATCGGAGATTGCTGTACTCTCTATGTCTAGGATGGCACGTGTCCAACCCCTTGATCTGGGATCAAGTCTAGTAAGGTTTCAGACCTCCAATTGACTTCGGGTCAGTTAAACCAACTTCGGGTTGGTATGTGACTCCCTTGAGTCCTATAGAGGTTTCGGACCTCTGAGCTGACTTCGGGTTAGCCAGGAGTGATGTCTTTGTGACTCACCTTTTGTTTTGAAATAAAGAAGCCAACGAAGCAAGTTACGATGGGATGACGCACGATGTTTGGATGGCACTGGTGGATGGAGTTCTCCCTAGTCGAGAGAGAGTGTTAATTTTGGGCAACTAGGTCCAAACTCCATGTTGTGATGCTCAGATGACAATGCCAATATTTTTATTGGATTCCTCTTTTGGAGAGGTGTAAGATCGATCTAAAGATCATCTTGATCAGATGAGCATAACATGTATTTTGAATTTATTACACATGTGCAAGGTCGACTTGATTTATTCCACATGCATAAGAAATGTGTCACACACCCCCATAGATGCTTATATATTGGAGAGACTTGGAGTTCATTTTACACACACATTTTGTGGAGGCATTTTCTTCTCTCTTGGATGGTGATGGAGCATCGTTCTTGGTTTTGCATTTAGGGCATCTTGGTGCAGTGCCTTGGTGGAGTATTCTTGATGAAACGTCTTGGGGTTGTGTGACACATGTGGGTGGCTGACCTTATGAAGACTTTGCTGGTTGAAGCATTCTGTTGATCGCTGTAACGCCACCATTCTTTATCTTTGTTTTTGGCTTGTCTTCCATCGATCTATTGGTATGTTCTATCTGCATCTTACTTTTATTAAGCCCTAGAAGTTTAAAGTATATTTGCATCTAGCATAGAACATCTTCAGAATTTAACAAGAAGGCTATAAATAGAAGGACCTCGACTCATTTGAGATACACATCCAAGACATGTTCGATTTGCAATATCGAAGGAAGAGAAAGCGCTGGGAGGACGAAGGAAGTAAGAAGAAATCAAAGTCTCTTGGGTTTTGTCTCTTTTTCTGTCTGTTGACCACACTTTGTCAACGACCCCATAGCAGTACACCCTCATTTTTTCAAATGGGATTTATCATGTTCGAGGTGTTCACGCCATTCAGATTCTATCATCAGTCGACAATTTTATAAATGTTGTAAACCCATTCTGCATGTTATGATGTAAATGATCTAAGTAAGACCGTCTTGTCTGTAACAACCTAGGTAAGCCTAGTATTTTGGTGACGATTTCTATCCTAAGAGGTTTTTTGTCTCACTGATTCATTTGTGTTTCTCGACACAAGTGATCGGCAAAGTTTTTCCCTCCAGTCTCACCCCAAAGCTAGGGTGGATTTTGTCATCAAAATGCTAAGTGAGTCCTAGTGTTTTCTATCGAGTTTTTGTAAAAGTAGTTTGAGAATAACCCTAGCTAATTCGCTAGATTATTTTATTACAAGCTACTTGGTCTACTGGATCCTGTTTTGAGTTGCAGAATTGGGTGGCTATTTGAGGGTCTATACGAATGGGTTTTCCCCCTTCATGTGTCAAAATGTATTTATTTTATGTAAAGAGGGTTGGAAAAATAATTAAATCCCCTCTCAGTCAATTAATTAAATTTTCTGGCCAATTTAAATTAAAATCCTAAGCTATAAATTTAATTAATTTTAAGTCCTAGGTGAGTTAAAATTCTTTATAGGCAAAATTCGTGGGTCCTTAAAAAATAAAATTTTAAAGGTTCCAGGCCAAGGAAATATTAAGAATTTCAAGAAATTTTGGACCCTTGGGCCTTGGTGGTTAAGTCAAAGTCAAATTTTTGAGGTTCAATTAATTAAATTTCCTGGCCAATTTAAATTAAAAATCCTAAGCTATAAATTTAATTAATTTTAAGTCCTAGGTGAGTTAAAATTCTTCATAGGCAAAATTCGAGGGTCCTTAAAAAATAAAATTTTAAAGGTCCCATGCTAAGGGAATATTGAGAATTTCAAGAAATTTTGGACCCTTGGGCCTTGGTGGTTAATTCAAAGTCAAAATTTTGAGGTAATTAACTCAAAAATATTATTTTTGAGTTAAAAATGAAATTAAATGATAAATTTGAATTTCCTCAAAATTATAGTTTCGACGGTCTAGATTAAAAGATAATTAAATCTTTTTCGACGGTCGAGATTATTTTGACAAGGATCAACCGAACTAGCCGTTGGAGATTTTATCTTATAAATTAGAGGTCTTTGTATGTCATTTGATCCGATTTTTGAATCGTGCACTTGTTCTCAGAAGCTCTTGTAATTTTTGATCAATAAAGCATAAAGACTTTGGGGTTACAGACTTTGGTGTTCCTTTTCCAGATCTATGTGGTGATATTGTCTCTAAACTCTGCTACTTTTACTGACATTTTGATGGTTGATGGCCTTTATGGATTGATCTGCATACATTTATCTTGTGCAGTTTTCTGGGTTTTCTAAAATTGCATTTTGATTTGACAGAAATATCAGTTATCTATTTTTCTAAAAGGTCTCATGGTTATTTAAAAAAAATCTCTATCAATCTAAAATTCAGACTAAGTGTGCAGAGATCATTATATTCAAGATTTGAGCGTTTGGGGAAATCTTCAGTTAGATCAGCCGACTCTCAGATTTCAGAAAATCTGAAAAAGCCCATTGTTTCCTAATTTCTCAGGTTATCTTACGGATTATTTTTTTTTGCAGGGTCTTCTTGAGCTTGTGCTTCTCTTAACTTAGCTTTTTTAGTAATTGTGCAAAATGGTTTTAAATTTGGCCATGAGGGCTCTTGATCTGTAGAATAGCACTGTAAATTTGCAAATATAGTTATTTTTTTTACTCATCGGGGTTTAAGGGTTTTATCTTCTGTGCATATTTTTGGGTTTTGGGGTCTCTTGTTTCTGGTTTTAACTTTTGTGCAGGTTGTGCTGGGGAATTTTCAAAGAAATTTTTTAGATCTGAGCCAGATCTAGGCCCTGGAGGGTAAGATCTGGTCTCAGGATCGTTTTGGTTTGCAAATCTAGGCAATGTTTCGCTTTAAAGATTAAATAATTGCTGGTGTTTCTCTTTCAAATTGAATTAAATTCTGCAGGGAAAAAAGAGAAATTTAGAGTTATTTATGCACCGTGTGCCTTCAATTTCTTTTCTGCCTACGTCATTTTTCCCTGCGGCTATCACCCTCATTTTTTTTTTTTCTTTGCCGCTGCCATCATTGTTGCAAATCTTGCCGTCCAAATTCCTCCATTCATTCTTTGCGTATTTTTTCCTTTGCCGCTGCCATATTCTGCCTGCATCCATCTTCGCATTCGTACCACTTTCATCCGCAACTCCTTTTTCTCATTCTGTGTAAGCCATTTGCTGCAGCATTCCTTCATGCTATTCTATTCAATGCTCGACTACCATTGATCCCTCCTTACACATCCCTCCTGCGCCTACCTTGTTGCTCGACCCTTCAAGCTGCGTTAACTCCGTGCTGCTTGCTCCTGTCCGCATCCTTCTTTCCTCACACAGCCTTCGACATCCATTCCATGCAGTCTTTACGCTACGTCATTTGCTGCAGGCTGCCCTCCTTCTGGACCTGCACATAAACACATAGTATTCACGCATTATTATTTTTTGTTTATTTCCATTTCGATTTTGACCCTTTTTTATTTCAGTTTGACATTACATTAGAACATTTCATTTTTTTTATTTTTGTTTTCTTGTTTGACATTTAAAATTTTTAAAATCTAAATAAAAAAACATTTAACTTTGATTTTAGATTTTAGTTTCATTTTATTAGATTCTTAACTTTAGGTTAGGGTTAGTTTAAAATTTTAAAATTAGCATTTAGAATGTTTAGATTCATTTTAAATTTTTGTATAAAATTTAACTTTAATTTCATTTAGATTCATTTTCTATTAACTTTAGAATTTTTTTTTATAGTAAAAGGGAAAAAACCTTCAAATTTTTTCCTAAAATAAAAAAATAAAAAAATAAAAAAATTTGAAAAATTTAAAAAATCTAAAATTTTTAAATTTTTTAACTTAGGGAAACTTTTTCTTACATTTTGTATGATAATGGTCTTAGGTGTCATATGAAGGAAAATTATTCCATAGTCAAAGGTGAACTTTAAATTTCTTTTTATCTAAAGTTTGACTATAGATTTCTGAATTGGAATTACTTAGAATATTGATTAAATTAGGAATTATTGGAAATGTCTAGCATTTAAATTTGATGTTTCTCTCATGATAATATTTTGTTTCGAAATTTAAATGGTTGGTTCGAAGTATTTTCATGCTTAACAGTGGTTGATGATTGTTGAACTATCTATAAGTGTGGTTTTAAATTGCTTGAAATTGGTGATTAATTGCTTAGTCAACTTTAAGAATATTTCAAGTGATGATAAATTGCATATCTTTATTTCCTAGTTGATGCATGATTATGAAAGTGTTTTATCGAATGATGAACCACATTTTTGAAAAGGGCTTATCTTCTAGTTTGATCAATTTAGCATTTAATTGAGAAATTGATATTATCGTGGTAGATTGATATTTTCATAGCAAGATAATTGTCCTTTTTAGCAGTAGTTACCTATTAATTACTTGATTTTAATTTCGTTACGGGATATTTTGACTCCGCAAGGCACTGGTTTTAAACTTCAAATCTAATTGGATCTGTAAAATCTCGTTAATCTTAGCAAGTACTTGGTCATTTAATTGTGCCTCCTGAATTGGTTGGTTTCCAATCAGTTCTCCCTCTTCATTTTCGTTAGGGTCTACCTCCCTTAGTCTGCAAGGAGACAGCTTAGATAGAGAGATTGGGGATCGGGGTGACAACCCCCGATCTGAGCCGTTGTTGCGGTGCCTAGACATTCTGTGCGACAACACTGTCCACACGTATGAAGTTGCTAGGGTTTTTGTGAAGCTGCTCGTTGCAGGAGGCTGAAATTGCAAGGCCGAAATTTTGAGGAGAAGTTGCAAGGCCGAAATTTTAGAGCGAAGTTGCAGAAGGTCAAAGTCTTGAATCTGTTGATTTTTTGGGTAGCATCAAATGTGCTCTAGCTTCGAAATTTTGTGGAGCGGCTAGAACACATGAGATCTCCAAGACCCAGAAATCGTTTGGAGAAAATCCACCTCGAGTGAAAGTTATTCAAAAAGTTAATTATTTTTAATGGAGCTTAAGTTAAAACTTAGGGAATTCAAATAATTAAAGTGAATTAATTTAAATGTGGGTGAGAAACTTCTATGTGACGAGGATTAAGTGTGTTTCAATCTTAGCCGTTGATTAAAGATTAGATCATGACCGGTGATTTATAACCAGGAAAAGTATAAAGGAAGGCTTGAGGGTCAGTTGGAGAACACACACAGTGAGTGAATTTGGAGATCGAATTCTTCTGATGGAGCAGTGCTTGGATGAAGATAAGATCTGAGTGATTCAGCAATAGTGAGGGGCAGAAGCAGTTGTTGGTCGAAGGACCAAGAGTACATAGCAGAGAGGCAGCAAAGACAACAGAGGAAGCAATGCAGCCACCAGGAGAGGTGACAACGGATGCAGTCCCCTGAAGGGGTGATGCAGGTCCACGTAGGGCTCACATAGAGCTTCCAAGGGGCAGTCCATATTTTGCTGAAGATCGGGGTTTCTGAGTTGGGAGGGCTGAAACTCGATTTTGTGAGAGGTAGATCAATGCAGAGAAGAGGTGATGTAGTCATCAACCATCCCCACATAGGCGTACGCATCTACTGCACAGAGGCAGTGCAGAGGGAGCTGGGGGTTTGCTAGTTTTGATCCAGATCAACTGGGACTTGCAATGTGAGGTAAAACTCACTATTTTATCTATCTGCCGAGGATTTTCTCTATTGGGTGAGTCGGATTTTAGCAGCCTAGTTGTACTCAAAATATTGCTACTTAATGATGCAAGCTCTCAGATCTGCTGCATTGGTTTTCTCGCATTGGGTTTTTCAGGGGACGTTAGTCCAAAAATAAGTGTGTCCTTTGTGTGATTGTCTCATTTATTTTTCAGTACTTGATTTGTATATTGGTGTAGACTGCTTAGTATTTGCACTAATATTTACTGAATAAATTTGTAACTAACTTGTTAAATGGAAACTACAAGTAGGTAATGCAAATCAGTTAATAGCAGTAGGATTTCTGTTTGTAAGATTCAGAATTTTTCACATGGTATCAGAGCGATTGCAAATCAAGGAGGATTGAATCCATCAGCGAAAGGACAAAAGAAATTTGCTGCAGGAAAGAAGCTGTCCCGAGAGACAGTTCAGTGGCAGAGGAAGGGTGATGCAGTCACTAGGGGAGGCTCACGCAAAGCCTGCATCAGCCTGCTAGGGTGACACTGTAGCTGTAGAAGGCAGCGTAGTGGTTGTTGGGCCATCGCAGAGGCTATTGAGTCTCATTTTTCCGGTTGTCGTGGCTGGAGGTGCAGTGCTGATTTTCATCTGAAGTTGTTGGTGGGGCGCTGTTTCTGTTGGTGCAGAACAATGTCTAGTGGGGCAAAGCAAAGTAGAGGGAATAAGTTCCTCAGAAGATTTCTTGCCAAGAAATCTAGGTCTAGTGCTGAGAAGCAACTAAGAGAGATCAAAGAGGAGTGCTTCAACATTTGTTGGCAGAAAGATTTCCATTAAGGAAATTGAATTTCAGAGGGAGCTCGTTTCTGAGAGGATTTCTAGTGCCAAAGAAATCCAGATTCGAGTTTTGCTGAGGCAGCAGCGGAAGAGGGAGAAAGGAACTTTTTCGACACTTAGTTTAGCAAAGATGGTCGTGAAATTGAATGCACTGTTGATTTATGGTAGCATCGGATGTGCTCTAGCCTTGTAATTTTGTATATAGGATAAGACACATGTATTCCATAAAACCCAAAAATGGTTTTGGAAAATTCCACTTAGAGATGATTTAATTAAATTAATTAATCGTTTTTAATGTTTTCCTAAGTCTAAACTTAGGGAAACTGATTAATTAAAGTGTATTAATTAAATCAAGTGTGAATCTTCTAGATAAAGTCATAGATCACCTCCAAGTTAATCTTAGCCCTTGATTATGTTTTTATTTTGGTCGTTGAAGAGTCAATGAAAGATTATAAGAAGGAGGGTGAGGGGCTTATGGAAAATACACTTGACACTTGAGCCATTGAGCATTTTTGAATTTGTGTGAGAAGACACGGCTTTTGATCAAGAACAAATCACTAGGGCTGGGTTTGCTAAGTGATTTGAATCAGTGATCAGATCCAGAGAGGGGCAGAAGCACAGATTGGTCAGGAGGGCCAAGAATACATTTCAGAGAGGCAACATCAACGCAGTTTCTGGCTAGCGTGACGCAATTACTACAGAGAATCACGTAGATCCAGTGCATTGCCTCTTGGAGTCAGTCCGGAGAAAGATAGAGGCTGGGGTTCTGAGCCAGGAGAGCCAAGATCCAGCTTCATATTAGCTAGATCAACTACAGGAAGGGGTGATGCAGTCCCTCTAGCTTGCCTACACAGGCTTACGCAGATCCAGCGTAAACAATCATGCAGAGGCAGTGAGGGCTTCATCAGTGCTGTTTAGATTAGCCGGAGACTTGCTGAGTGAGGTATATCTCACAGTCATTTTTGTTGTCTAGATTTCTCTAAAGGGTTTGCCGGATTTTGGTACCCTAGTTGTATTCAAGATTTTGCTGCTTAATAATACAAACCCTCAGATCTGCTGCACCGGTTTTCCCAAGTTGGATTTTTCTGGGGACTTAGTCCAAAAATAACTGTGTCAATCTGGTTGTTTTTCATTGAGTTTTGTTCAACTTGTTTCAACACTTAGATTTATTCCGCAGTATTATTTGTGGACTGCTTCAGTAATTACTTTGGTATTTCAATGTAATGAAATAATTATCAAATAATAAGAGAAGTAATTCAGATTTGTTGTAGTAGGAATCCAGATCTAGGATTTTTCACATGGTATTAGAGGTTATTTAAGCTGAAGTGCAGGAGAAATGAAAAGCACCAGCAGATCAATGCTGTAGAGTCTGGGATCTGTGTAAGCAGCAGCAGACCCTCCCAGAAGGGCATTCTAGTGCAGAAAAGGCTCCCTCTGAGAGAGTTGACAGAGGGGTAAGCTTTTCAGTTGCAGAAGGGGCAGCATAGCTGAAGGACGCAATTACTGCACAACAGTAAGAGCTGGTGCATAAGCGTCAGAAAATTCTGAAAAACACAGTTGGGGATTTCTTGATCTCAGATGGTTTCTTACTCAAAGAAACTCAATTTTTTCCCGTGCTGCAGCAAAAGAAGTGACTTACTCCACAAGGAGTGCGTAAGTCAATGCTAAGCAGCGGGTTAGAGCAAGGTATCGACAGTTGAGGAGATGGGCAGCAATGGATTGCGTGACCAAGATAGACTGGAGGGTGCCTCCAACTATGTTATCTGGAAATCAAGGATAGAATTTCTCCTTGATGAACACGATCTGAAAGCCCTCATAGACAGCGCAGTTGCAGAACCTCTTGATGCAGCTCACCTGAGGCAGTTCAAGAAGAATATGGCTAGAGCCAAGAGATTGATCCTAGATGGAGTGAAGGATCACATTGTACCTCACATAGCAGCAAAAAACATTGCTAGAGAAATGTGGGTAGGGCTAGAAAAGCTGTACCAAGGATCTTCCGAGCAGCGGAAGATGTACCTTGAAGAGAAGATGCGGAATATCAGGATGAAGAAGGGAGAGCGTTTTGACTCCTCCTTGTCTCAGATTCAGGAGAATCGAGATCAACTGTCTGTAGTAGGATCTGCTCCTAAAGACTCAGAGCTAGTAAGGCTCATGCTGAACTCTGTTTCTGAAGATTATGAAGTCTTCGTCCAAAGTATATTGGGCAGAGAGAGGCTTCCAGGATGGGAAGCAATGTGGGCAGCATTACAACAAGAGGAGTTGAGGAGAGATCTCCTAAAAATCCACTTGGAGGATGGCAGTAGCAGTTCAAAGGTCAAGAAGGAGGAAGAAGATAACACTGCCCTTGCATCAAAAAGGCAACATAATCTAAAGAAGAAAGATCTATCCAAGATCAAGTGCTTTCGGTGTGGAGAAATGGGGCATTATGCCACACAATGTCCTCCTAATAAAAATGATAAAGAGGAGAAGGAAGATCCACATGCAGGAGCTGCTAAGATTGAGGCAGAGAAAGATTGTGCTATGTTAGCTCATATTCCAAAAGGAGAAAAGTGGGCTGATTTGGATTTGTAGATCCAGAATCTACAAGGAGGCGGGATCCTTGAGTATTTCCAAACTCTTGGATCACATGTGAGCTACGGCAGCCTAAAGACAGTAGCAGGATGGACAGTTGCAGGATGGACAATTGCAGCAGAAGATGATGAGATGATGTAGTGGCTAGCAGTACTAGAGCCTAATCAGTACAGAGAAGCGGCAGTAGCAGCAGTAGCTGAGCAACAACAGTGTAGTGCACACTGGTGCAGCGCAGTGCAGAGCAACAACAACGCAATATTTTCATAGAGCTAGTGCAAAAACTAGCAGTAGTCAGTCTTATTTTTCAGTTGCAGATTTACTTGTCCAAATTTCGGATGTTTTTCTGTTGCAATTAGCAACAGTAGCAGCAACAGAGATGAGCAACAGCAGCAGCATCGTAGTGCAGAGTGGTGCTTACGCAGTGCAATAGCATGGTTGCAGAATTTAGAGGGAGTTGCAGTACAGTGGCAGTTGGTAGCAGCATGCAGAGTCAGCAGTAGTACAGTTGCAACATTTTTGTACAGTGTTGGTGAGCAGCATCAACAACACAGCAGAGATGTTCCAAAAGTCAGATCAGCAACACATTGAGGTGTTTTGCTAGAGCACTTTCCTCGCTAAGAGGAAGTGTTGATTTATGGTAGCATTAGATGTGCTCTAGCCTTGTAATTTTGTATATAGGCTAAGACACATGTATTCCATAAAACCCATAATGGTTTTGGAAAATTCCACCTAGAGATGATTTAATTAAATTAATTAATCGTTTTTTAATGTTTTCCTAAGTCTAAACTTAGGGAAACTGATTAATTAAAGTGTATTAATTAAATCAAGTGTGAATCTTCTAGATAAAGTCATGGATCACCTCCAAATTAATCTTTGCCCTTGATTATGTTTTAATCTTGGACGTTGAAGAGTCAATAAAAGATTATAAGAAGGAGGGTGAGGGGCCTATGGAAAATACACTTGACACTTGAGCCATTGAGCATTTTCGAATTTGTGTGAGAAGACACAACTTTTGATCAAGAACAAATCACTAGGGCTGGGTTTGCTAAGTGATTTGATTTAGTGATCAGATTCGGAGAGGGGCAGAAGTAGAGATTGGTCAGGAGGGCCAAGAATACATTTCAGAGAGAGGCAACATCAACGCAGGAGAGAGACAACGCAGTTTCTGGCTAGGGTGATGCAGTTACTGCAGAGAATCATGCAGAGCCAATGCAATGTCTCTTGGAATCAGTCCGGAGAAAGATAGAGGCTGGGGTTCTGAGCCAGGAGGGCCAAGATCCAGCTTCAGATCAGCTAGATCAGCTATAGGAAGGGGTGACGGAGTCCCTCTAGCTTACCTACGCAGGCTTACGTAGATCTAGCGTAAGCAATCACGCAGAGGTAATGAGGGCTTCATCAGTGCTGTTTTGATCAACCGAAGACTTGCTGAATGAGGTATATCTCACAGTAATTTTTGCTGTCTAGATTTCTCTAAAGGGTTTGGCGGATGTTGGCACCCTAGTTGTATTCAAGATTCTGCTGCTTAATAATACAAACCCTCAGATCTGCTGCACTGGTTTTCCCAAGTTGGGTTTTTCTGGGGACTTAGTCCAAAAATAACCGTGTCAATGTGGTTGTTTTTCATTTAGTTTTGTTCAGCTTGTTCAACACTTAAATTTATTCCGCAGTATTATTTGTGTAGACCGCTTCAGTAATCACTTCGGTATTTCAATGTAATGAAATAATTATCAAATAATAGGAGAAGTAATTCATATTTGTTGCAGTAGGAATCCAGATCTAGGATTTTTCACATGGACTGAGGGATCAAGACAGGTTGGATGGAGCATCTAACTTTGTCATCTAGAAGGCCAGGATCCTGACAGTTTTGGATGAACATCGACATCAAGGATCATGCCTTGAACACTATTGCTGTTTTGGTAGATGCAGATCCTCTCAAGAAGTACGAGGAGGCTCAAGCAAGAGAAAAACACATGATCATGGATGGAGTTGAGGATCATGTGATCCCACACATTGCTGAGAAGAACACAACAAGGGAAATTTGGGAGGCCTTGATCACATTATACGAGCGATCTTCTGTCCAGCGGAAGATGTTGCTTGAGAATTAGCTAAGATTATTTCAGATGCAGAAGGGAGAAGAGATCGATCCCTTCCTTACCAGATTGCAAGGGATCTGAGATCAGCTAGCCTTCGTAAGGACTACACCAGATCCTGGATTTATGGTCAGGACTGCCGTGAATGCAGTCACTGAAGACTGGGATCAAAGTCAAGAAGGAGGAAGAGGAAGATGCGACTCTCGCATCTAAGGGACAACAAGGGTAGCAGAGAAGGAAGAAGGACCTCTCGAAGGTCAGATGCTTCAGGTGTGGGGAAATGGGACATTTCGCCATGCAGTGCCCTTTGAAGAAGAAGGGCAAAGAAGAATTTGACTCGAAGGCTACTTCAACTCAGGCTGATGAGGAGGATGACGATGGATGCGCCATGAGTGTTCATGCACCTAAGAATTGGGGCGATATGGAGCTGTAGATTAAAGCTACAGCGTGGGGAAAGATCCTTGAGGTCCCCAAACTCTTGGATCACATATGGCTATGGGAGCCCTTAATGACAGTAGCAGAATGACGGGAGTCAGTTGGGATGATGGAGCCACAGTGGCAGAGTTAGAGTGCCAAACTCTGAAGCAGCGCAGAGCAGAGGCAACAACAACAACGCAATGCACAGTGGTGCAGCGCAGTGCAGAACAACAACATCACAGCAACATCAGAGGAGCGCAGATTAGCAGCAAAGGAAGCTTCAGCATCAAGGTGCATCCAAACTGACCAGTATGTCAGTATTTGGGATGTCTTTCAGTTGCTCAACTCTCAAGCAACTGAGTTGCAGTGCAACAGTTAGTAGTGGCAGTGCTATGGGCAGCATGATGCAACAAATTGATAGGGAGTTGCAGTACATATGCAGCAGTGGTAGTGGTAGTGGCAGAGTCATGGGTAGCAATACAGATTGCAGCAGCGCAGTGGATGAGGGGCAGCAGGCCGAGCATCAACAACGCAGAGGACTGATGTCGTGGATCAGGGTGACACTTCTGGTGAGAAGTATTGCTAGAGCACATTCCTCGCTAAGAGGGAGTGTTGATTTTTGGGTAGCATCGGATGTGCTCTAGCTCCGAAATTTTGTGGAGGGGGGGCTAGAACACATGAGATCTCCCAAGACCCAGAAATCGTTTGGAGAAATTCCACTCGGAGTGAAAGTTATTCAAATAATTATTATTTTTAATGGAGTTTAAGTTAAAACTTAGAGAATTAAAATAATTAAAGTGAATCAATTTAAATGTGTGTGAGAAACTTCTAACTCAGGTTGATGAGGAGGATGACGATGGGTGCGCCATGAGTGTTCATGCACGTAAGAAATGGGGCAATATGGAGCTGTAGGTTAAAGCTGCAGTGTGGGGTAGGATCCTTGAGGTCCCCAAACTCTTGGATCAGATATGACTACAGGAGCCCTTAATGATAGTAGCAGAATGACGAGAGTCAGTTGGGATGATGGAGCCACAGTGGCAGAGCTAGAGTGCCAAAGTCTGAAGTAGCGAAGAGCAGAGGCAACAATAACAACGCAGTGCACAGTGGTGCAGCGTAGTGCAAAACAACAACATCATAGTAGCATCAGAGGAGCGCAGATTAGCAACAAAGGAAGCTTCAACATCAAGTTGCATCCAGACTGACCAGTACGTCAGTATTTGGGATGCCTTTCAGTTGCTCAACTCTCAAGCAACTGAGTTGCAGTGCAACAACTAGCAGTGACAGTGCTATGGGCAGCATGATGCAACATATTGAGAGGGAGTTGCAGTACATATGCAGCAGTGGTAGTGGCAGAGTCATGGGTAGCAATACAGATTGCAGCAGCACAGTGGATTAGGGCCAACAGGCCGAGCATCAACAACGCAGAGGACCGATGTCGTGGATCAAGGTGATACTTCTGGTGAGAAGTATTGCTAAAGCACATTCCTTGCTAAGAGGGAGTGTTGATTTTTGGGTAGCATCGAATGTGCTCTAGCTCTGAAATTTTGTGGAGGGGGGGCTAGAACACATGAGATCTCCCAAGACCCAGAAATCATTTGGAGAAATTCCACTCGGAATGAAAGTTATTCAAATAATTATTATTTTTAATGGAGCTTAAGTTAAAACTTAGGGAATTAAAATAATTAAAGTGAATTAATTTAAATGTGTGTGAGAAACTTCTAAGTGATGAGGATCAAGTCTGTTTTAATCTTAGCCATTGATTAAAGATTAGATCACGACTATTGATTTCTCAACAGGAAAAGTATAAAGGAAGGCTTGAGGGTCAGTTGGAGAACACACACAATGAGTGAATCTGGAGATCGAATTCTTCTGACGGAGCAGTGCTCGGACGAAGATAAGATATGAGTGATTCAACAGCAGTGAGGGGCAGAAGCAGTTGTTGGTTGGAGGACCAAGAGTACGTAGCAGAGAGGCAACAGAGACAACAAAGGAAGCAACGCAACCACTAGGAGAGGTGACACAGTCCACTGAAGGGGTGAAGTAGGCCCATGCAGGGACTACGCAGAGCTTCTAGGGGACAGTCCATATTTTGCTGAAGATCGGGGTTTCTGAGCTGGGAGGGCTAAAACTTGATTTTCTGAGAGGCAGATTAGCGCAGAGAAGAGGTGACGCAGTGATCAACCATCCCCATGCAGGCCTACGCATATACTGCGTAGAGGCAGTGGAAAGGGAGTTGGGGTTTCGCCAGTTCTGATCTGGATTAGCCGGGACTTGCAATGTGAGGTAAAACTCACTATTTTATCTCTCTGCCGAGGATTTTCTCTGTTGGGTGAGCTGGATTTTGGCACCCTAGTTGTACTCAGAATACTGCTGCTTAATAATACAAACCCTCAGATCTGTTGCATCAGTTTTCCTGCATTGGGTTTTTCCGGGGACGTTAGTCCAAAATTAAGTGTGTCCTTTGTGTGATTGTCTCATTTATTTTTCAGTACTTGATCTGTATATTGATGTAGGCTGCTTAGTATTTGCATTAATATTCGGAATAAATCTGTAAATAACTTGTTAAATGGAAAATACAAGTAGGTAATGCAAATCAGTTAATAGCAGTAGGATTTTTGTTTGTAAGATTCATAAATTTTCACAGAATCTTCCTTGGGGAAGATCTTGCTGGGGGGCTGACTTGGTGCTTGGGAGGATTTTTGGCTTTGGTCTTTGGGTCTTGGAAGTTTCTTTGTGAACAAATTTTTTAAGAAGAGAAGCATTTTTTTGGGTTTTCCCCTTGAAGGGATTTTTCCCTAGCTTGGAGCCTATATCTTGTGTACTTTGTCTTGTTGTGATCTTAATTGTTTTGGTAATTGCTTGATGAACAAGATCTAATAAAGTAATAAAAGGCCAACGCATATCAAAAGAAATTATCAAGTTAAAGGAAAATCTCTATAATCTCTAAGTCTCTTGATTTTCCAACATGGTATCAGAGCTAAGGTGCAAGAAGGAGACTGAAGATCACATCCTAGTTGGCACTATGACAAGGGTTATGAAGAAGGGTTTCATGTTTCTTGGAAATCTTGCTATATCAATCAAGGATTTCATATTGGAGATAATCTCCAAGCTAGCAAAAGTGGTGGGCATCAATATTATGTGACCTTCATTGATGATTTCTCAAGAAGGACTTGGTTATAAACTTATACCTCCTCAAGAACAAAGATGAGATATTCGAGAAGTTTCAAGAATTTAAGAATGAGGTGGAGAATTTGACTAAAGGAAAGATCAAGACTTTAAGATCCGATAATGGTGGAGAATATACCTCCAAAGAACTAATAGCGTGTTGCAAGGAAGCAGGGATTAAGAGGGAACTAATTGTTCCTTATAATCCTAAACAAAATGGCGTGGTTGAAAGGAAAAAACAGAACAATTGAAGAATGTGTCAGGGCCATGCTTCATGATCAAGATCTCCCTCAATTCTTGTGGGGAGAAGCATGTTTAACAACTATCTATTTGCAAAACTGAAGTCCTCACAAGATTTTCAACAACATGATCCCGAAAGAAGCATTTACATGAAAGAAGCCAAGTGTGGATCATCTTCAAATATTTGGGTGTCTTGTTTATATACATATACCTAAGGACAAAAGGAAGAAGTTGGATCCTGTAGAGAAATCTAGGGGCAACAACATTGGTTGATTTCTCTTGCTATGATAACTGTTTGTGGTGTATTTTTACTTTTCTTAATTAACTGCTTCTTTGATTATTATTAGTATTCTTCTTCATCAAACAACTGCCAAACCATTAAGAACAATAAGACGAAGGACACAAGGTATAGGCGATTAGCCAGGGCCAAAACCTCTTCAATCTTGAGAGGAAAACCCACAAAATTCATCTTCTTATAGAATCTTCAATTGATGAATTCCAAGACCAAGACTCTTGACTAAGAACCCCTTCAAGACCAAGTCACAATACTTCCTTGAGCAACTCATCTTCTTCTTCAAGTCAATGTTGGTCAAACTAACTTCTACATCACTGTTTTAGGCTTCTCTTGAATTTCGACCTCTTATTATAGACTTGCAATTTTCGACCTACCTATAATTATAAAGATGCCACATGTGTGAGTTGATGGGGCAGATTCATGATGCTTTTCTCTTTCGCTAGGCTTGCACACTTCTCCTTGTAACTTCAACTAGTAATAATGCTTCTTTCTTGACCTTTATTTCTACTTCTTCAAAGTCTGCTAAAACCCTACTACAAAAACCCTAGCTGCAGTCACACTTGTGAGTGGAGGGACCCAAAAACAATACTAGAGGACTTCGATCTTTTTCTCCTTCTCATCGCTGCTGAAGAGGCTTTCTTCCTTCGTTACTCGCACTTTTGCCTTTGTCGTGGATGCTTGATTGATGATGTCTCAAGTGAGGCCGAGTCCTCCTTTATATAGTCTTCATACCCATGCAATTAGGCCGACCTGTCATCATTCCTAGGCCGACATGCCCTTCTAGATAGGTCGATTGCTCCTTTTGAAGGCCGACTTGATGTAGCACTTGTGACGAGGTCTTGGAGGGTCTTTTGTCACTAACGATGACTCAAATAAATTTCTATACAATATGTAACATGCCCCAAATGGGTCCTTCATACATGACAATGACGTAGAAGCTCTCAATGGGAGCTTGACCTAAAAATAAATTTCCTTGAGCATGAAACCCATGCCTCAAGATTAATAATAATAATTTTATTTTTCTCATTACATCAAATACATAAAATCATGATTACACATGTCATTATGAAGACTGAACCTAGTTACATATTTCAACATATCCTACCTAGCACCAGCATGAAGGGCATCTTTGTTGGGTATAGTGCTTCATCAAAAGCTTACAAAATCTATATTAAGGAAGATCATCAGATTGAAGTAAGCAGGGATGTCATCTTTGATGAAAGTATAACTTACAAGAAATCAAAAGATGTTCCAGTCTATTATGATGAAGAAGAGATACCTATCTTTGAGGATATCTTGTTAATTTTAGATAACCATGGTATGTTCTATGCTTAATGCAGTTTTACTTCAATCTTTCCTATAGGCTCACGTAAACATGAAAGTAAAATGCTGGTAGAACATAATAATAGATCAACAGAAGACAAGCCAAATAATATATCATAATTTGTAATTCTTCTTGTCCAACAAATATAGAGAGAAATGTTTGTTATAGTAGTCAACAGGATGCCCCAGCCAGCAAAGACTTTGGCTAGCCAAAATAGCTCTTCCAACATACAAGATCAACCTTCCTCTAGGAGTCACACACACCTCAAAGACAACTTCCAAACAGTCAACGCAAGTCAACAGAAACCAGTCAACACAGAAGTCAATGCTGCGGTCAAAGGGGCTTGGTCAAAGTCAACATTCAACCTCGATTTTTGTGCCCAACAGTATGGCCTCCAAAAATTGGAATTTCTGTGCTAAAACTGCAATTAAACTTCAAGGGTTGACCCAAAGTCAATGTCGGTCAACGCTGTCCAGAAAGTCGTAAAAACAGTCTGAAATTTTCCAGCTTCAACTTCACACGTGGGAGAGAGAAAGAAGCCTCCAAAGGCTGTGTGAACCAATCAGATGAAGAGGAATATGTGTGATGAGATGATGATGAAATGAGCATCATCTCTCTCCTATTTATATCCATCAATGAGGGTGTGTGACATAGCTTTTGGGGCTTACATTACAAATCTGGCCGACCTTGACAATTTGCATATGTGTGGAAAATAAAATCAAAATATAAGTTCTGCTCATCCAAACAAGATGATCTTTAGATTGATCTTGCACCTTTTCGAAAGAGGAATCCATCAAAAATATCATCATCATCCTATGAGCAATGCAACATGGAGGACCTAGTTGCCCAAAATTAGCACTCCCTCTCAACTAGAGAGAACTCCATCTGTCCACCCGTGCCATCCTGTCATCCAGTACTATCTTGTACTATCATCATCATCATCCTACAATTCTGTGTCATCCTACTGTAACATGCTTTGCTGGCTCTCGAGGCAAACGAAGGAGAGTGAGTCACAAAGACATCACACTCTGCTGATCCGAAGTCAGCTTAGAGGTTAAAACCTCAATCAGACTCAAGAGAGTCACATACTGACTCGAAGTCATTTTAGAGGTAAGAACCTCATCAAACTTGATCCCACATCAAGGTGTTGGACACATCCTATCCTAGATATAAAGAGTACGACAATCCCTGATGCGTCCATCGATCATGCTATCAGTCTCTATCCACATTTTCCACCTCAGTGGCCAAAAGAGAGGTAATTCCCATGAGTCTGAAACTCCATGGGTAGGATGCATGCAGGGCATAAATCAAAGAGAGGGTGAATCAACTCAATATCATAACGGTGGAGAAAAAGCACACCAATAGGGTTTGACGAACCTCACCCTGTGGTTGCTTATAGCTCCAAGAAGCTATCCCCAAGCCCCTAGGAGCTTCGAGAGCTCATAGTCCAACTCAAGCAGGACCCTCAAAATAGGGTTTGTCCACGATACCAAGCTCCTCACGGAAGGTTAAGAATTTGACCTTCCCCAAGGGCTTCGTGAGAATATCTGAGACCTGCTCATTACTCCTAATGTGATGGAGCCTTACAGCGCCTCGTTGTACCAAGTCCTAGACAAAGTGGTACCTAATATCAATGTGCTTGAATCAGTCGTGGAACATTGGATTCTCAAAAAGATGAATCCCACTCTGATTATCACAAAGGATACCAGTGGTATCTAACACATGTCCAAATAGCTCATTGAAGTGCTTTCTCAACCAAATAGCTTCACAACATGCCATACTCGCTGCAATGTATTCGACCTCGGCGATGCTCAAAGCAATCGATTTCTGCTTCCAACTCATCCAAGATATCGAAGCAGAACCAAGAGTGAAGCAACATCCAGATGTGCTCTTACGATCCACCACACTGCCTGCCCAATCAACATCAATATATCCATGGAGCCTCATACTCCCGGCAGTGTATCTCAGCCCATGGTTGATTGTGCCCTGAAGATATCTCAGGAGATTCTTGGCACCAATCCAGTGAATGTGATGAGGGTCAACCATATATTGACTCAATGTGTTCATTGCAAAACATATGTCCGGACACGAGTTCACTAAGAACATCAAGGCCCAACAACACTTCCACACAACTTCTTAAAGTTGAGTTCCATCGGAGTAGTCACGGACTTGCAGTCCACCATCCCAAATCTCTCCAGTAGCTTCAGGACATATTTTCGTTGAGAAAGGAAAATCTCACTTGGCTTTTGCCAGACCCCAAGCATAGGAAATAGTGCATCAGTCCTAGGTCCTTCATCTCGAACTTGGAAGCTAGCTCCCTCTTACATCGATGAATGAGAGGGTCAACACCTATCAAGAAGAGATCGTCCACATAGAGAACCAAAATGAGAGGCCTTTCTTTATCAACCTTAAAATAAAGGTTTGGATCAACATCACTTGAGTGAATCCCAACTTCATCAAGTAGCTATCAATTGTCTCATACCAAGCCTTGGGGGCTTGCTTCAACTCATAGAGGGATTTCTTCAACTTGCATACATATGTGTCTCTATCTTGGATTTCGAACCCTAGAGGTTGCAACACATAAACCTCTTTCTTGATTGAACCATGTAAAAAGGCAGTCGTCACATCCATCTGATGGAGACTCCATCCTTGCGTTGCAGCAAGGGCAATGATCGACCAGATGATGTTATAGTGGGCAACAGGTGCAAATATATCATCATAATATATGCCTTCCTTTTGAGAGAAACCTCGGGCAACAAATCTTGCCTTGTACTTTTCAACACTTACATCGGCTTCATGCTTGATCTTGTAGAGCCATTTCGAGGTGACAATTGATTTGTCCTCCGGTCTCGAGACCACATCCTAGACATCATTCTTCATAATAGACTCATATTCCTCATGCATAACATCCTTCCAAACTTGATGCTTTACGGCTTCTTCAAAAGTTCTAGGCTCAGATTGTACAATAGTACTCATGGCTACTAGGTACCCTTGGTACCTATTCGACTTCTTACTTTCACGGAATGTCCCCCTTGGAGCAATATGTCTCTCGACATCTTTGAGAGTGTCTCTTAGCCAGGAAGGTCTTCTTTTATTTGAAGAGGATGGATCTATAGGATCCATCGGACCTTCAACATCGGGCATCGGTTCATCCTTCGGTTCTTCTTGCCTTCTAGCTTCTTCTTTTTCTTCTTTGTATTCCCTTGAGCTAGGAAGATTCCTCACTTTCTTGAGGGTAGCATCTTCATCGAAGGTGACATCGTGGCATATCTCCACTTCTCTTTGACCAGGCACATAGATTCTATATGCCTTCGAGGTTTCACTGTACCCCACAAACATTCTTTTCTTCCTAGAAGCATCCAGCTTGCTTCTCTTTTCTTTCGGTACATGCAGTGTTGCACGATCCTCCCCGCCCCCCAAGGATCCAAGGTCAGAACCGCATCCTGTACCGATCCTTGGGCGATCCTCCGACGGAACCGTGGATCCGAAAATTAGATCCGCAGTTCCGCTGTTTTGAGGCGATTCCTGGAAATCTGGAACCACACAAGCCCGATCCGCGGTTCTGGATTTTCGATCCGCGAATCCAAAAAATGATCCGTTGGGGATCCATGGAGGTTTGGGCATGGATCTGCGCGAATTGCCATTGGATCCAGAGGGAGATGGGCGATTACGTGGGGTTCTAAATTGTTTTAAAATTTTTTCTTTGACTTAAGTTGGGATGGGGCTTCCCGGACACTCCGAAGGTGCTCCCTTGATGCTCCTTAGATGCTTCCTAGATGCCCTGTCATGGTAATGTTAAATTTTTAAAGTAAAAGAGACTTTCTCCTTTATCTTTCATTTTCATCCTTTTACTTAAATTTTTAACATTACCATGAAATGACTCAGGAAGTTTGAGAGTGGTTCCAGCCCCATCGGGCTTCATATGGAGAAAATAGAATTTCATATGTTAGGATATTCCGACACATAGAAAATAGTTAAGTATAACTTGGTCTAGTGTAGAGTTAGGTAAAGTGTGTTTCTTTACTATGTACATTTGTAACTTATAATCTGACGGTCACAATTTGTAGTGATCCGATGGTTCACTCTCTCCTCAGTATTAACGACACTTGATCCGTGGCTTAACACCCGATTGGTCCATGATCTCTATTTAAAGAACATGGAGGGTCATTTGTCCGGTAACCGTTTATAAAGAAGACCTCACAAGACAAAGCTTTGGAACTACAAGGTTTGTCTAGAAAACAACTCAAAGGTATGACTTAAACCAAAAGCTTTGTTCTCTTTATAATGAAATTCCTTTTTGATGAATCTACTTTACTAACAAGTGTTATGTCTAGAACCTTTGAATCATAAAGATTCTTATCTGGGTGATTAATCATTAGATTGAATCTACCCTCCTTATACTTTTAAATCATTCTTGTGGAACCCTAAAAGGTTCTCTGTAAAGCCCTAACTTAAGGGTATATCGATGATAATATGAGAAATCCTAGCCTACTTAGGGTTATTGGCAAAGTCTAAGAAAAAGCTATTTTTGATGTTTGAAGTTTTTGATGGTAATGCCATGTTTGGGTTTTTGGTATGGTTATGGAAATCTTAACTTGTTAGGGTTGGATGGTGATGTTTGAAAGCCCAAACCTTTGAGGTTTTGGTAAATTAGGGTTTGTTGTGTTATGTATTGAAACCCTATATCTTTAGGGTTTGATGGGTTTATAAGCAAAACCCTTATTTTATAAGATGTCCTAAGAATGAAACCCTAGGTATATGTTTGTCCGTCTGATCAAGTTTGTTATATGTCTAACTTCAATATGTTGATATTTGTGTCATTGGGTTTGCCTGATATATATGCTTGTGCATGATGATGAAATCCTAGATATGTATATGTGCTGACCTAATGGTCATAAGTCTTGGGGTTTGTAACAAATCCCTAATCGAGGTTTGATATTCTAGGATGATATTGTTGAGCGTTGATGATGAATCTAGGGTTTACAACAAACCCTAGTAGAAGTTGGTCATGTTTTTGAAATCTTAGATTGTGCTATGATTATGATATGGAAACTAGGGTTTGCATTAAATCCTAGGTTGTTAGATGCATTGTCGAATTGTACTTAGGGTTTGCAATATGAAGAATTTGTAATATATTTGAAAGTGATATTGAATGCCCTAGATATAATGAGATTGATATCTTGATTGAGCTACTGATGTAATTTAGGGTTTGTAACAAAAAACCCAGGAAAGAAGTTGAAGTATAGAAGTATGTGTCTCTTGCTGATTATGAACCTAACTAAGTTTAGGTATTTGATGTATAAAGCTAAAGCTTCCATTATTCTATGATTCTGATATAGTTAACTTCATACTTCTATATATGTATTTGGTTGTACTTGCTATCTAAGTTGTGTAGGTACATGATCTTCAAGATGTTGAAGATATTCGTAAAGAAAGGTTGATAAAGGAAGTTATATAAATGATGATGGTCAAGATGACTCTGATCAGAAGAATGGAAGCCATGAAAGATTCTCCGATGCCATAGAAAGAAGTTGATCTCCCTAAGTTAAGAGGGAGGCTGGATAAAAGAAATATCCCCAAGTTGATAGGGAGGGCATACTATTGTCATCATGGATGGATACCTTGAAGAAGAAATTGGAGAATGTATATTGTTGTACTACTAAAAGAAGGAAAGCGGGATCAGGTTGTAGAGAGTGTTGCTGCATGTAAAGTAGGAAAGGAAGCTGTATGGAATCTTCTGTCAAGATTCGTTTGTCCTACTGTGATAAATTGAGAAGCAACATTAAGATATTTGAAGACCCCAAAGGTTTGTGTTTACTTATGTATATTTGAAAGTTTGTTATTGATTGGGGTTGTGTTTATCGGGTAAATCTCTCTAAGTTTTGGTAGCATGTTTCACATGCTTGATGTTACCAATCTGTTTGATCGAGAGAGATTTGTTGTTACTGATTTGTTTGATTGGGGAGGATTTGCTACTGATTTGAATAATAGGGAGTGTTGAGGCTTTGTGTGTGATACACATTGCCTGGGAGGACATCTGGCCGACACTATGTGTTATGTCTGGATCTCGAAGTAGGGAGGGTGGCATTGGTCATAGAGCTCTAACCTCAGATACGCACCTGGATCCTTGGGTTGATGGTTAGCCAATGAGCCTTATGGTACCTAGAGAGGTTGAAATCTTTAGTCCATTATAGTCCCACCCAGATAGATTGCCTTGGTCATGAATCTAGTCTGTGGCACCGTGAGTGCCTAAACTATTTGATGACCTTGGATAGATTTCCCTGGTCAGGAATCTAGTCCATGGCATTGCGGTGCCTAAACTCTTCATAGTTCATATGTTTTGAGATCTTCCTTGTACTTGTGTATGTCATTATGAATACCTCCCTAGTTAAGAGGGTGTAGGTTTTAACCCTGTATAGAAATTATCTACGAACGAATCTTTAAAACAGAAAATAAACAATAGCGAGAGCATAAAACATAAAACAGATAAACACAGAGATTTTCCCCTGGATCCCAAATCGGGATGACCAACTTGATTTTTCATTATATTCCTTTTAGTGTTACAACACATATATATACACACCGAAGCATACATAAACCCCAATCCATTAACCCTGGATTAGAACATAACTGTAGTTCCCTTGACCGGATCTACAAAATACTAGGGGCCGAAAACCATTGTACCCCAAAACCATGTGCAAACCCATGCACAAAACCATGGGTGGATCCGCCCACCGGAAAATAAGGACCAAAATTTTTTTCCGGGGTGTTGCCCCAAACCCCAACAGGGGGGGCTACCGCCCCCCCTGTGACCCCCCTGACGTTGCTCCCAATGCAACGTACAAGGGGGGCTATCGCCCCCCCTGTGGCCCCCCCACACGTGATTAGTCGTGGAAAGAATATAACACAAACCCAACAAAGGGAGTGTTGAAGAATGTATCTAGGTTCGGTCTTCATAATTGTATTTGAGTCATTATGAAATGTATTTATCAAAAGAATGAAGGAGAAAATTTTATTATTATTATTATGACTTATTAAACCATGGGTTTCATGCTTGGGTCATCATGTTTTAGATCAAAGTTCCCATTGAGGACTTCTAGCATTAATACTGAGTCATTAGAGTTATTGTACATTTAATAAGACCCTTCTTGGGCTTTTGAATCATGTAAAATTTTTTTGAGTCAAAAATGAATTTTTTCACCTCCACATCAAGTCGATCCTTACCTATTCATGTCAGCCTACATGAAGGGAATTCGAACTCCAGAAAATGGTATATATAAGTGCAATTCGATTCATTTGAGAGAAACACACACACACAAGTTCGATCTCCAAGAAGAAGCACTGAAAAGGTGCGAAGTTGTAGAAGAAGACAAGGAGTTGCAGGATCAAAGTCTATAGGGCATCTATCTCTCCCACATGTGGATTTTTTGGGCTACTGCAATAGGATCAAAGTACTCCATCAAGATCAAAGTTCTAGGGCTACTGCAACAAGGTTGAAGTGTTGCTTCAGGATCGAAGTACTGCTTCAAGGTCAAAATACTACTTCAAGGACAATGTGTTGCGGCTAAGTCGAAATTCAGTTGCTACTGCTAGTTTATTGCTAGATCGAAGTTTCTGCTACATCAAAAGTGTTGTTGTTGCTGCTGTTGCTATTCTAGGTCGAAGATAGTGCTGGAAGGCTATCATCTACAGAAGAAGGAAAGGGCTGACTTGGTGATTGGATGAGTCTGTGTCTAAGTCAAGAAGTCTTGGATTGTTTCTTGAAACTATTGAAGGAAGAGTTGTTGACTGGGTTTTCCCATAGAGTGGGGTTTTTCTCTGACCGCCCTTTTGCATTTGGTGTCCCTGATCTTTATATGGTTTTGATAATTGCTTGATGAACTAAAATAACACAAAAGATAATAAGTAAATAATAATTACACAAGTAATTATCAAGTATAAGAAAATATTTCTGCCTTTTTGATTTTCTAGCACAACATCCATTAGAAGGGATATATCGAGATTCCTAGCCAAAGAAACTTTAAGGTCCTTTATGAGACCTTCCACCTCCAAAGACTTAGAGTTAAAACCAAATACCTTCTTATACGGCCGAGTAATGTTGAGCCCCAATTGCTTCATGACCTTTAAATGCATGATATTGGCGGAAACCCCTAAGTCTAGCATACAATTATGCAACAAGAGGTCATTAATAGCCAAAGTGAGCATAAAAGGTTCGTTCCCAGGGTTACAATCAGGGATATGAATGTTTTGCAAGTCTTTAGGTAATTCTTCTTCCTCAAAACCCAGGGACTTCTTAATTTGTTGTTGTTGTTCATGAAGTTTCACAATCTCTTTCAAAGGAACGAGTATAGTTATTTTCCCTATAGTAGCTTCTAAATCAATGTTAAGTCCAACTTGCTTGCCCTTTTCTTTCTTTTTGGCATCCTTTTTAAGAGGATTTTTAGAAGGAGCTTCCTTAGGAGGGGCTTGCTTCGGAGGCGAGTTATCTTTGTTGGGTTGCTTGGAGGTTGCGGGGTCCTTATTAATATCTTTTCGTGAATATTGCACCCCTTTGAATCTTCCATTACTAGTATCAACATTAGGAATATTCTCCTCTTTCTCTTCTTTGTTTGTGACCTCACTAACGGGAGGATGAGTGTATGAACCGCCTAGCAAAATGTTGAAGACATCAGATTCTACAAGGTTGGCATGCTCATCTACTTCTTCATTATCACTTTCGTTACTCTTACTTTGCTCATCTTCAGAAGATGAGTTTTGCTCCACCATGCTCGTTGGAGCCAAAGTGTTTGGGACTTGAGATGAGCTTGGCTTATCTTCTTCACTTTGCTTTTTAGGAAAAGGTTTCCCCCTTGGAATGTAACCAGACTTTTGGGCCTTCTCCAATGTGGTGATTTTATTCATAACTATCCTTTCCTGTGAATGGACCTCTTCACTAAGATTTTCCATCTTTTTGAGGATGGCCAGAAGGTTTTCCTCATGTTCATCTTTAGATTTTTCCTTCTCAGCCTCAATTTTGGTCTTAGGGAGGTCGTTGGCATCCATTCATGGGATACATAGGTTTTCTTCAACTTGTATTGCAATTTCTTTAGCCTCAGCCAATGTAGAAGTTTTCTTATCTCTCAATGCATATGTCAGGTGGCCACCTACAACTTTAATAAATTTGTCAAGGATATTGGCATCAGAGGGTTTTAGGTAATTAAGGATATCTCAGACTACCCTATCAAACTTTCAAATGAATTCTCGGATGTCTTCCTTCCCTTAGATATTTGATAAAACTTCTCAATGTTAAAGGTTCCTTGGGCATTGCACGACCATCTCTTCATGAATAGATCCTCAAATTCGTCAGAATCTTAGATGCATGCTGGGGGAAGACTAAGGTACCATTCTCTTGTTTGTCTCTCAAGTGATAAATCAAAAAGCATCATGAGCCTATCTTCATCAAAGATCATCTTAGGGGACATGTGCCAATAGAATTCTTCGACAAAGTCACAGACACTCATGGTAGCATTGCCTTTGAAATTGGGTAACCGTTAGTTGTATTTTTTAGGTAATGGTTTAAGATCGTCACTCAATTTCGAAGGGGCAAAGACACTGACCAAATGTCTTTCACTCTTGGTCAACTTGGATTTGTTAGTGGTAGAACTAGTTGCCATTTTTGGGGTAGGATCACTGACCTTCTCAAATTTAGGGAGAAGAGTGGTTCCAATAGGTGATGGAGCTCGTTCATTCCTTTTTGCAGCAACCCTAGTTAAAGGAGGAATATTATCGCCTTCAAGCAAACTAGGGATTTGGACAATGAGTGGAGTTGCTAGAGGAATAATAAAATTGTCGTCAATGAATCAATTCCTCAATGATTCACTAGGGAGGTAGGCCTGCTTCCTACCCAACAACAATGCCAGAAATGTTACCACTCAAAGTAGCAGGGGTCCTAAAAGGGGATCATTGAAGGGCTACTACCAGATTAAGGGCAACAATGGAGCAATAACCCACTGTCATCTCGGCAATGGCTCCATACTCTTTATGGACTTTCACCAATGGGAGGAGACCCGATATAATAAGGACCACGAAATAAATAGTCCAATGTTAGGGTGAAGGTTGATCCTAAGGGGCCTATTCACAAGAGAGGCTCAAAAGAATAGCTTGCTTGCTTTGGAAGGCAAGGTTAAAGGCTCTTAAGGAAGGGCTCGAGGAGAATTTCAAGGTTTGAGTTTAGGGTATGTATCTTATGATGGAGGCCCTCAAACCCTAAAATTCTTGTGAAGGATTGGCTTCCAAGTGATCGTTGAAGAATTGTCTTCAATGAAGTATGGGACCACACGAGACGAAGTGGACCCGAGGTTAGGTCAAGGGGGGAGGGTTTAGCAACCAATGATATGCTTGATCTAATCGGAAGAGAGAAAGGGACCAAAGAATGAATTTCTTCGACCTCTTGTTGCAAGATTTTCAGCCTTCTACTGCAGATATGAAATTTCGGCCTTCGTGCACTTGCAACTGCCATTCGATCTTCCTTTAGAGCCTTCCTTTGACCTTTGCTTGCCTTTCCCTGACTTTTGGAGCTAAAGGATGACCCTTGGTGACCTTCGCTTGACCTCTTTGCCTTCTTTTCTGCAAGATCAAACTTATAGATGGAAGCCCTAGATCTGTTGCAAAAACCCTAGTCTTCCTTAGCACGTGTGAGAGAAAATTAGCCCAAACAAGAAACTTCTTCGTCCTTTTCCTTCTTCGCTGCCTTCTTCCTCTTCCTTCGCTAGAATGAGTGGTGAGTGAATGTGTCTCAAGGAGGATGGGTTCTCTTCTATTTATAGGCTCTTTAAGGTGGACGCGACTCTTTCTTTTAGGTCGACTTGCCAACTTCCAGGCCAACTTGGTCTTGGAGGGTATTCTAACACTTTTAAAGACAAATATTTTTCTTTACATGTTACAATGTGCTTGATGGGGTCTTCAACTTATGGCAATGACCCTTTTGACTTCTTAACCTAGGACCTGTTACCACTCAAACTAGCAGGGGTCCTAAAAGGGGATCTTTGAAGGGCTACTACCAAATTAAGGGCAACAATGGAGCAATAGCCCTCTGTCACCTCGGCTATGGTTCCCTACTCTTTACATACTTTAACTAATGCGAGGAGACCCGATATAATAAGGACCACAAAATAAATAGACCAATGATATGATGAGGGGTGATCCTAAGGGGCCTATTCACAAGAGAGGCTCAAAAGAATAACTTGCTTGCTTTGGAAGGCAAGGATAAAGGATCTCAAGGAAGGACTCAAGGAGAATTTCAAGGTTTGAGTTTAGGTTATGTATCTTATGATGGAGGCCCTCAAACCCTAAAATTCTTATGAAGGCTTGGATTCCAAGTGATCCTTGAAGAATTGTCTTCATTGAAGTATGGGACCACATTGGACCAAGTGGACCCGGGGTTAGATCAAGGGGGGAGGGTTTAGCAACCAATGATATGCTTGACCTAATCCGGAGAGAGAAAGGGACTAAAGAATATATTTTTAACACAAGGCAAAGTGAAGATCCCAATGAGGTATTTAGGCCTAAGGAAACCAGGCAAGATTGATCTTGAGGCTAGGGCTTGAGTTATCTCACAATCCCACTGTCGGAATTGCTTCAAAATTGGAGGGTGCCTAGGAGAAACCCCAACACAGAGGATGCCAAGAGGTCGAATTTTTCAGTGGGTGGTTTGCAAGATAAATGATGCCTTAGGAGACCTAGAGGGCTAGACCTAGAAAAGAAAGGGTGAGAAAAGGAAGGTAAGGTAAGGTGATCACCTTTATGGTGGACCAATGCCTAATTCTTTGGGGAGATTTGGAGTCAAGAGTAATTATGACTATGGATGTTGAATTTTCAATGTCAAGGAGGCCTCAAAGACAACTTCGCATGACATTAGGGCAACAACAAAAGTAACTTCAAGAGCTTTATACTTTGTTTTAAATGGCTTATCAAGATGAATTTCAGTGAAGAAGCATCTCTAGGAACATTCTTTCATTATACATGGCCCATACATCAAGCATCACTATCTAGAAACCCAATTTCCATAACTTCACATAAATGGATGCAACAAATGAGCCCTAGTATAGTGAAATCCCAACAACAATGTATGTGACAAAAATAGAAAGAGAAAATAGCATTAAATTGTACTTACATGTATTAAGAGTATATCCAACCATCAACACTTTGCCAATCAAGAAGCTCCAAGACAAGAGAAAATAATCCAAACATCAAAATTCAGTCCATGCGCCAAAAATTCATCCTCTAAGAAGGATAATGAAGTTCTCTAAAGAGATACAAGTCCAATTCAAGTGATGATGCTAAAATGAATTCACATCACTTGTATTACTATTTATACACTTCTAATGAGTTCGATTTAGTTAATTAGGACTACATTAGCCCCTATAATAAAATAATGTGTAAAATAACTAACCTTTGGTGACAAGCCCACCAAACTAGCTCATAGACAAAAGAATAAGCCTCTCAAGAGGTCGAATGATCAATAATACATGTCATTGGGCCTTATAAGAGGCCTAGTGAAGTCCATAGGTGCCATCATGAGAAACACGACTCCCAAAAGTAGTGGACCAGGGGTTGTCCCCTTGTTCTCCAAATAATAAACCTGAGGGCACACAAGTAACCTCATGGGTCTTCAAGTAGATCGAAGATGCTTGCAGACCATCTGCAAGGGCTCGGATGATGGTGTAAGTGATGTCACATCGTCATATAGACTCTAGGTCATATTTCAA
This sequence comes from Pinus albicaulis, assembly GCA_034641835.2. Classification (NCBI taxonomy): domain Eukaryota; kingdom Viridiplantae; phylum Streptophyta; class Pinopsida; order Pinales; family Pinaceae; genus Pinus; species Pinus albicaulis. The sequence goes on along the minus strand of CM076576.1, from coordinate 155,679,843 downwards.
GTGCATGGTACAATAGTGGGGTCGACTGTGTGTGGTGAACTAGGTGCATCTTCTTCGTCAAATAGGTGAATCTCTTGTAGTCTCTAAGCGTCTCTGGGGATCCATGGAGTGCTGTCTACTGCTGTGGAGGCCCATGGCTCTCTACCCACCCTACATGTGACAATGTAGCCCTTTGGAGGGTTAGGACCCTGTATTGGGAGACCAAACCCAAAATGGAGACCATATGCAATCCTGCATAAGATCCAATGCATCCCCTAGCCTTACATTACAATAAGTCATTTAAAGAAATCGAGTCAAAGAGCTTACAAACCATGGACAACAGGTGGGCACTTCATAATGGCGTGCCCTTCCATAGTGGGCTTTGGCATGTGCTGATGTCTCCAAGCCCCAAAAGGGGTTAACTAAGTACCCTATTAGGCAATTTCTACCTTTAAAGGGATAGTATGTCCAAGGTACATCCTTCAAATGGTGGTGGCGTGTGATAAGAGATGAATGGAATAGGGAATGAAAGGCACAATCTTGGGCTACATGTCGGGGTACAAGGGTAGCTAATAAAGGGAAGCCCACACTTGGGTATATAATGTATAGGAGGGAGTAATTGAGGTGCATGAGATACCTTGACATTGATTTTTCCACCTTTCTTTATATGCCTTTTTCTTTTTATGATTTTTCTTTGATTAACTGCTTGGGGCTCAAAGGTAAGAGGATGATGTGTAAGGTATAGCAATGGATACCCCTTTTAAGGTAGGGTAGTTCATTGCCCACCAGGGGTTGGGACCAATGTTGCACGAAGCGGGGATGAAGCGGGGATGCTTTTTGGAAGCAGATACGTAGAAGCGTCATTTCACAAAAATCTAGGAAGCGAAGCGTCTTGGAACCGTCTACTATATATATATATATATTTATATTTATATTTTTTTGTATTTATATTAAAAAAACATTCGAAATACCAAACTAGTTGTAGAAGATATGAAAACATGCATATTTGTATACAAATCAAGATAGATATGGCATCCATTGTACATCAATGGTTAATTATTTGAGCATCAACCATTTAAAATCTAGATTCTTCTCCTCTTGTCTCGCCTTTGCCTCTACCTCGATTGTCTAGGGATATTAGTCAACATTTCCCAATTTTAATCAAACTACCTAATCCAAGCCTCAAAATATGGTGGAAAAATCTTAACGTGCTTGATCAATGATTTGGACCTGATTGAAAGGTAATTTTTTTCTAACGCCATGACAAAGGAGTTCAACAATTAACACCACCAACACTAGGGTACGTGAGCACATAGAGGGCTTGGTGCTCTTGATTAAATGCCAATCACATACCCTCATATATGATATAATCTAATGAAAAGACATAATCTTATTGATCCTGAATTACTTAAAACTGTTAAGTCTGTTGAATTTTGAATAGGATATGAAATTCTATTTTTTCCATATGAAGCCCGATGGGGCTGGGTGATGGCCATGGGTATGGGGTAGAGCTCATGCATTTGGCTTTTGCCTACGTGCTAAATGTGCTTGTCCCGACCATCTTTTGTATTTTGTGGTACATTTTCCTATTGAATGTGACCAGTTATGCTTTTACCTTTCTTTTCAACTGCATCAACCTCCGGGGCATCGTTTCAAGCCCAACCCAAGGTGTGGGTAAGGGGAAGGGGAGGCTAACCCTATGTGGACTCAGGTGAGAAGAATAATAAATGGGGCTATAATCAATGGAATGGGATTAATGTATGTGGATGAGGGAGCGGGACCACACAACCAAAATCGGGGTTTCCCATGTAGTACCACCCTAAAACCCAAAGTTCAGTAAAGGAGATCTCACGAGACTAAGATCCAAGGGTAACATCCAAAATAGGTCCAGGGGACAAAAGCACAAACCTGGCCTACTCTTTTCGTCAAATCCCCCCATTATTCCATGCCTAGAAGTGTCCATGATAAGCAAACTACAATACTCAATTACCAAATGACAAGGCATACCTTTAGGTTCGAGAGGCCCACCTTCAAACATACGATCATGACAGATGGGTGAGGGACCACATAGTTGGCTCAGGTGGCGAAGAAATGTCTGAACGAGCTAGTTGGTGGCTGCTGGCTGCCAATTGGAGACCATCTTGGAGAAAGTTTTTTCCTAGGGATATCACCCACAAAATGGTGGGTAACAAGACCAACCCTAGAAGCACTTGGTGGGTGCTTGACCTATAAAATAAAATATCTTGAGCATGAAACCCATGCTCCAAAATAATAATAACAAATTTTCTTTCATTTTATAATTTACAAGTATCAAAAGTACATTTCATTCTTATGAAGATCAAACCTAGTTACACATTTTTCAACACCATGGTGAGACAAAACCCCATCTGGGCCTTGGATCAATTTCTAAGTGTGTGGTGCAACTATGTAGCTAGCTGGGCAAGGTGGTTCAGGTGCATCATCATCATCAAATAAGTGGGGCACAAGCAAGCAATGAGTGGTGCTGAAGGATCCCATGACATGGCTATTTATTCTTTGCTATAATGGAGGCCCATGACTCTCAATGCACACCCCAAGATGAAGACCCAGTTGCAATTGTGTATCAGATCCAATGCGTCTCCTCACCTTCCAGTACAACAAATCATTAGTGTAATTCAACAAATGAGCTTACAAATCATGGAACCAAGTGGGCACTTCATAGTGGCATGCCATTCCATAATGGGCTTTAGAGTGTACAAGTATCTCCAAGTTCAAGAAGGAGGTTAATCAGTGACCCTCTTAAGTGGTTTCAACCTCTAAAGGAGTGACATGTCCATGTTACCTCCGTTATATGGTAGGTTTCATGTGATATAGTGATGGAACAGAGTGGGGCATCGGGAAAGGCTCCAAGCCACATGATGAGGGAAGCCCACACTTGGTGTATAGATGTAGGAGGGGGAAATCATGGTTCATGAGTTACCCCGACCTTTGTTTTTCCAACCTTCTTCATATGCCTTCTGCCTTTTATTGTTTTTTCTTATAAATTTGCTCGGGGCTCCAGAGAATAAGAGCATGATGTGTAGGATATAGTAGTGATTACCCCCTTAAGGTTGGGCAATTCATCGTCCACTACGAGTTGGGACAATCATGGGTTCCTTAGTGATGCATGGGGCCAATATGAGTGTTTTTAAGAACCAAGGTGATGGCCATGATGATAGGGGTAGAGCTCATGTTCACTTTTGCCTACGTGCTAAATTTGTATGTCCTGACCATCTTTTGCATTTTATGGTACATTTCCTGTTGAGAGTGGCCAAATTATGCTTTTTACTTTCCTTTTAGTTGCATCGACCTCCGGGGCATCGTTCCAGGCCCGACCCAGAGTGTGGACAAAGGGAGGGGGAGGCTAACTCCTTGTGGACTTAATGGACAAATGTGGACCTAGATGGGTGTTGAGAATATGGTAGGGCGGTGATTAATGCAAATTCTCTGCTTGATAATTGCTTGTGAGCTTACTTCTTTTACTTATGTCCTTTATTCTTAGCTTATTATATCTTTCATCAAGTCAATTATCAAAAACACAAGAGACACAAATTTAGGCTCTTCAAGCCAAGGCCAAAACCTCTCCCTCTTGGAGAGGAAAACCGACAAAAAATTCTTCTTATAGACTTTCATATGACAAGTACCATGACCATGACACAGACCCGAGACCTTGATATGCATTCAAGGCCTTGTCACTACTTCTCCAATGACTCCTTGAGCTTGTCCTTCATTCTTGCACCTTTCTGCACCAATCTGCACTGTTCAACACTAGCCTTAGAGAGCTCGGTCTCTAACCCATGATTTCTCCTTTATGTTGAATCCTTTTAGACTTCTTCTTATCTGTCTTTATGCCCAAAACATAGCTACGAGATTTTGCACCTTAGATCCTTCCTTCGACTTACTAGCAGCCTTGTTCTTTACATTTATTTCATACCTTAGATCATAGTCCTTGATCCGAATCTGTTCTTTTGCTGATTTGTCTTCAATCCGCAGATGTATCCTTCTTTTCTTGCTACGCTCTTCAGTCCTGACGCTCACATTAACAACAGACCAGTCTTCGCACTAAATACTGTTACTATCTTTGGACTTACCACAGTCCCTTCTGTGCATCCATCATATACTTGATCTCGCACTAATTGTAGGTGTATTTCTTTGATCTAATCTCAAACTTGCCCGCATTCTTCAGGTGATATATCTCTGTCCCTTCTACGCATCAATTGCAGGTGTATGTCATCGAGTTCATCTCAGACTTGTCCGAGTTCTGTACACTCAAATGACCGTAGAGCTACCTTATATATATGGACTTCTTTCATCTGTTTTAGGCCGACCCTACAATTAGTTTGTAGGCTGACTTGTCTACTGTTTCTAGGCCGACATGAATAACTTATCTTCCAACGTTAAGGAGGATGTCTTGAGGGCTGATTTGAGCATCATACTTGAGCTATTTTCTTCACGGTTTTATGACAAGGTCTCGAGGCATATTCTTTTGACTAGACTCTTCATATACATGACTCTTAATTACATTTATAACCAGAAGACAAAACCTAATAGACATCAAGAAGAAGTCTATTGACCTTGTTGTCGCACAGAATGTCTAGGCACCGCGACAATAGCTTAGATCGGGGGCTGTCACCCTGATCCCCAATCTCTCTATTTAAGCTGTCTCCTTGCAGACTAAGTGGGGTAGACCCTAATGAAATGAAGAAGAACTGATTGGAAACCAACCAATTCAGGAGACACAGTCAAATGACCAAGTACTTGTTAAGATTTAACAAGATTTTACAAATTCGATTAGATTAAAAGTTTAAGACCAGTGCCTTATGGAGTCAATTATCCTGTTATGAAATTAGGACCAAGTAGCTGATAGATAGTTGCTGCTATGCAATGATAATGCATAATGAAAGGAAAATGATTTGAATGAGTGAGATGAAACAAGTTTCGAAGATGAAAGGTGATGTTAAAAGCCTTAAAACTCTTAGGTTAAGAATAATCTGATCTAACCACTAAGTACTTAAGTGAATATGCCAATTATGAAGATGCCCAAATTATTACTCAATTGAAAGACATACAATTTGTCACAGATCCACAATAAGATATCAATCACACTTGAAGAATTTCCCAAGACTTAAATATTCAATAATGATTCAATAATTCAAGTAAATGAAACCATACTTAATTACAAATTAGACAATTTTAATCGATAGAAAATGTTTCAAAACTCAGATGCTAATGATCATCAACCCCAACTGAAACATATGAAATTTACTAGCACTTAAATCTCAGTAATTATTCATCCAGATATACCATGAAAATTTAACGCTAATAAAACAACTTCGTCAGGCAATTTATGGATTAAATGATATTCTTAAATAATGCAAATCCAAAAATTAATTTTTCTCTATAGTCAAACTTACGATATTAAAAATTAAATATTTGTTAACTATAGAAATTTCTCCGCAATTAAATGTCTTTGCAAAATAGATCAAAACCCCAAATGTCCCAATTTTTTTGATTTTCCAAAACCTTTATACAAAAAAGATTAAAATTTAAACGATAGACGAATCTTTGATTTTAAAAATTTTTAAAGTTAGGATTAGATTTTTTGAAGTTTTTGAATATTTTTAAAAGTTAATGAACTTAAAATACAAATCTAAAACTATTATACAAATTTAAAAGAAATGTTAAAAGCTAATAAAATTAAAAAAAAATCACAATTTGAAATGTTAATAAAGACATCAAAAAGTTCAAATCTAAAAAACTTAAAATCAAAAGCTAAAGTTAAAGTTAAATGTTTTTTATGTGAATGTTTTTTTAAAGTTTAAAATTTTTAAAATCAATCTAAAAAAATCAAATCGAAATGTTACAAGTTAAATGTTTTTTTAATTTTTTAAATGTCAAATCTAAGAATCAAATTTGAAATGTCAAAAAATCAAACTAGTAAAAAAAAAAAAACGCAATCCAAATGTTATACAACAAAAATAAAAGGTTAAATGCTACGCTAATGATCAACCTCTACAAATAAAAAAAGAAGAAGAAATTTTAAACTTTACAAAATTGAATTCATTAAATCTAAGTGAAATGTTAAAAAAATTTAAAAAAGTCGAATGTAATTTTTTATTTTATTTTATTATTTTATTATATATATATATGTTTTTTTTTTATTGTTATGTGTTAGGTTTGCGTGCAGGTCCAAAAGTCGCAGCGTGAGGAAGAGGAGGCAGCCAACAGGGAAGACTGCTAATCAAGCAAGGGAGCTGCCGGCAATAGAAGGGTCGAGCAATGAGATGAAGGGGCTGCGGACAGAAACCGGAAGGAAGGGATGCAAGGGGAGCAGCGAAGGGTGAGCGCAAGGAATGCGGATAGAGGCAGCGAGAGAGCAGAGATATAGCGAGAGGAGTTGAGGAAGATGGCAGCATAGAGGGAGGAGTTGCAGACAACGAAGGGAAAGGGCAGCAATGGGAGGACGCAATGAAGGCAGCGTGAAGGGAATGGAATGCGACTGGAATGCAACGTACAATGAAAGTGTAAAGGAAAGGAGTAGCGTGCAGCGAGAAGGAAGGGAGAAATGCAGGAATGAGGGCAATGATGCAGATCTGGAAAAAATGTGGCAGAAAAGCACTAGGGTAGACAAAGAGCATGCAGGTAGCTGGTGCATCAAAATATTTAAATTCAAATTTTTTCCGTTTGTCTAGAAATTTATTTCACACAAAAGTTTAGATCTAAAATTTCGACTTGAATATTCCTGCAAAAAATGAATGCACCTGCAAATATATAAACCTTGAGGCACAATGCTGGCCAGATCTGCAACCACATTCGATCCTGAGACCAGATCTTACCCTCCAGGGCCTAGATTTGGCTCAGATCTAAAAAAAATTCTTTGAAAAATCTCCCACTACAACCTGCACAAAACCAGATACAAGAGACCCAAAAACCCAGTGTATACACAGAAAATAAAAACCCCAAAACCTCGATGAGTTAAAAGAAAATAACGATATTTACAAATCTACAATGCTATTTTACAGATTAAGGCCCTGATGGCCAGATTTAACTTTAAACTCGATGAAAAGATTAAGATAAGTTTTTATTTTAGGTACAAGCCCTAGAAAAGCCCTGCAAAAATGAAATTTAATGTAAGCCCGGGGAATTAGATCCGGAGGGCTTTTCAGATCTTATCTCCTTGGGAGTCAGTTGGTCTAACCGAGGACTTCCCCAAATGCCCAATTCTAAATTCGAAAGATTTCTGCACACTTAAAGTGAAACTGTTAAATCAATAGAGAAATAAGATAAAAGATACAATTTTCAAGAGTTAGAGATAGCTGCTAACTCAATCCAATTAATATTCCTAACCTAAATCCAGTAACCTAAGCAAGATACCTGTGCAATAGATTACTCTACAAGAGCCATTATTCAACAATTCGTTAAAATAATCACTAGTAGAATATAAAGAACAAGTTTACCATAAAATGCTGAAGAGGAACACCACAATCAAAATAAACCCCAAAGACATCATTTGTATTATTCTAGAAAATATCACAGGAGAGCTTCAAGAGCAAGTACACGATCAAGAGATCGGATCCTTGAAAGATTGACAAAGACCTCTAATTTATAAGATAAAATCTCCAACGGCTAGTTCGGTTGGTCCATGTCAAAGTAATCTCGACCATTTAAAAAGATTTAATCATCTTTTAATCTCGTTTGTCAAAATTATAAATTTTTGAGGAAATTCGAATTTATCATTTAATTCCTTTTTAATTAACTCAAAAATAATATTTTTGAGTTAGTTACCTCAAAAGTTTGACTTTGACTTAACCACCAAGGCCCAAAGGTCCAAAATTTCTTGAAATTCTCAATATTCCCTTGGCCTGGGACATTTAAAAATTTATTTTTAGGGACCCACGAATTTTTCCTTTGAAGAATTTTAAATCACCTAGGACTTAAAATTAATTAATTTTCTGGCTTAGGAATTTTAATTTAATTTGGCCAGAAAATTTAATTAATTGGCTGAGAGGGGATTTAATTATTTTTCCAACCCTCTTTACATAAGATAAATACATTTGGACACATGAAGGGGGAAAACCCATTCGTGATAGACCCTCAAATAGATACCCAACTTTGCAACTCAACATGATCTAGTAGACCAAGTAGCTTGTAATAAAATAATCTAGCCAATTAGCTAGGATTATTCCCAAACTTCTTTTACAAAGACTCGATAGAAAACACTAGGACTCATTTAGCATCTTGACGACAAAATCCACCCTAGCTTTGGGGTGAGGCTGGAAGGAAAAACTCTTCTGATCACTTGTGTCAAGAAACACAAATGAATCAGTGAGACAAAAAACTTCTTAGGACAGAAATCGTCACCAAAATACTAGCCTTACCTAGGTCGTTACATGGATGATGGTCTTACTTAGATCATTTACATCATAAACATGCAGAATGTGTTTACATCATTTAGAAAACTATCGTCTAACGATGAAATCTGAATGGCGTGAACACCTCGAACATGATAAATCCCATTGCGAAAATGGGGGTGTAGTGCTATGGGGTCGTTGAGACAGAGTGGTCAACAGACCTATAATAAAACCTTGCTCATGAAAACCATGAGGCAAGCATACCAAAAGTATATATTATTATCTTTGTCTTCTTCTTTATATAAATACATAATTACATAGTCAATATGAAGATTGATCCTAGTTACACTTTTCAACACTCCCTCTTAATTAGGGAGGTATTCATATAGGTACATGGTCACTTTCAAACTAAAGAATCTCATAAGAAGAATCGGATTGGTAATCACATCTGTATAACATCATATCAAACCAACATTGTCCTAGTGCAAGGCCTTGACTAACAACCCCATCTCTCAACGAGACAATGGGCTACAATGTTGGTGAGACACATGACTTATAGACACCATAGTCATTGTCTCTCCAAGGTACGTACTCCATCCAGGTGTTCCCAAAGTATGACCTTTCTTGGACTATTCTTCTCTTGGGTAGCCAGCCCTCAAAGAATATCGGTCCTCGACTACTCTTATCTTGAATGCCCTATAACATTCTCAAAGAGTATCAAATGCCAAATGATTACCCAATCTTCCATTCTGTCTTCCAGGTGAAGACCAGAATGATGTGTCTATCTATTCTCTCCACATGGCCTTCACTAAATTACCACTGTAAGTCCTGGTCTAGTGCATGACACATGCATTAGAGAATCATATATGTCACTCCCTCTTAACTCAGGAAGGACATACTTCAAGTTTCTTCCAAGCAAGAAACTTACTACCAGGCTCCCTCTCAACCAGGGACTTGCAACAGTGATGGTGAGACACCCAATTGCTCATGAAGAATTCATCCCCTCGATCTCATGGATTTCGATATTGAGGAATTTTCAACTTTTGGCTTCATAAGACACATATCATCAATCACTTTCATCGGCGAGTCATGTCAACTATTAGAAAGTGATCAGTCTTCCTCATCTGGTCCACCTTTATGCCATACTGCTTTCCTTTGAACCATCTCTCAAAGATCTTACATCCTTCTGCATGATTGGGAGTTGTGCATAAACTTATCCAGATAAACATATACATAAGAACCTTTTAAATCAAAAGTTACCTTAGTGATGATCTTTCACCATGACATCTTCCTGTAGGCATCGACATCCTCTATTCAGATTGACACATCTCCTAAAGATATGTCTTGTCAAGGGTCTTCTTGTTTACCATACTTCTATCAGAGTCCACATATCTTCCCAGGAGATCTTCTAGTCACATTTTCTTGGCTTCTGGATGATAACCTTCTCTTTACATGGTTGCACTTCATGATCTCTTCAATTCTTTCTACGCACAACTTCATACCCAAGAACTTCCAATATCCAATTCCTTGTTTGTATAAAACCACCTCATATTCCATATGAGGGCATATTTAATTTCATCTGTTAGTGGCAACCTGTGCACCGTAAGAAATCCTCCTCCATAGATCATACTTATAAAGATAGAAGTCTATTACCTGCAACCAAATGACATGATTTCATAGCATTCAGTGTTAGCATATAAATATATGTACCTCATACCTTTTCCCTTTGAATCATCCTGTAGCAATTTTACTAGAATGAAGAACTTCATTCCCTTGACCTACTTCATCAATATGTCATCATATCCTAATCCCAGAATTCTCTAACATAGAATTCTCGATGAAACCTTTTTCTTTCTTTCTAACCAGAGAATCCATAGACAACTCCATTAGAAAATATCAACACCTCTTTCCATATTGATCATTGAATGATGACCCTTGATTTTGATGACTACCTTCCATCAATGTTGTTTATCAATGAGGTTTTCAGGAGCTGCTTCACCAAGTGCTCCTTCCATGCTTCTATCATGATGCTATTAATATACATTGCTTCCTATTATTTTACAACCAACAGAAATCCCTAGCGGAGAAAGATGATCATAGAGATCTTTCACTTTCTTCTTCTTAGATTTCTTTGCATCAAGTTCTTCCCTTTTATTTGTGACTTGGGCTTCTTCCCTTTTCCTCTTGTCCTTTCTAAATTTAGGACAATCTCGTTTATAATGCCCAAAATCATTACATCCAAATCATCGTGCTTTGCCCATATTTCTTCTCTTATTCTAAGGACCAAATTTCTCGAATCTTCCTTTCTTCCTGGACATGGCTGCAAAGGCTTGATTCCCTTTACTTGATCCTGTATCAGATGTGGCTTTCAATCTTCATTCTCCTATCTTACTTAGTCCTTGGAATGGCATGGCTTCTTCTTTCCCATATATGCTTGAAGTGAAACCTCTCCATTCTTTCAGTAGAGCATTTTGTACAATAGTGAGTATTTCTCCATCAGACATTACTTCTCCCAATTTCTGTAGTTGGTCTCATATTGCGAAAATTTCCATCAGATATGGAATTATTCCTTGCTTTCTTGACATTCTCAATTTGTATAGTTTTTGTCCCAGGGATATTATTTCCTTTGTAGAACCTTTCGAGAACAGTTCCACCAATTTATCAAATATTTCTTTTGAGGATTCTAGCTTTGATACATTGGGAATGAGAGAGTCCTTTATGGATTCTATAAGAATCCTTCAGGCTCTTATTTCTCCCTTCATGTATTTGATATATGCTAGAGTGTCTTCTTTTGGAGGTTGAATTGTAGTTCCTTCAATGAAGCCCATAACTTCATTTTCAATTAGATTCAAATCTATCCTTTTATTCCGTGCACTAAAGTTTGATGACCCAACCAATTTGTTGCTTTCTATACAATAAGTCATTTTGACAGATTTAGATAAGGTCATAAATACTTATTTGAGTAAGATGGCTTTCTTCTTCCAGCAACTTCCTTGATGATGATGAAGATGAAGTGAGGAACCTCTTCTTAGATTGAATTCTCTAATTTAGGTGATCTTGGATCCTTGATGACAAAGGATGTCTCCAAAAAGATGATATCTCTTTCAACAATGTCTTGAATATAAATATTTGATGGCAAATATTATTTTCTTGAAGAGTGGATCCTTTGAATGAGATTGAGGTCTTCTTGAAATGGCTTGAGAATCTTTCTTGCAAACTGATTTGACTTTTTGACGTAAACTTTGACCTTGACTTTAATTCTTGCTTCCTTGAGTGTCTCTTTGCTAAGTAGCCCTTAACTTTAGCACCTTAGCTCTGATATCATGGTGAGAATATGGTAGGGCAGTGATTAATTCAAATTGTCTGCTTGATAATTACTTGTGAGCTTACTTCTTTTACTTATGTCCTTTCTTCTTAGCTTATTATATCTTTCATCAAGTCAATTATCAAAAACACAAGAGACACAAATGTAGGTTCTTCAAGCCAAGGCCAAAAGCTCTCCCCTTCGAGAGGAAAACCGACAAGAAATTCTTCTTATAGACTTTCATATGACAAGTGCCATGACCATGACACAGACCCTAGACCTTGATATGCATTCAAGTCCTTGTCACTACTTCTCCAATGACTCCTTGAGCTTGTCCTTCTTTCTTGCACCTTTCTGCACCGTTCAACACGAACCTTAGAGAGCTCGGTCTCTAACCCTTGATTTCTCATTTACGTTGAATCCTTCTAGACTTCTGCTTATCTGTCTTTATGCCCAAAACAGAGCTACGAGATTTTTCACCTTAGATCCTTCCTTCGACTTACTAGCAACCCTGATCTTTTCATTTATTTCATACCTTTGATCATAGTCCTTCATCCAAATTTTTTCTTTTGCTGATCTGTCTTCAATCCGCAGATGTATCCTTCCTTTCTTGCTACGCTCTTCAGTCCTGAAGCTCACATTAACAACAAACCAATCTTTGCACTAAATACTGTTACTATCTTCGGACTTACCACAGTCCCTTCTACGCATCCATCATATACTTGATCTCGCACTAATTGCGGGTGTATTTCTTCGATCTAATCTCAGACTTGTCCACATTCTTCAGGTGATATATCTCTGTCCCTTCTACGCATCAATTGCAGTTGTATGTCATCGAGTTCATGTTATACTTGTCCAAGTTTTATACACTCAGATGACCACAGAGCTACCTTATATATATAGACTTCTTTCATTTGTTTTAGGCCGACCCTACAATTAGTTTGTAGGCCGACTTGTCTACTGTTTCTAGGCCGACATGAATAACTTATCTTCCAACGTTAAGGAGGATGTCTTGAGGGCTGATTTGAGCATCATACTTGAGCCATTTTCTTCACGGTTATATGACAAGGTCTCGAGGCATATTCTTTTGACTAAACTCTTCATATGCATGACTCTTAATTACATTTATAACCAAAAGACAAAACCTAATAGACATCAAGAAGAAGTTTATTGACCTTTAATAAAACCTTGCTCATGAAACCTATGAGGCAAGCATACCAAAAATATATATTATTATCTTTATCTTCTTCTTTACATAAATACATAATTACATAGTCAATATGAAGACCGATCCTAGTTACACTTTTCAACAATGGGAAATATGTGAAAAGGGGTTATAATGAGCAAACAAAAGTGATGTATGTGGTGTCGGGAAGCGGTACCACGCAACCAAGATTGAGATTTCCCATGTAGTGTCACTCCTAAAGCTAGTGGCCCATAAAGGAGATCCAATGGGACTAGTGTTGATTTGTGGTAGCATCGGATGTGCTCTAAGTCTCAAACTTTGTGGAGAGGCTCAGACACATGTATTCCACATAACCCAGAAATTGTTTTGGGAAATTCCACCTAGAGACAGTTTTATTTGACAAATTAATTATTTTAGTGAGACCCTAAGTCTAAACTTCGGAAATTAAAATAATTAGTGGGTATTAATCTAAACTGTGGGTGAAACTTCTAGAAAAAGTAGATCAAATCAGAATGTAATCTTAGCTGTTGATTGGAGATTTAATCTAGGCCGTTGAAGTCTCAACAAGAAGACTATAAAGAAGACTTGAGGGTCATTTAGAAAGACACATCGAGAGATCAAGAGATCGAATTATTTGAAGTGAGCAGTGCTCATAGGAAAACTTTGATCGAAAGATTCTCACGTAGAGAGGGGCAGAAGCAGTTTTGGTCAGAGGATCTTCTTCGGGGCCAAGAATACTCAACAGATAGGCAGAGAAAGACGCATAAGAGGCAACACAGTGCCCAGAGAGGGTGACGCAGGGCCACAAAGGCCACACGCAGAGGCAGTGCAATATTCCCAAGTAGAAGTTCGAGATTTAGCTGGGAGATCAAGATTTTGAGCCAGGAGGGTTGGAATCGAGTTTCTTGGGGGCTGATCGATCCAGCAGAGGAGGTGACACATTTTTCAGAGGTCCCCATCTAGGCCTGCGCAATTACTGCGGAAAGGCAGCGTAGAGGGTGCTAGGGTTTCGTCAGTTCAACTACCAGATCAACCGAGACTTGCAGAGTGAGGTAATCTCACAAATTTTCTTCTGCCGAGCGATACTCTCTGTACTGTATTGCCAACAAGGCATCCAAAGATTGTATTAAGAAATAAATATTGCTTAATAATAGAACCCTCAGATCTGCTGCACTGGTTTTCCCGTATTGGGTTTTTTCGTGGACGTTTGTCCAAAAACAACGGTGCCCTGTGTGATGTTTTTCTTTTGCTCAGTTTCTTGTTTTGCATATTAATTTAATTAAGTGAAGGCTGCATCAGTAATTGCTTCAGTATTTATAGAAGAAATCTGCAAATAACTTGTTAATGTAATTTACAAGTAGGTGAAGTTAATTTAGTTTGCTGCAGTAGGATTCTAGATCTAGGAGTTGGAATTTTCAGATGGTATTAGAGCATTCTAGGTGAAACAAGAAGAGTAGAGCCAACGTTGAGCAGGAGGCCGAATAGCTACAGAAAGCAACAGTTCGAATCCCTAGAGGGATTGCGCAGTCCAGGCCAGAAGGGTGAAGTTTCGTGGAAAGTCTCTCTCTGAGTGAGTCGACAGAGAGGGAGGACTTCTAGATTGAGATTTTTCCGAGCCATTATGAAGCAGCGCAGAGTTGGTGGGACGCAATTTTCCTGCAAGCTATTTTTGCTGGGCAAAAAGTCATTAGAAGAGAAAGAAGAAGCATAATGAGGGAATTTTCTTCCTTAGGAGTTCCTAGCCACGAAATTCCATTTTTTCGTGATTTGAGCAGCAGATCCGAGCGGCATATCTACAAGCTCTAGCAAGGAGTGGTTAAGCCAGTCAAGTGCTGCGTAGAGGAGGAATAAGAGGGAGCAGATTCGACATTCTTGATGGCCATGGCAGCTCATGGGCTTCGAGATTAGGACCAGTTGGACGGAGCCTCCAACTACGTGATCTAGTAGGCAAAAATTACATGCCTTCTAGATGAATACGATCTCAAGCTTTTTGTGGCGAGTACGGTAGCTGTCCCTGCAGATCCATATCCGCTGAAGAAGTACACAACTAACATGGCGAAGGCGAAGAGGCTACTCCTTGATGGAGTCAAAGATCACATAGTGTCCCACATATCCAGGAAAGACACAGCCAAGTAGATGTGGGAAGCCTTAGCAGCACTATACAAAGGATCTTTTGAACAACGGAAGATGTACTTACATTAGAAATTGAGGATGATGTAGATGCAGAAAGGGGAGCATATAGATCCGTTTCTCTTGAGGCTTCAGGAAATCCATGATCAACTAGCAGCCGTGGGGTCCATACCTTAGCCTACCGCAATGGTGAGGCTGGCTCTCAACGCAGTCACAGAAGAATGGCAGGTTTTTGTCTAGAGCATCGTGGAGCGATAACATGCGATGGCATTGCTCGAGGGTAAGCAATTTTGGGGAGAGGAGGCTATAATGTCCCGAAATTTTGGATTACTAGACGAGGTGGTTAGGAGGATTTTCGAGAGTTTGTGTCAACCTGGTCATAGAAGTAGGATTACTCCATTGGTGGGCCCAAAGGGTTTTAGAGGAGTTTTATGGTTCCGATTGGGATCGCTTACCATATTTCATCATCGAGATCAATTCTGCACGGTTTGCTCTTGGTTCTGTTACGTTCTGACGACTTTCGTAAAAAGGCGTTAATAACAGGCATATTTTGATTATCTATGCTTAAGGTGTTGTTTCAAGATGATTACTTGGAGAAACTTCTTGGTGTAATAGTTCGTTGGAATCGAGGTGAAAAGATCTACATGGTAAAATGATAAATGGGGCTTTGGGTGGCCAGTGTGACCACAGAGGTGAATTAAACATTTTTCGACATTAGAAGTGACTTTAATTAGTTTATAAAAGTCACTTTATTAAATAAAGAAAGTAAAAGTGCTTTTAAATATTTAATTGGAGGGAAAAGGTAAGTGAGTTATAAAAAATCCAAAAGAAAAGAAAAAAGGGGCAGGTGAAGGTGAAAAGACAATCCTAAACTCATTAAATAAAGAAAATGAGGAGACTCTCCTCATTCGTGAATTGTGTGTGAGTTTGGAGAAAGAGCTCTTTGAGAGAGTTTGAAGGAGACGCTGAGCTTTTGGAACTCTAGCTGCCATATCAGACTTTGGTGTTGCAATGAGAAGCCCTAGTTTGGGATTCGAGAGTGAAATCACTCAGATTTCACTGTTGAGCTACAATGGAGCGCAATATTTGCCAAAGATTATGAGCTGGAAGAGGTATTATCGGTTGAATCTCCTACTCAATTTATTTCAATTACCTTTCAGGTTGAAGACAGAGTTGGAAGTCGATTTTTTCCAGTCATATCAAGAGCCAAGGCATTGCCAATAAAATAGGAACAATTCTCCCTCACTCTGCTGGTTGAAATCTCTAAAGCAAAAGTTGGGTTGAAGAAGCAAATGCAGTAATGAAAACCAGCCACCATTAGCACCAGTTCCTGTTGAAATTTGGTTACCGGAGGACAGGTGGTTTCTTAAGTCTTTGATCTTTGGCCTAGGGAAAAGTGTCTAAAAGAATTTAATTTTTCTCCTAAAGTGACTTTATAAAGTTATAAAGTCAAATCTAATTTAGAAGTGACTTTAAGTGATAAAGTTACTAAGTCTAATTTTAAAGTGACTTTAATAAAGTCAATGTGAAATTAGAAAGGGAAAAGTGACTTTGGAAATAAATGACTAAGTGGGTCTTTATTAAAGTGGGGTGAATTAAAAAATAGAAAGTGAGATTGAAATGAACATTTAATCTCAGCCCTAGATCTAAAGCTATCTCAGCAATTAGATTTAGGGATTCTCTAAAAGTCACTTAGGGTTAGGTTAAATGAGGAAAATGAGGGAAAATGTCATTTATTCTTTCATGAGCAGATTGAGAGAGGAGAGAAAGCAGAAGAGAAATTTCTGAGTGGAGGGAGAGCATCAAAAGACACAACAAATCCATACAGCAGGAGGGCACACTTCCCAAGGTAGAAAATCCGTACATCAACATTTATTGGCACGGTTATTGAGGCAGGAAATCCGTACAGCAGTTTGCACGCATTTCGAGGAAAGGACAATGCTGTTTTCAAGGAGAAAAATCATCAGTTAAGGGCACAGTTTTCGAGGCAGATTTTCTGGGCACAGAAATCGAGAAGGGACTGCTGTCATGTTCGTATAGTTTTGTACAGTTTTGTACAGGCAATTTCTGGTATGTTTTTCGAGGCAGCAAGTACAACATTTATTGCTATAATTTTTTCCTGTAATTTTCTGTTTGCTGTTTGGCACGATTTTCAAGGTGGAAGGTGGCACGAAAATCGAGATAAGTGGTTTTTAGTGTTTGTTGTAATTTTTACTGTGTATTGCTGTTCACTGTAAAAGCATTTATTAGAAATAAGAAGAAGCTTTCGAACTAGTTTTCCCCAAGAGTTGTAAGGGGTTTTTCCAAGTCAAGTTGACCAAAAATCAGCGTGTCAATTTTTTGTGTGGCTGATTTATTTTTCTGAGTTTTATTTCTGCATTTCAGCATTGTGAAATTTTCAGAATTTGTGTTTTCAGAAAATATTTATTTTTCCAGCTTGTTGAATTGAATGTATGGCTATGGGAATGGGCATTTAACTTTATGGGAGAAATGAGGAAAAACTGAAAAACGGGGTTGGGTTATCAAATTTCTGAATGGTATCAGAGCTATTTTGCTGAAAAGTGCAGTTTGGGACAAGAAGAAGAAAAATTACAGCAAGTTGATTTTTCACATAGAAAATAGTACCTTTGCTACAACAGTGTTATTTTCAGTTTATTAGGACAACAAGCATGTCTTTGGGCTTGAGGGTGGAGGGTAGGTTGGATGGGCATAGTAACTACAGTGTATGGAAGGAGAGAATGCAGAGCATCTTTGAGGAGGCAAAAGTATGGGATATCATGGTGCATACTTCACAGAACCCTATTAATATGTCTGCTGACCCTGATGAGTTGAAAATATTTAATAAAAAGAATAACAAGGGTAATAGATTGATTCTGGATGGAATCAAAGACCATTGCATTCATCATGTGAGAGGAAAGAGATATGCTCATGAGATGTGGACAACATTGACCAATCTTTACCAGAGTACCAATGAGAACAGGAAAATGGTCCTAAGGGAGAAGCTAAAGACTATTAAGATGGGTAAGACTGATAGTGCAGCTGGATATCTCACAAAGATTACTAATGTGAGAGATGCATTGGTAGCAGTTGGAGAGGTCATTCCACCCACTGAGTTGGTGCAGATTGCAGTGAATGGCCTTCCCAGTTCATGGTTGAACTTTGCTGATGGGGTTTGTGCACGTGAGACCCTTCCCACTTGGGAGAGGTTCTGGATGATTGCATACATACAGAAATCAGAAAGAGCCAGCTTGGGGCAGCCAAACCAGTTGAGCAGGATGAGGATGTAGCACTGTTGGCAGGAGGCAAGAAAGGCAAGGGAAAGAAGCAAGCTTCCACAAGTGTTGGTGGGGGCAAAGGCAAAGGTAAAGGTAAACAGGGGAACACGCAGAAGGACCATTCCAAGGTGAAGTGTTGGAATTGTCAGAATATGGGACACTATGCAGTTGTGTGTCCGGAGAAGAAGAAGAAGGGGAAGAACCAGAGCTTGGCAGCATCAACAGAGATAGAGGACTTTACGGATAGCTTTGACTGGGAGTTTGGGTTCATTGCTTGTGAGTCCACTAGTGCAAGATCACCTGCCACGGAGGTTGAAAGGGAGTGTGCTTTTCCCTCCAATAGCGGAGCATCTTCAGGTATCTGGTATGTTGACAGTGGGGTCATATGATAGGAGTCTGTGAGTACTTCTCAGAGCTTTCAGAGAGTGGCACTGATATAGAGGTAGTACTCGAAGATGATAGCATTGTTAGAGCAGTCGGTGTGGGGACATTGACATTTGATAGGGAACCCAAACCTCCCTTGAAGGTGTCAGATGTTCTATATGTGCCAGGGATGAGGAAGAACCTCATATCCGTCTCAGCGTTGGAGGACAAACGATATGAGATATTGTTCAGGAGAGGACAGGTGCTGATATATCCTAGGGGCGCTCCAGCTGAGTCAGATAGAGTGATTGGTGTATGCCATGCAAAGGTGTACAAGTTTGCATTTCAACCCCTTTTGACATTGAGCAATAATACCGACAGTAGAGCTAGCAGTTCAGAGCTGTGCGAGATTTGGCACCGCAGGATGGGGCACATGTATCATGGAGCCTTGAGGACATTGCGGGAGATCACTAAAGGTGTCCCAGATTTCAGTACTGATCACTTTGATACATGTAGAGGATGTGCTATGGGCAAGTTTGCCAAATCCCCTTTTCCCAACAGTGACAGCAGATTGACTGGGATACTTGATTTGATTCATTCCGATGTGAGTTGTTGGATGTCTCATGTTTCCTTGAGTGGGTATGAGTATTATGTTTTATTCATTGATGATCACTCTAGGAGGACCTGGATTTATTTCTTGAAGACCAAGAGTGAGGTCTTCAAGCGGTTTCAGGAGTTCAGAGCTCTCGTGGAGACTCAGACAGTGGAGGAGAGTACAACCTTGGTGAGTTTGTTGAGTATTGTGCAGAGGCAGGCATTAGGAGGGAGTTCACAGTTCCTTACAACCCCCAGCAAAACGGGGTTGCAGAGAGGAAGAGCAGATCTAGCGTTGGGGCTGCCAAAGCCATCTTACATGATCAGGGGTTACCATTGTTTTTGTGGGTAGAGTCCTGCAACACTGCTATATATTTGCAGAACAGGAGACCGCATTGTGCTTTGGGGCATGTGACTCCGGAGGAGGCATTTTCTGGGAAGAAGCTTGTTATTGGTCACCTTCGTATCTTTGGGTGTATTGCATGCTCCTACGTACCCAAAGAGAAGAGGACCAAGTTAGAGCCCACGACAGAGAAGGGTATCTTTGTGGGCTATAGTGAGACCTCGAAAGCCTTTCGGATTTATATTCCTACACAGAGGAGAGTTGTTGTCAGGCGGGATGTGAAATTCGAGGAGGACAGGGCTTTCGAGAGGTAACGAGAGATAGAGTATCTGGATAAGCCAAACCCTCAAGAGTCACTGAGTTAGTCGCAGGGATCAGGAGGATCCGGAGGTACATCGATTATGGTGTCAGGTCCATCAGTGAGCAGTGGCTCGCAAAGTCAGAGGGGTGGTACTTCGGGCAACATGCAGAGTAGTTCACTAGGGAGTCCACTGATGGATAGTTCACACGGTACTTCAGCATCTACAGGTTCAGGTTCAGGCAGGAGGACAACAGACAGACAGTTAGGAGTTCAGGCTCCTGATGAGGAGGAGGAGTTTCATTCTCCAGTGGGAGAAGTGTGCTCAGGGAAGAGGAATCCCAAGTGGCTTCAGGATACCTTGAGAGAGGCTACATCTGTTGCTGGGCCAAAGAGGCCGGTTAGAGAGAGCAGACCACCTGATAGGTTCTGTAGCTATATGGCAATGGTTGTCAACATCATTGACTCTGAGCCTTCTAGCTATGAGGAGGCAGCTAGCCAACATGTTTGGAGAGAGGCCATGCAGGAGGAGTATTCTTCTATCATGAAGAATGATGTTTGGGAGGTGGTGTCGAGGCCTAAGGGAAAATCCCTGGTTACTTCCAGATGGCTTTACAAGGTAAAGCATGCTGCAGATGGCAGCATTAAGAAATTCAAAGCAAGGTTTGTGGCTAGAGGGTTCTCCCAGGTAGAGGGAGTTGATTATGAGGAGACCTTCGCTCCCGTGGCTCGATATACTTCAATTCACTCCATCATATCGATTGCAACAGAGATGGGTTGGAAGATCCACTAGATGGATGTGAAAACAACATTTCTCAATGGCTTCATACAGGAGGAGGTGTACATTGAGCAACCATAGGGCTTTGAGGTGCATGGGAAGGAGTTCCATGTGTGCAGACTGAAGAAGGCCCTTTATGGCCTGAAGCAAGCTCCTAGAGCTTGCTACTCCAGGATAGATACATACTTGCAGGAGATGGGTTTCACAAAGAGTGATGTAGATCCAAACCTATACTTCATTATGATAGGTTAGGAGCCTCTCATTCTGGTGCTGTATGTCGATGACTTGGTCATTACGGGTGTAGAGAGAGTCATAGAGCACTGCAAGAGAGATCTTGCGTCGGAGTTTGAGATGAAGGACATTGGATTGATGCATTACTTTTTGGGTTTGGAGGTGTGGCAGGAGGAGGGGCATTTCTTCTTGGGGCAGGGGAAGTATATTGTGGACATCCTTGGCAGATTCCACATGGAGGATTGTAGACCCATGTCGACACCGATGATCACCAACTGGAAGAAGCTTCACGCTTCAGATTCCGAGTTGGTGGATCCCACATTGTATAGACAACTAATTGGTTCCTTGATGTATTTGGTCAACACCTGACCAGATATATTTTTTGCAGTTAACACGATGAGCCAGTTCATGTGTGAGCCCAGGAGGGTGCACTGGGTTGCTGCAAAACACATTTTGGTCTGGAAAGTGGATTATGGTCTGGATTATAGGCAGGGGGATGGAGTGAGATTGGCAGGTTACACTGATTCTGATTGGGCAAGTTGTGCTTCTGATAGGAAGAGCACTTCAGGGTGCTGTTTTGGGTTGGATTCGGCAGTGGTGTCGTGGTTCAACCAAAAGCAACAGTCAACATTAGAGGAATTTTGAGGTCTAAAATGGGCCTCCTAAGGAAAATGTACAATCAAAATCTACTTTATGAAAACCAATCACATTTTAGTGGATGGCATCATCTCTAATGGTTGAGGTTGCATTGTTTGAGTTAAAGGTACTTGCTTGTCACATTCTCAATGGTGGATAAAAACTCATGGTTAACCATGGTAGTGCTCTAAGTACTTTTAAAGTCAAAGTAAAGTACTCATAATACATGTCATTTACACTTTTTGAATAAAAATATATTATTGTCATTTCATATTTCTTGAAAGAAACAATGCATATCTCTATACATTTATTATATTAGGTTATATTATTTTTATATAGTATATTAATTACATGTTATTATACAATTTAAATAATATAAATTTTAATTAATAGCATATAATATAATTAAGAATTTGTAAATTCATATTTATATTTTATTTTAAGTTATTTAAGTACAAAGGACAAATGCATTAGTTGTTCAATTATAATGACTTTTTTTCTTGAAAAGCTCTTTCTTATTTATAGTCACATCAATACAATTTTTTTATTAATTTTATTGTGGTACAAATTTTGAATTGAATTTAACTATGGTTACATGGATTGTGGTGCAAAAAGTGAATTTCATATTCATAAATATTATTTTATTGGTTTAGCTATTATTTTATTATCTCCTTAGGAGGCCCATTTTAGACCTCAAAATTCCCCTATTGTAGCATTGAGTTCAGTGGAAGCAGAGTACATGTGAGCCAGTCTAGCTAGTTGTGAGGCCATTTGGCTTCGCAAGATGTTGTTTGGCTTATTTGGTCAGCCGTTGAGACCTTCAATGATATACTGTGATAATCAGAGTTGCATTAAACTCATGGAGAATCCAGTATTTCATGACAGGTCAAAGCATATCAGGATCGAATATCATTTCATCAGAGACTATGTTCAGAAGGGAGCTGTGAAGCTTGAGTATATTTCCACTGATGAGCAGGTTGCAGATATTCTTACCAAAGCATTACCATGGGGCAAACATGTCTACTTCAGAGACAAGATGGGTATGGTGAGAAACACCTTCCTCGGTAAGAGGGAGTGCTGAAATTTGGTTACCGGAGGACAGGTGGTTTCCTAAGGCTTTGATCTTTGGCCTAGGGAAAAGTGTCCAAAAGAATTTAATTTTTCTCCTAAAGTGACTTTATAAAGTTATGAAGTCAAATCTAATTTAAAAGTGACTTTAAGTGATAAAGTTACTAAGTCTAATTTTAAAGTGACTTTAATAAAGTCAATGTGAAATTAGAAAGGGAAAAGTATCTTTGGAAATAAATGACTAAGTGGGTCTTTATTAAAGTGGGGTGAATTAAAAAATAGAAAGTGAGATTTAAATGAGCATTTAATCTCAGTCCTAGATCTAAAACTATCTCAGCCATTAGATTTAGGGATTCCCCAAAAGTCACTTAGGGTTAGGTTAAAGGAGGAAAATGAGGGAAAAGGTCATTCATTCTTTCATGAGCAGATTGAGAGGGGAGGAGAGAAAGTTGAAGAGAAATTTCTGAGCAGAGGGAGAGCAGCAAAAGACACACAACAAATCCGTACAGCAGGAGGGCACACTTCCCAAGCTAGAAAATTCGTACAACAGCATTTATTGGCACAGTTTCCAAGGCATAAAATCCGTACAACAGTTTTCACGCATTTCGAGGAAAGGATAGCACTATTTTCGAGGAGCAGAATCATTAGTTAAGGGCACAATTTTCAAGGCAGATTTTCTGGGCACGGAAATTGAGGAAGGGACTACTGTCATGTCCATACAGTTCCGTATAGTTCTGTACAAGCAGTTTTTGGCACGTTTTTCAAGGCAACAAGTACAACATTTATTGCTGTAATTTTTCCTGTAATTTTCTATTTGCTGTTTAGCACAATTTTCAAGGTGGAAGGTGGCACGAAAATTGAGATAAGTGGTTTTTAGTGTTTGTTATAATTTTTACTGTGTATTGCTGTTCACTGTAAAAGCATTTATCAGAAATAAGAAGAAGCTTTCGAACTGGTTTTCCCCAAGAGTTCTAGGGGGTTTTTCCAGGGTCAAGTTGACAAAAAATCAGTGTGTCAATTTTCTGTGTGTGGTTGATTTATTTTTCTAAGTTTTATTTCTGCATTTCAGCACTGTGAAATTTCCAGAATTTGTGTTTTTAGAAAATATTTATTTTTCCAGCTTGTTGAATTTATGGCTATGGGAATGGGCATTCAACTTTATGGGAGAAATAAGGAAACACTGAAAATCGAGGTTGGGTTATCAAATTTCTATAGTTCCATGGAGAATAGAAGGGACGAGTTTGATATTCTGTGACTGGACGAGTTCTTCTTTACAGTGGGGTCAAGCTACTATAGTAAGAGGTCGAGACTCGAAATACCTGTTAATAAATTGCTGCCAACTTGTAATGGTGAAGGTATTCGTCCGAGTGTGAAGAGGTAAGCATTTACACCATTCCAGAACCGTGGTCACTGTCTTTTATAGCTGAATGAGCCACTAATAAAATCTGGGCTGAGTTGTTGTAGTTAACTGTGCGTTGGGGCTGCCTGTCATCACAATGAGGCTCGATTTGGGGTTTATTGTTGACTGCGTAAAGTCTAGAGTTGTTGCTGGAAATGTTGGAAGAGCTGTAACCCCTATTTGAGTTCCCTTTAGCTGATTGCACCCTCTATTAATTGCTTGTTGAATGAGCTACTACAATCTGGAAGTCTGGATTGAGATTTAGTGCCTGGGCAGTATACTTCTCAAGCTGATATTCCTCTAAGTGGGATGTAACAGATGCATATGTAACTCTTGTTGGCTGCCATCTAATTAGCAGGTTCATTCTTCCATTATCTGTTCTGTGTGTATACATTTTAAAGAGGTGTTTTCTATGGGTGTTATATTCTTATATCAATAATGTGATGTTTTTTTCCGAGGTGTTTATAGACTCTAAAATCTACCTAAATAGATAGCTGGTGCACTTGAAGTTATGATTAAAAAGTTCCAAAAATAAAAACTATGATAAGTCAACTACAACAATATACAGTCGAACTGTTTGACAAAAGGTGTGATTGAAAAATTTAATCTAAACTCAGAGATTTGTTGAGCAATCTTAAGAGATTGTTGGAAGGAAATATTACATTTTCCCATGTGTTAAATTTGTATGTCTCGACTATCTTTTGCATTTTATGGTACATTTCTTGTTGAGAGTGACCAAATTATGCTTTTCACTTTCTTTTTAGCTGCATCAACCTCCGGGGCATCGTTCCAGGCCCAACCCAAAGTGTGGACAAGGGGAGGGGGATGCTAACTCCTTGTGGACCCAATGGACAAATGTGGACCCAGATGGGAAACATGTGAAAGGGGTCATAATGAGCAGAGGGGAATGATGTATGTGGTGTTGGGAAGAGGGACCATGCAACCAAAATTGAGATTTTCCATGTAATGGCACTCCTAAAGCTAATAGCCAATAAAAGAGATCCCACGGGACTAAGACACAAGGTTAACCACCAAATTGGACAAGGGTACAAGAGTACAAACCAAGCCCACCCTTTCTGCCGAATCCCCCCTCTAATCCATGTCCAGAAGTGTCCATGATAAGTAAGCAAAAATACCCAACTACATAATTAAATGCCATACCTTCGGGGTTGGAAGGCCCATCTTCAAACATACGACCATAACAGATAGGTGCGGAATCATAGTGGCTGGCTCAGGTGGCGGAGAAGGTGGCACATCAACCTATCTGGTGGCTGCAAGGGGTTGTTGGCTACTGGCTGAGGACCATTTAAGAGAAAAGATTCTCCTATGGGTGTTACCCATGGGTGCTGGGTAACAAAGACCATTCCCCACTACTATAAATTAAGGCTCAATTTTCCCTCAAATCACAACTCAACGTTCTATCTTTCATGAAGCTCTGCTACCTTTGAATAGTCACACCAAGCAAGCAGAAGCAGGTCGTATTTGGAGGAGTTCTTAGTTTTTATTTATTTGTTTGATTTAAGGGTTTTAGCTGGGCAAAATGTGAAACTCAGACTTTTGATCTTGAGTCAAATTACTGTGATAACTTCTGAGGCCTCTTGGCCCTTTTCTGGGATAGATCTGCATGTTCCTGAGGTATTTTGATGGATGTTCTGTGCACTGATTCAACCCTTTTTCTGTTATATATATTTTATTAGTTATTAATTAGATTTAGTTATCTTAGGTTTATTAATGTTTAAGGGCATGATCAAAGGTCATGCCTCTTCGCCAAGGGACACCTTGAGGCTATATTTAAAGCCTCGGTGATTCCCCATTGTAATCATCTTTCATCTTTTTATCAACAATAATATATATTTATCAAGTTTACCAGAGTTTTTACACTCCATTGGTATCAGAGCCATCGCTCTTCGGGATCTGTGTGATCACCAAGAATTAAGGAATTGAAGGAAATTCCAAAATTGCAGATTTTTTTTTAAATCAGGTGTTTGTGCACAACAACATTGGTTTTTAAAAAAAAAAAAACCTTGCAGATTTTTTACCCAACCCCCTTTGTTCTCTCACCCCCAATCTGCCTTCGATTCCCAAATTCTCCTCACGAAAAAAAAAAATAATAAATAATTTTTTTTTACAACCCACTTAACCCCCTCACATTCCTTACATTCCCCTCATTCCCTACGCTTCCCATAACCCACCCTCACCGGCGGCTACCCATTACCTGTTCGACTCTTAAACCTGCCGTTCCCATCGTCTGTCACACCGTCCTCGCAGTAACTCCTCCGCAGTTATTCAATTCTCTTCCACGATACACGAAGACGTTAAACGGTTATTTCCTATTTAAGATACACGAAGACGTCGTTGGTGTCGAAACCCGAGTCTGAAAACACGTGAGCATTATATTTTTGAATAACATTTTACGTACAGCTTTGAATACCATTTCAAATTAAATAATCAACCCCGCCGTCTTCAGGGCCTCTACCTCGCGTCCCTGCTGCACTCGTCAACCCCGCCGTCTTTCCCTGTAGGTTTACGTGGTCAGTTCTCTGTCGTGGCCCACTACAGCCGCAGATAAAAAGGCCAACAAAATACGTTTTGTAAATCGTGAAACAGGTGGACTTTTGAGCATCGTTATAAAAAAAAATCGATTTATTTTAAACAGTGTGTCTTTTCAAACGGAACGGGCACATTTAAAAAAAAACGATTTTTTAATTATATAAAATATATATTATATAGTTCAATTGATAATTATATATATATATATATATATATATTATAATTATATAATTCATTTATATATTATATAATTCTCATCTAATAATTATATATATATATAATAATTATATAATTAAATTATATATATTATATAATTTTTAATTAAAAATTATATATATATATATATAATAATTATATAATTAAAAAACAAAAAAAAACAAAAAAAAAATTAATTAATTAATTAATTTTAAAGGAAGAAGGAGAGAAACTGGCAGAAAAATATTCTCCACCTCATACACGCTCAATGTCTTCCTCGATGTCGATGGCTGAATTCCAGAAGAAATTGGGAGATCTTGAGAAACACATCAATAATAATTTCGAAGAATTTGGAAAAAGATTAGTCAATCTTGAAGGTACAGTTGCAGGGCACTCCAACGACATCAAAAAGATTCATGATACGACAAATCGAATAGAAAGACAAATGTGGCTAAATCATCACGAGGCCACAGAAAAGCTTAGCGAAGCAATGAACAAGATGACAGAGCATAGCGAAGCAATGAACAATATGACAGAGCTCTTCAATAAGCTAAATGATAAGATAGATAAGTTAAGTCAGACACAATCCCCAATATCTCCTAACAGGGAACAAAATCAACAAAACAATTCCGCAGATTCAGGGAACTCGGAAGAGCATCAGGAAAAAACCGATTCCCCACATCATCAAGAAGATAGTAATGCAGATTTTCAAAATAAGCAGCTCTGGAATGCATTCGCTAATCAATATCCCCTTCTTGTTCCACCATTAGCATATCAGAGCAAAGTCAAGATCGACCTACCCAAATTTGATGGTAATGAAAAAAATAGCGTTGCATGGCTTAATAAAGCGGAAGAATATTTTGAGATTTATGACATTACTAGTGATGATGAAAAAATTAAACATGCTTCCATGAAAATGGAAGGAGAAGCATATAATTGGTATATGTGGTGGAAAAAGACGACGCTCGCTATTAGTTGGAGGAAATTTAAAGATGCATTCTTCAAAAGGTTTCAAGGCATAAAAGAAGAAAAGTTCTTTTCAACGTTTATCAAATTACGCCAAAAAGGAGATGTGGATGAGTACACGCGAGAATGGGAGACCTTGGCAACACGAGTACCTGGATTGTCGGAATCTCGTCTAATCCAGTCTTACATCTCAGGACTTAAAATCCACATACAAGAAGAGCTCGAACTACATGAAATTACGTTCGTAGAAGTAGCAAGGCAAAAAGCAAAAGCTGCTGAAAAGAAATTTGAAAGGATATCGAAACCAGAAAAAGTATATTCAAGGCGATGGTTTCCTCAATCTACAAAAGAAGATAACATGAAATATGTTCCACCACGCCTTCGCGAAGGAGACAAATCTAACTTGGAAACACAAAGAATGAGGGAAGGTAAATGCAAACGTTGTGGCGAAAAATGGGACCCTAAGCACAGATGTGCTAATGGGAAAGAAAAAAATCTGTATAACTGTGAAGCAACTAATGATTCTAACAATGATGATTCAGACATAGAAGGGATAGAAGATACCCTAGAATTCTCCCCAGAAGTAGATGGTGACAGCACCCCGCAAGTGTCATTATCAGCCATGACAGGTATATCACAACCACAGACACTAAAATTAAGGGGACATATTAAGAAAAACAACGTAATGGTTCTCATAGACACTGGCAGCACGCACAATTTTCTAGATTCAACCATGGCCAAAAGACTCAACCTCTTTACTTTTCCCATGCCTAATATGAAGGTAATGGTGGCCGATGGTAAGAAGATTGAACAGGTAGGAAAATGCCATAAAGTCAAATTGCAGATTAAAGACTTTAGTTTAGAATCTCCATTCTATGTCGTACCACTCGGAGGAGTAGATGTGGTTTTAGAAATTCAGTGGTTACAAACCTTGGGTACTTATTCGGCCAACCATCAGAAGCAGTTTATAAGCTTTAAGTGGGAAGGGCGGAAGCACAAGTTATTTGGATTCCAAGCCCCAGAAAATCAAATCGTATCAT
Source organism: Pinus albicaulis (assembly GCA_034641835.2). NCBI lineage: Eukaryota > Viridiplantae > Streptophyta > Pinopsida > Pinales > Pinaceae > Pinus > Pinus albicaulis. Next base: position 155,651,139 of record CM076576.1, on the reverse strand, counting down.
CATCCCAGATGATGAAGATGATCCGAAAGGGAGCGCCAGCCTATATAGTCGAATGTCATCATTTAGAGATGTTATCTACAAAAGTCAACCACGAAGAATCACAGGAGGTACAAGCACTAGTTCGGAAACATGAAAAGGTATTTCAAGATCTACCAATGAAGATGCCTCCTCATAGGGAAATCGAACATACAATAGAAGTCAAGGCAGGATCAGACCCTGTTAACATCAAGCCTTATCGCTACCCACATCACCATAAAACGGAAATTGAGAAGATAATCCAAGACCTTTTAAAATGTGGGGTCATTTCAAAAAGTAAGAGTCCGTATGCTGCCCCAGTTATATTGGTAAGAAAAAAAGACGGATCGTTTCGGCTATGCATTGACTATAGAAGATTAAATAAGATAACAATTAAAAATAAGTTTCCAATTCCCTTTATCGATGAAATGCTGGATGAACTCCATGGCGCAAAATATTTCTCTAAATTAGATTTAAGGTCAGGTTATTACCAGATCCGAATTAGATTGGAAGATGTACCAAAAACTGCATTTCAAACACATGAAGGTCATTATGAATTTAAAGTAATGCCCTTTGGGTTAACAAATGCACCAGCTACGTTCCAAGCCACTATGAACGAGTTATTTCGTCCATATCTTAGGAAATTTGTACTAGTTTTTTTTGATGATATTTTGATTTATAGTAAAACCTGGAGGGAGCATTTGCAACACTTGGATAAAATTCTCACGTTGCTAGAAGACCATAAATTTTATGCCAAAAAATCCAAATGCACCTTTGGAAAAGAAGAAGTTGAATATCTGGGACACCTAATATCCCATGAAGGAGTAAAAGTGGATCCTTCTAAGGTTAAGGCTATAAGGGAATGGAATAAACCAGTGAACATATCCAAGCTCAGAGGATTTTTAGGATTAACGGGATATTATCGAAGATTTATTAAAGATTACGCGCATCGAACTGCACCTCTTACAAATCTTTTAAAGAAAAATTCGTTTCAATGGAATGAAGAAGCAGGGAAATGTTTTGAAGATTTGAAGGAAGTAATGGCTAATGCACCAGTATTGGCAACTCCTGATTTTTCTAAACTGTTTATCATTGAATGTGATGCCTCTGGATTCGGTATTGGTGCAGTATTAATGCAAGAGGGGCACCGTATTGCTTTTGAAAGCAGAAAACTAAATAAACGTGAGCGTCTCAAGTCCACATACAGTAAGGAAATGCTCGCAATTATGCATGCGTTGGCCAAATGGAGACAATATCTGTTAGGGAGTAAATTTTCCATCCGAACCAATCATAACAGTCTTCAGTATCTCCTTCAGCAAAAAACACTCTCTGAAGAACAGCAAAAATGGATCGAGAAGATTGCCGCTTTTGACATGGAGATATTACACAAGAAAGGGAAAGACAATGTAGTAGGGGATGCCCTGTCCAGAAAAGATGAGGAATCAGCATTACTTGCAGTTTCGATTGTTGTGCCTGAATGGCTTAATGAGATTAGAAGTGAATACGCCAAAGATCCAGAAATGTTGGCTATAATCAATAATCTCCCAGGGAATTCAAAATTTGAATGGAAGAACGATATGTTATGGTACAAAGGGAGAATTTATCTAAATTCCAAATCCAAGTTTATATCAAAAATACTCAAGGAATCACATGATTCCATGTCATCTGGGCATGTAGGATATTTCAAAACCTACTGCAATGCACGTCAGTGATTTTTCTGGAAGGGTATGAGTCACGATATTCAAAAATATGTTGCAGAATGTGACACGTGTCAAAGAAATAAAAGTGAAAACATTATGACACCTGGCTTACTTCATCCCTTAAATATTCCGACTCAGAAATGGGAAGAAATATCGATGGATTTTATTGAAGGATTACCTGTATCGGATGGAAGGGATAAGATCTTCGTCGTAGTAGATAGACTCACTAAATATGCTCACTTTATCGCTATTAAAAAAACAGACTCTGCAAAGCAAATTGCGGAGATATTCTGCAAACATATTTATAAACTACACGGTTTTCCGAAAGTTATTGTCAGTGACAGGGATGCCAAATTTAAAGGGAACTTTTGGAAGGAATTGTTCAACCATGTTGGAACCTACCTCAACATGAGCTCAGCTTATCACCCTCAAACAGATGGGCAAACAGAGGTTGTTAATAAATGTTTGGAAGCTTACCTACGGTGTTATGCTACGAAGAAACAAAATAAGTGGGTCCAATGGTTGCATCTTGCCGAATGGTGGTATAATTCTATACATCGACAAAAATGACTCCGTTCCAGGCTCTATATGGATATGAGCCTCCGAAGTGGAAAGATTTTGCTTCAGTTCAAACAAATTTACCAGCAATAAAAAATCAACTAGAAGAACACCAAAAGGTCGTCCAAATTCTAAAAGAAAATTTGAGTGTTGCACAGAATCGTATGAAGCAACAAGCTGACCGTAATCGCACTGAGAGATCATTTGAAGTTGGAGACTGGGTGTTTGTCAAGCTTCAACCATACAAGCAGTTGTCCCTTAAACAAAAAGGAAAAAATAAATTAGCTCCAAAGTTTTATGGTTCGTATCAAATTATTAAAAAGATCAGTCAAGTCGCTTATGGGTTGAGCCTTCCCGATACCAGTCGTGTTCACAATGTTTTCCATGTGTCCTGCTTAAAAAAGGCATTGGGTAACCATCAGTTGCCCCAAACAACACTTCCCATTTTGGATGATGAAGGCAAGCTCGTTCTAGAGCCCGAGGGTATCCTATCTACCCGTGATAAGAAGCTGCGCTCTCGTGTTATTACCGAATATTTAATCAAGTGGAAGGACTTGCCCATTGAAGAAGCATCTTGGGAGTCTGAAGCGTTTCGCCAGCAACACCCATCTCTTAGGTTTGTTAATGTGGAAGGGCATGATCAAAGATCATGCCTCTTCGCCAAGGGACACCTTGAGGCTATATTTAAAGCCTCGGTGATTCCCCATTGTAATCATCTTTCATCTTTTCATCTTTTCATCTTTCATCTTGGCATCGTTCCAGGCCCAACCCAAAGTGTGGACAAGGGGAGGGGGATGCTAACTCCTTGTGGACCCAATGGACAAATGTGGACCCAGATGGGAAACATGTGAAAGGGGTCATAATGAGCAGAGGGGAATGATGTATGTGGTGTTGGGAAGAGGGACCATGCAACCAAAATTGAGATTTTCCATGTAATGGCACTCCTAAAGCTAATAGCCAATAAAAGAGATCCCACGGGACTAAGACACAAGGTTAACCACCAAATTGGACAAGGGTACAAGAGTACAAACCAAGCCCACCCTTTCTGCCGAATCCCCCCTCTAATCCATGTCCAAAAGTGTCCATGATAAGTAAGCAAAAATACCCAACTACATAATTAAATGCCATACCTTCGGGGTTGGAAGGCCCATCTTCAAACATACGACCATAACAGATTGGTGCGGAATCATAGTGGCTGGCTCAGGTGGCGGAGAAGGTGGCACATCAACCTATCTGGTGGCTGCAAGGGGTTGTTGGCTGCTGGCTGAGGACCATTTAAGAGAAAAGATTCTCCTATGGGTGTTACCCATGGGTGTTGGGTAACAAAGACCATTCCCCACTACTATAAATTAAGGCTCAATTTTCCCTCAAATCACAACTCAACGTTCTATCTTTCATGAAGCTCTGCTACCTTTGAATAGTCACACCAAGCAAGCAGAAGCAGGACGTATTTGGAGGAGTTCTTAGTTTTTATTTATTTGTTTGATTTAAGGGTTTTAGCTGGGCAAAATGTGAAACTCAGACTTTTGATCTTGAGTCAAATTACTGTGATAACTTCTGAGGCCTCTTGGCCCTTTTCTGGGATAGATCTGCATGTTCCTGAGGTATTTTGATGGATGTTCTGTGCACTGATTCAACCCTTCTTCCTGGCAAGAAGTCAACTTTTTCTAAGCCTAAATTTCAGCCTATTTCATGACTACTCTATGTCATGAATAAGGCATAAATGTTATCTTCTGTAGCACTGTGTTTCAAGCCTGGAGAAGGTATGGCATAACTAAGTTTCGTTGATATATTTTTTAGCCTAGTACCTATGAATTTTTTAGCCAGATCTATGATCTTTTGCGAACTGCTGAAGGGAGACTTGTGGCAAAACACTAATACTTGGCAACATCTAAGCCCTGATGTGAGCAGACCTAATGCATCCTTATTTTGATTTTACATGGAGTTTTTGAGGCATCTATCACAAGCTCTAACCGAGCCTTGTTGGCTTTTTTCTCATTATTTTATTATGGAAAATTTGAACCTTCGGAGTAGTAGCATCTGGTCTATCAATTCAATAACACAACGGTTCTATAAGGATTAATCTCAACACCTTTTGTTGATGAACCAAGGAACCTATTTCTAAGACATGTGCGAACTATGATAAGAGCATATTCAACCTTGTAGAATAGTCAATCGAGACCTCATTCTGATCTTCATAAATCATTGTCCGAGACTGAAGTTATTTTTTGAAGTTTGGACGAATCTGTGGACTAAATACCTGAGGCTAATCTATGTGTCATCCAAGACAATTTGGTTAACAATGACCATACCATTTCGACCTTCTGTCAAGAGCCCTGATTTAAGACATTAATACGAGTTTGTTTGAGGTTCCTTCTCCGCAGTGTTGTGAACATCTCGATAACATCCCGATTTTATCTCGAAATCACAATTTTTTGGCCAAGCCGATGTTTACCGATTTTTACCGATATTTTGATGGTATCTTGATTTTGCCGATGTTTGTCAATTTTTACTGATACTTTACTGTTTTTTATGATTTTTTGGTTTCTCGGAACCTTTCCTATTTTATCCTGATGTCGATGTTCGCAACATTGCTTCTCTGTACCAGAATTTCGACTTACCACTTATGATGTGATCAAAATTTGAAGCTTTTCGACGACAGAGGATATTCGACAAGAAAATTTCGTATTAATTCGTGGCATCATATGAGTACTCAGGCTTGAAGACTATGTAGAGATTGAAGGCGTGTGAGACATATAAAGTTGCATTAAGTAAAAAGAACATTAGTGAGGTATATTCAGGTCAAGACTCTTGACATTAGCAGACTTCAGGTACAATAGGGGTATTGCTTGCATCAACAGGTATGAAATTTGTTGTATGATTGAGTAAAGGCATCTTTCCATGTGTTGCAATTAGAGGTGAAGGTTGACAGTATACAAGAAGGGTAGTTCAGTGTTGATTTTTGAGTAGCTTGGGAGGTACTCCAAGCCCTAGGGTTCATGCTTCAGGGATTGATGCAGTGGTGAGTGCCAAGAGTTGGGCGAGTGTTGCGAGTAGTGATGATGATGATGAGTTACTTCCTCGTCTTGGAAGTACCTCCTCCACTAAGATGATGAGAAAAAGAAAGGGAAGCAGGTCACCGGTATTGCCACTTCAGCGAAGATAGACAATCCTCACCATATCACTATTTGAAATAGTCACACCAATGGTAGTAAGCTCATCTTTGATATGAGACAATATCGTCAGATACGAAGTCATTCCTTCACCTTTTATCATCTTGGTGGACTTCAACTTATCCTCCAATACCAGTATTGAGCTCTCATTCTTATTTTGTAACAAATTCTGAAGATCCATCCACATCTCATGTTTAGTTTTCTTCTCGGACAAATGAGGTATTAGGGGATCCTTCACACTATCTAGGATGATCAATCTCACTCTCGTATCCAAATCTTCGTACATTTCAAACTCCTTTGGGTCTGTTGGCTTCTTGATGGCTTTCTGGCGAACTCCCAGATCCTATTGACCTGCAAGACCAACTTGATCCTTTCCTTCCATGGACTGTAGTTGGAAAAGCCCTCCAACCTGTCCTCATATCAAAGACCTACCTGCAACTTCAGCATTGTCACCTACAATGTGACCAACTCCCTCTTAATCTGTACTTCGCTGTGCACAACTCTGATTCACTATCTTCCAATGTAGCTCAGACACGCTCTAATACGATGTTGAATTTCCACGATCTTGGGTCAAGATTAAGCCTCTTAACCTGCTCCACGTTGCCCATAATTCCTCAAGGGAGATATGCTACAGAAATCTTGAAGAGATTCAAGATGCAGGACTGTAGACCCATGGCTACTCCAATGATCACCAACTGGAAGAAGATTGATACGTTCGAAGATGATGAGGCTGATCGTACCTTGTATAAACAACTCATAGGGTCCCTGATGTATCTAGTTAACACTAGGCCAAACATCCGTTATGCTGTCAACACCCTCAGTCAGTTCATGGTGGAACCAAGGAGGGCACATTGGGCAACAACCAAGCATGTTCTCAGATACCTGTAGGGAACAATCGAGCTTGGATTGAGATACACCCAAGGCAATGACATCAGACTGAGTGGGTTCACTGACAGAGATTGGGCTGGAAGTTCAGTAGATCGGAAAAGTACCAGTGGGTACTGTTTCAGCGTTGGATCAGGATTGACTTCTTGGTGCAATAGGAAATAGAAGTCTGTAGCTTTGAGCTCAACTGAGGCAGAATATATGGCAGCAAGCATTGCTTCGTGTAGAGTCAGTATTAAATTGTTAATGTCATTTGGAATCGGCATGGATAGTCCCTGCGTGGTGTTTGTTAACTTCCAGTTCATGGAAATCACCATCTGGTTGTAAATGAACCAAAACTTCTGTTGATTAGAGACCCGCACAGAGATCTGGAGACCCTGTGTAAAAGGTAAGAGGGCCCAAGTATCGTTGTTTATTTTGTCAGTTCTTACAAAATTAAATTCTGAGCATTAGTAGACTAACTTAGTTTCTAACTTAGAGGGCCCATGCTGATTCCAAATGACATTAACAATTTAATACTGACTTTGTGTTTAACCCATGATACTTTCCTCTGATACAACACAGAGAACTTGATTCATATCAATCACAATGATTTCAATTCCAGAAAGGTATTCAAACCCTCCAACGTAGTTTAACTACTAGAAGAAACCCATTCAGCCATCACAATTCATGCTTTCAAACATTGCCACTTCGTATTATAGGGCTGGACACAAATTCCTAAGCAACATTTCATATATTCATTAATCATTCACAGACCATCACAAAAATCACACAGAGATTTTTGAGCAAACACTTACACACTTATCCAATTGATCATGGGGAGATCAACTCACAGAAGCACAAAACTATTACAGATTTTGTTGACACCTAATCCTATGGGTTGGATGTGGATATGTAATATTGTATAATAAATAATATTAGGAAATAAGGAAGGCCAAGAGTCATTGGGAGATGAATCCCAATAGCCTCACCTCCATGTATAAATACATGTACATTCTTCACCTAATAGACATTCTGATTTGCGGAGTTACCTCCTGGTTTGACATGGTATCAGAGCCAGTCCCACTATTGGCATTTTTGCCTGTGGTGTAACTCCCTCATTCATTTGCTCAGTCAGTTTTTATGTCTAGTTTTTGCCGCTCCATTAAATTGCTGTACTGAAATTCTGCATTTTTTTTTTATCTCTGCAATTTGCACAGTTCTGAATTTGTTTTGTAGTTGAAGACTCTGCAATTCTACAACTCTTGCAATTTCTGCAGTTCCTACAATTCAACACTTGCAAACTCCGCATCTGTAATTCCATAATTTTTAACGGCCTCTTGGCCTCCCCATCGCTCATCACTCACCCTCCTCCCTGTTCGCTCCCCCATACCCCCTCACATATTCCACACTGCACTCCACTACAACGCTCGAACAAAATTCTTGGCCTTACGGCCCCCTCTTCCCCAACTCCTACGCAACTGTGTGACCCATTACCCACGCAGACTATTCTCTACATCGACTCTTGGTCAACTGCCTCCTTGCTACCTGCATCACTTCTCTACCCGCCTGCATACCCCGCCTGCACAACAACCGTTGCAATAAAGATGGCCTGGCTTTATACGCTGTCACAGTTATAAAGATGGCTCTGCTTAATACGCTGTCATGGTAACGCACCGCCCACCATTCATGGCTCTTGTTCTTATTATGCAACTGTAATGCACCGCCCACCATTCATGGCTCTTGTTCTTATTATGCAACTGTAATGCACCGCCCACCATTCATAATACCACTAATACGCTGCCTCTGTTATCATAATACGCTGTCATATTACGCTGTCGGCTCTCCTCGTGGCCCGACCACTCTTCCAGCGCTGTCTGTCATAATAATACCGCCCCCTTTCATATATTCAATACTGCCCCTCCTGTCTGTTCCATTTAACAATACCGCCCTTCATAATATTCAATAACGCCCCCTTTCATATATTCAATACCGCCCCTACTCATATATAATATTCCCGCCCTTTCATATAATACCGCCCTTCCATAACTTCTGTCCATTATTCAAAATCACCCCTCCTTTGTCATATTTAATACCATTTCATTTTTACCATCGACCCCTCCACATATTCAATACAATTATCCATATAAAGTTTCTTTCTTCAAACACAAAAATATATATATATATATATATATTTTTGGTGCAGAATTCAGTATTTTTAGCAAAGTGTTTTTGTCCTCTTCAATTGAATATATTTCCAGAATTGAGGATTTTCTAGCAAAATTTTTTCCCTCTCAAAAGAATTTTTTCCAGCAAAGTAATTATTTTTTCCCTTCAGAAGAATGCATTCTCTTATATCTATTGTAAGGGTGGTTCTCTCCGGCAAAGAGAACTATCTTGAATGGTCTCGGAAAATCAAGCACACTCTCATTTTTAATGAGTTGTGGAAAGGAATCTGTGAAGGACAAGAAGGAAATCCACTAGCAAAGCCCACTTCAGACATGGAGCTTGCCATTTGGGAAAACAAGAACTGCAAGGCCTATGCCTTGATTGCAACTTCCGTAAATGAAGAGTTGAGTCACCATATTTCAACATTTTCAAATGCCTATGAAGCCTTGAGCAAGCTAAAAGAACTCTATGACTCACATTTAGAATTAGAAAATGTTCAATTGATGATTAAGCTATTTAGTCTTGAAATGAAGAATGATGATCCCCTTGCTTTAGCTTCAGAAGTAAGATCTATAATGCATGACATTGAAAGCACTGGTGTAAAAATGGACATATCTCTCATAACATATGTTAAGGCTTTATATCCGACTTACTCATATTATCCTGAGTCATTGCAAGCAAGTGGAAACCTTGAACATATCACCTTTGATACACTTGAGAAAAAGTTTGCAGAAAGAGAGAAAGCTTTCGGGAAGATGACAGTCCCTTCATCTTCTGAAGAGGCTGCATACTTGGCACATAGAGAAAAGAGTCATGCTCTAGATTCATCTAGAGGAAGAGGTGGCAGAAGAGGCAGAGGAAGAAGAAACTTCACAGAAAGGGGGGGCAGACAATCTGACAAATCCAATCTTCATTGCACACGTTGCAATAAATATGGACATGATGCATCCAAATGCAGGACACCTTGGGAGAAAATTGAGCAGCAAAGAAATCAAGACAAAGGTAAAACTAATGACAAAGACAAAGGTAAAGCACTTGAATCCGCTCATTATGTTCTAGCACATTGTAACAATGGAGTAACTGAAGACTTGTTTGATGTTTCATTTACTTCATGGAGAGATGATTGGTTGCTAGATTCGGGAGCAACATGTCACATGACATTTAGAAAAGATTTTTTTGAAGAATTCACTGACAAAGTTGATGGAGCAGTATATTTCGCAGATAAATCCAAACTCAAGCCATCAGGGCTTGGCACAGTCAGGCTTAAGTTGCCTGGTCTTCCAGATCATATTTTACATGAGGTTCTATACCTCCCTGAGTTGAGGAGAAACTTGCTGTCCCTGGTCCAAATCCGCCAGCAAGGACACTCCATTCACTTGTTTGATGGCAAGGTAGAGGTCATAAAAGCATCAGATCACTCACTTGTCATGGAGGGAATAGAAGAAGGGAGACTCTTGAAGCTGAAAGGTTCATTTGCTCATGCTCAAAACTTTGCATTTAGTTCACATCATGATGAAGGTACATTACCATCAAGTCTTTTATGGCATGCTAGATTTGGACACTTAAACTATGAAAGCCTTCGTTTGTTGAAGAAAAATGGTGTTAATGGACTGCCTACAATTCCTAAGAAACCTAAGGAATGTGATGCTTGTATTCTAGGAAAGCATAGCAAACAACCATTTCATGATTCACACTCCAGAGCACATAGAAAACTTGAACTTGTTCATTCAGATTTATGTGGCCCTATGCCTATTGCTTCTGCAAATGGAAATAAATACATGATGAATTTTATTGATGACTACACCAGAATGTGTTGGATTTACTTATTGAAGAACAAGTCTGATGCTTTTCAAACATTCAAGAATTTTCATGCATGGATTGAAAATGATGCACAAACTCATATTGGCTCTCTACGTACTGATAATGGAAAAGAATACACTTCAAACGAATTTGAAATTTATCTTCGTCAACATGGAATCAAACATCAAACAACTGTGCCATATAATCCCCAACAGAACGGTGTAGCTGAAAGAATGAACAGAACTATTTTAAATATGGTTTGCTCCATGTTATTTTTCAAGAATGTAAAATTGATGTTTTGGGCTGATGCAGTTCTATGTGCTGTTTACATAAAGAATAGGTGTCCTTCAAGTTCAATTAGAAACAAAACTCCTTTTGAAATGTGGCATGGCCACATTCCTTCGGTTAAGCATTTCAGGGTCTTTGGGTCCACCTGTTATGCCTTGATACCCAAGGGTCAAAGGAACAAACTTGGTGCTAGAAGCAGAAAATGTATCTTCTTGGGGTACTCCAATACCTCCAAAGGATATCGTCTCTATGATGGAGCAAATAAGAAGTTTGTGATAGCAAGAGATGTCATATTTCTTGAATCTTCCAAGAGTGACAAGGTTGTTGAGCGGCAACTTGATCGCCTGGATAGATTCACACATGAAAAGTCCTTCCAAGAATTTGATAATGTGATTCCACATCTTGAAGGGGGGATTCTGATATTGAATCAAACTGTGGAATCATGTCCTGAAGCACTCTCTCCCCCACATGAAGAAACAACCATGGATGACACATTGAATGATGTGATTGACAGAATTGGGAGATTGAATCTTGAATCAATCCCAACTCAGTCAAGTGAGCAGCCTGGGCCATCTCAGAAAGGTCCTCCCAAATGGCTGACAAATACACTGGAGAATGTTCATCCTGATGAGGTTGGAAACACAAGAACAAGAAGTTCCACTAAACAAATCAAAGGTGATGTAGATAACTCTGATTCTCTTGTTGATATGGATATTGCTTATAACTGTGAATTGAGTGTCTACAGATCATGAACCAACTTCCTTCAAAGAAGCTGCTTCTCATGATGAATGGAAAGAAGCGATGCAAAAAGAGTATGATGCCTTGATAAAGAATGGCACTTGGAAGCTGGTTGATCCGTCTTTGGGAACAAAACCAATTGGCTGTAAGTGGGTCTACAAGAACAAGTATAAAGCAGATGGCTCACTTGACAAGCACAAGGCCAGGCTTGTGGCAAAAGGTTTTGCACAAAAAGAAGGAATCGATTATGAAGAAACTTTTGCTCCCATAGAAAAATGGACCACCATCCGGACTCTCTTTTCCCTAGCAGCTCAGAATGGATGGAAAGTCCATCAGATGGATGTAAAAAAAACATTTTTAAATGGAGATCTAAAGGAGAAAGTTTATATGTCCCAACCAGAAGGATTTGTTGTAAAGGGTCAAGAAAACAAAGTTTGCAAGCTTATAAAATCCTTTTATGGCCTCAAGCAAGCACCACGAGCTTGGTATGAGAAATTAACCGAGCATCTTCTGAAACTTGACTTCAAACATTTTGATCTTGATGATGCAACTTTGTTTGTTAAGAAAGTTGGAAAAACAATTGTATATCTTGTGGTGTATGTAGATGATCTTTTGATAACAGGGAGCAATGAGAGCTATATTGCATCCATGAAGAAAGAATTGAAGAAAGGTTTTGAAATGACTGATTTGGGTCATGTTCATTACTATCTGGGTATTGAAGTAATTCAACATCCTAAATTTATATTTCTTTCTCAAAAGAAGTACATTAGAGATCTCTTGAACAAGTTTATCATGGATGAATGTAATCCCTTAAACACTCCAATGGAACAAAACTTGAAACTCACATCTATTGAAGGGAAGGAATTCGAGGATGCAACTAAGTATAGACAGCTTATAGGAAGTCTTATCTACCTGACCACCACCAGACCTGACATTTCATTTGCTGTTGGAATCCTCTCAAGGTTCATGCAAAAACCTTGTGAAGGACATTAGTCTGCTGCAAAAAGAGTGTTAAGGTACTTGAAGGGGACTCAAGACTTTGGACTCAAATATACACAGGTAGGCGACTTCAGCTTGATCGGATACTCTGATTCAGACTTTGATGGCGACAAAGAAACAGGGGTGTCTACTACAGGTTACACTATGAGTCTTGGATCAGGAGCTGTCTCATGGAGATCACGCAAACAGTCAGTTCCAGCAGATTCCACGACCGAGGCAGAATATGTGGCAGCAGTTGAAGCAACAAAGGAAATTGTGTGGCTCCGGAAAATCCTGGAAGATTTGCAGATGAAACAAATGTATTCCACTCCACTCATGATCGACAACACTTCTGCAATAAAGTTGGCCAAGAACCCAAAGTTCCATGATCGAACAAAGCACATCAATACAAAGTACCATCTAATTAGACATCATGTTCAGGCCAAAACCATCCATCTACATCATTGTTCCACAAATGAGAAAACTGCTGATATCTTCACCAAAGCACTTGGAAGAGAAAAGTTTGAAAAGTTCAGATCGATGCTTGGGCTCACCAACATCCCTTCGGATTAAAGGGGGAATGTTGACACCTAATCCTATGGGTTGGGTGTGGATATGTAATATTGTATAATAAATAATATTAGGAAATAAGGAAGGCCAAGAGTCATTGGGAGATGAATCCCAATAGCCTCATCTCCATGTATAAATACATGTACATTCTTCACCTAATAGACATTCTGATTTGCGGAGTTACCTCTTGGTTTGACAGATTTAATACACAGAATCTTTATTAACAATATCACTGTTACCTCAATGGCCTGATCATACAAAGATGGGGGTGCTCTACCCTTGCCCTCTCCTCTGTCTTTCACTTTTCCCTATTGCTTCTATCTGTCAGGCCTCCCCTGGCTAGCTTGTCTCAACCACTTCTTACTAAATATCAACCATTACAACAGAAAAGATGCAGTCTATTTCCAACAGTTCACTAATTTAACTGCACCGGTCCTCAACTACATGACAAATTGTCCTTCCTACAATTTGTAAAATGGCCCAGAGCATTCTCCTTAACAACCTAGATTCCTTCTATAACTAAGACATTGGAAAATCACTATTTCTAATTTTATAGAAATTTTGTTTGGGGAAATCCATTCCCTTTTCGAAAATTCCATGATCCTTTTAGGCTAAGGTTACAAGGATAATTTTGCGGACATTATGCTCCTGCACCTATCATGATTTATGTGAATTTAGAAAAAACAAATAATAAATTAAACAATTTCCTATAATAGGAGAGATATGTTGAAGGCCCTATTTTTTTTTTAAAATTTTAATGCCCTAAGTTCCTAAAGGTTCAACCGTGCTCTGATACTATGTGTAAGGTCCTTAATTGTCACAATTAACCATGATTAATAGAATTTATGCTACACAATCCAGAGTGGGATTTTAAAAGCATAATATATATATATATATATATATATATATATATATATATATATATATATCAATTCACTATTTAATACTTACCTGGAATTGTGTTTGAAGTTGTTCTAGACCCATCATGGTTCTTGCCTTCATTACCAAACAACCGTTTTCCTCCCAGCCTATCTGAGGTCAACCTCTCTGGTCCCTAGATACAGAAGACAAGTCGTCTAGCCCGCGTGCCCAAATCTTCAATAACAATCGAGATCACTCCATGACTCTGTTAGGACTCATTGTTCATGTCTCCCATAGTTAGAACTCCTCTGACAACATCCAGGTCAGTTTTCCCACCTCACTGACCCATGCCCATCAAGCTGCCCGCCCCCCCCCTTCTCCTTCTTTTATACACAAATCCCCTAAGATATTTATTAAAATATCCTCCTTTTAATAAATATCTTAGTTAAATCTCCTTTCAAGATATTTATTAAAATATCTTGGATTTCTAAAATATCTTAGATTTATTAAAATATTATTATTTAATAAATATCTTGGATTTCTAAAATATCTTAGATTTATTAAAATATCATATTTTATTTGCATAAGTCAATGCTTTTACTTTCCTTTGAACAAAACAAAATATTAGTTATATTATGATAGTGGTAGATATAACTTTTACCTCATAATACATTCATTATATTCTGGTGAGTTAGGTATTTACTCAATACTTCAATAATTCACTCATTACCTTACACTGAGACTTTTCATAATTGATTAGTGCATATACTAGTGCAGTACACGTGATACATGCATATGTAGCTATCATATGCAAGTCTCATATGCATGCTAGTATTTCTATGTTCCACATAATTCGAGTTGGGTCATTACATTCGTGTGAAGCCATATGGCTTAGGAAGCTGCTTGTGAATCTACTCAAAGAAAAGATGGAAACGACCAACATTCTATGTGACAATCAGAGTTGCATCATGCTCTATGAGAATCCCGTGTTTCATGATCGGTCAAAGCACATTGACATCAGGTGTCATTTCATCAGAGATTGTGTCCAACAGGGAGCTGTATAGTTGCAGTACACTCCGACAGGAGAACAGGTGGCAGACATCCTCACCAAAGTGTTGAAATTTGGTTACCGGAGGACAGGTGGTTCCCTAAGGCTTTGATCTTTGGTCTAGGGAAAAGTGTCCAAAAGAATTTAATTTTTCTCCTAAAGTGACTTTATAATTTTTATAAAGTCAAATCTAATTTAAAAGTGACTTTAAGTGATAAAGTTATTAAAGTCTAATTTTAAAGTGACTTTAATAAAGTCAATGTAAAATTAGAAAGGAAAAGTGACTTTGGAAATAAATGACTAAGTGGGTCTTTATTAAAGTGGGTGAATTAAAAAATAGAAAGTGAGATTTAAATGAGCATTTAATCTCAGCCCTAGATCTCAATCTATTTCAGCCATTGGATTTAGGGATTCCCCAAAAGTCACTTAGAGTTGGGTTAAAGGAGGAAAAGGAGGGAAAAGGTCATTCATTCTTTCATGAGCAGATTGGGAGAAGGAGAGCTGGAGATTTTTCTGAGTAGTGAGAAGAAGGAGAGCAGCAGTGAAGAGATTTCAGCAAAGGTACAGCAACATTTATTGGCACACATACTGAGGCAGAAAATCTGTACAGCAAAGGAGAGGCAGTGTTTCCAAGTGAGGAGGCATAGAAATCGAGGAAGAGGGTACAACAGCAAGCACGCATTCCAAGACACAAAAATCAGGGACGTTTTTCGAGGAAGAGGGTGGTTGTCATTTCTGGCACAAAAACCGAGGAAAAGGACAGCAACTACAGCTTTGTTTTTTGGCACGGATTTCGAGAGAGAGTGTTGTACAAAATCTGTACAGTTCGTACAACAAAGTACAACTGTTCTGGCACGCTTCCCGAGGTGGCCGTACAGCATTTAATGCTGTCCTAAGGTGCTGTAAATTTTCTGTTTTTTGTTGTTGCTGATTTGGCACAATTTCCGAGGCGGTGTGCAAGCACGGAAATCGATATAAGTCTGTAATTTGGTTGCTGGAATTTTTTTCTGAGTTTTTCCTGTTTCACTGTAAAAAGCAATATTCAGAAAAATAAAAGAGAAGCTCTCAAACTGGTTTTCCCCAAGAGTTGTAGGGGGTTTTTCCAGGGTCACCTTGACCAAAAATATCTGTGTTAAAATGTGTGAATGACTCTTTTAAGCTTGCTGATTTTTATTTCTGTATTTTTCAGCATTCTGTAAATTTTCCAGAATTTGTGTTTTCAGCAAAAAATTATTTTCCAGTTTGTTGAATGTAAGGATATGGGAAAGGGCATTTAACTATTTGGAGAAATAAGGTGAAACTAAAAACCGGGGTGGGAAAACAGGAAATTTCTACACAAAGCTTTGGGAAAGACAAAGTTTGTCTACTTCAGAGAGAAGATGGGGATGATCAAGAATCCATTTTAGTAGCAGAACTGGACAGCTGCAGAATTGAGAGGGACAGAAGGCAACAACGCAGTAGATGAGGGGCAACAACAACCAAGCATCAGCAGTGCAGAGGGTGCTTCGAAGGCAGAGCAATATGCTGCAGGGAAATTGTTAGAACTTAGAACACTTTTCTTGCTAAGAGGGAGTGTTGGTTTTTGTAGCATCGGAAAGTGATTTAAGTCTCAAAATTTGTGAGGAGGCTTGGACATCAACATTCTAAAGAACCCATAAATCGTTTGTGGAAAGTCCACTCAGTTTGTGTTTTATTGAAATAATTAATTATTTTAACGAGGACCCTAAGTTTAAACTTAGGGAAATTAAATAATTAATGGGTATTAATGAAACTGAGTGTGAATCTTCTAGAGAACGAAGATCAAGTCAAGATTTAATCTTAGCCATTGATTAGGCTTCTAATCTGGTATGTTGATTTGTTAATGAGAAGATTATAAAAGAAGACTTGAGGGCCATTTGGAAGATACGACGGGCATGTACTCAGTAACCCAAGGGAAGTCGATTATGAAGGAATAGAATTCGATTTCAGAGGGAGAGTTGCAGGGCAGAGGAAGCAGAGGGCATCAACAGTGTCAGGGATTGAGAGAAGAAGGAAGCAGAAGGGCAGGGAGGCAAAACAAAGGAGTAGCGAAGAGGGCTCGCACAGTAGTGACACAGGCTCTGCGCAGAGAGACATGTAGGGGTGATGCAGTGAGGGCCAATGGGTTCCTCAAGTGTCGGAAATTTTCCAAAGGTCTGGAGAAAATTTTTCTTAGGTGTTTTCTGAAGAAGTTTCTCAATTTATCTGCCAGTCTTTCCTTGTAAAGAATTTGCTGCTGAATATTAATATATAAACCAGTGTGGAAAAAGTCGGCAAAAAGTCTCGACTTTTTGAAAAAATCCCGATTTTTTCCCTGAGCCGACTTTATCAGCCGACTTTTTGCCGACTTTTTCATCCTTGAAAAAGTCGCGATTTTATCCTCGAAGTCCCGACTTTTTGCCGACTTTTTCCAAAAAATCGTGAGTGAGGTAATTTCTTTAATAATTTTTAAATTTTTTTTTGAAAAAATCGGGATTTTTTTCCAAAAAGTCGGGATTTTTTCAAAATATGAATATTTTTGTATTTTTTTAGTTTTGCCGACTTTTTCAAAAAACTCCCGACTTTGCCGAGTTTTTCAACTTTTGGACCCTTGCCGATTTAATCCCCACTTCGACTTTTTCCACATTGATATAAACCCTCATCTACTGCACCGGTTTTCCCACATTGGGTTTTTCCGTTCCAAAAATAATTGTGTCATTGTGATTGATTCTTGTGCTTGCATTTTACTGTTCTTTTCTCTATATGTACTTGGTGATAACTGCAGTAGTGTTTATTTCGAAATTTTCTAGAAGGGTTTTGTAAATAACTTATTGTGAAAATAAGTAGGAGAAATAAATCTATAATTGCAGTTGAATTTCAGAATTGAAATTTTCAGTCCTCATTTATCTCTTACACAAATAGAGGAAGGAGAGTCCTTTCATTCATCATTATTTCATCATCTTGTCTAAGACATGTGAGGAGTGGAGTGCACCTCTTTCTCTCTCCTTGTACTCTTCTTTAATGTGTTTTCTCTCTTTGTCTTGGAGCTGTAGTATTCTTAGAGAATTCAAAGGAAATTCTACGGTTATTGTTTCACCCCAAGGAGGCAAAAAGGAGTAAGGTTTGGTAGAACATTGTCAAAGAGGCAAATAGGAGGTACTGTAATAATTGTGGGGGAGAAGTGTTGGAACCAAGGAGGACTTGTTTGGTTTTCCTTTGATTTCTTGGTTTTCCCTAGCTAGGGTTTTAAAGAGCTAGAGATTGTACCAGCTTTGTGATAGAGCTGTGGTGTATATATATATATATATATATATATATACATATGAAGTTTCCAGCTGTCCAAAATTTATGTAATTGTGGATTTGAATTTCAGCTTGCATTGTATTCTTGATTGAGTAATTTCTAGTGCTTCTTGTCCATGCTGATTTGACATAACATAATTTAATTCTGAAATTATTAAGTGATTTAACATATAATTGGAAGATAAGAAAGCATATTTTCTGCTGTAAAATCTGCAGTAATTAAAGTGATTTTGGATTTGGTTTATGATTGGAAAAGTGTGCCCTAAGGGATGGAAGTTGTTGGCATAAGTTTGGTATCTTTTCTCTTGGGCTTCCTAGTGTGTTGAGTTAGAGTGAGATGAAATATTGTCTGCTGTTTGCTGCTGTAAATTAATATTTCAGATCAGTCCTAAGGTTGAAGTTCACAGGGATTAGATCCAGGAACCTTCTTGTGAGGGGAAATATCTGAATTTAGAATAAACTACAGATCACCAAAATTTCTACATCCCTCTATCTGTCTGATTTCCCAACATTATTATATTTGGTAAACGTAAAATGTCATAATAAAATTGTGGGTAGTTTGAGGAACCACCGTTTTCAAATTTCCATGTTCACTGTCACAATGACTTGTGACACTGTATTCGTTCTATTTGAAGTTTAAAATTCTTGGGGTGCATATGTTATCACTAAAAATATAACCTTATGAATTAAACTTTACTCCAAGCAATGTTTTTCACATTATGTATTCTCCATGTAGGGAAAACGGTAAACCATCAAATAGTGGTTGCAAAAATGGTTTCTCCCTCCATTAGCATAAGTTTGGTGATGTGTTTAATCTGTGCAGGTTTCCCTCAGGAGCAATAAACACAACTACTGGGACCTACATGCATGGCCCAGAGTTTGAGTTGAAAAATCAGTTGACAAAAGTAGTGCAATGTTTGTTCCAAAATGACAATGAATACACCGCAATTGTTTTCCTTCTTTCCACTTTTCAATTTGTACATGCAGATTCACAGGGATTACTCATAAGTCATTAGTCAAAACAATGACAGTTTCAATGGTTTAGCTTTGGTTAGCCCATCTGACATCTAAATTCAGGATTGAGATGTTTCATCTAACCAAGTGAATACACCAAACCAGGGCTGAATATTCAACATGGCTGAAAGCCCCTTTGGTCCAAAAACTGAAGCCTTCAAAATGGCAGTTTGCAATTTCAATGTCAAAACAAATACTTTAATAGTAACCATACCTTTTGTAGTCATTACATCATGTAATGAGGACAATGTTAACATATTTGGCGTAGCAAATAGCTAGTGAAGGTAGTTTTATTCTATCATTTATTGGGAGGCAACTGCATTATATGACACGAGATGTCTTAAAGTTATAAAAATTTACTAGATAAACCAGATCACATGTGATGATGCATTCTCACCTTGTGTTCATCTTCGCATGTATGATGGAAGGAAAGTTTAACACTTATTGTACTTTCTTGCTTGTATAATTTCCATAATAATTGGATGAAGTTGGCAACATCCAATGATTTGCATGTGAAAATACCAGCAAACATCATGATTTTATTGTGAAAAAATTGTGAAATTGCAATTTTTTGGCCTAGCCGATGTTTGCTGATATTTTGGTGGCATCTTAATTTTGGCGATGTTTGCCGAATTTACCGATATTTTCTCAATTTTTACGATTTTTTGGTTTTCCGGACCCTTGTCGATTTTATCCTGATGCCAATGTTTGCAACATTGGAAAATACACAATGTTGGTTTCTTATAGGACATCAAATCTTTGTTTTATTTGCGTCTAAGGTTCTTAGTTAGTATACAAGTGCAATAAATGTGTCGTGTTTCTTTAAGACAGTTTAAGCCAAGGGACATTAAATTCACTCTATATGTGCCTTGTGATGAGTTGATAACATTAGTGGTCCTGTACAAGCATATAAAATATTTCTTTGGTTTGAGCATGGTATGGCAAAAAGTTTAATCTTAATCATGCTCTTTCGCAGTGTTAATTACCTTTTCCTATTGGCATATTTTATACAATTTCAGTAGTCTCTAAGGTGTTTCATTCACATGATTTTCACTAATCTGACTTTAATACTCTATGCATAGGTTCTTCAGCTTTTAAAAAATCTAGAAGAGGTTCAAGTAGTGCTGAAGGGCCTAGAAAAAGCATGGATGATGGGGTCCAGAGGAAATTGGAGCTGTTTCATGAAGGATTTGAAGGACCACCATTGCGCGTCCTGCCATTGGGAGGTTTGGGAGAAATAGGGATGAACTGTATGCTTATAGGTCACTATGATCGATACATCTTGGTTGATGCTGGCCTCATGTTTCCAGAGTAAGTTTCTAGGATTTTTTTTCAAAGATCGTCTGGCATAATTGAAATTTTTTACATTATGTAATCCAAATTATGAAGAGGTGCATGACTTCTCTAATCAAAATACCCTAATTGTTAATCAATAATTGTTCCAACTCTTTTTCATTGCTTCTTCTCTAGAAACAGTTATTTAATCATCCAACGATCTGCTAGCCTTACAATTCAAAGCTTTGTAGAATTACATGGCACTAACTGTTCCATCCTTATTGTTTTTGCTCAGACAATTTGATGAACACCCTATTTGTGTTAAGGCCATCTTTTAGCTCGTATTCTATTTGCATAGCATCCATTATATGCTGGATGCAACATTTTGCAGTGATACAAATGAGTATTTCTTTGCACCTCTTACAGATTAGCAACCTCGGAGCAACGGCACTAGCATTGTCATATTCATAACCATTATATGCTGGATGCAACATTTTGGAGTGATAGAAAGGAATATTTATTTGTGCCTCTTACAGGCTAGTAACCATGGAGTAAAACTACAAGCATTGTCCTATGTTCAGATTCCTTCCTTATTTAGATATAAAGTGTCTTCATAGACCACTTCTTTCACAACATATTATTGTTGGATACTTTATTTTTTTAAAAATGCTTCAAATTACTTGAAAATGCTCCATTCCTCTAATTTCATATCCATGAGAGAGAAGATTAATGGGATTGTTTGAGATAAATTTCTGATGCACCGGGATAATTGCTAAACTAAAATTACAGAGTCTCTTTGCTTCAAGTAGAGGGAACTAGCAATTATGGATTAAAAAATCATGTAGGTGCCAAGAACAGGTAATAACGATTGAAGATTGACCCATGAGCTTTAAATTCATTAATATGTGTTTTGTGACATTAGATTCCTGTTTGGTTTCTGTGAATTGAGGGAAAACCATATCTAATGTTTTAGAAAGTCTCAGCCTGCAATATTTCCTTCATGGTGTGGCGTGGTTACACTTTTGAATTTCTTTTTCTTTTACTTTGTTTACTTTTAGATTGTTACTTGAAGCTTTACTGATCGATTAATAAGGCCTGTCTAACTGATACTACAAAGTGGTTTTAACTTTTTAAGATGGTTTTAGTCATTTCTTCCTTCTGTGAACAGTTCAAAATATATTTGCATGCTTTTTAATGTACACAGACTTCTTCATATTATGCTGTTTATTCAATTTTGGTGCCAATAGTTAGTTTCTCATTCAATATTATTCTATCTCATTCAGTGTTATATTTTACTTTGTTCACTTTTAGATTGGTTAGTTGAAGATTTACTTATCAATTAATAAGTTCTGTCTAACTGATACTATAAAGCAGTTTTAGGATGGTTTTAGTCATTTATCCCTTCTGTAAACAGTTCAAAATATATTTGCATGCTTTTTAATGTACATAAACTTCTTCCTATTATGCTGTTTATTCAATTTTGTTGCCAATAGTTAGTTTCTTGTTCAATATTATTA
Source organism: Pinus albicaulis (assembly GCA_034641835.2). Classification (NCBI taxonomy): domain Eukaryota; kingdom Viridiplantae; phylum Streptophyta; class Pinopsida; order Pinales; family Pinaceae; genus Pinus; species Pinus albicaulis. The sequence continues at coordinate 155,629,272 of CM076576.1, read as the reverse complement.
TTTCCCATTCAGTTTTATATTTTACTAATCGTGACACATGGAATAGCTACGATGAACTTGGGGTGCAGAAAGTTTTACCTGACACTACTGTTATTCAACGATGGAGGAATAAGATTGAAGCAGTTGTTATTACACATGGGCATGAGGATCACATTGGAGCCTTGCCTTGGGTAACTCCTATTTGTGCATTTTTTTTTAAAATATATCATCATGATTGACTTTTGGAATCCTGCTATATTATATATGGTATCCTTATTTTCTATTTTTATTTCTTTGGGATGAAATGATCACTATTCTTTGTGTTCTTTGTTTACTGAGATTAAATAGAAATTACTTGTTCCTTGGACTGAGGTTCTTTATTTTAATTGAGATAGAAGCTCCCTTGAATCTATTTATGTTAAGATTGTTAAGATGAATTTGTCTTCCCTTGCAAAAGCATATTTTGTGCAGAGTTAGAAGAAAATTGTATCAAGGTTTTAGCAAGTTAAGCACACATAAGAAGCAGAAAAGGATATACTCAATGAAAATTAAATTGGGGAATGCATTTGTGCTTGCAAATTTTCCTTTATGTAGCCGTTGCATGCATACTTGAAGGATATAAAATTAAATTGCTTTAATAAATTTTAGATTAAGCAAAGAAATTTCCTTTGACATGGAAGATCTGCACCATAGCTATTGTTACAACAAAATCTGGCACCTAGTGCATAGCCTCACTAGGTGACCATTTTCTTCTAGCAACAAATAAATTCTGGCTTTCTGTGAACATTCATTGATTGCAATTACTAGAAATTTATCTCCTAACTGTTTAACAGTTTATTTGTTATTACGGCAAATATCGATAAACTCACAATTGTAATCTTCACCAAAAATAAAATACGCTGCAGAAAATAAATTGGAAACTGAGAAACTGATGCACACACAATAAAAATCGACACCAATATTTTTGGACTAATGTCTGCAGAAAAACCGGTGCAACATATGAGAGTTTATTTTATTATTATGCAGCAGCAAAAATCTGAGTACAATATCTGGATGCCCAACTGGAAATCCTCTGAAAAATAATCTGGCCAAAATATAATGGATAAATTATCTCCCTTCTGCAACAATTCAAGCTCCCTCTGGCCTGCTCGTTTCCTCTCCCCGACAACACGACCTGCCTAAAACTCACACTACTGAACTGGGAAATTTGTATGGCCTGCAAATCAGTTCAAACTGAGCCGTTGAACCTCCCTCTATCTCTGGAAATGTCTTGCTCTGCTTTCCGGGTGATCTCCCGACTTCTAGCAACTGAAACAATTCCCTTTCCGCCACTCGTACTGAGGTTTCTGGCTTTTTACACTGGCTATTTGGCCTCTCTGCAGAATAATTTCGGCCTCCCTCTTCTTGCCTCTTAGGCAGTGGAAAACTGCTGGGAGACTCCTCCAGAGTTCTCTCTACTGCTCCCTCTATCACTGATGCTGTCCTTCTTTGGCTTGAACTCACTTCCTTATTGAATCTCTACAATTGGATAGCTTGATCTGCCAAGGAACTCACTCCCCTCTTATGTATCTCTCCATCCCATCGAATTGCTCTTATAATCTCTTGCTGGAGCTTCAACGACCATGATTAGATCCTCATCAATGGCTAAGATCATCTTAGACTCGATTTGTGTGAGTCTCTAGAGCTTTCTTGATCATCCTTAATTAATTCCCATTAATTAATCAATTTTCCTAAGTTAAACTTAGGCATTTTTAAATTATTGATCAATTAATTTAATTAAGGCGTTTCACAAGCTTATTTCACCAAATCTTTTCTGGGTTTTTGAGATCTTGTGTTCCTCAGTCTCTTAGACAGAAAACGAGACTAGAACACTTGTCAGACGCTATCAAAATGTAGCACTTTCCAGATGCCAAAGTTAGAAGCTCCATTCAATCTGTCCCGATCTCTTAATCCAGCTGAAGCCATGTTTGAAAATCCTCTGAAAGTAGGCAAAACCCAAATAAATCTGAAGAAGCTGAGCTGGGTTTTATAACCCTCGATTTCTCTTCCTGCGCCCTGTGCTGAGCCTCTCCTACCCTCAAAATTGTGCTTCACTGAGCCTGGTTTGATACCATATGAAAATTCTATTGCAATTACTGGTAAATTATTATTCTATCTTTGCAGATTGTTAGTCTTTCTGAAATTACTTACGAAAAATACTGAATAAAAACACAACTTCAATTTCACCAAAAAATAATCAAAGGAACCGAGAAAACAACACATAAAAAAATTGGACACCGATAATTTGGACAAAATAGTTGAAAATTTTGGATAGACAGAATGTTCTATGCTTAATGCAAATTTACTTCAATCTTCTAGGGCCCGATACAATATAGCAATCACATAAACATGAAAGTAAAATGCTGATAGAACATACCAATAGATCAACAGAAGACAAGCCAATAAAATTGATCAGATTTACATATCTTCTTGACCAGCAAAGATGTAGAATAGTGCGCGTTACGACAGTCAACAGGATGCTTCAACCAACAAAGTCTTTCTTAGGTCAGCCAACCCTCCAAGTGTCACACACACAACCCTCAAAGACAACTCATCAAAAGTCAACATAATTCAACAAAAGAATCCCACATCCATATTTTCGACGTCCAGATTTCTGGCATCCAGATTTACAACATCCGTTTCTGGCATCATCTAGATTTACGACATCTATTTCCGGCATCATCCAGATTTATAGCATCCAGATTTACGACATCCATTTCCGGCATCATCCAGATTTACGACATGCATATTTACACGTGGGAGAGAGAGAGAGAAGCATCTTCTACGCTGAATGAACCAATCAGATCATGAGGAATGTGTGTGATGAGATGATGATGAAATGACCTGCAAGTCTCTCCAATTTATATCCATCTGTGAGGGTGTGTGACACATCTGTTGTGTTCTCAAGCCTACATTACAAATTTGGCCGACCTTGCACACAAGTGGAATAATTTCAAAATAAATGTTCTACTCATCCGATCAAGATGATCTTTAGATCAATATTGCACCTTTCCGAAAGAGGAATCCAATAAAAATATTGGCATCATCATCTGAGCAGTACAACATGGAGTTTGGACCTAGTTGCCCAAAATTAACAATAGTCCCTAGAAAAACCCTAGTGCGGGGAAAACCAATTCTGTAGATGGGGGTTTTATTATTTCTTCAACAAATTGAGAATTACATAAATTACTTACCTTTCATTGGCAAAGCTCCAACAAATTATTTCTAATGACCAAATCGAATTGGGAAATTCACGATCTCCCTATGCAAACCAACTCGGCCTCTCCTTGGCTATTCACACTTTCTCCTGCAACATGCACTAACAAACTGGACAATACGAGCTGACCTCCCTGAAACTCGCACTATCTCCGAGAAATCAATCTCGTGAGTAATATTGCTTCCAACAACTTGACTAACCAACTTGCACTGCCCCCAAAATATCTTTTCAACAACAGGAAACAAAAATGAGGCTTTGGAAACTCACACTGGATAAAACTAGCTACTTGCACTAACTAATTTGGGCTTCCTCCTGTAGAATAATTCAACCTCTTCCTTGCTCTTGGAAAACTGGAATCGCTGTTGAATAATTTCTCTAGAAATTCTCTTAATTTCTCCTGCTAAAAACTCTGCTGCTGGTGTCTCCCACTCTATCACTGTGCCCTTGCTGTCACTGCAAATTTTTTGTTTGAATGATCTCCAAAGGCTCCGCTGATCTCCTCTCATAATCTCTCGTCGAAGAATCAATGGCCACGATCTAATCACAATCAATGGCTAACATCATCTTGACTTCTTCCAATCACTGTTATAGAAGTCACTAGAGCAAAATCGATTTGCCTCAATTAAGCTTGATTAATTAACCTGTTTCCGTAAGTTAGACTTGTTACCACACAATCTAGTAGGCCCTAGGGAAGGGAAACTTATAGGATAAAGAGCTAGATTAAGTGATAACAATGGGATAATGAACCACTGTCACCACAGTCAAAGTCCCATGCTCTTTATGGACTTTCACTGATGGGAGGAGTCCCGATAAGTAAATGATCACCTTTGCTTGATATTCTAGGGTTTATGGTGCTAGGTGATAAAGAAAAGTCTTTCAAAGGAAGCTCTGTATGATGTTTCAACATTTCAAAAGGGCTTTCGCTCTCTTTAAGAAACCTAGAGAAATCTTGCACAAGGCCTAGGGTTTTGTGAATAATCATGTGAAGAAGTGCTTCCAAGGTCAAGGCAAAGAGGAGAAAGGACTTCTTTAGATTTATTCCTATTGATTTTTGGGTAGCATCGGATGTGCTCTAGCTCCGAAATTTTGTGGAGGGGATAGAACACATGAGATCTCTAAGAGCCAGAAATCGTTTGGAGAAATTCCTCTCGGAATGAAAGTTATTCAAATAATTAATTATTTTTAATGGAGCCTAAGTTAAAACTTACGGAATTAAAATAATTAAAGTGAATTAATTTAAATGTGGGTGAGAAGCTTATAAGTGACGAGGATCAAGTCTGTTTTAATCTTAGTCGTTGATTAAAGATTACATCACGACTGTTGATTTCTCAATAGGAAGAGTATAAAGGAAGGCTTGAGGGTCAGGTGGAGAATACACATAGTGAGTGAATTTGGAGATCGAATTCTTTTGACAAAGCAGTTTTCAGACGAAGATAAGATCTGAGTGATTCAGCAACAGTGAGGGGCAGAAGCAGTTTTGGTCGGAGGACCAAGAGTACATAGCAGAGAGGCAACAGAGACAACAGAGGAAGCAGCGCAACCACCGGGAGAGGTGATGCAGTCCCCTAGAGGGGTGACGCAGGCCCCATGCAAAACTTCCAAGGGACAGTCTGTATTTTGCTGAAGATCGGGGTTTCTGAGCTGGGAGGACTTAAACTCTATTTTCTTAGAGGCAGATCAACGCAGAGAAGAAGTGACACAGTCATCAACCATCCCCATTCAATCCTACGCATCTACTGCGCAAAGGCAGCACAGAGGGAGTTGGGGTTTCGCCAGTTGAAATCTTGGATTAGCCAGGACTTGCAGCGTGAGGTAAAACTCACTATTTTATCTGTATGCCGAGGATTTTCTCTGTTGGGTGAGCCAAATTTTGACAACCTAGTTGTACTGAGAAAACTGCTGCTTAATAATACAAACCCTCAGATCTGCTACACCGGTTTTCCCACAATTGGTTTTTTCGGGGACTTTAGTCCAAAAATAAGTGTCCTTTGTGTGATTGTCTCATTTATTTTTCTGTACTTGATTTGTCTATTGGTGTAGGCTGCTTAGTATTTGCATTAATATTTACTGAATAAATCTGTAAATAACTTTTTAATTGGAAAATACAAGTAGGTAATGCAAATCAGTTAATAGCAGTAGGATTTATGTTTGGGAGATTCAGAAATTTTCACATGGCATCAGAGCGATTGCAAATCAAGCAGGACTGAAGCCACTAGTGAAAGGACAAAAGAAATTTGCTGCAGGAAAGTAACTGTCACAAGAGATAGCGCAAAGGCAGAGGAAAGGTGACGCAGTCACCTGGGGAGGCTCACGCAGAGCCTGCGTCAGCCCGCTAGGGTGACACTGTAGCTGCAGAAGGCAACGTAGTGGTTGCTGGGCCAACGCAAAGGCTATTGAGTTTCATTTTTCTCGGTTGTCGTGGCTGGAGGTGCAGTGCAGAATTTCATCTGAATTCGCTGTGGGGCGCTGATTCTGTTGGTGCAGGACAATGTCTAGAGGGGTAGAAGCAAAGTAGAGGGAATAAGTTCCTCAGAAGATTTCTTGCCAGGAAATCTAGATCCAGTGCTGAGCAACAACAAAGAGAGATAAGAGAGGAGTGCTTTGGCATTTGTTGGCAGAAGGATTTCCGTAAAGGAAATCGAATTTCAGAGGGAGCTTGTTCTTGAGATTATTTCTAGCGCTAGAGAAATCCAAATCCGAGTTTTGTTGGGGCAATAACAGAAGAGGGAGAAAGGAACTTGTTCGACACTTAGTTGAACAAATATGGCCATGAATGGAATGAGGGATCATGACAGGTTGGATGGAGCATCTAACTTTGTCATCTGGAAGGCCAGGATCTTGGCAGTTTTGGATGAACATCATATCAAGGGTCATGCCTTGAACACTATAGCTGTTCTGGTAGATGTTGATCCTCTTAAGAAGTATGAGGAAGCTCAAGCAAGAGAAAAACACATGATCATGGACGGAGTCAAGGATCATGTGATCCCACACATTGTTGAGAAGAACACAGCAAGGGAAATGTGGGAGGCTTTGACCACATTGTATGAGGGATCTTCCGTCCAACGAAAGATGTTGCTTGAGAACCAGCTGAGATTATTTCAGATGCAGAAGGGAGAAGAGATCGATCCCTTCCTTATCAGATTGCAAGGGATCCGAGATCAATTAGCCTCTGTAGGGACTACACCAGATCCTGGATTTATGGTCAGGACTGGCTTGAATGTTGTCACTGAAGACTGTGAAACCTATGTCCAAAGCATTTTGGGCAGGGCTACTTTTCCGAGTTGGGAAGAAACGTGGGCAACTCTTTGACAAGAAGAGATCAGACGGTGGACCAAGGCGGGAAGCAGCGGTAAAGCGATCAAAGTCAAGAAGGAGGAAGAGGAAGATGCGGCTCTCGCATCTAAGGGACAACAAGGGCAACATAGAAGGAAGAAGAAGGACCTCTCAAAGGTCAGATGCTTTAGATGTGGAGAAATGAGACATTTCACCACGCAGTGCCCTCTGGGAAAGAAGGGAAAAGAAGAATTTGACTCAAAGGTTGCTCCTGCTCAGGCTGATAAGGAGGATGACGATGGATGCACCATGAGTTCTCATGCACCTAAGAAATGGGGCGATATGTAGTTGTACATTAAAGCTACAGCTGCAGGGGCAGGATCCTTGAGGTGCCCAAACTCTCAGATCACATATGGCTACGGGAGCCCTTAATGACAATAGCAGAATGACGGGAGACATATGGCTACGGGAGCCCTTAATGACAATAGCAGGATGACGGGAGTTTGTTGGTGCGAGGGATGATGGAGTGACAATGGCAGAGCTAGAATGCAAAAGTTTGAAGCAGGGCAGAGCAGAGGCAATAGCAACAACGCAGTGCACAATGGTGCAGCGCAATAGCAACGCAGTAGCATCAGAGGGTCAGTGCAGATTAGCAGTAGAGGAAGCTTCAACATCGAGATGCATCCAGACTGGCGAGTATGTCAGGATTTGGGATGTTTTTTTTATTTTATTTGCTTAACTCTCAACAACTGAATTGCAGTGCAACAGTTAGCAGTGGCAGTGCTATGAGCAACATGATGCAACATATTGAGAGGGAGCTGCAATACAGATGTAGCAGTGACAGTGGTAGAGTCATGGGCAATAGTATAGATTGCAACAGCGCAGTGGATGAGGGGAAGCAGACCGAGCATCAGCAGCGCAGAGAACCGATGTCGTGTATTAGGGTGATGCTTCTTGTGGGAAGTATTGCTAGAGCACATTCCTCGCTAAGAGGTAGTGTTGATTTTTGGGTAGCATCGGATGTGCTCTAGCTCTGAAATTTTGTGGAGGGGCTAGAATACATGAGATCTCCAAGACCCAGAAAACGTTTGGAGAAATTCCACCCGGAATGAAATTTATTCAAATTATTAATTATTTTTAATGGAGCCTAAGTTAAATCTTAGGGAATTAAAATAATTAAAGTGACTTAATTTAAATGTGGGTGAGAAGCTTCTAAGTGATGAGGATCAAGTCTATTTTAATCTTACCCGTTGATTAAAGATTAGATCACGACCTTTGATTTCTCAACAGGAAAAGTATAAAGGAAGGCTTGAGGGTGAATTGGAGAATACACACGGTGACTGAATTTGGAGATCGAATTCTTCTGACGGAGCAGTGCTTGGACGAAGATAATATTTGAGTGATTCAGCAACATTAAGGGCCAAAAGCAGTTATTGGTTGGAGGACCAAGAGTACTTTGTAGAGAGGTAGCAGAGACAACAGAGGAAGCAACGCAACCACCAGGAGAGGTGATGCAGGCCCATGTAGGGCTCACGCAGGGACTACAGAGCTTCCAAGGGATAATCCGTATTTTGCTGAAGATCTGGGTTTCTGAGTCGGGAGGGTTGAAACTCTATTTTCTGAGAGGCAGATCTACGCAGAGAAGAGGTGACGCAGTGATCAGCCGTCCCCACGCAGGCCTATGCATCTACTACGCAAAGACAACAGAGACGGAGTTGGGGTTTCACCAGTTCGGATCTTGGATCAGCTAGGACTTGCAATGTGAGATAAAACTCGCTATTTTATGTCTGTTGAGGATTTTCTTTGTTGGATGAGCTCGATTTTGGGACCCTAGTTGTACTCAGAAAACTACTGCTTAATAATACAAACCCTCAGATCTGCTGCACTGATTTTCCTGCATTGGGTTTTTCCGGGGACGTTAGTCCAAAAATAAGTGTCCTTTGTGTGATTGTCTCATTTATTTTCCAGTACTTGATCTGTATATTGGTGTAGGCTGCTTATTATTTGCATTAATATTTACTGAATAAATTTGTAAATAACTTGTTAAATGACAAATACAAGTAGGTAATGCAAATCAATTAATAGCTGTAGGATTTCTGTTTGTGAGATTTAGAAATGTTCACAATTCCAACAAATACTAAGCTCATACAACCTCAAAGAAGTACCCAAGTCAAAGGAATGAAAAATAGGGTTTCCCTTCTAGACACTCTTAGGGCAAAGATTTTTATGGATGAAATCTCAAGATATGATTCCCAAACTTTGAGGTCTTTTAGGTAACACCTTAAGCTAGAGGACTATGCTCTTAGAATCCACCAACTCCCTCTCTAATCAATTTCTCTCTATGCCGCAGCCTAGCTGTCCAAGAAGAGGGGACTGAAATTTTAAGAGGAGAAAATATGGAAGAAAAAGAGGGTGATCACTAAACTACTTGGATTAGTGCCTTCTTCCTTGGGCTAATGGAGTCCTAGATGCATTAGATTGATCAAATTTGTCTTTAAGGAGGTTAAAAGTTGGTGCTCAACTACCAACCTTCAATAATTACCTACTATTAAAATATGGAGTTTCATGAAAATAATTAACATTTCATCACTAGGAACATTCATTGCATGCTATATCACGAGTAACATATGCAAGAGCCAACCAAGTAGCTTTCAAAATATCTTTAACAAAATTAGGGCATAAGAGCTTTTACTTTAGTTGCAATAATTACATACATTAGACAATTTCAATGAAAAATTTCATCAACAAGGGAACTTGCAAGATAGTCATGCAATATATCCATCCCTATTCAAGAATTAGCTCCAAGACAAGATAAAAAATCAGCTCCAAATATCAAAGTACGTCCAAGATACTTCACCAAACTCTTCAAAGTAAAAGTTCGAATTAGCAAAAGAGGCCGAAAATCCCCAAGTGTGATGATGATCTCTCACAAATGACCTTGTATTGATATGCGTCTCATTAAGTTGAATTAGCGTAATTAGCCCCAAACATTAAAATAATGAGCAAGAAACAAGCCTTGGTCACAAGTCGACCAAGTAACTTTCATAAATTAAGAATTAGCCATCCATATGCTAGCTGAATTGATGATGTTATGTTGTTGTAGAGCCATTGGAGGGCCACGTTGAGTCCTCTAGGTGCCAAGGTGTAAGAGAGGGCTTCACAAATCACAAATTAGGGGATGACCCTTAATCCTCCATGCAAGTAATTGTGTGGGAACCGAGAGTGGTTTTGGGGCACAAATGCTGGTCTCATGGGTCTCCTTATGATAGATAAGCCTGTATAATGCTCCAAATGAGGGATCTGACGATGGTGTTTGCCCTCCCATTTCTAAAGGGTGAGACAAACCTCCTCTGGGTCTTGGATCAACTTCCACTCCATAATGGTACGCCGACTAGGCACACTGGTCCAAGTGCATCATCTTGCGAATAATGTGGGGCAATAAACAAACTGTTGAAGGTTCTGAGGGTGCCCATGGTGTGAAATGATGCTTTGCACATTGTGGGAGTCCCATGGCTCTTAACACATCCCCTGTGGTGTTAATATGATCCTTTGGTGTACTTGGGCCCCAATTAAGTTGCCATGCCCATGAGAAACCACCTGCCAATTACATATTGTTGGAAAATCAGAAAGGCAAAAAGATTTTCTTTTGTTGATAATTACTTGTGATATTCTCATGTTATTAACTTTCTTGTGTTCTTCTTTTATCTTAGTACATCAAGCAATTACCAAAACCATAACATGAAGATCAAAGACACCAGATGTAGGCGAACAACCAGGGAAAAACCCCTATCTAGGGGAAAACCCAGTAAAAGCTCTTCCTTAAGTAGTTTCACAAGATAAGATGAGATAATCCAAGATTCTTTGACTTAAACACATACTTCCTCCAATCACCAAGTCAATCCTTCTTCTTCAAATGATAACCTTTCAGCGGCAACTTCTACCTAGGTCTTTGACCCTGCAACAACAAAATTTCGACCTCCCAGCAGCAAAAATTAGCAGAACTTCGACCTCTCCAGCAACAAAACTTCGACCCCAACAGTAGCCCAGTGACTTTGCACGAGTGAGAGAGAGATAGCCCATTGATCTTGTCCTTCTCCTGCAATTCTCCTTCTTCTCTTGGAACTTCACACTTTTTCTGCTTCTCCTTCCTGTGTATCGAACTTGTTGAGTGAGTGAGCAAATGCATCGAACTGCACTTCTATATATAACCTCTTCTGTGGGTCGAATTGCGCTAATTTAGGTCGACTTCATCAGGAAAGGGCCAACTTTGTGTGGAGGTGACAAATGTCTTATTTTACTCAATAATAATTCTTTTTACATGATTCAAAAGCCCAAGAAGGGTCTCATAAAATGGACAATAACTCCAATGACTTAAGATAAAACCTAGAAGTCCTCAATGGGGACTTTGACCTAGAAAATGATGACTCAAGCATGAAACCCATGCTTTAATAAGTCAATGATAATAAAGATTTCTTTTCCTTTCTTTTGATAAATTTATTCAATTATGACTCAAATACAATTATGAAAACTGAACCTAGTTACATTGTTCAACACTCCTTCTTAACTAGGGAGATATTCATATATATATATATATATATATATACAAGTACATGGAAGATCTCAAAACAAAAGAACTACTAAGAGATTAGGCACACTCAGTGCCACAGACTAGATTCCTGACCAGGGCAATCTATTCGGGTGGGACTAAGATGGACTAAAGCTTTCAGCCTCTCTAGGTACCATCAGACTTACTAACCATAAACCCGGAAACTAGGTGTGTAATGCAAGGTCAGAGCTCTATGACCAACGCCACCCTCCCTACTTCAGGAACTAGACCTCAACACACAGGCTGACCAGATGTCCTCCCAGGCATTCTGTACTATACACAATGCCTCAACACTCTCGATTATTCAAATTGGCAACAAATCTCTCCCGATCAATCGGATCGGTAACATCAAATAAGTCAAGCATGCTTCCAAAACTTCGCGAGATTTTCTTGTACAAACACAACCCCAATCAGTAACAAATTTTCAAATATACATAAGTAAACACAAACCTTCGGGTTCTGCAATCATCTTGATGCCACTTATACAAGTTATTCATATGCAACTAGTCAGAAAATTTTCTTCTTCAATTTATACATTCTCTGATTTCTTCTTCAATGTATCCATCATGACTATCATAATATGCCCCCTCTCAACTTGGGATATATATCCGTTCTTTTATCAAGGCTCCCTCTTAACTTAGGGAGATCAACTACTTTCTATAACATCAGAGAATCTTTCATGGCTTCATTCCTTCTTATCAAAGTTATCTTGATCATCATCATTCATATAACTTTCTTCATCATGCTTATCAATTAAGTCAACTTACGAATATCTTCTATCATCTTGAAGATTGTGTACCTGCACAACTTAAACAACACGTACAACCAAATATATATATCGAAGCATGATGTTAACTATATCAGAATCATATAATAATGGTAGTATTAGACTTTAGACATCAAATAGCTCAACCTAGTTAGGTTCACGAGACACAACTTTTTACATACTAAACATCAACTTCTTGCTAGGGTTTGGTTATAAACCCTAGATCACATCAGTAACTCAATCAAGATATTAGTCTCATTATATCTAGGGACTCAATGTTACTTTCAGATTCTACTATGATATATTGCAAACCCTGGAAGCAATTCATACAAGTACAATTCTACAACACATATGACAAATGCCAGAATATCTATGTTAGATTTCTACTAGGATTTAATGCAACCCTAGATTCCATCTTTAAGACACTAACCTTAGATATCAACAATGAAAACCAATCACAACACAATTTAAGGTTTCAACAATATGTGTAACATTTGGTAAACCCTAGACTTTATCATCACATTTGAAACAATCTCACAATATCCTAGAATATCAAACTTCTACTAGGGCTAAGTTACAAACCCTAGATTTAGCACATCAACAATTAGATTAACACATATACATATCTAGGATTTCATAATCATGCACAAGCATACAACAACGTCTATCAGGCAAATCCAAGATATAACTTTAATGTTAGACATATAACAAACTTGATTAGGCTAGGGTTTTGATCAAATGGACAAACATACACCTAGGGTTTCATTCCTAGGAACTACTATAGATATTATAAGGGTATTGCTCATAAACCCTAATTTATCAAAAATTCTAAAGGTCTAGCATATCAATACACAAACGTTACCATCCAACCCTAAAGGACTAGGGTTTCCATAACAATACCAAAACCCCAAACATCAAAAGAATAGTATTTTCTAGATTTCATCAATAACCCTAGGGTTTCACAACCAATATTGACCAGTGTGGAAAAAGTCGGGAAAAAATCGCGACTTTTTCAAAAAATCCCGATTTTTTCCAGACGCCGATAAAATCGGCCGACTTTTTCCCGATTTTTTAAAACTTGAAAAAGTCGCGATAAAATCGTTTTATTCCCGACTTTTTCCCGAGTCGATTGAAAAAGTCGTGACAGTGATTATAAAAGGCGGAAATTTCGATTTTTATGTGTTATTTTGATTTGTTTGTCACATTGCCGCCGCCCGCGTCGCGTTTAACACTGTGGAGACTCGATAGTCCAGCAGAGGGTTTAACATTTTATTCACGGTTTGCAACTTTGCGTTGGGAGACTGGAGCTGAAGATTCATCATTTTATTCACGGTTTGCAACACTGCAGCTCGAGCTTGCAGATTGGGAGGTGCCGTCAGGGTTTGTTGCTGCCGCCAGGTAAGTTAAAAACATTTTCATCTCAAGATTCATCTAGCCATCTTCATAATTGATTTATTCTTCCACTCCACTACATTTCTGTTGGAGTGTGCAGGCCACTATTGTTGGTCTCCTGAGTCCTAACGCCTTGTTGCAGAAAACAAGAAATTCATTTGATGACTCCTCACCTCCTTGGTCTCTTTGCAACACATTAATACTTTATTACTTATACCACTAGTATTTTTCATCAACGTTTTCATATCTTTAAATGTCTTCAAAACTTGTGATTTATTTTTTCAGAAAATATATCCAAATCTTTCTTGGAAAATCATTAATAGATGTAACAAAATATTTCATACCCCTAAGGGACTGAGTTCTCATTGGACCACATAGATCAAGTGTGAATTAATTCAAGTCCCTCTGTTCCTGTTGGTTTCCATCATCAAATTTAATTCAGTGTTGCTTGCAAAACATGCCTCACAGACACCTTTGTACTCTTGTATTTGTGGTACACCATTCACCACATTATGCTTGTTGGCCAAATCAAGGTAGAAATAATTCAGATGACCATGCTTTTCATGCCAAAGCTGGTTCTTCAAATTGGAATGCTTGTTGCTTGCATGAAATTCTTTCAAATCTGTACATATCATAACATAATACAGGACAGAAGCATAATGTCATATGAGTCCATACTCCATTTACCACCTTGAATTAATGAGGAACCCCATGCTAAATTGCTAATACTATGAACTTTATACCGTTTTGACTCTTGAGATCTCAGCATTCCTGTCATCACAATATGCTTGATCTCAGCATTCCTGTCATGTTAGTAAGCATTAATTGCAATGGTAATTATTATTAAGTTTTAAATTTGTACAACCTCTGTTATTAAGTTTAGAACTTGTTTCTAACTTTCTCCAGCTCCTTTCCTTCAACCTGCAACCTGAACCAACATAATTATTAATAAATAATAAATATTAAAATTTAAAATTAATTTAATTAAATTCATCTTGTAAGTTTGTAACCCAGTCAGGACTCAGAAGTTCTAAAATTCTAAGTTGAATCCTAGATTGAATTAAATTTTAAAATTTCAACAGTTCAACTTTCAAGAATCAAAATTCAAGTAAAAAAAATTCTAACCCTTGTTTACTATTTAGTGATTTTAATTTTTAATTTATGTGATGGGCAAATTTTAATTTTTTTTAAAATTTTTGTTTTGTGCCCAGGTTCAAACATCAAAAAGTTTCAAACAAAATGCCAAGGAATTTGGATCCTTTCTGGCAGTATGGTGAACCTGATCCTTTACCCGGAACTGGAGGACTCAATAGAATGTATTTGTCTTGCAAGTTGTGTGGAAAGCATATGTCAGGGGGTATCGCAAGATTAAAATGCCATATAGGGCAAATTCCAGGGCAAAATGTAGAACTTTGCCCAAATCCGGGTCCAAAAATGATCCGACAGGCCATTAAAGCCTTGATGGAAAAAGAAGATGGCAAAGACACCAGGGCAGTAATGAAAAGGCAACTTGTAGGGAGCTCAAGACTGGGGGTAAGTGAGAGTGCTTCTTCTGCTTCAACATCACCTTCCAGTTCCAACCCCTCAGCTTTTTCATCCTTTTTTGTCCCTAGAACGACACCCGATGCACAACCTGGCATCAAATCAGCAATTAAAAAAAAGGAAAAGGCAGAAGCTGACAGGTTGGTGAGTAGATGTCTTCTATGGAGTGATGTTCCTTTCAACATTGCCAAGACAAACCCATTCTACCAACCTATGTTTGATGCTGTTGCTGTCGTTGGCCCGGGGTACAAAGCCCCTACCTTTGCACAGTTGAGAGGGCCTCTTTTTCAAGAGGAAAAGAATGATTGCACTGCTAGACTGGAGGAGTTTAGGGCATCTTGGGAACACACTGGATGCACAGTCATGTCAGATGGTTGGACTGACCAGAAGGGTAGGACCCTTCTTAACTTTTTGGTTAGTTGTCCCAAGGGGACAATGTTTATGAAATCTGTTGATGCATCTGCACACATTAAAGATGCGCGTTTATTATGTGAGTTGTTGGACATCTTCATTCAGGAAATAGGCCCACAAAATGTTGTCCAAGTCATAACGGACAACGCTGCAAATTATGTTGCAGTTGGCAGGTTGCTTATGGAGAGGTATCCTACCCTGTTTTGGACACCTTGTGCTGCTCATTGTATTGACCTGATGTTGGAGGATATAGGTAAGATTCCTATGGTGAGGCATATTGTTGAATCATCCAAGAGCATAACAAAATTTATTTAAAATCATGCATCTGTGCTTAGCTTGATGAGAAGATTCACCAACAACAAAGAGTTGGTGCGTCCTGCGATAACACGCTTTGCCACTACTTTCATATCTCTTCGGTCACTGTTGAATTCTATGTGGGACGTGAAGAGCATGTTTATTTCACAGGATTGGCGTGAGTTATCTATTAGCCGCAAACCAGAGGGAGAGGGCATATGCAAACTTGTTTCATATGATCAGAACTTTTGGGCAAGAGTAGAGGAGGTGTGTGCCATTTCAGAACCTTTGGTAAGGGTTCTTCGCTTGGTCAATGGAGAGAAGCCCGCAATGGGCTACTTGTATGAGGCCATGGATAGGGCCAAAGAAGCCATTCGTGCTTACTATGAAGATAAGGGAGATGAGGAGTTAGAGAAACAACAGGTCATATGGAGAGTGATTGATGACCAATGGAACAATACCCTCCATCGCCCCATTCATGCTGCAGGTATCTACTTTAACCCCGCATTTGCTTACTCCTGTAGTTTCAGATTTGATGCCGAGGTGATGGATGGATTCTTCACATGTGTTGAGAGGATGGTGGTATCTGAGCAAGAACGTGAAGAAATTTCCAAAGAAATGGAAATATATAGGATGGCTGGTGGCACATTTGGTTTTACCATGGCTATTAAGAGTAGGATGACCAAAATACCAGGTAAGCTTCAGTTTGTTTCAAGTTTCAACTTTCAAATTTAATAATTCATTGTCTCTTCATAATTTTTGCTTCTCATTTTTATTTTAACTTGTAGATGCTTGGTGGACAAGCTATGGTGGTAGAGTACTCCATCTCCAAAAGCTTGCCATCCGAGTGCTCAGCCAGACATGCAGTTCCTCTGGGTGTGAGCGCAATTGGAGTGTCTTTGACAAAATACATAGCAAAAAGCGCAACAGGTAAAAAAATTTCAAATTAAATTTTTGAAATAATTTGATTATTTTTACTATATAAATTTTCCAAGTACTAATTTATAATCTATGACCCTTTTACAGATTGGAATCCCAACGCCTCAATGACATGGTGTATGTCTACTACAATCTTCGATTGTGGATGAGACAAATTCAGAAAACTCCTGATATGGATGCCATTTCATTAGACAATATTGATACCACTGCTGCATGGAGGGTCGAGACTGAGAGGCCGGTCATGGAATCGACCCCTGATTGGTTAGATGTGGATCCAGAGGCATTAGTGCCAGAGGAGGAAGCAGATGCACAGCAGGAGGAGCCAGTGGTAGAGGAGGAGGAGCAGAGTCAGGAGGCAGAGCAGGAGGAGGAGGTGACACCATCTAGGATGGGCAGTAGCAGTGGCAGCGTCAGTGGCAGAGCACAGAGGCCACCTATTTTTTTTGCTTCTAGAGGACGACTGGGTCCATCTGATTCCCGAGGGGCAGGGCCTTCTTCCTCTAGAGGAAAAGGTAAAGCCATTCCCTATTCCCGTAAAAGGGGCAGGGGATCTTCATCTTAGTGACTTACTTTATGACATGGAGATGACTCATGATATACATTATTATATTTTTTGTTGATATTTTGACTCTTGAGACTGAGACTCAAGATTCAGGACTCGATTCACTATTTTGATATGTGATGTAGCTCTAGACTTCATATACATATTATATATTAGCTTTCTTTACATGTTTATGTGGAAATGCATTTATTTGATGTTGTGGATACTTTAGATGCTAAAAAAATTGAAAAAATTTGAATAATTTTGTATTTTTTTAATTTTGCCGACTTTTTCAAAAAACCCCCGACTTTGCTGAGTTTTTCAACATTTTTACCCTTGCCGATTTAATCCCGACTCCGACTTTTTCCACATTGATATTGACACACCCTTAGGTTAGGTTTTGACAAAGAACCTTTTTAGGGTAGCGCAAAAATGATGAATGATTTTAATGAGGGTATATTCAATCTAATGATTAATCTCCCAAATAAGAATCTTTATGATTCAAAGGTTCTATACATAACGATGTTAGTAATGAAAGCAGATTATTAAAAGAAATGAATATACCTTTATTATGAAGAGAATAAAGCTTATGGTCTAAGACATACCTTAGAGTTTGTTTCTTAACAAACCTTGTTGGACATCAATTCTTGAATAGCTTCCTTCATAACATAACTTCTATCATGCTTTGTTTTGTGAGGTCTCCCTCATAACCCTTGAGTATTCAACAAGCTTTCCTATACAAGGAAAATATGAAAATAAATGTTATTAGCATCTAATACAAACACATGTAGATACGAGAGGGAAACCAAATATAAAAAGATAATACAAGGAGTAAGATACTTATCTTTGGTAAAATGGCGAGGGCTCCCTCTTAATTCAATCTTGAGGGATATCTATAACTTTATCAAAACAATTCAAAAATGCTTTTCGAAAGCATGTTAAACCTAAAAGTACTAGAAATTAAAGCATAGAGGAAAACAATTCAAAACTTAAGAGTATAAGACTAAGAGAAATAAGAGAGAGAGGACTTAGAAGTGTAAGTCCTTGACTTTTGATTCTTCAATCTTGTTCTTCTTAGGTGAACGTTCAACGGAAACGTTTGCTTGATCCCGATCCCTCCTTTTATTCCTTGGATTCTCAGGACAATTGCTTTTATAATGACCCATCTTGTGACAATTGTAGCATTCTATCTTGGATAGGACTATCTTCTTCTTTGGCCCTTTGAAGTTCTTGAAGGTACTTTTATTCTTGTGATGAGCGGCATAGACATTCGTGATTTTCTCTTCTTCATTCTCCTTGTTGCTTACTAATGATATTCTGACTTCTTCTTGACTACATGCATTCCATAATTGTTCGAATGTAGGAGTATCCTTCCAACTGTTGATCCTTGATGCAAAGACACTCAAAGATGTTGGTAATCTTAGAAGAGCAGTAATCACAAGCTCTTTTTCAGGTACCATTTCTTCTATTCCTGGAGTTCATCTCTGATTCTAGCTATCCTTACAATGGTTGGAATGAACATACACAAGATCCTCAGTCTTTTTCACTCCTAGCCTGTTTCACTTCATTGAATGGATGAAGCCATATGTACTCCAGTTCCTCTCAGTTGATGAGGAACTAGCAACCTGTGATAACAACCTGGTGGCTAGAGTGGAGAGATGAATGCTATCCCCACCATGGAAGCCCCACCAAGTAATAGGATCAAGATGTCCTCAATCATCCATAGCTACTGGATCTGAAAAGCTACTAGTAGATTGTACAAATCCTCCAAATTCTTGGCATACTTCTATTGCAACTCCCATATCTCTATAAATTTTCCTCAAAGTTGTCTTGTATCCTTGTACCACTTCAGAATCCTTGTTTGGCATTGTTCTACCAGGTAAAGACAAAATTTTGGAATGATAATATTTAGGGTGCAATGCATAGGCCAAAAGGTGTAATGGTGTGGTCATTTTGTTCCACCTTTCTGTAACTATGTTCTTCACTAAATAATAGAATGTTCCATAAGGGTCATTTTCACTGGCCCTGATAATTTCTCTTATCCTCTCCAACATACTATCAATGTTTTCATAAACTTCTCCCAAGCAAGGTGTATCTGTGTCAAATGCTCTGATCAAGGTCAAAATTGCTTCAATAAACCGCAAAAGGTATTGGACCTTGTTCCACCAAGCATCATCAAGAATGATGGACTTGATTTTTTGCCCTCTATCAGAAGTGAAAGTCCTCCATGATTCCCAAACAGGGTCAATGACCATTGCCTGTAATGTTTGTCTCACCTCTACATGCCTCTTTATGACAAGAGTGTGGGAGGAAAAACAAGTTTCAACAACCTACAAGTTTCAAACAGTCAAATCTCAAATGATTAGTCATATATAAATTTGTAATTAAAATTAAGAATTTCCAATATAAATAATATTGATTAAAAAAAGAGTACCTTCAGTAGCTCCAACTTTGCAAAACTGCGATATATGGCCTGGGACATTGAATGATTGGTTATGAACATTTGGATTTCTTTTGCTGCTACATATATTTCATTAATCCATGTAATCTCACCAATCTTTGCAAGCATAAGGTTTAATGAATGTACTGCACATGGAGTCTAAAATATGTGATCATATCAATCCCCCACAATTAACCTTGCAGCTTTACAAACCTGTGCGCTGTCTATAATGACTTGGACAACATTATGTGGCCCCACACTTTTTATTGCCTCAATAAGAATTGTGGATATGAAAGATGCATCTTTCTCTATTCCACTGCAATCAACAACCTTCAAAAACATAGCCCCTTGGGGGCATAATGCAACAACATTAATTAATGGACGACTTCTTTGGTCTCTCCATCTATCAGAAATAATGGACACCCCTGTTTCTGCCCATGTATCTCGGATTGTTTGTAGTTTTCTATCCACAGATTGTTTCTCTGATGTCATCAAAGTAGTGTGGACCTTTTCATATCCAGGGTTTTTGTACTCTTTTGACGCTTTATTAACTGCCTTAATGATTTGTTGCCAATAAGGGGAACACACCAAATTGAATGCTAGTCCATTTGCATAAATGCAATGAGCTATATGTTCATTGGCTGTCTCTACCTTGATTATTGAAAGCTGCTTCAAGAGGGCCTAGAGTGGGCCTTTTATTAGTTGTGGTAGGAGATCTAGATGGCAATGGAGGCCTAGTTGTATAGCTTTGCATATGGTGTTTTGCCTTAGCAAATTTCCTTCTTGCTAAGATGCATAGAATTTCATTTTTCCAGGACTCAAACCTTTTACAGGTTTGCCATTTGCATCTTTTGGCCCGGTGTATAGTTGCACTCCTGTGTTAGTTTGACCAGTGAGATGGGCCTTCACTCTAGTATATGAGCTATTTTTTATATCTTCGCATTCATTGCACTTCCATTTAAATGAACCACCTCTTGGATTTTTTCCAATAATCTCCACACACTGCCATAGAGGAGATTTGGGTCTGTTTTGATCATTTCCCTTTCACTCTGCTCATGTCGTGATGGTTCCATAATGATAATGGTCTATAGGTTATCTTACTGCATATAAAATTCAAATTATAATATATTAATAATTATCAATACACAAGTAAAAATTAAAATACAATTCATCTAACACATGATATAAGGTCATGATATAAATTATAAATTATAATATACTTTCAATAAAACTTTAAAATTTTAAATATACTTTGTATTCCATTAATCAACATCCAAGGTCTTGATATAACTTCTAATATACCATGTCCATAACTTAGAAGCCTAGGCCTTGATATAATATTAAAATTTTAATTTTATTATATCATTTTAACCATATATAAAAAAATAAGTTAAATAAAGAATAGTATACATTCTAAATTCTAATATACCATGTCCATTAAATTTTAATAGACCATGTCCATGGACCATAAGACTATTTATAAAGTTTAACAAGCCTAGGTCTTGATATCATATTAAAATTTAAAAAAAATATTTCCAAAACTATATCCGTAACTTATAAGCTATACCATGTCCATATTTAAAAAAATAACTTAAATAAGTTAAATACAACGTTGTAAAAAAATAATATAAATAAGTTCAGTTAAAATACAAATGTGCCAACGATTTTGATGGGTTTTAGTTTTACAAATGTCAAATGTCATTTTTGATGGGTCCCAACACTGATTTTCGTTTCCAAAGCTCTTTTGCCCGCAGTGTTTATATTCAGTGCAGGAGTTTATAATATCTATAAGGACAAGGTTAACCATAAATGAGTCACAATACCTTTGTTGTTCTTGATTCCTGAATGCTGAGCCAGTTGTTCCTGAACGTTGAATGCATGAATGGTGATCGCTGAGGAATAGCCTCTCGTTGACGACTCGGCGAGGAATTCCAAATAACTAGAAGTCGCCTGGTGATTCACTGTAGACTGTGTTTTTGCCGGTGACTGTCGCTATTCACTGTGTTTGTGCCGGTGACTGCTACTGTTCGGTGAAACGCTCTGCCGCTGACTGTCGTTGTTCATTTTAACCTTTTAACTTTTAACCTTCATTGAAAACCAAAAAGGAAAAACCAAAAAGTTAAAGTGGCATGTCTTTTTAGTTTGGAAGGTTCCGGTGGGATCCGTTTCGGTTGACTTAGATCCGTATCCCAAATTCAATGATCCGCCAGCTACCGTATTTACAACGTATTTATGTGGATCCGGATCTGATCCATTTGATCCACAGATCCGAGGATCTTGCGCCACCCCCCCTTCTCCCCCCCGGGTCGGATCCAGTAACTTAGCATTTAGATGCATAACTATTGACATAACACAAAATGAGGCACCTTTGTCATCAAGAAAATGTACAATTTGTTCAAGTCATGCACCAAAGAATTATTGTACCATTAATGGATTAAAACGCATGCAATTGCTAAACCTTTAATGCTCTGTTGTATCAGGTTTTTATAATCAAATGAGACAGCATTTATGTATTTCACAAACCACACATTTTAAATATTCAGTAAAATAGCTCGAATGCTTCCTGTTACTGTAAAGACCATAATCTTCTCAATTAACAATCATTGACAGAATTTATACTACACAATCCAGAGTGGGATTTTTGAAGATGTTTGAACCGTGTTTGAAGATGTTCCTGATCCGCCATGGCTCCAGCTCCTGTTATCAAACCGTCGTTTTCCTCCCAGCTTATCTCAGGTCAACCTCTCCGGTCCCCAGATCCAAAAGACAAGTCTTCTGGCCCCCGTGCCCAAAACTCCAATAACAATCGAGATCACTTCATGACTCTATTAGAACTCACTGCTCATGTCTTCCGTAGTTAGAACTCCTCTGATAGCATCCGGGTCAGTTTTCCCACCTCACTACCCATGCCCATCAAGTCCCCGCCGCCCCCTCCCTCCTTTTATACACAAACTCCTTTCAAGATATTTATTAAAATATCCTCTTTTAATAAATATCTTGGATTTCTAAAATATCTTAGATCCATTAAAATATTATTATTTAATAAATATCTTGGATTTCTAAAATATCTTAGATTTATTAAAATATTATTATTTAATAAATATCTTGGATTTATTAAAATATCATCATTCATTTGCATAAGTCAATACTTTTATTTTTCTTTGAACAAAGTACTAGTTTATATTATGATAGTGGTAGGTATAACTTTTACCTTACAATACATTCATTATATTCTGGTGAGTTAGGCATTTACTCAATATTTCAATAATTCACTCATTAGTCTACACTGAGATTTTTTTATAATTGATTAGCACATGTACTAGTGCAGTACACATGATACATGCATATGTAGCTATCATATGCAGGTTTCATATGCATGCTAATATTTCTATGTTCCATATAATTCGAGTTGGGTCGTTACATACACCCCTCCTTCAGAAAACTTCGTCCCAAAGTTAAGTTTTATGTCATATATCATTAATTATATAAGTGATTAGTATAATCATATAAGGGTGGTGTACCATAATTGAATTTTCATTTAATGTGTGAGAACACTTTAACATTTATGTTTTGATCATTTATTGGTTTACAAATTTAGTAGTCACGTCTTGCCCCAACAGAGTTCCCAAGCTATTCTAGAATCATCTTATCCTCCCTAATCTCTTTCGCTCCCATCCTATCCGTCCTCTACAGGAATATGCTATGGCATCAGTTTTACTGATCCAGCCATTCATAGACCTTAAGGGTGTCAACGTCGATTACGTCGACCTGATTGACCAGTAGGCATCCGGCAGTCATCATCACATGTCTAGGGGAGCGTGACCCGCACAACCCTCCCATGACTCCAGGTTTTGGAGGATAAATGGTGGGCAACATTTCCACCCCTCCTAGTAGGACCAAGGTTAACACCCTATCATGGAATTTCAGTGCATCTTAATTGTTCTTGGAGTTTTGTCATCACACGGTCGGTTTGGTAATGATATCATCTGCGATGTAAACACTTGTCCACAAATTATAACATATGTATCAATATGTTCAAAGCAAATTGTTACCCATATAACAATTTTTACACATTCCAAATATGTTGCTATCTACGATATTGATCCTTGAGTTCATATAACATACTTGGTTATGTTTATCCATTAGGTCTGTAAATTCATTTTCACCTTGAATAGTCAAGTGCAATCACTCTTTTATTTCTCTCTCATCATTTATGTTGATATGTAGAATTATAGATACCATATCCATAACATAATTCATAATTTATACTAGTATCCCTGTACCATCAATGTTTTAAGCAAAACTTTCTTCATATTGATATCCATGTACCAGCAATGTTTAAGCAATTAATATATTCTCACATGTCATAGTACAAAATGACAGTCTTAAGTATCCATCCAAAATAAGGTAAGATTATACAAAATAAGTTTTTAAATGCTTATAAATATAACCCACGGTTATAAATGTCACATAGAATAATCGAACACGGATATACAAATAAGGGTGTAACCACTATTTTCTATACTATATTAACCGATTAACCTTATAAAAGTCACAGGTTGAGACTCTAAATCTAAATGGAGAGATGCTCCAACCTTTATGATTGCATATATGGAAACGAAATGAATTGAAACAAGAGCACAAAACACTTACTGTTTAGTCGAAGCATGATCTAATTTCTTGATACAGGTTGATTAAAAACTCTAAAATACAAAACTACAAATGAATCCAACCAATCTTTCAATTCTTGTTATTTATTTGTCTTTTAAGTCTAATTTTCTTTGATTTGTAATCTGGATCCTAAGAGATAATAATAACATTAACTTCTTTATCATGTTATTTCAGCTCATCTTCAGCTTAAAATCTAGAAGCCAAGGACTAGGGTTTTCCAGGGCTAATCATTAGGGTTATGCTGGAGATGGAGGAAGAGTTAATTGACTACTCTAAAGATCCCTTAGTGGGAGGTTTATCTTCCTTGAAGGAATTTTTTATTGCTAGAAAATGCATTATTCACTTTGCATTATACTTGGTCTACTAAGAGTATCATGTTCAACAAGATGTCAATTGTTGACAAATAATAATTTCCTCTTTCAATAAGAATTTCACAATTTATAAGATATGCATAGTCACATTATCAATATGTTACAGTTTTGATATAGTCTCTTTTCTTGCAAGTTTCACCATTTAGAGTCTTAACTCTA
This sequence comes from Pinus albicaulis, assembly GCA_034641835.2. Lineage (NCBI taxonomy): Eukaryota > Viridiplantae > Streptophyta > Pinopsida > Pinales > Pinaceae > Pinus > Pinus albicaulis. Next base: position 155,604,632 of record CM076576.1, on the reverse strand, counting down.
GCTAGGATATTATCAGCTTTACCATCATTCCTTAAACCATTGTTTCATTTCTATTATATTGACTCATTTAATCCAAACAGATAACACATCACTGGTATACCCTCTTGTTTTCTTCACATCAATCGTTTTCTGATTAGTCCTTAGGCCTCATCTTATCGCCGAATGCATCTTCTTTTCTAATGGTGTACAATTATTATCTTTAATTTTTATTTTTAAACATTTTCCCAGTTTGTCACTTGTTACTCTGAACAAATTAGGAGTATTCACAACTCCTTATAGGTCATTGCTTTGACCTTTACCAAATCATGTTGCACATATTTTTAAGAAAATTCTTCTTGATAGAAACACCCTTTTTCTTCCTCATACCATATACTCCTAATATCCCATGTTTACTTTAATTTGAAAAACATATTATCAAACTAACTTTGTTTTCTCGCCTCTAGTCATCATGGTTTTCTTTTCTTCTCTTAATGCATACAATTATTATACTTTGAAATGTTGTTACTATTCCCTGACTTGGGTAAGTCCTTATAAATAAATTCAATAACATGGATATCGAATGTAATCTACTTATCATTTTGGGTTTTAAGGCATCACGGGATAGAATTTCCTAATCATACTCCCTGATGTCCATAATCCATGGATATAGTTAGTCGCTTAGGGAAAATTTTATAATGTGACTCTCCCATTAGAGGGAGAAACTATTATAGATGTTTCCATGCACATAATTATCCTATAATTATCAATTTTATTATAGATTCACTCTTTAATCTAATGTCATTTGATTTTTTATATTGCTTTGTGAAACTTCCACTCACTCACCTTTGGTGCTATTTTGTCGATCTCAATATTCTAAGTTGATTATGATAACTAACATTTATTATCATTATCAGAAGTTTTCCATTTCGTTCTTTTCCCGTCCTTCCTAGGTACTATATTGATTATATTATGGTAATAATGAAGATCAAACTTTGAAATTTTCCGCTGCACTCTCTAGGTAACTATATCGTCTTGTTCTAATACTGTGTTTACTAACTTACAGGGTGGTTGCTTACCATATTAACATATGTTTTATCCATTGTCTTCGTTTGATGTGTGTCTTTAGTGAATTATATTTGTACTCTCAATTTGCTTACTTATGATTTCTCCCAACATTTCTTGAATAGTTAGTATCTTCTTTCATCCATCAGTTTACCTCAAACTAACTTAGCTTTTTATGTGGTTGTAGCTTCACATTTAATGGTCTTGCCATAATGTCCATAGTCATGCTTTCATTACCATTCTTCCTTTCTTCAAGAGTTAACTTCTTTGGAGCAACTCTGCCAACTAATCTTTATATATGCCTAAATAATTACCATGAATCATCTTATATAGTGTCATAATGTCCCATTTTTTTTTCGAAACCACATTATTTTCCTTTCCATGAAAATGTTATGTTGTCATATTATTTTGTGTTGGACATCGTTATATCCTTACGGTTGCAAATGCCTAATTATCTATCTTAACAATGACATAATGGTTGAATCTCAAAATGTCCAATTTAGTGAATATTCAGTGATAAAACTTCAACCTTCACTTTATTCCTTAAACCACTTACACATATACTTGGATAGTAATTAAAGTATTAACATAGGAAAACAATATAAAAGATATTTGCATAAATTCATATCATCAATGGTTATAATTATCAGTTATTAAGATATATATATATGGAAAACTCAATGTCACTTGAAGAATGGAATGTTTCAATTGCATAAAAACAATTAAGATAGTTTCCATTCTAATGTTCAAAAGTTACAAAAAGTTTAATGTCTAAAGTGATGTTAATGCGCTCATTTTAATATAATAATGTGAATGTACTTCAAACTTTACTTGCACAATATACAAAATCTTAAACTTCATTGCGGATTTTTTTTTTCTAGCGGATATCCATGAGTTATCTCAACTCCTTTGACAGATGAAATGTAAAGTAAAAGTAATGGATTAGGAGTCAAGTGGGATTGAACTTGATATATGTCTTCGATACATAGATTAACATTAGATATTCCATCTCTCCTAATAAAATGTATCATCCTAGGGTTCATAGTTTTTGAATATCGAATTATATAATATTTCATTTTATCATTGTTAAAAGCTTCACTTTCTTCCAAAAGTTGAAAACCACTTTTCTTGTCATTGAATATTACATAACATTGAATACTTTGGGTAAATTTCAAGGATGACTCGGAGTAATACACCTTGGGTTATATTAGGATTGTTGCTATAATTATGAAAATAAGGCGGTGAAATCCAAGAATCAACACAAGATCTCGGGAAATAGTTAGAAACTAAGTTATTTCCCATTGTGATCATTCGCCCTAGTACTTTCAACCTAGTCGAACAGACCCCTAGATTAAATTTGCATTCCTCAACACTTAAACCTATGGACCGAAGTTCTCTTGAAGCTATCTCTACCTGTCTGAAATCGTTTTGATTGTAAGCCGCCAACCCACATCTATTTGATGCATATGACGAAATGCAATTACCAGTAGCACTAGTATCAAATAAGATTTTGAGTTTTATATCGTTAATAATACTTGAAGACTCCAGTACCGTGCACTGATGTTCTCCCTGATTGTTGTTGACTACTACATGGATTCTTTGCTTGCCTTTGGTATTTGATGATGGATTATATTAAATAGAACTAAATAATATAATAAGTTATATGTTATCGGCTTGAACTATCATATTGATACAATTAAACATTATATCATTATACTAATACAACTAACATCAAAATATTAATTTTTTACAAGGACGCCAGATCCTTTCCTTATGAAAACATTTCAATTACATACTTTTATATACTGTCCTTTTTGTACGTTACTCTTACTCTTTATGTACTGTCCTTCTTGTACGTTACTCTTTTATTCTCTTCTGTATTTATTTTATTTCTGCTTTTTCCTTGCCTATTCATCATTAACTTTATCTGTCTATTAATTCATATATATTATTACCTCTTTTCTGTCTTTTCTTCCTATATTGTACTTTTACCCCCTTTTTTTTCAATATTTCTTTACTTTATCCCAACTTCCTCATTACCATTCTACTTATTTCCTTCATCCTTTTATTATATTTCTTTTTATTCCTTTTTATTGCTTTTTTGTCATTTCATTCTATGCCTTTGTGCTCTTCATTCTATGTCCTCCCTTCTTATACTTTTTTCTACCCTTTAATCTTCATTTTTATTTGTCTCTTTATTTACTTTATTTACCTTTATTTACTCTTTTCCTCTTATTTATTCTTCTATTTATCTCTGCTCTTATTTACTTTATGCTAATAACTGCTTATCATCTTCATTACAAGTTACAACTATCCTTAACCTTTATACCTTTATACTATTTGCCTTTGCTTTCATTTTCTTCATCTCATCTAATCCCTCTTACTACTTCCTTATATCTTATTCTTTTTTTGTATATAATCCTTTACTTTCCTTGTTCCTATTTTAATTCTATTCTTTATTATCATATTTCCATTTCCATTATCTTTCTGTTTATGCTATTTTTTCTTCTTTCTTTTTATATTATTCCTCTATATTACCGCCTTTATTCTCTTTATTCTTTATACTCTGTTTCATTGCTTTTTTTTTTTTTTTTTTTTTAATCCCTTTATCTTTTATACATATGCCTACTTTCATTTTTATTATATGTACGTTTTAGTTTCTCTAATTCTTTTTCCTTTTCTTTTCATATTACTCAACTTTTTTTTTTTCTTCCTCTTATTTTTATATTATATATATATATATTATTATTTTTTTTTGTCTTCCTCTTCTTTATATTTGTCTTCTTCCGATGCAGTATTTGCCGTTCAAATTCTCTGTGGCTTTCCAAATCTTGACGAGAATGTTTATGTCGCCGCTTAGGGACGACTGCAGTGAGAATGTATCGGTTTCCTCCTCCGCTGACCCCTTTGTTAAATTCTGTCCCCGTCGGCTTCTCCAACACAGCAGTGCTCATATAACTGTTGGAACAAGCAAAGCCCAAGCTATTGGTACAAAAATGAATATAATCTTATTGTCTAAATTCTTACCCTCATGATTACTTGGTCGTACTCCATCATCGCCAGGCTGTAAGCCAGGACCGTCGCAGAGGTTTAAATTCCCACCGCAAATGTGAGCGGTGAGTTATTGGATACCCTAAATTGAGGAACCGAACCTTCTAGATTATTTTATGACAGATCTATAGAAGAAAGACTCACCAAGTTTGCAAAACTCGCTGAAAACAAGCACACAGCTGCGAGGGTTTCAAAATATAGAGAGAGCAAAGGAACACTGAGTATATAAGTGGGCGTGAATTTGGTAGAAAGACTTTAAAAATAACCACCAAATAAGGGAAGTTGGGGAACCCAAAATCTAGAGGTCTTAATTATGATATGGCATTTTGATCAAGGGTAAATTAATAACCCATGTCCCTGATGGAATCAAGGGGGTATTCATTTGACCCATAAGATTATTTTCCAAGCCATTTACTCAGCCATCGAGACCATAAACGTACGATCCAGCCTTTGACACCTCGACTGGCCAACCGGTTCAATTAGCACCCTTTGCACGTTTATACTCGCGGCTTAGCTCAGCGCGTTGTTTGAATGAACTCTCGTTTTGTAGGTAACTCCACGATTTCTAAATAAACTAAGAAAGCTTCAATTATTGCTCCTTTTTCTCTTGTGTGGGGAGTTTTGTTAGTCGCGGGGATGTAGATTTGTAAGGTACAACTCCACCAATCCTGCATCCGAATTCCTCACTCCACAATGGGGTTTATGTTATCGTTTTTACAGCTTAGTTGCATTTCCATAGCGTAGAGTAAGTTCGAATCCCCTTGCCCCTTTTTCCTTTAATTGCACAGAGGTGAACCGATTTCCATTTCGGGCAGAGTTATCTACATCGATCTTCCACAACACCCATTTCTGTCAACTTGAATTCGATTTCTCCTCTTGCACTCTGAATCTCAACCAATTTTTTTTTTTTTTTTTCTTAATATTTAGTGAAAACAGACCAGAACTCCAACGCACGCATTAGGGTCTTGTTTCTTATTGAATAGAGTTGGCTAAAGAAAGATCTAAATGAACGACAAATCTTAATTCAAATCGGAACTCTAATGCAAAGAAGGAAGCAACTTCAGACACTGCACTTGCTAAGGTTTGAATAGAGTTACGAGTTCTTGACTCAAGGGTTATTTCTCATTTTTTATTAAAGTTAGCAAAAAAAATTACTTTAGGTTTGAAGTTTTAAAAAAATAAAGAAATTGGCCATTGGAGGTGTTGAGAAGTCGACAGTCCGCCCGTAAAGTCATAATTTCAATATATTATCCAAAAAATCTTAATTAACCTCTATTTATAATCCATTTGCAATGTCGAGAATCAGAAACATTTTTCAACCGTGTAAAGAATGAAACCTTTGGTCTTGGCAACAATGCTGCGATTCTAGTATCTGGAGGAAATACAAGCTTAGAAACCTACAAAGATCGTTTAAAAGAGACCCTAAGATCCACAAAGTCTGACACCGTGCTCTGATACCATGTGTAAAGACCATAATCTTCTCAATTAACAATCATTAATAGAATTTATACTACACAATCCAGAGTGGGATTTTCGAAGTAGAATATATATCAATTGACTATTTAATACTTATCCGGAACCGTGTTTGAAGATGTTCCTGATCCGCCATGGCTCCAGCGCCCGTTACCAAACCACCGTTTTCCTCCCAGCCTATCTGAGGTCAACCTCTTCGGTCTCCAGATCCAGAAGACAAGTCTTCTGGCCCCCGTGCCCAAAACTTCAATAACAATTGAGATAACTTCATGACTCTGTTAGAACTCACTGCTCATGTCTCCCACAGTTAGAACTCCTCTGACAACATCCAGGTTAGTTTTCCCACCTCACAACCCATGCCCATCAAGTTCCCCCCCCCTTCTCCTTTTATACACAAACTCCTTTCAATATATTTATTAAAATATCCTCTTTTAATAAATATCTTGGATTTCTAAAATATCTTAGTTTTATTAAAATATTATTATTTAATAAATATCTTGGATTTCTAAAATATCTTAGTTTTATTAAAATATCATTATTTAATAAATATCTTGGATTTCTAAAATATCTTAGATTTATTAAAATATTACTATTTAATAAATATTTTGTATTTATTAAAATATCATTATTCATTTGCATAAGTCAATGCTTTTACTTTTTTTTGAACAAAGTATTAGTTTATATTATGATAGTGGTAGGTATAACTTTTACCTTACAATACATTCATTATATTCTGGTGAGTTCTGTATTTACTCAATACTTCAATTATTCACTCATTACTCTAAGGTCTACACTGAGATTTTTTTATAATTGATTAGCCCATGTACTAGTGTAGTACATGTGATACATGTATATGTAGCTATCATATGCGGGTCTCATATGCATGCTAATATTTATTTGTTCCATATAATTCGAGTTGGGTCGTTACAGTTACATAATCCCGACTGGCAGATTCAGTGAAAATTTCAACTTATTTTCTTTCCAGGTTACTAGAAAAAAAAATTCGCAGTGTAGTTCCAAGTCTTTTCTACAACCGTGTCCACACAAGTCGTGGTCTGGATTATGAACTGATGCCATAGTTCTGGTAAATTTTCGTGTTTTTAATTGGGACAGGAATTTTTCAGAACTGCATCAAGCCAAGTTCTAGAGATGGTGGTCAACCTTAAACCATCACTGGTAGAAGACTTCAGCTTCTGCTACCTCATTTGGTTTGTGGTCTTTCTTAAAGCATCATTTCAGAGAGCTCAACCATTGGCTATTATAGACTTCTGTGTTTCAGCTCTCTTCTTGGATTTACATACAGCCCTTCGGATTAAGCGGAGAAATGTTGGAAACATAATCTTTTGGGATTCTGTGAATTTGGCACATTCACTTAAGTGGAAGGTGAAAAGCCTCAAGTGAAGGCCAACACTCATAGAAGTCCAGGAGACCTCGTGGAAGATGAAAACCAAAGGTCATTAAGATTTGCAATTATGTGTATCATATGTTATAATTGAAGGCAATTCACGCTTATCTTAATTTGTGTCTATTTTCGTGAGTGAGTTTGACATTAATCATCAGTTGACACTTCAAATCATGATAGTTTGATTTAAACAATTTCATCCATCTCTTTTTACTTTCTGTTCTATTATTTCTGTTATCCTACTGTATTATGTAAGTTCAAAGTTTCTGAATGTTTTTGAAACAGCCACAACATATAATACTTCATAGAATCGTACTTACACACTTTTTACTTGCTTGATCTTGGTAAATAATACTCCAAAGTAACCAATTGCACTTGATCCCCACTGTTGAATTTAAGACAGAAGAAGGGGATGGCCAGTAAAATTCTTATATTGAAATCAGCTTCCGTATCCTGTAAAGTTTATTTTGAGCCCAGGTACAGTTCGGTCAAATGTTTTCTGCACTCCATAAATTTTAGTTTGCAGAGAAACTGTTTTTTATTAGCTTTATGTCTTTACACTTATTATATATGTGCACAATTCATGACTTTTTCTAAATTTATGGTTCATTAAACTTCATTGAACCAGTTTCTAGAATGTGTTACTATATGCGAAGTGTAGTAAAAATGTTAGAGGTGATTTATTTTGTTGTTTATCGAGTTGCAAATATGCATTAAACTAAGGACGCCTTTTCTTGAAGCAGGTAATTCCCGCATTGGATCCTCATACGAGAATATTCTCAACATCATTTACTATGGAGGTATTTCTCTAGTTTTTACTGGTGGTTTGAGAATGTGATATGTATATATATATATACACACACATACACACACCGTTCTCATTTCTGTTTGTATGTTCTTGTTCCAAATGTTTTAATCGCACTAATGGTAAAGCTCTCACATCTGATAGAGGTGTGTAGCTTATGCTTTTTAGTATTTTACATGTTTAGGATTGTATCAACAAGACTTACAATTTAATATTGTAATTTATTAATGATATGATCCTGTAATAACTTATATTATAGATAGTTGTATAAGTTGATGAGGATAGATTCAATGAGAGTCAATTACAAGGTAATTGGAGACACATTTATGTTGCTTTTGTTTTTTAATTTTTTACAAGAAAAAATGCATACATTTATTATTTCAGTCAGAAATATGAAGTATGCATAGTTGTGTGCTTGTAAGCGCTCAAAATTGGTTTTTAAAGAGTGTTTTCAGCAAAAAAATATGACGTTCTTAAAACGGTTTCCTCCTATCAGTCCTGATTATACAGTCTCCCTCATAAAATAAATAACAGCCAAATTTGTTTAACATGAATTAGACAAACAATAGTTCACTAATCCTGTTAATAAAACTTTTGAGATCAAGGTCATAAAATATTGCAGGCTATGCTTTCTACAGGAGGAGGCTTAGTTAACAGAAGAGCAAAAGCATCTGGACAATCCTTCATTATATCTGGACCCTCTTCAGCATGTGTAGCTTAAACATCCACAGATTTGCTTCTGAGCAGCCATACTTTCACCCAGATCAACGCTAACGCTTAGCAGCATTATCGCCAAGCTGGCAGTGTCCTGCCTTTTCTGTCTGATATGACCCCTCGTACATCAAATTTTGGGCTGCTTTCTTTTTGATGAAGAAGTATAATAAAGATCTCCAGGCATGGAGCATTAATAATGTGGCTAAATGTTGCTTGCTCTTGAACTGCTGCTGAAGGTGCTAAAGGGGCCCTTCAACCTAGTACTAAATCTGCCCATGAAAATGCTGTTATATAGAGCCAGATTAGGTGTGTAAAATAGCTTGTACACAAACCTCATCACTGAACCAGTTTGCCTACATTAGTACTCTGCTTTTTCTGCTTTCTTCCTGGAAATGTCCTCAAATACAATTCTGTGAAAAGGTCTAGACTCTAATGGTAAATTATTGTTCCTAGCTGAGGTGTTCTTCAAAACAGCACTAATACTCAAATTGGTAGATCTGAAAGTATACTTTCTCAGCCAACAAATCTGGATTTTATATCTGCCGTAAACACATATTTAGATCTGAGATGGTATATTCATAACCCCCATACATAATAGATTAGGTCAAAGGATGTTGCTTCAGTTTTGAGAGTGAAAATAGGGCTGGGCACTACACCTGAAAATCACAAAGCAAGGGTAAAACAACTCTGAATTAGTGTGCTGGTATAACTACTCTTTCAGTTGGGTCCTTGTTTAACCCACTCTTCAATCTTTTTGCTACAACCTTATAAGATATGGGCAGCCATTGTATAGTTGGGAATGAGCTTGTGCTATCTTTAATGCTGTTCCTTTGTACAGGATGACAGCCCTCGAGCAAATGTTACCCTGCCATACTGTGTCAAAAGCAAGCTGTAGAGACAATTTGTAACCTTTTAGCTGTCATATAATCTTGGGATAGGCATCATTCTTCTGCTGATATTACATTCTGATTTGTCACACAGTGGACCAAAACAAATTTGCCCCATTTGCATGCAAGAACAACACACCGAGTCTGGAACTAATAGCAGCCAATCTCTAAATCAAGTGCTGAAGTTCTGTCTTCTCTTCAATGACAATGCCTCGATTAACAAAACTTCTTCAAAACCCAAATGGCTCTGATGACAGTGCTGTAATAATTTTACTGCTGTAGTAGAGGCTTCTTTGGGTGCTGGAAATTGTGCCTCCGCACACTCAAAATGCATCTGCATTTTGAGGGGTAACACTGCTCATGTTATTCTAGACATGTAACTGCATTGATGATTTTCTTGCATTGGCCCTCAACAGTTCCTAAGGTGGTCGTTTAGTTAAATCAGGACCTCATTAATGTTTTCTCCTTTAATACTGTTGAGAACATAGAGTTGGCAAAATCTTTATGACAATTGTCTGCAAATTATCCTGTACAAGCAAAAACGTTTGAAGGCAATGATCAGTCTTTTAGTTAAAATACTATTTTTTGCTAGACTGGGCAAGTTCTGATGTATACAGTTTTGTATCAACAGCTCATTAAAAGACGATTAAAGGATTTCAATATTCATGCTGAGGGTAGACTTAACATCATTAATATAAGCGAGAAGTTCCAGGCTGGACCATTTGAGATAGAAGCTATTCGAGTTACGCATTCCATTCCAGATTGTTGTGGGTTGGTGCTTCGCTGTAAAGATGGGATAATTTTCCATACAGGAGATTGGAAGGTTCTAGCTTTACACTGAATTTCAATTACTACTTTAAAATTGTCAATCCTTTGACTTAAAAGCAGCGGCATTTTGACGTTGAAAACATTTAGTTGCTCTTAGTGTATCTATTGAATTTTTCCTGCTGTTACAGATTGATGAGTCACCTGTGGATGGAAAGATCTTTGATCGATCAGCATTAGAAAAACTTGGAAAGGAAGGCATTACATTAGTAAGTTTTTCCAATCTTCACATACAACCTGCATGAGAAAAGTCAAATGGTCCTTTTTTAGTTATTTTTAATCTTTTATTGGAGTTTAATAAGTTTAATACCTTTGTGGAAACAAATATTTGCAACTTGAATTCAAAATTTATTTACCATTGTTAAATGAATATTGCTTTAAATTTTCAAATAGATGATGGCCTCTAGATGATGCTAATGAGATGCAAGGAGCTAATATAAATGGCGTAATTATGTTCTAAATATATTGAAAGCAAAGCTACTCTGACATTGAAAGTTGGGAATGTCCAACAGAAAGTGTCAAGGAGTACAACAATTCCAACATCCTGAAAATTTTATAAAGTATAGCTTTTTGTTCACTCTTTTTCAGTTAAATCTTGTCAGGCTTGTTATCACACAAACTCACACTTCTTGAGATAAAGTCCCAAAGCTCAAGTGCGATCTAGGTGAAACTAAGATGAAGGCTCACTTCACTAACCCTCTCTTACTTCAAGTCAACTTTGGCACAAGGGGGCTCTCCCTATGTTACGATTATTAGGATTATAGGCAGTGAATTCCAATGTGATGTGAAGAGTAAATCTAGTAAAATGGTCTTGGTAAAATTTTAGGGTACGGAAGTTTGACGAGAGGACTGGAGAGTAGTGTCTTTTCATTGGGCATATGGGTCAAGTAGGTCTTCCTTGAGACAGTATGAATAGATTAAGGGTGATGACTAGTGTTGTCCACTACTAGCCCTAGTTAATCATCCTATTGCCTTTTACAAGCTCCAATATAACTTCAAGGGACGGTTTTCCATTAGAACTTTTCCTAGTGTTTACAAGATAGGATCTATCCAAGATAACACAAGGAGAATGCACCCTCACCATATAAACACAATTGCACTAAATACATCCAATAAATTACAAGATAGGATCTATCCAAGAATAACACAAGGGGAATGCACCCTCACCATATAAGCACAATTGCACAGAATACATCCAATAAATAAATGCAACAGAATTAGAGAGATGACTTACTCAAGAAATCATTGTTCATACATAAATCCTAGCCATGAAAATTGAAGTTGCAAAAAACATCCGTAAATCATCTCCTCTCAATGAGGACCATTAACCTTTGTTGTCAATAAATACTAATTAATTATAGATTATAATAAGTCACGACTCGGGTCATGACTATTCATAAAAGGTACCTTGGGCTATATTCAAAGCTGAGCCCTTCATTGTAACACAATATCTCTCATTCATATATATATATATATATTTTCAATCTTCTGTCTGCTTCATCTGGTATTAGAGCCAAAATGACACATGTTTGCTACCTGTTTAGTTTGCCCATACTACCAAAACTTGCACTGTCAATCGAACTCCCAACTCCCACAACACTGTTGTGCGATGTCGCATCAGCTTCTGCAGTTGGCCTCTTCGACCGCCGTTCACCCGGCCGTAGTTTCCCTACTCTGTCGTTTTGTTTCCCTACGGTGGCCTTTTGCCTCTGCCCTTCACATCAAATTCAAGTCCCCACTAGCCGTCATCAGTTGTGTTTCCTAGTAGCTGTTGTGCTGCTCCATTGCCTTTCTTGCCACTTTCCCCTGATTTCACATTGAGCAACAACGTCATACTCATAATTTGCGTGGGGGACATGTGATTTTAGTGGTTAGGATAAATTAATAATTAGGTAATATTTTATTAGAATAAATATTAGGATAATATTAATGATAAATTTTGAGATAATAGAGTTTGTATATATATATATATATATATATATATATATATATGGGGTTAATAGTTAAATTAATAATTAGTATAGATAATTAATATATTTCATTAATATAGTTGATATAATTAATTGATATAATTAGGCGTCGTTTAACTTATAGGCGAAATATCCTTTTTGAGGGCATATTAATTAGGCATAGTGTTAAAATTGGAAACTAGGGCCAAACTCCACTTTGGACAGCTCTATGATGGAGATGATATTTTTGTTGGATTCCTCTTTTTGAGAGGTGCAAGATTGATCTAACGATCATCCTGTTTGGATGAGCAGAAGTTGGATTTTTAATTTATTTTCTCACACGTGCAAATTGTCAAGGTCGGCCAAAAATGTTATGTAGGCTCATAAGCCCCAATAGATGTGTCTCCACCCCTCATTGAAGGATATAAATAAGAGAGAGACATTCCTCATTTTGGACATCACTCATCTCATCGTTTCTCTCTCTCATTGGTTCGTACAAGCGTCTTGGAGTCTCTCTCTCTCTCTTCGCACGTGTGAAAGGAAGGGCTGTATTCTGGGCTGAAATTTTCGGACTGTTTTTAGGGCTGCAGCAGGAGTGTTGACTTTTGATGAACCTCACTAAAGAAGGTGTGTTTTTCAGGGCAGAAATCCGATCTCCTTAGGCTGCATTTATTGGCACACATTTCGAGGAATTTTGGGTAGTTTGACCAGCATTGACGCAACAATTTGACTGCAGAGTTGACTTTCAGTTGACCGTGTTTGACTGACTTTTTCAGATTTGTTTTGGGCTGACTTTGGCCACTATTGGAGGCTGCATTGACTAAGGTTGACTGAGCTCATTTGGTGAAGTCTTCTTGCTGATTTGAGCAACGTTGAATTTCTGGTTAGGGCATCTTGTTGACTGCTGTTTGACTAAAGTTTTGGGCAAGTGAATTTTGTATATTTTACTCTCTCTCTCTACTGAAGTTTTGAAGAATAATAAGAATATTTGATCAAAGGGTTTTCCCAGCATTGGAGTTTTTACCTGGCATCCGCCATATTTTGTGTCCTCTTGTCTTGGCTTGTTTATGTTCTATCAACATTTAATATCAATGTTAATGTGATTGCTAATCTGGAAATTGATATTGGGCTAATAAGAAAAGATTGAAGTAAATTGCTCTAAAGCATAGAACATACCGTTGTTATCTAAAATTAACATGGTATCAGAGCTCATGTGAAGACAAAGCCCAAGCAAGAGTGAGAAGAGCATGTTGATTTTTGTAGCATCAGATAGTGCTCTAAGTCTCAAATTTGGTGTGGAGGCTTAGACACTTGTATTCCAAAGAACCCAAAAACCGTTTATGGAAATTCCACTTGGTTCATGTTTTATTAAAAAATTAGTTATTTTAATGGAGACCCTAAGTCTAACTTAGGAAAATTAAATAATTAAAGGGTATTAATAAAACATAGTATGAATCTTTTAGATAATGAAGATCAAGTCATGTTTTAATCTTAGCCATCGATTATACATCTAATATGGGCCGTTGATATGTCAGCGAAAAGACTATAAAGGAAGGCTTGAGGGTCATTTGGAAAATATATGGAGACACTGATTGATCTAAGATCGAAATTTCTGGGGCGGGTTTGCTGAGAATTTCGAACTAGAGATCTGAGCAGTGAGGGCCAGAGATAGCATTAAGAGAGAAAAATTTTCTCAGTCCGGTGGAGCATTAGTCAGAGAGAGGTAGAGGTGATCTAGCCTAGCCAACGTTGAAGGAAGAGGGATGACGCAGTGACTGTGTAAGCTCACGTAGAAGTAGCGCAGATGCAGCAGAAAAGGTTTCGAAATTTTGTCGGTGGATCAGTTTCGGAGGCCGGGATCCAGACAGTGGCACCGGGAGGCTGTTCCTCAGAATCCACAGAGGAAAAACGACTTGGCTGGGGCTGAAAGTTGAGCCTGGAAGGGGGTGACGCAAAGGCTACAAGTTGCAGCGCTGGGATTGCGCAGAGCCTCCCTAGGGCAGGTTTTTCTTCATCCGGATCAGCTGGAAACTCAGTGATTGAGTGAGGTATTTCTCAAATATTCTTCTACCGGTATTTCTCTCTGTAACTGAAAACCCTTGAGGGTATTCAAATATGTATTCAGACATTGCTACTGCATAATAATAAAACCCTTAGATTTGCTGCACTGGTTTTATCGCATTGGGTTTTTCCGGGGACATTAGTCCAAAAATAACTGTCATGTGTGAATGATTTCCTTGTCTAGTTTCCTTGTTTCTGAATCAATTTTGGTGTAGGTTGCTTCAGTAATTTAGATCTGAATTAATTATGTAATGTAATTTACTTAATAGGAGAAGTACTGTCGGTTGTTGCAGTAAGATTCATTAGATCTTGGAATTTTCACAGAGAAATCATTGAAATCTATTGGACAAGGACAAGGGTCAATGGCTTCCTCATCATACTTCAAATTTGATGACAAGCTCAATGATAAGTCTGACTATCATGCTTGGAAAATGTCCTTGGACTTGACATTGGAGGAACAAGAAGTTATGGACTATGTGCAGGGAAAGATTACTGAGACATTTTCCATTAAGACAAAGTACAAGAAAGGAGAAGTCAAAGCGAAGAAGATCATCAGGGATTCTATTCACAAGCATAAATAACCTAACAGAGAGGATGGCTTCTTCAATAGTAAATATCTTTGATATCTTCTCTCTTCGGCTTCTTCTCAGGTTCTCCCTTCTCTTCATTTGTTTGAGCTTCACTTCTTTTCTTTCTTTTGTTATTCTGCTTGTTTGTATAATCCCTTTTAAAGTGTCTATATTCATTGCATCCAAAGAATTTAACCTTTTGTGAAAATTCCTAGATCGTAATCCCTACTGCAACAACCTGATGTTATTTCTTCTACTTGTTAATTCTGAATCAAGTTATTTACAATGTTACGTAGTAAACATCGAAATAAATACTACTGTAGCCTTCGCAACATAACAAATACTGCGAAAACAATTACTGAGCAGGAAAGAAATAAACACACACATAGGCACCGTTATTCTTGGACAGTGTCCCCAAAAAAACTCAATGCTGGAAAACCGATGCAATGACTAAGGGTTTTAATTATTATGTAGTAGTTTCTGAATACAAGTCATTGGATGCCCAAACTGGCTATCCGATTCAGAGATAAAACTGGACAAAAATATAGTGAGAAGACAAAAATATAGTGAGAAGATCTCACACTGTCACTGGAAAATCCAGCATTGATATGACTGGAGATGAGCTCCCTGTGCAGTCTCTGTGCAGTCTCTGCGTCTGCCCATACATTCCCTATGTCACTGCTGCTGGGATTGCGTTTCACCTCCTCCTGATCTCCTGCTCATTGGAAACTTCGACCCTCTGGCCTCTCGGTCTCACACCCTAGCTTTGACACTAGATCTCGACTGTTCCCCAGCAGAATTTCGGACTCCCTTTGAAGCTCTGCGTTGCCACAACGTAGCTCTATGCTACCTCTGCGTGGCACTGCACTGCCTCTCTGGACTTGTCTCTGCTTTCTCTGCTTTGCACTCTCTGGATTTGGAAAATCTTCCTTCGAAAAACTATCCCTGCCCCTCACTGCAAGAAATCACTTCGATCTTCCTTCGGCAACTGCTGCGTCGCTGTCTTGAGAAATCAATCTCTTGATCTTTTACTCGATGTATTTTCCAAATGCCCATCAAGTTCCTTCTTATAATCTCTCGTTGACAAATCAACGGCCAAGATTAAAACATAATCAAAGGCTAAGATTAATTGGGAGTTGATCTGTGTGTTTATCTAGAAGATTCACACCCGATCTAATTAATACACTTTAATTAATCACATTACCTAAGTTTAGACTTAGGAATACATTAAAAACGATTAATTATTTTAATAAAATCCTCTCCGGGTGGAATTTCCCAAAACACTTTCTGGGTATTGTGGAATGCATGTATCTTAGGCTCTCTGCAAAATCTTGAGGCTAGAGCACATCCAATGCTATAAAAATCAACACTCCCTCTTAGCGAGGAATGTGCTCAAGTGCTGCAACCTTCTGAATCATCACTCTGACTTCTGCACCATCCTAGCTGCGCTGCTGATGTCTGGTTACTACTGCCCACCAACTACTGCATAGCTCTCTCTGCACTGCTGCTGACTCTGCATGCTGTTGTCAATTACACATCTGCACTGTGACTCTGTTGTTGCTGCCACTAGAACATCCGCAACGATCTCTCATCTGTTGTTGCTGCTACAGAGAGATGTCCATCAACTAAACCAACTGTGTTCAGATTGATGCATTTGTCCACCGAGTTTTGACCGTTGCTAGCCTCTGCGCTGCTGCTGACTCCGCATTGCTGCCAAATTTGCTCTGCGCTGCTCAATTCCTAATGCTGCTAACCACTGCATCTATCACTCTGGTACCTAACTGCACTATCTGTCACTGGTCCATCCTGCTACTACTGGTATTGGCTCCTGTAGTAAGGTGATGATCCAAGAGGTGGACTCCTCAAGGATCCTGCCCATCCTGTAGCTCTCTGGGGCTACAAAACCATATCACCCCACCTCTCCCTTGCAGGTCTATGGGAAATCATGGCAAACTCCTCTTCCAATTTGGAGGACACTCTATCGATCTTTGCGGTAGCAACTTGCTGATCTTGCTCCTTCTCCTTGTCCTTCTTCCAAAGAGGACACTGAGAACTGAAGTGGCCCATCTCACCACATCGGAAACACTTGATCTTCGAAATATTCTTCTTTTGCCTACGTTGCTCTCGCTGTCCCTTCAATGTGAGGGCTGCATTTTCCTCTTCCTTCTCGATCTTCACCTCACTGCTGTTGCTGCCACTTATGGTGCTCTTCACCAAGTCACGCCTCATCTCCTCTTGTTGTAGAGCAGCCCAATCTCTTTCCCAATCAGGCAACTTCTCTTTGCCTAGGATACTCTGGATAAAGACTTGCCACTCCTCGGAAATGCTATTAAGGGTCAACCGTACAAGCTCAGTACCCTAAGGCGCTGCTCCCATAGTAGCTAACTGATCTCGGGTATCCTGAAGTTTCGTCAGGAAGGGGTCTATGCACTCCCCCTTCTGCATCCTCATCATAATATTAAAAACTGAAACCGGTGACTGAACTAGTGGACCTAATGAACCGGAACTGGTCAAACTAGGACTGGTCAGATCTCAATGAACTGGTTTTAAAAAAAATACATTAAATAATTATTTTTTAATAAAAAAAACTATTTTTAAGATTTTCAACCATGATTCCAAGCCAGTAGAGACAAAATATGCAAAGTTTGCTCATTTATATACCATGTAAAGGTGAATATATCAAAATGGCACCGAGTGCAATACATATCATCGACAAAATACATAAGCAATCAGGCTCTAAATGGCCTCTAGAGTTCAAAAACAAAGCCTACAAACTATAGGGCCTCTGGCCTACTACAAATCTACATATATGATATTAGTGATCAACATTATCATTTGAAACTTCTCATCATGATCAAACTCAGTTGGTTGAGTCTCGACTCCCAAACTTTCCAACTGCTAGAGTCATAAAATTCTCTATTGGTTCAGTGACTTGAGTCTCAAACTTCTGAAGGTATTCTTCCCTAATATGCCCTATTACTTCATTTAATGTCCAAATGGATTTACATGGCCTCCTATCCTAGCCAAGTGTTGCTTGAAATTGTAAATCCCCCCTCCTGCAATAGATTTTTGGCAATATTTGCAGATCATTTTTCCATCAATCATATCACAATGAGCCCATGCGGTGTCCTTGGATTTTGGAGGCATGATGACTACTACTTATCTCAAACTCTATGTTATTCCACTACTCCAACAAAATCTCAACACTCTCCAAACTCTCAATCAAACTCACAAAAGCTCCAAATGATATGTGTGAGACAAGTGAGAGGGTACCCTTGCTTTTAAAGTATTGGGGAGGGTGTTTTTGGAGGGAAACAACCCTCCTTTTCGCTCCAAAACCATCCATTACCCGCCAAATCAGCGTCTGTGGGTCCCTTTTGCGGCCGTGGTAGCTAACTGGCCAGTTAGCACTGGTCGGACTGGAAAAATTGGTCAAGCCCCTCCCTTAACCGAGTTTTCAGGCCAGTTTGACCCGACCGTTTTGAATCGACTGGTTTTGAATAATATGATCTTCGTGCATCTCATCTTCTCCTCCAAGTACATCTTCCGCTGCACGGACGACCCTTGAAATAACTGGCCAATGTATCCCACATCTCTTTGGCTGTGTCTTTGCCTGCTATGTGAGATACAATGTGATCTCTCACTCCATCGAGGATTAGGCTCTTGGCCTTCACCATCTCCTTCTTGTAGGCCTTAAGTTGATCTGCATTTGTGGGCTCAACTACCACATTGGTGATATAAGTTTTGAGATCATGCTCGTTTAGAAGGAAGGAAGTCCTTTCCTTCCAGATAACATAGTTGGAGGCACACTCCAACCGATCTTGATCTCGCAACCCAGTTGATGCCATCTCGCCAATCAAATGTAGGTAGCCTCCTCTCTCCTCTGCGTAGCTGCTGACTGGCTCTATGCACTCCTTGCTGGAGTAGGTAAATCTGCTCTGTGAAAATTCCTAGATCTAAATGATCTACAGAATCCTACTGCAACCAGCTGAATTATTTCAGATTTCTTCATGAATTATTGAGGCAAATTACTGAAGCAACCTACACATAATTACTTATGATTTTGAAACAAGGAAACTGAGCAAAGAAAAATATACACATAGGACACCATTATTTTTGGACGAAAGTCCCAGGAAAAACCCAATGTGGGAAAACCAATGCAACAGATCTGAGGGTTTCATTTTATTAAGCAATAGCAAATTATGAACATCTCTGAATACCACAAAGGTAATTCAGTTATAGAGAGAGAAATATTGGCATAAAGATTGTGAGTTTTACC
Organism: Pinus albicaulis; assembly: GCA_034641835.2. Classification (NCBI taxonomy): domain Eukaryota; kingdom Viridiplantae; phylum Streptophyta; class Pinopsida; order Pinales; family Pinaceae; genus Pinus; species Pinus albicaulis. The sequence goes on along the minus strand of CM076576.1, from coordinate 155,585,576 downwards.
TCGATCAATCACTGGAAAAATGCCGGCTGATCCGGTCACTGGATGAAGTGCCCCTGGCATGCCCTTCCTTGCCACTGCGTAGTCCCTACGCTGTCCCTTCGTCAGCCTCTCTAGGCACTGCGTCACCTAATTGGGTGATCGATTTGCAACCCAGAATCACCGCTCTCAGCCTCCGGGTTTCACACCCAGGTTCCCGACTTCTGAAACTGATTCTTCTGCAAAATCTCATACTCCTTCTCACCCTCTGCGATGCCTCTACGTGGCCCTGTGTCGGCCTCTGCCTGAGAGCTGTTGGATCACTCTCTGCCTCTCTCTGCTAATGATTCTCTGACAGAGAAAATCTTTCTCCAGAAGCTATCCCTGCCCCTCACTGCGCTGGAATCACTTAGATTGAATTCTCCTCTGAGCACTGCTCACTTCAAAAAATCGATCACATAGATTCGCTCGGTGTGTCTTTCCAAGTGACCCTCAAGCCTTCCTTTATAGCCTTCTCGTTGAGACTTCAACGACCGAGATTAGATTTCCCATCAACGACTAAGATTATAACTTGACTTGATCTATTTTTTTCTGGAAGTTTCATCCATAGTTTACATTAATACTGATTAATTCTTTTAATTTCCTATGTTAGACTTACGGTCCTTATTAAAAATAATTAATTTTTCTTATAAAATTATTTTTGGAAGGAATTTCCCAAAATAATTTCTGGGTTATTTGTAATGCATGTGCCTGTCCACAAAATTTGGGGCTTAGAGCACATCTGATGCTACCAAAAATCAACACTCCCTCTTAGCGAGGAATGAGCTCTAACACATACGCCCTGCTGCACACTGCTCCGACTCTGAAGCATCTCCCTCTACGCTGATGATGTCTGACATGTTGCCCATCAATCACTGCGTTGCTGCTGCACTGTACTGCTGCTGACCCTGCCACGATCAACATTGCATTTGTACTACAACTCCCTCTCAAATGCTGCATCTGCTGCTAGCACTGCCACTGCTAACTCTGCATTGCAACTCAACTGCTGAGAGAAGCAACTGAAAATGTCCAAAAATCTAAACAAGTGTTCAGGATGCATCTCGGTGCTGAAAACATTGACTACTGATAGCTGCTATGTTGTCCCTATGATGCACTGCGCTGTTGCTGCTCTGCACTGCGTTGTTGCTGCTCTACACTGCGCTGCCGCTGCTCTGCATTGCGCTGCTGCAACTCTACTCTACGTTGCTTAGAAGTTGGCACTGCTATCCACTGCAAGTGTCGTCTTTGTACTCCTCTCCACCGACTGAAAACTCCTCCAGCCTACTACTGTTGAATATGGGCACCCATAGCAAGGTTGTGATCCGAGAGGTGGACTCCTCCAGTATCCTGTCCAACTGCAGTTCTGCTGAACTACAACTCAATGTTGCCCCATCTCCCTCTTGGAGATGTGTGGGCACTCATGGCGTACTCACCCTCATCGATCTTCGAGTTGGAGGCTCCCTCCGATTGGTCCTGATCTCTAAGCCCATGAGCTGCCATCTCAGCCGAAAAATGTCGAACTGCTCCCTCTTTCTCCCTACCACGTAGCTTCCAGGCTGGCTTACACACTCCCTGATGGAGCTAGTAAGTCTGCTATGCCTCTGCTGCCCAGCAAATGAGAAAAACTGAATTCCTTGGCAACGAACTCATTGAGCGAGAATTCTCTCACTATGTGCTCTTGTTCTTCGTTTGACGCTTCTATGCCCAACAACTGCTTACAAAAAAACCACGTCCCTTTGACTCTGCCTGAAGGCTTTACGCTGCTCCCTCTACCTTGGCAAGATCGCGATCTAGAAGTCTTACCTCTTTGTCGACTCACTCAGAGAGAGACCACCTGGAAAATTCAACCCTTCTGGCTAGAACTACACAATCCCTCTGGGGATTCGATCTGCCGTTGCTACAACAATTCGACCTTCACTTCAGTACTAGATCTACTCTTCCTATTTCACATTAAACGTTTCTCTGATACCATGTGAAAATTCCTTGATCTAAATGATCTCCATAATCCTACTACAACCAACTGAATTTACTTCTCCTATTTGTAAATTACATTACAAAATTATTTCATATTTCTTCATGAAATAGTGAAGCAAATTACTAAAGTAGGCTACACTTAATTACTTATGATTTTGAAACAAGGAAACTGAGCAAAGAAAAATATACACATAGGACATCGTTATTTTTGACGAAAGTCCCCGGAAAAATGCAATGCGGGAAAACTGGTGTAACATATATGAGGGTTTGATTTTATTAAGAAGTAGCAAATTCTAAATACATCTCTGAATACCACAAAGGTAATTCAGTTATACAGAGAGAAATATTGGCAGAAAGATTGTGATTTTTACCTCACTCAATCATTGAAAAAGTCTCGGCTGATCTGGTCACTGGATGAAGTGCCCCTAGCAAGCCATGGGCTGCCTCTGCGCAGTCCCTGCATCAGCCTCTTTAGGCACTGCATCACCCAACTAGGTGATCGATCTGCAGCCCAGAATCACTGCTCTCAGCCTCTTGTATCACATCCTGGTTCTCGTCTTCTAAAACTGATTCTTCTACAATATCTCAGACTCTTTCTCACCCTCTGCGCTGCCTTTGTGTGGCCCCGTGTCAGCCTCTGCGTGAGAGCTACTGGATCACTCTCTGTCTCTCTCTGAGTCTTTGCTGATGATTCTCCGATTGAGAAAATCTCTCCAGAAGCTATCCCTGCCCCTCACTGTGCTGGAATCACTTAGATCGAATTCTCGTCTGAGAACTGCTCACTTTAGAAAATCGATCACTTAGATTCACTCGGTGTGTCTTTCCAAATGACCCTCAAGCCTTCCTTTATAGCCTTCTTGTTGAGACTTCAACGACTGAGATTAGATTTCCAATCAACGACTAAGATTATAACTTGAATTGATCTGTTTTTTCTGGAAGTTTCATCTACAGTTTACATTAATACTGATTAATTATTTTAATTTCCTAAGTTAGACTTAGGGTCCTTATTAAAAATAATTAATTTTTCTTATAAAGTTGTTTCTGGAAGGAATTTCCCAAACAATTTCTGGGTTTATCTGTAATGCATGTGTCTAAGCCTCTCCACAAAATTTGGGGCTTAGAGCACATCCGATGCTACCAAAACTCAGCATGCTCTCGGCTACTGCTGCTTTGTAGTGAGAATTCAAATTCCTTGGCTCAGAATTCTCTGAGGAAGAAATTCCCTCAGTATGTGCCCTTCTTTCCTCTTCTGATGCTTTTCTGTCCCAACAAATTGCTATAGAAAAACTGCGTCCTAGCTGAAGATCTCTTTGTGAAAATTTCTGAATATTACTTATGTAAAAACCCTATTGTTAAATCTGGTGATACTTCTCCTACTTAATCAAGTTATTAATATGAAATTTCAGTATTAATATGTGTTGGAACACCTAATCCTACATGGGTAGGTGTGGAATGCGAAAAGTCACAATGGAGTCCAAGTGACCTTGGAATGTGAAACCAAGAGTCACACCATTGTACTATAAATGTACATCTTTGTATAATGGAAAATAAGAAAGCCTCACGCTTATCTTTCATTGTGTGTTGAGTCTCTTGTGTGTATGCTCATCTTCCCCATACACCATGTGTGTGCTTCAACATGGCTGAGTGCGATTGCCGGCCCTCGCTCCAAATTGACCCGAGCCATTTGCGTTTGCGTCCGTGCACACCGCAAGAAAATTGTTGTCATTTTTTGGCAAGATTTGGAGGAGCCATGTGCCAGTTGATTTTGCCACATTCAGGAATTTGTTTTGAGAAGAGCAGCAGTGTTTTGAAGAGGAGCAGCATTCAGTGATTTTGCAGCATTCAGAAATTGGTTTGGAGACGCAGCCTTGTGCATCTGAAGGTTTTCTCACTGCTTATTTTGCTTGCAATTTCTGCCTTTATTTCTGCATTGAAGAGCTGCTGGATACTATTTAAATTGGATTTCTGAACAAGTTTTTGGGTTTTTACTGGAAATATTTCTGAGTTTTCATTGGAAGATTTCTGAGAATTCCGAGTTTTTCTGCTGCTATATGGCCCTCTGCAATTTTTGAAGTAAAGATTTCTGAGTTTTTCCATTAAAAGTCTCTACAATTCTCAGTTTTTTTCTGCTGGAAAACTCTTCATCTCTGCATTTTTGAGCTGCTGGAAAATAATTTAAACAGAGTTTTTGAAGAAATTTATGAGATTTCAGAGTTCTCTAAATTCTGGGTTGCTAGGCTATTAATTCTCTGCTGCTGAAAGTACATTTTCTGCTACTGAAAGAAATTTTCTCTCTACTTTGCCTTACTCCTCTGCTGTTTTAGTTTAAAAAAAAAAAAACGACCGCCTTGGCCTTTCGGCCCTCTCCCTACCAATCCACTGCGCGCCCCTTCAATCCAGACCCTCCCTACTCCACGACCTACCCATACTACCCAGCGCTACAGCCACGTCTTCTCTACACCTCTACAACCCTAGCTTACGCCCTCTCATAACAATACACTCTGCTTATTGCTCCAGCTGCCCTACCCATTTGAATCCCCTCGCCCCACAACCTGCGAGGTCCCTCTCTCAACGCACCCTCATCGCTCACCTCACCTCACCTCTGCAATCTTCCCATTGGAGTCCTCACGGCCTACTTGCAAACGCCCATTGTAATAAACTCCGCCCTCTATGCACGAGCTCCAACGCTCCACCTTATCGCTCCTGCGCCCTCCCAATCTGTTCCCTTTGGAACGCATTCACTATCGACCGCCCTCCCCTACAGCCTTTCAAACGCTCTGCAAAATCACACTTCGCCCCTACCCTCTGCAATCTAACGCCCTTCCCAAACTCTGCAACACTCCATGGCATAACGCTTCACCCTACAGCACTCCCTACCACTGCAATATAACGCTTCACCCTACCACTCCCTCCCACGCGCCTTTGACCGCTTCCCTCCACACCATATCCGCCCTTTCTTCAGATGTAAAAATTTCATTTAAAAATCCGCCCTCCCATTTAAAAATTTCATTTAAAAAAATCCGCCCTCCCTTTCATTAATAAATCCTTTTATATAATACCTCCCATCCCATTAAAATTATCCCTTTTCCCATTTTTATAAGTTAATCCCAAATAATTATTATTTTTTAATTAATTTTCAATTAATTAAAAAAAAAAAAAAAAAAACAGCAGAGAGAGGAGAGAGAGAGAAAGAAGATATGAACAGCAGAAACGAAGAAAATGGCATATAAAGAACATGGACTATACATAGAAGAAATTGCAAATTTACATTTTGTGGCATATATAAGAGGGTGATTTTTTGAAGAATTTCACATTTGAAGACAAGTTTGCCATCAGTTGTTAAGGAGCTCTTTGAAGGAAAATTCAGCTTCTTGCACAAGTCTTTTCAGCTGCACATATTTTGCAGAAATATTCCAATATATTGACATTGTATTGCTTCTTCATAGTTGCAATCAGTATTTGAGTTGTTGGAAATTGTTGATGTAAGTCATTGTTGATTGCCCTCCATCATTTGAGGAGCATATTTTGTACTTTGAGATTTCCATAGTTGGAAGTTCTCTTGAGTCATTTGTATTTGTTGTTGAGTCACATTGTAAACGGGTGCATTTTCGGTTGAAGCCGACACCCTTTCATTTTTTGAGCCTAAGTTGTTGAAAATGGCCAAAATCAATGAGGCATTAATGTTGTTGAATGACCTCATTCATTCAAATGTTGATGATGTGATAAAAATGAGCAAGGATGCTCTATGTAACATTCAGAGTTGTTTGCAAGATGCACATGAGAAGATTGAGTTTTTGCAGTTGGAATCTCAGCTTCAACAAGATGAACTTCAGCAAAAGAGTCACCATTCTGAACCTGTTTCTGTTCAGAACATTGTGAAGGACTCTCATCAGAAGAAAGAAGATAAAGTTGCAGATGATTCCCATTCAGTTCCTTGCACTAGAGCAGATGTACATGCAGATGCAGCACTTCAGACTGCACTTCCTAAGCCCATCATCAGACCTTGGGAAGAGCTTGTCCACAACAAGCACAGAACTGGTCTTGGATATGACAAGGATGTGACCTTTCATATTCCAGACTACACCAAGACCATCGTATTTCAGAGTGCCGGATTCCTATATGACAGTTCACCTGTAGATGTTCCAGATCCTGCTCCACAACAACAACAACAGATCGTAAAATGCCAACACTGTGATCGAGTTGGCCACATGAAAGATCACTGTTTTGATCTTCATCCATGCAAGCACTGTGGTCGGCACACCCATTCTTCAGACAGATGCTTCAGACACAAGCCTCCTGCAAGAACCAAGATTCATCTTGGATGGATCGCTTCTTGGCAATGGGCATCAGCAGCCAAGAAGATGTTTACGACACATGTTAGAACTTGTTCACGGATATTGAGCACACTTGCAGTTGAGTTTTCGCCATCATCTCACCTTGTCCCTAACAGGGGGGAAAATGGTGGTCATGTACAAGCTTCGACGACAGATCAAGCGAGCCTGAGCCACAATCTCTCATTCCATGTTCAGAGTTGTAGCCAGCAGTTCAAGCGAGCCCGAGCCACAATTCGTCATTCTGGATTCAGAGATGTAGCCAGAGATACGGATGCCCATGAGCATACCTTCGGTTGGTGGATAACCTAAAACCATCATCTTTGGTTGGTGGATAACCTAAAACCATCATTTTCGGTTGGTGGATAACCTAAAACCATCATCTTTGGTTGGTGGACAACCTAAAACCACCACAGGTAGTAGACCTCCCTTTTTTATGAGGGACAATTCCTCTAGCAGAAGCTTTTAGCTTCTTGCCAGTTTTGGAAGAGTTCTAGGAACTGCAACAAGTATTGCATTCCAGTGTTTGTGGTCATCCTAAAACCACCTCTTTTTCCAACATTTCAGAGAGTTGATTCAGCCCAAGTGTTTCCATGTATACTTTGCGGATTTGTATTACAACTCTTTTCTTGGATTCACACATACCCCTTCGGATTAAGGGGGGATGTTGGAACACCTAATCCCACATGGGTAGGTGTGGAATGCAAAAAGTCACAATGGAGTCCAAGTGACCTTGGAATATGAAACCAAGAGTCACACCATTGTACTATAAATGTACATCTTTGTATAATGGAAAATAAGAAAGCCTCACGCTTATCCTTCATTGTGTTGAGTCTCTTGTGTGTGTGCTCATCTTCCTCATACACCATGTGTGTGCTTCAACATGGTGTTTAACAATATCGAAGTAAACACATTAACAATAATCACTGATACAGATCTAAACAGAATACATGCATACAGACAAAGTGTCACACAAGATTTTATGGACAACTGTCCTCGGAAAAACCCAATGCGGGAAAACCGGTCTTCTGGTTGCTGGACGATTTATATTATTAAGTAGATTGTAAGTACAACAAATCTGGGCACCTTACTGGTTAACTCGACAGAGAAATATAAGATCTACAGCAATACCTGCTGTTCCGGAGACGGAAAACTGGACTAATTCACACCCTCAAACGGGATTTACAGAACTTAGCCCCTTTCTTCCTTTAGAAATCCCAACGTTGCTTTGAAGCCCTCTGTGTTAGCCCTGCTAGCCTAGTGATGCCCTTGCGCTGCTCAGGAGAAGGCTATGTAACCCTGGACTGGGTGACACAGTCCTTACGCTGCCATGGCTAGCCTCTGTGTAACCCTGATGGCCCCTTGTTGTCTTTGTGCTGCCCTTTCTGGGCTTGCGTAGCAGCTAAAGCCCTCTGCGTTGCGGAGCTGTTGCTTAGCCTCTGCTTCTTTGCGTTGCTCTTTGTTGCTGCTTCTCTGCCTCTTGCTGACTCTTGGCTCTGGGATCAGATCATCCCCTTAGCCAATACTACCCCTCATTGCAGCTAAAACACTTCTGGAAATTCTTAGTAAACTGCCCTAGAATTCTTGCTTAGTCTCAGTGCTCTGCCTCTGTGTGTGTATTCTCCAACTGGCCCCAAGCCTTTCCTTTATACTTTTCTTGTTGGGAAACCAACAACTGTGATCTAATCTTAATTCGACGACTAAGATTAAAAGAAAGCTTGATCCGTGTGATTTAAGTCATTTCCATCACATGTTTAAATTAATTACCTTTAATATTTTAATTTTCCTAAGTTAGATTTAGGGTCCTTAATTAAAAATATTAATTAATTAATTTTCTCCCAAACTAGATGGAATTTCTCAAATCCCTTTCTGGGTCTTGGAGATCTCATGTACTTTAGTCCCTCCACAAAGTTTAGGAGCTAGAGCACATCCGAAGCTACCCCAACAATCCACAAATCTCAACACTCTTCAATGCTGAATCTGTTGCACTGCTCCCTCTGGCTTCTAACAAGATCTTGACCCAAAAAATTTACTCTTTGTTGACTCACTCAGAGAAGTAATTTTCCACAAAAATCAACCTTCCTGGCCAATAGATGGCGCAGCCCCTTTGGGGTTCGATCTACTGCTTACGCAGTCCTTCGAACTCCTCCTTCTGCTCGTCGCTGGGCTCTTCCTGCTCTGCTCTCATGCCTCACCTGCTCTTTGTTACCATGTGAAAAGTACTAGATCGGAATCCCTACTGCAACAATTTGATGTTATTTCTTCTGCTTTTTAATTCCGAATCAAGTTATTTATGATGTTACATAGTAAACATCAAAATAAATACTACTGCAGCCTTCACAACATAAAAAATGCTATGAAAACAAGTACTGAGCAGGAAAGAAATAAACACACACATATACACCATTGTTTTTGGATAATGTCCTTGGAAAAACCCAATGCGGGAAAATCGGTGCAGCAACTGAGGGTTTTAATTATTATATAATATTTTCTTAATACAAGTCACCGGATGCCCAAAATGGCTATCCGATACAGAGATAAAACTAGACAAAAAGATAGTGAGAAGATCTCACACTATCACTGGGAAATCCGGCACTGATTTGACTGGAGATGAGCTCCCTGCGCTGTCTCTGTGCAGTCTCTCTGTCTGCCCACGCAGTCACTGCGTCATTGCTGTTGGGACTGGCTGCACCTCCTCCTGATCTCCTGCTCGCTGGAAACTTCGACCCTCTGGCTTCCTGGCCTCACACCCAGACTCCGACACTAGATCTAGGTTGTTGCCCAATAGAATTTTAGACTCCATCTGAAGCTCCACGCTGCATCTTTGGACTTCTCTTTGCCTTCTCTGCCTTGCACTCTCCGACTCAGGAAAAACTTCCTCTGACAAACTATCCCTACCCCTCATTGCAAGAAATCACTTTGATCTTCCTTCAATAACTATTGTGCTGCTCTCTTGATTTCTTACTCGATGTATTTTCCAAATGCCCGTAAAGCTCCTTCTTATAATCTCTCATTGACATATCAACGACCAATATTAAAACATAACCAAAGGCTAAGATTAACTAGGAGTTGATCCGTGTCTTTATCTAGATGATTCACACTTGATCTAATTAATACACTTTAATTAATCACATTTCCTAAGTTTAGACTTAGGAATACATTAAAAATGATTAATTATTTTAATTAAATCCTTTCCGGGTGGAATTTCCCAAAACACTTTCTAGGTATTGTGGAATGCATGTGTCTTAGCCTCTCTGCAAAATCTTGAGGCTAGAGCACATCTAATGCTACAAAAATCAGCACCTTGGACATATCTAGCTTCTTCTTGGACTTTCCAAACTTTCCTTTCTTCAATTTCATGGTTCTTGCATTAAAGGCTTGAGATTGTTTATTTGATTCAGGGTCATCCTTTGCCTTGATCCTAGTCTCTTCCAAGATGCATTGAGCCCACAACTCATCAAAAGGAGTAATATCTTTCTTTGAGCAGATGTTGGTTGCAAAATTGCCCCATTCTAGTGGCAAAGCATTCAATACGCATATGGTCATTTCAGAATCAGAAATTTTCTTCCCAAGTCCATGCAACTGATCTCTTATTTGTAAAGTCTATCAGATAGGATGCCATGTCTTCATCCTTTGATTTCCTTATTCTGTATAGTTGGTTTCTCAAGGAAATCTTTTGATCTGATGTACTTATAGAGTACAACTTTACTAGCTTGTCATACATGACCTTGGATGTTTTAAAATCAACAATGAAGTGTACAAGATGATCCTTAATAGATTCAACAATGATCCTTTGTGCCCTTATCTCTTTCTGCTAATTCTTGAGTCTTGGCTTTGCTAGGTTCAACAACTTCACCAAGGACATATTCCATTACTTCATATTTTGTAAGTGCGAGGTCAATCCTTTTCTTCAATGGTAGGAAATTTGCTGAGCCAACGAGCTTATTTCTTTCCTTGTAGAAAGAACCCATATGGCCTAAGATTCAAATATAAATTAACAGTATGATAATTCCTTGTCAACCAAGAGTCTTCTCTTCTTTGATGATGTCTCCAACTATTTTGATGCTTCCTTCAAATATGTCTTTCATTGAGCCTTTAAATAGATCTTCTTCCAAGAGAGAGATAAAAAGCCTTGTAATCTTCCTTTAATAAGAGTTTTATCCTTTTGCAAGTGATTCCCCTTGGCAAACCCTTCTTTGTGTCCATAAGATGATTTTTTCGGTTGCCTTCTCTTGTGCACCTTAGCTTTGATACCATATTGGAAAAATGCAATATGGTATCTTGTTAAATTAGATTTTCCTGAACCTTAATAATTGCTTGTGAACATTATTTATCTTCATGTGTTCTCTTTATTACATCTTCTTCATCAAACAATTATTAAGAGCAATATAGTAAAGACAATGGACACAAAAATTAGTCTCCAAGCCAGGGCAAAACCCCTCCAAAGGGAAAACCCAGAAAATCTCTTCTCTTCTTATAGAATCTGCTTCAAATGAGACAACCAAGACCCAAACCCTAGACCAAGTCCTTCTCCAAGTACCAAGTCATCCCTCCAAGAAGCTCTTCCAAGTAGATCACATCAACAATGTTCGATTCTGCTTCAACCAGCTTCCAACTTCAACCTTGACCCCCAACTTCGATCCCACAACTTGGTCCTACAACTTTGGCTCTGTAGCTGCTGCAGGAAACCCTAATTCAGGCACAAGACAATTCTTCAAGAGATCCTTTGAGCAAGATAATGTCTCGCAAGGTCAACAAAGTCAAATCAAAATATTTTCTCTTTCAACAACTTGATCCTACAACTTGATCTCTTGCAATTCAGACCTACAATTTTGTCCTTTCTTGACGCTGTAGAAACCCTAATTCTTCGCATGTGTGAGAGGGATAGATCCCAAAAACAAATCTCCAAGACTTCCTCTTGATTCCTTTATCTTCGCTCTAGCCTTCTTTGCCTTTCCAACTTTAGATCAAAATTTTTCTTGAGAGATCGAACTTGTGGTTGAGTTTTTCAAATGAAGTCAAAGCTGCCTATATTTATGGCCTTTTCCAAGAGGTCAAATTCCCTCCTTTAGGCTAACTTGTAGTTGCCAGAGCTGACTTGTACTTTGCAGGTTTTTCAGGACTTTATAGACTCAAAATAAATTCTTTTACGAGGTATATCTTGCCTAAAAGGGTCTTATAATCATGATGTTGACTCTCTTGACTCATGACAATAAATCTTATGACCTAGCAAACTCTAGAAGCATGAAGAACATGCTTTTACCTAGAAGACCATTAATAAGAAGCATGAAACCCCATGCTTTAAAATAAATTTTCTTTCTTCTTTAGCTTGTTACATAAAATATACATATTGAAATGAGTACAATAACAATTATGAAGACCGAAACTAGTTACATTTTCCCAAGATATCCGAGCTTCTTTTGAGGGCTGTTTAGAGGCCAAATTTGGTCCGTTATTTGGAACACAATTGCTCCTTGGAAGCTGCAAGAGATAGGCCTGGTTTAAGTCATCAAAAGCAGACCTGTAGGCCATAGGAGTGAGGGCATTTGAGCTAAGGCAAGAACTGTTTGAAGCAGCTTTATGAGAAGCACATTTGAGTACAAGTAACTAAAGTATATCTTATTGACGCTGAGTATAGTGACAGTCTGTCCAAGACCGGACTTCCTTCAATCGATCCAAGGTATTGTTGATTTTTTGGTAGCATTGTAAGTGCTCTAAGTCTCAAAATTTGTCGAGAGGCTTAGGCACATGTTTTCCAAAGAACCCAGAAATCGTTTGTGAAAATTCCACTCAGAATGTGTTTTATTAAAATAATTAATTATTTTAATGTGACCCTAAGTTTAAACTTAGGAAAATTAAATAATTAAAGGGTATTAATAAAATAGAGTTTGAATCTTCTAGAGAACATGGATCAAGTAAAGTTATAATCTTAGCCGTTGATTAGAGATTTAATCCAGTGTTCCACGGGGTCGCGTCTCCCAGGGTCGGGTGCACGCACCCCTCGCACCCCTCGCACCCAGGACGGGGAGTCTCATGGGGGTGCCTTTCCCCACACACCCTTTTTGGGGAGTCTTGGGGAGTCTCCGGGGGGTGCGTTTCCCTAGTGTGGGAGTTGCGACTCCCCAAAAAATGAGCTTCTGGGCGACTCCCCTAAAAAATGAGCTTATGGGTGTCCCCTTTTGAGGGGAGTCGCGCACCCCCAACTTTGCCTAATAAAACCTTACATTAAAAAAAAAATTTAAATTATGTGTATTAAATAATAAAAAAAATAAAAAAAAAATAAAAAAAAAACAAAATTAAAACCTAAACTAAAATCACTTCTAACCTATCGACCCATTCATTCAACCTATCGATTCAACCGACTGCTCTTGTGCTCCTTCCGCCATGCCGCCACAGTCAAATTTCATTGAGAAACCGACTGCTCTTGTGCTCCTCCCGCCGTGCCGCCACAGTCAAATTTCATTAAGAGACTCACTGCTCTTGTGCTCCTCCCGCCGTGCCGCCACAGTCAACTTTCATTGAGAAACCGACTGCTCTTGTTTCATTTCAACTTTCAACTTTGGTCGACTGTTTCTGTTTCTGCCACCGTCCGCCAATCATTACAGTCGCCCGCCCGACTGCAACTCGTCCGCCGGCCTGTCGCCTGCTTGGCCGCCCGTCCGCCCGCCTGTAGGTCGCCCGTCCGCCTGCCTGGCCGCCCGACCGACTGCAGCCCGACTGCCCGCTTGCCTGGCCACCCGCCTGGCCGCCTGGCCGCCTGGAGTCCGGCCGCCCGCCTGTTCGCCCGCCTGCCTGGCCGCCCGCCCGCCTGCAGTCCGGCCGCTCGCCTGTTCGCCCGCCCGCCCGACTGCAGCTCGGCCCTCTCCGCCACAAACACAGCGGGCTACTAGGTATTTAATATTTACAAATTAAATTTAAAAACTTTAATTAAAATTTTAAACAGAACGTAAATATTTTTTCATTTTTATGTGATTTTTATTGCTTGACATTTAAATTTTAAAAACAGAAGATGTATTCCATTAAAATTTAATTTTTTTAAAAAATCTTTCATGCAGGGCAGAAAAACTAAAAATTTTTTGCAAAATAAATTAAAACACAGCAAGCAACAACTGTATAATGACTGATCAGGACAACATGAGCAGCCACAGTGACACTGACAGTGATAATGAATACACTCCTCAAACAGAAAGTCCATTGGGATCTGCAATTAATGAAACCCATCACCATGGCAGTGGTCCAGCGACTCTTACGCCCACAACCACATCACCTGCAAGTGCAACCCCATCAAGGGCATTGGCAGAATATGCAAATGGGACATTTAATCCAATGAAACCTCTTTTGTTATATGCTAGCAAAATGACTGACTATTCAATCCAACCAAAACCAGGGAAACAAAGAGGTGGGACACGCTGTTGGAAATGCAATGTTTGTGGTCATTCTTGGGTTGGCAGTTATAGTCGGATCAAGATGCATCTTTTGAGTGTAGGTGGCAAAGGGGTTAACATATGCACAAAATTAACCATATTGCAAAAATCAGAGCTCTTGAGGATGCAAATGGCAGCAGATGCAAAGGGCACCTTTGCAAGTAGAAAATTCATGGACGAAGCTCAGCAAAATTTTGATGAAGCCACAAGCTCCAAAAAAATTTTAAAAGATAGGAAAAATATGCCTCCACCATCTCCTATTGGGACTAAGGGTTCCTGTTCTTCTGCAGTGGGACCAACTCTTGCAGGGATGTATAGTAAGCTGAACCGTGATGATACAGATGATGCCATTGGCAAATTTCTTTTTGCCAATGGCATTCCTTTCCATGTTAGTCGTTCTCCTTACTACAAGGCGATGGTCAAGGAAATTGCAACAGCAGGACCCTCATATGTGCCCCCAGGTGAACATAAGTTGAGGACAATGATATTAGAAAGGCAAGTGAGCAATATTAATGTGCAAAAGGAAAAATTGAGGCAGACATGGGTGAGGGAAGGTTGTTCTATTGTTATGGATGGGTGGACAGACATTGCGAAACGTCCACTTATTAACATCATAGTTACTTGCCTAGATGGGCCTTTTTTTCTTAGAGCTATTGATTGTTCTGGAAAGCGCAAAGATGCAGCGTTCCAATTTGAGCTTCTTCGTGATGCTATAGAGGAGGTTGGCTCTACAAATGTGGTACAGGTTGTGACAGATGCAGCAGCAGTGTGTAGATCAGCAGGATTAATGATTCAAAGTAAATACAAGCATATTTTCTAGACCCCTTGTTGTGTGCATGCACTCAATAATGCATTGAAAGACATTGGCAAAATTGAGTGGGTATCTAACTTGGTGACAACTGCAAGAAATGTGCAAATGTTTATTTGCAATCACCACACCTCTTTAGCCTTGTACAGGTCTCATGCGAGGAAGGAATTCCTCAAGCCTACTGATACCAGATATGCTAGTTATTTTCTTTTATTAGAGAGGATGTTGGAGGTGCAGTCAGCATTGCAGGCCATGGTTGTGACTTCAGATTGGAATAGATGGGCAGAATCCAAGATAGAGGAAGGGAAGAAAATCAGGATTCAGATATGGGATAATGATTGGTGGACAGATTGTGGTTATTTGGTGTCACTCTTACGTCCTGTAGTTGAGGTCATTCGCTACACTGACACAGATTCTCCTACTCTTGGAGAAATCTATGAGACTTTTGATAGTATGTTGGATCAAGTAAGGGTGGCCATTCGTGAGAAAGACCCTTCCTTAGAGTTTTATACGACCCAGATTCAACCCATTATTCAACGTAGGTGGGATCGAATGAATACACCTTTGCACATGGTAGCATATGCTCTCAACCCAAAGTGGTATGTGCCAAGGACTGGTAGAATTCTTCCCATTGAAGATCCTGAGGTCAAAAAGGGATTTCGAGCTGCCATTACAAAGATGTATAGTTCAGAAGAAGGGAAAACAATCGGGAGACAATGGATGCAATTTGCAAGTCTCAGTGGTCCCTTCAACAAGCATGATGCAAGGGAAGATCGCAATGATTTAGGCCAGCTTGACCCCATTGGTTGGTGGACCATGCATGGGTATGATACTCTAGATATCCAACAACTTGCTATTCGCTTATTGTCTCAGATTGCTAATTCCTCTGCAGCAGAGAGGAATTGGTCCACATATAGCTTCATCCACTCTATCAAGAGGAATAGACTTTCCTCTAGGAGAGCAGAGAAGCTAGTTGTAGTGCACAGTTCTCTACGTCTTGCACATAGGAAGACACCAGAGTATCGGAAGGGACCGACAACACGATGGGACGTGGATCCAGAGGATACTGCACGGATAGATGATGAGGATGGACCAGATGAGCTGCAACATGGTTTGGTTGGAGTTCCGTTGGTTACTCAAGAGAGTGACTCTGACTCAGATACCGACATTCCCATTGATGGTCCCGATGACTTCATGCAACAGATGGATGTCGAGGACCAATCATTGAGATTGAGTCCTTGATATTGATTTTATTTTTAGTGCTCATTATCCATTTATAGTATTTACTTTTCAGTTGATCACCTCAGACTGAAGACTCTTGACTCTTAACTATTTTTGAGTTTGAAACTTATCTATTATGAATCATGATATTATCTACTTCTAGACTTTTACTATTTAGACTTTAACATGTTCATTGTTTTCAATTTGCTTTCAATTTCGATTCTAGAATAGTAGAATGATGAATGATGAAATTAATTTTTAATTTTTAATTTTTTAAATCAATGTACATTGTAGATTGTAGAATGATGAATGATGAATGATACGGAATCATGGTTCAATGTATTTTACTATTTTGAGATTTCATTATTGAATTTATTTATTGAATGATCATTGATTATGGATGAATATTAGAATTTAGAAATTAGAATACTAAGTATGTCATATGAATGATGTACATTGTAATATGTATGTACTATGTATCAAAATGATTCAATGAATGATGAGGATGGATCAATGTATGTCATTATTCATTTCAATTATGAATTTAAATTTAGTATTTAGTATTTAGTATTATTTAACAATGAATATGAACTTGAATTATTATATATATAATTAAAAATTATATACCCCAACGACTCCCCGCACCCCCGAAATTTCCCAAAAATTTCAGGGTACTCCCACACGTCCCCCCTGTGTGTCTCCCCGTACCCGCGTCTCCCCGCACCGGAGTCTTGGTGGAACATTGATTTAATCTCGCCATTGAAGTCTCAATGAGAAGGCTATAAAAGAAGGCTTGAGGGTCACTTGGAAAGACACACAAAGTGAATCTTAGTGATCGATATTCTGAAGTGAGCAGTGCTCAAAGGAGAATTCGATCTAAGTGATTCCAATGCAGTGAGGGGCAGC
The DNA here is from genome assembly GCA_034641835.2 of Pinus albicaulis. Lineage (NCBI taxonomy): Eukaryota > Viridiplantae > Streptophyta > Pinopsida > Pinales > Pinaceae > Pinus > Pinus albicaulis. The sequence goes on along the minus strand of CM076576.1, from coordinate 155,568,897 downwards.
GATATCTTCCGAAGATATATTTTCTCAGCCAGAGAATCATCAACAGAGAGAGGTAGAGAGTGATCTTGCAGCTCTCATGCAGAGGCAGCGCAGAGGGTGAGAAAGAGTTTGAGATTTTGCAGAAGAATTAGTTTCAGAAGCCGTGAACCGAGGTGTGAGACAGGAGGCTGAGAGCAGTGATTCCGGACTACAGATCGATCATCTAGTTGGGTGACACAGTGCCTACAGAGGCTGACGCAGGAGCTGCGTAGGGACTACGCAAGGCCTGCTAGGGGCACTTCATCTAGTGACTGGATCAACCGAGACTTTTTCAGTGATTGAGTGAGGTAAAACTCATAACCTTTCTGCTAGTATTTCTCTTTCTGTAACTGTATTACCTTTGTGTTCAGAATTTGCTACTGCTTAATAAAATCAAACTCTCAGATCTGCTACATTGGTTTTACCGCATTGGGTTTTTCCGGGGGCTTTCGTCCAAAAATAACGGTGTCCTATGTGTATATTTTTCTTTACTCAGTTTCCTTGTCTCAGAATCATAAGTAATTAAGTGTAGGCTGCTTCAATAACTTGCTTCAATATTTCATGAATAAATCTAAAATAATTATGTGAAGTAATTTACAAATAGGAGAAGTAAATTCAATTGGTTGTAGTAGGATTCCGGAGATCATTTAGATCTGCGAATTTTCACATGGTATCAGAGTGTTGATGTGAAATAAGAAGAGTAGATGTAGCACTAAAGCAAAAGCCGAATTGCTGCAGTAGCAGCAGATCGAATCCCTAGAGGGATTGCGCAATTCTAGCCAGAAGGGCTGAATTTTCGAGGTGGTCTCTCTCTGAGTGAGTCGACAGAGAGGTAAGACTTCCGGATCGAGATCTTGTCGAGGCTGAGGGAGCAGCGCAGAGCCTTCATGTAAAACCTGAGGGAAGCAATTTTTCTGCAAACAGTTGTTGGGCAGAGAATCGTTAGATGAAGAAGAAGAACACATAGTGAGGGAATTCTTCCTTAGTGAGTTCCTTGCCGAGGAATTCAATTTTTCTCGTTTGCTGGGCAACGGAGGAGCCGTAGACTTACCAACTCCATTAGGGAGTGCATAAGCCTACCTAGAAGTTACGCAGTAGGGAGAAAGAGGGCACAGTTCGACAATTTTTGGCCGAGATGGCAGCTCACGGACCTAGAGATCAGGATTGGTTGGAGGGATCCTCCAACTACGTGATCTGGAAGGAAATAATCAGATTCCTTCTAGACGAATATGATCTCAAGGTGTTCGTAGATAACGTGGTTGATGTGTCTACGGATCCAGATCAGAATAAAAAGTACAAGTCCGATATGGCAAAGGCCAAGAGACTTATCTTTGATGGTGTCTAGGATTGTATTGTTGGACATTGGGTTCAACGCTCCCAGTGTGTTTCGTGACATGGACTAACCGCCTCTCGTGGATCCTAACTTTGGTGATTGTAGCGGAGACTAACGCTTGCAGGTTTTGGTCTAATGACAATCGTGATTCCAACAATTGGTATTAGAGCGATAGCTCTCGAGTTTGAAACTCACCCGGCTCGCGTTGCGGGGGAGATTGTTGGACATTGGGTTCAACGCTCCCTGTGTGTTTCGTGACATGGACTAACTGCCTCTCGTGGTTCCTAACTCTGGCGATTGTAGCGGAGACTAACTTCTGCGGGTTTTGGTCTAACGACAATCGTGATTCCAACACATATAATCTCTCATATAGTTGGCAAGTAAACAACCAGTGAGATATGGGATGCCTTGTCCATGCTATACGAAGGAACTTCTGAGCAGTGGAAGATGTACTTGGAGCAGAAGCTCCGGATGATCCAAATGCAAAAGGAGGAGCACATTGTTCCATTCCTAACGAGACTTCAGGAAATCCGTGATCAGTTGGTGGCCATGGGATCTACCCCATCTGCTACAACTACGGTGAAACTGGCCCTTAACGTAGTCACTGAGGAGTGGCAAGTTTTTGTCTAAAGTATCTTGGGCAGGGCGACACTACCGAGTTGGGAGGCGATGTGCGCTACTCTTCAAGAGGAGGAGCTGAGAAGAGATCTGGTCAAGTGTAAACTTGACAGTAGCAGCAGGAGCGAATCGAACAATCCGGAAGAGGAGGAGAATGCAACCCTCGCATCGACGGGGCAACAAGGGCAACCGAAGCGCAAGAAGGATGTCTCCAAGGTGAAGTGTTTCAGATGTGGCGAGATGGGCTACTATGCATCACAGTGTCCTTTGAAGAAAAAGGACAAGGATGAGAAGCACAATCCAAAGGTTGCAGCCGTGAAGATCGAGGAGGATGAGTATGCCATGAGTGCCCACACATCTCCAGGAGGGAGATGCGGTGACATGGAACTGTAGTTCACCTTGAACTTCAGTTGGGCAGGAATCTTGAGGAACCCACCTCATGGATCATTACCTTGCTACGGGAGCCCATGATCAGTAGTAGCAGGATGGTGGAGTTTTCAGTGGGAGCCAAGGAGTGATGGAGCGACAGATGCAATGGTTAGTAGTGCCAGAATTTGAGCAGCGCAGAGAAGAGAGGCAAAAATGCGTAGAGGCACAATGCAATAGCTTCAACAACGCAGTGGCTTCAGAGGGCAGCGTAGGACTAACAACAGTCAGATCTTCAGCACCAAGGTGCATCCACTGAACGCTTGTTCAGTTTTTTTGTGGTTTCAATTGCTTCTCTCAACAACTGAGTTGTAGTGCAGATGTAGTGTTAGCAGTGGTAGTGCTAGCAACATAGTAGATGCAACACTTGAGAGGGAGTTGTAGTACGGATGTAGCATTGGCAGTGGCAGTGTCAAGGGCAGCAGTATAGTTACAACAGCAACAGAGTGGTTGGTGGACAGCTTGTCAAACATCAACAGTGCAGAGGATGCTTCAGGGTCAGAGCAATGTGCAGCAGACATGTTGTTAGAGCACTTTCCTCGCTAAGAGGGAGTGTTGATTTTTTGGTAGCATCAGAAGTGCTTTAAGTCTCAAAATTTGTGGAGAGGCTTAGGCACATGCATTCCAAAGAACCCAAAAATCCTTTGTGGAAATTCCACTCAAAATGTGTTTTATTAAAATAATTAATTATTTTAATGTGACCCTAAGTTTAAACTTAGAAAATTAAATAATTAAAGGGTATTAATAAAACAAAGTGTGAATCTTCTAGAGAACATGGATCAAGTCAAGTTATAATCTTAGCCGTTGATTGCAGATTTAATCTCGGCCGTTGAAGTCTCGACAAGAAGGCTATAAAGGAAGGCTTGAGGGTCATTTGGAAAGACACACCGAGTGAATCTAAGTGATCGATTTTATGAAGTGAGCAGTGCTCAGAGGAGAATTCGATCTAAGTGATTTTAGCTCAGGGAGGGGCAGGGATAGCTTCTGGAGAGAGATTTTCTCAGCCGAAGAATCATCAACAGAGAGAGGTAGAGAGTGATCCAGCAACTCTCACGTAGACACTGACGTAGGCCACGCAGAGGGTGAGAAAGGGTTTGAGATTTTGGAAAAGAATCAGTTTCAGAAGCTGAGAACCGGGGTGTGAGACCAAGTGGTTGAAGTAGTGATTCCGGTTGCAAATCGATCATCTAGCTGGGTGACATAGTACCTAGAGAGGCTGATGCAGGAACTGCGTAGGGACTGCACAGAGGCAGCGCAGGGCCTGCTAGGGGCACTTCATCTAGTGACTGGATCAGCCGGGATTTTTTCAGTGATTGAGTGAGGTAAAACTCACAATCTTTCTCCCAGTATTTCTCTCTTTATTACTGAATTACCTTTCTGGTATTCAGAGATGTATTCAGAATTTGCTATTGCTTCATAAAATCAAACCCTCAAATTTGCTGCACTGGTTTTCCCGCATTGGGTTTTTTCTGGGGACTTTCGTCCAAAAATAACAGTGTCCTATGTGTGTATTTTTTTCTTTACTCAGTTTCCTTGTTTCAGAATCATAAGTAATTAAGTGTAGTTTGCTTCAGTAATTTGCTTCAATATTTCATGAAGAAATCTGAAAATTTTTGTAAAGTAATTTACAAATAGGAGAAATAAATTCAGTTGGTTGCAGTAGGATTCTGGAGATCATTTAGATCTAGGACACAGGTATGAGTCTTTTATTATAGAAGACTAAAGTGAAGGGTTAAACTGAAGTGGTCTATCTTACATCAACAAATTTCAACTTAAAGGGATAACACTGTTTGACTGTCATTGTAATTGGGCCACTATCCCTGGTATGGGAGTCGAGGAGTCTTTGTGTTATCTTTTATTATATAGGGTGGCAAGGTGGTGCTAGGCAAGGAAGTTGTAGCTTTTTTCAAGATGTTGTCACATCACCCATTATATTACCATGACAAGTCAGGGTCTCTTCAGCCAGCATAATTAAAACAAAATCTCATAAAATTTGTCGCGGCGGTTGAATGCTATAATTATGTCCATGAAAGGTCCCATCATACTCCCATAATAGTGTTTTAGACCTGTTGACCACTCTGTGTCAACGTCCCCATAGAAATACACCCCTTTTTTCTTAAAAGGGATTTATTGTGTTCGCATCATTCAGATTTCATCATTAGTCGGTAGTTTGTTAAAGATGTAAACCCATTCTGCATGTTTATAATGTAAATGATCTTGGCAAGACCATCATTTATGTAACAACCTAGGTAAGCCTATTATTTTGGTGACGATTTCTATCCTAGGAGGTTTTCGTCTCACTGATTTATATGCGTCTCTTGACACAAATGATCGGCAAAGTTTTTCTCTCCAACCTAACCCCAAAGCTAGGGTGGATTTTGTCGTCAAGATATTATGTGAGTCATAGTGTTTTTTATTGAGTCTTTGTAAAAGTAATTTGAGAATAATCTTAGCTAATTGGCTAGATTATTTTATTACAAATTACTTGGTCTACTAGATCATATTTTGAGTCACAGAATTTGGTAGATATTTGAGGGTCTATAACAAACGGGTGTTCCCCCTTCATGGGTTTAATATATTTATCTTATGTAAATAATATTTTAGCCATGGTGCTAAAATATTAGAGGGTTGGAAACAATTAATAAATCCCTCATGTGTCAATAGTTTAAAAAATAGAGGGTTGGAAAAATTATTAGTGCCCTCATTAGTTAATTAGTTAAATTTTCTCGCAAAAATAAATTAAAAGTATGAATTTAATTAATTTTAAGTTCTAGGAAAAATAATTTTCAAAATAAAAAAATTCGTCGGTTCTAGAAGAATTCATTTTTGGAGGTCCCCGGCCAAGGGAATATTGAAAATTTCAAGAGATTTTGGACCCTTGGGCCTTGGTAGTTAAGTCAAAGTCAATTTTTTGAAGAAATTAACTCAAAATAATTAATTTTGAGTTGATTAGAATTCAATTAAATGAAAAATTCGAATTTCCTCAAAAAATAAAATAATTTCGACGGAGAAGATTAAAAGATAATTAAATCTTTTTCAATGGTCGAGATTACTTTGACGAAGATCATGTTGATTTCTTGTAGCATCAGATGTGCTTTAAGTCTCAAATTTTGCAGGGAGGCTTAGACACATGTATTCCAAAATACCCAGAAAGCGTTTTGGGAAATTCCACCTGGATGGGGTTTTATTAAAATAATTATTTATTTTTAATGGGAGCCTAAGTCTAAACTTAGGGAATTAAAATAATTAAAGTATATTAATAGAACTGGGTGTGAAACTTCTAGATAAAGACGGAGAATGAGTCAATATGATCTAAGCCGTTGATTGTGTTTTAATCTGGGTTGTTGGTTAACCAACGAGAAGATTATAAGGACTTCGATGGGTATTTGGAAAACACATCGAGTGAGTCAGAGATCGAATTTCTCAAGAGAGTAGCACAGAGCAGCCAAAGGATTTGATCGAGTTGATTTGATTGCAGTGAGGGGCAGTGATAGTTCTAGTTGGAAGATCTCTTCCTGAGCCAGGAATACTTAGTAGAGAAGGCAGAGGTAGTACGCAGAAGTGGCAGCGTAGCAGCTACGCTGGGCAGTGCAGTGCCATGCAAAGGCAACACTGCAACCTTGAGGAGATCCGAATTTTTGCTGAGGATCAGTTAGATCCAGTGCTAGAGTGTCGGGGTGTGAGACCGGAGGGGCTAGAGATCAACATCTACCCAGCAAAACGACCAACAAAAGGAGGTGACACAGTCCCCAGCCAGAGTGACGTAGATCTGTGCAGAGGCAGTGTGGGGCTGTCTAGTTCAGTGTTGGGTCAGATCCAGATCTCCAGTGTCAGTGTGAGGTAATCCTCACTAGTTCTCTTTCAGTCAGATTCTCTGTGTGGATGTCCAGTAAGGCATCCCAGATTGTATTTATAACTTTTGCTTAATAATATCAAACCCTCATCTACTACACCAGTTTTCCCGCTTTAGGTTTTTCTGGGGACTGAGTCCAACATAACAGTATAATTTGTGTCTAATTTTCTTGCTTAGATCTTTTTTCCGCATTTAATTTCCACAGTTTACTTATGTAGTGAAGGTTGCAGTGTATTTGCTTCAGTATTTACTTGTAGAACACAATAAATAACTTGCATGTAAAATCAAGTAGGAGAAGTAATATCAGTTTGCTGCAATAGGGATTTCGGGTTTAGGAATTTTCACAAATCAAGCCAACTAGTCGTTGGAGAATTAATCTATAAATTAGAGGTCATTTTTCATTTGAATGACCCGATCTTTTAGATCGTGTACTAGCTCTCGAAGCTCTGGTAAACTTTTTCTGGAATAATACAATGCAAAGTCTTTGGGGTTTTACTTGATGGCAGTGTTCCTCTCTGACTTTTTTGTGAAAATTCCTAAATCTGGAATACTATTGCAGCAACTGGAAGATATTTACCTAATTGTTAATCTTTACTTAACAATTTATTTGCAGTTATCTACGGAAAATACTGAATACATCACACTACAACCTACACAAATATAAAAATGTTGCGGAAACAAAATACAACGCAGGAAAGAAATAAACACACAATCGACACCGTTATTTTTGGACAAATATCACTGGAAAAACCCAATGCGGGAAAACCGGTGCAGTCGCTGAGGGTTTGTATTATTATGCAATAATTTTTGAATACAAATCTTTGGATGCCTTACTGGATATCCAATACAGAGAATATAACTGGCAGAAATGAAGTGAGAATTAACCTCACACTATCACTGGCGATTCGACACTGATCCAGCCTCTGAATGGGTAGCCCAAGCTGCCTCTACGCAGTCACTGCGCTGCCTCTGCGTCACAAGTTACAACTAGTAAGGACTACGTCACTCCTCTGGATGATTAATCTGCTGGTTGGATGCTTAGATCTCTGACTCTCTGGTCTCAAACCTCGGCTCCCGGCACTAGATCTAGACTGCTCGTCAGCACAACTGCAGATCTCCTCTTAGGCTCTACGCTGCTTCAACATGGCTCTGTGCTGCCTAGCATGGCTCAACGCTACCTCTCTGGATCTCATTTTGCCTCCTATGCTTTGTATTAACCGGATTAGGAAAACTTCCACCTACCACTATCCCTGCCCCTCACTACAAGAAATCATCTCGATCACTCCTCCGACAATTGTTGCGCTGCTCTCTTGAGAATTCGATCTCTAGATCTCTTACCCGATATGTCCTCCAAGTGCCCATTGAGCTTCTTCTTATAATCTTCTCGTTGAACATTCAACGACCCAGATTAAGTCCTAATCAATGGCTCAGATCATCTTGACTCGATCTTCGTCTTTTTCTAGAAGATTCACACCCCATTTAAAACTTTAATTAATACCTTTTAATTATTTTAATTTCCTAAGTTTAGACTTAGGCATCCATTAAAAATAATTAATTATTTTAATTAAACCTTCTCTGGGTGGAATTTCTCAAAACGATTTCTGGGTCTTGGAGAATGCATGTGTCCTAGCCTCCCTGCAAATTTTTGAGGCTAGAGCACATGTGATGCTACAAAAATCAACAATTTTATGGTAACTTTTGCTTAATTTTTGCTAATCTTATTTATAAGATGCTGGTTAATAGCTCTCATAGATCAATTTATTGCATAGGTATCTTGCTTAAATTGTTGGGTTTTAAGATAGCATTAAGATTTTTAATCGATTGGTAGGTATCTCCAATCTTTGAAGATTTAATCATTATTTTATACCTCTATTAATTTGACGACTTATATTCTAAGTGTGTAGATCATCTTTATTCAGATATTTTGGGCATTTGGGGAAGTCTTCGGTTGGACCAGCCCACTCTCGAAATCTAAGATCTTGAGGGCCTTCTGGATTAAAACTTTGAGACTATCTAACAAAATACATCTTGTAGGGATTTTCTAGGCTAGTACCTAAATTAAAATTTTTATTTATCTTCAATATTGTGCTGACTAGTTATATTTGTTTAGCAGGAGCCTGAAATATTCAGATCAGGGAGCAGAGTCAGACTCATACTCCTCAGATCTGATAGATTTGTAGATTATTTATATAAATTTTTATATATTGTATAGATCTGAGGTTTGTGTAATTATTTTTTCTAATTTCCTACTTGGGATTGGGGTTCTATTTTTCAGATTTTTTGTATATGTATTGGGTTTCTGGGTTTTTGTCTATTGTTTGTGTAGGTGTGGATCTGAAGGTTTTTCGAAGGAAATTCCAAAATTTGAGAAAGATCAAGGCCCTGGAGGGCAAGCTCCTGTCTGAGAATACAAAATTTTGTAGGAAATTTTCCGTAAAGATCATTCAATTAAATTTTTGGATCTGGGGTTGTTTTTCATAGAAATTTCTGGGTTTATTCGAGATACAATTATGGAGAAATTTTAAGGGGTTTTCAAGTTGGGACTCCCCTTGCCTGCGGTTTAACCTCTGCCCAACTCTTTGTTTCTCTATTTCTCTTCCTGCACTTTCCTCCAAATCTGCAACCCGTCGTCCTCCTCTGCGTTTTTCCTTCCATCTTTTTTCTGCTGCGTTTTTCCTTCCCCTTTCGTTTTCTGCAGTTTCATCTCCCTCAAAACATAGCTCCTTTTCTCTCCGCTTCTCCTTATCTCTCCGCGCGATTTCCTCTTCCACTGCCATTTTCCCTTTTCATCTCGACCTTCGCTGCTATCCCCGTGTCCCTGCAAGTCCCTCATCTCCGCGTCCATCCCTTGCATCCTATCTGTGTGCTCTCACCTACAAGCCTTCGAACCCTCTCTAGCTCCTGCTTTCACCTAAACCTAATCACAAGCAAAAAAAAAATCACATTAAATTTATTTTAACATTTTAGTTAGTTTGGCCATTCAGCCTTGTAATTTTTTTTTTTTTAATAATTTGCTTTGTTCACATTAGTTTTAATTTTTATTAACTTATGAAAAACTAAAAAATAAAAAAGTATTAACTTCTAAATTTTGATAGTGGCCTTTGCCCCTTCTAAATTTTTTAACTTTCAAAACTTAAAAAATTAAAAAAATCTAACTTTTTTTTTAATTTTGTTTTAAAATTTTTCATTAAAAAACTTAAAAAAAAGTTTGACTTTTAAATATTAACATTAGTCAATTTTTTAAAATTCTTTAAATTTTTTTTATATGACGTAAATTTTTTTTGAGATCAATTTATGAGTTACTTTTGACATTGCGGTTTGGGCCATTTAAATATTAAAAATCTTTAGCTCAAGGAAGTATCATTTGTGAAAAGATATTTAAGGTTCTTATAGTCAAATTAAATTTAAATTTTTAAATATCCCTAAGTTTGACTATAGGATAAAAAATAACTTTTTAGGTCTGCATTATTTGAGAAGATCATTTAATTCCAGAAGTACTTGACGAAGTATTCATTCGATTAACATTTAAATTCTGTTGTTCTCTTGATAATTAATTATTGAGATTTAAGTGCTTAACTCTTTCGTATGCTTCAGCTAAGTTCCACTGGCATTGGATTTTAAATTTTTTAATGCTTGATATTGATTGAGATTTCCTATTGTTAGAGGAATTAACTCTTAAGCATGGTTTCATTTACTTGAATTATTGGATCTTTATTGGATATTTAAGTTTGAGAAACTTTCAAGTAATTGTGATCGATATTTTTATTGAGCACTCTATCATGGATTTGTGACAAATTGTATATCTTTCGATTGAGTATTTTTTAGCATCTTCATAATTAGAATTTTCACTTAAGTGCTTAGTGTTTGAATCAAAATAAATTGTAATCTAAGTGCTTTGGATTTTTTCACATCACGTTTGACTAAAACATCTTCTAATTGTCCTTGCATTCTGCATTTTAAGTTAGTCTTGCATAATTAAAATTTACTTTCAAGCATAAGCTTGGTCGATAGAAAGATATGTACCCATCCATTTTTGCTTGAGAAGCCTAGTTTTAATAGTACTTAAAACGGTGACCTTGCAATTGTCAAAGCCACAACTCTCTGTAGTGCCAAAGGCACGAAGTACGTTAGATTTTTAGGAGAGGTATCGTTAATCACACCTTAGTGTGCTTCACTTTAACTTCTCTCTGCCATTTACTACGAAATCGGGCTCAATATAGAAAGGATTGAAGGGTTTAAACTTAGAATAGGCATTTAATTAAAATTAATCAAGATTCTGGGATTTCACGTTAATCTTAGGATCTACATTACATATAAGATAGTTATTCATTGAAGCATAAGTTGCTTATCAATTACTTGGTCCTAAATTACTTAGCAAGATAGTTGACTCCATAAGGCACTGGTATCAATCATCTAAATCTAATCAAATCAGTTAAATCTTGCTAGATCTAATGCGAGTATTTGGTCGCTCAACTGCGTCTCCCGGATTGGTTGGTTCCCAACTAGTCCTTCTTCATTCCATTTCCGTAGGGTCTACCCACCTTAGTCTGCTGTAGGGAGACAACTTAAATGGGGAGGTTGGGGATCAGGGTGACAACCTTCGATCTGAGTCGTTGTTGCAATGCCTAGACATTCTGTGTGAAAACAAGACCCTCGTACATTGCTTATTTATAGTTAGTGCGTAAGTATACATGGAAATACTTTTGATAGTGTAGTCGAGAGTCAAAACAAACTTTGCAAGGAAATCATTCTTGTGTTTTAGTGCTTGCAATGGTTCTGAAAGTGATATATAACTGCTCCTCTTATGTCCTGGTCTGGAGCTGATTGTACTTTTGAAAATTGGGTATCGATTTGCTAGGACAAGAACTTCTAAATCACCACAATTCCTAATATTCACATCATGTATTAACGTTGTTTCCATGCAGCTACTTTCAGTCTTGTACAAGCCTTCTATGCTCATTCCGAGATTTATTTAATCTTGGATAGGAATAATTTCAGAAATCATGCTTGGCTTCTCCACTAAAAGTACCATGTCATTCCCTTGGAAAAACCTCAGCATGGTCTTCACATAGTTGTCACTGTTGTAATAGTCCTTATTGATTGCTTACTCTATGCCATATGGTAAGGACCCCTAAATCCCCTTGGAAAAAATCTCAGCATGGTCTTCACATAGTTGTCACTGTTGTAACAGTCCTTTATTGCTTACTCTATAGGAAGGAGCCCTAGCCAGGAAAGCCTAGATTTGTGCTCCATGCGGCATGGTTTAGGGGTGGTACTATATAGGCATCTTGTTGAGAAATCTAGGGGTAGCAAGTGTAGATGATTTCTCTTGCAATGATAACTCCTTGTGATATATTTTTACTTTAGTTGATGACTTCTTCTTGACTTTAGTTACTATTAGTGTTCTCTATCAAACAACTACCAAATCATAAATAACAATGAGACAAAGGACACAAGATATAAGTGATCTAAAAATGCCAAAATCTCTTCAAGCTTGAGAGGAAAACCCATAGAAATATTCTTCTTATAGAACCTTCAATTGACAATTTCCAAGACCTAGACCCTTGACCAAGAACCTCTCCAAGACCAAGTCACAGTTCTTCCTTCTAAGTCAATTGTTGGTCAAAATGACTGCTAGACCTCAGTTTTCGGCTTCTTTTCAAGTTTTGGTTTCTTACTATAGGCCTGCAATTTTTAGCTTGCCTATAATCACATAAATTCTGCACATGTTAGCTGATTGGGGAAAATTGGTGAGGCTCCTTCCTTCGCTTTCCCTGAACACTTATTGAGACCGCGGCTAGCAAGAATGCTCTTTTCGTGACCTTTATCTCGACTTCTTCTAGGACTGTTGAAACCCTACTGCAAAAACCCTAGCTACAGTCACACGTGTGAGTGGAGGGACCCAAAAATAAGGCTAGAAGACTTCGATCTTCTTCTCCTTCTCCTCGCTGCTTCAAGAGACTTTCTTTCTTCCTTACACTCATTTCTTCTTTGAGGATGCTTGATTAATGCTCCTTCAAGTGAGGCCAAGTCCTCCTTTATATAGTCTTCTTAACCATGCATTTGGGCAGACTTGTCATCATGTCTAGGCCGACATCTCCTTCTAGATAGGTCTATAGCTTCTTTTGAAGGCCAACTTGTTGTGCACATGTGACGAGGTCTTCGAGGGTCTTTTTGACTCTTACGATGACTCAGATGAATTTCCTTACAATATGTAACATGCCCCAAATAGGTCTTTCATACCTGAGAATAACATAGAAGCTTTCAATGGGAGCTTGACCTACAATAAATTTCCTTGAGCATGAAACCCATGCCTTAAGATCAACAACAATACATTTATTTTTTCTCATTACATCAATACATAAAATCATGATTACATATGTCATTATGAAGACCAAACCTAGTTACATATTTCAACACTCCCTCTTAACTAGGGAGGTATTCATAATCCACACAAGGTACTTGGTCATTCTCAATCTGAAGAATTTTCATAAGAGGAGTCGGATTGGTAACCCATCTGTTTATCATCATATTATCCAACATTGTCACTTAGCAAGTCCTTGACTAACAATTCTATCTCTCCACAAGATTGAAGCACAATGCTGGTGAGACCAATGATTTATACACAGTCATCATTGTCTCTCTTGGAACATACTCCACCCAGGTTCTCTCAAAGTATGCTCCACCAGGACTATTCTTATCTTGGATTCCCAATCCTCAAAGAATATCGGTCCTCTGCGACTACTATTATCTTGGATGCCCTACCACATCCTCAAAGAGACTCAGATGCTAGATTCTTACCCAATCCTCCATTCTTTCTTCCCAAGTGAAGACAAGAATGACATATCTATCTCTCCCTCTCAAATAGGGAGGATATATCATTCCTATGAAGGAATGTACCCATTCCTATAAAAGGAATGTACTCAAGCTCCCTTTTATCCATGGACTTGACCAAGCTCCCTCTTATCCAGGGATTTGCTTTCAACAACTCTTCTAGGTGGAGTTGCTTGAGGGGCTCCCTCTTACGATGTCATGAATTTCATCTTCTTTGTTATGGAACATTCATATTTGGGATTTCTTTGTAGGGCACAAACCGTCCATCCCTTTCATTTATCCTTCCTTTCATCGGAAAGTGATCCATTAGTCCATATCTAGCCTTCCTTCATACCTTGCTACCTTCTTCCTATCATGTTTCCTTCAGGGTCTTTCATCCTACCACATGAGTATCAGTCGTAGATGACATCTACAACTCTTCCTTTGGTAGCTTTGCATTAGCCCATCTAGATATTGTTCAAGAATCAAGAATGAACATTAAATTAAAATTACCTTTGTGATAGTATTTTCATCATGACATCTGTTTGTTGTAACATCAACATCCTTCATACATATTGACACATCTCCAAAAATATTAAATGTCAAGGGTCTCTTTCCTTTCTAGACTTCATTAGAGTCTTCATATCATTTCCATGGAGACGTCACGGTCAATCCTTCTAGTTATCAGATGTTGATTTTTTTTTTCTATGTGACAGTCATTGCATCTTTCACTATCTCTTCTTACTTTCTTCACATATTGCTTATTAGGAACTTCCATTCATAGTTCCTTCATTCTTGTCAACCACCTCATATTCCATATGAGGACTTATTATATTGATTTCATCTAGTCAATATGTGAACCATGCCTTTATGCATCCTTCCAAAGGAGGAGATCCCTTTCTCTTGATCATGCTCATGAGGTGGAGCATTTATCCATGCTATCTTCATCTATATGACATGACTTATTTTTTATCAAATACAAGCATACATACCTTATCTCTTCTTGGTCATCTAGACTTTCTTCGGCAATCTTCCTAGATTGAAATAACTTCAATCACCTTGACCTGCTTCACTTCTTTTGACATCATACCATCATCCCATGAATACCATACAATGTGGAATTCTCGGCGAGACACTTGCTTCTTCCAGTAGGTGAACCTTCCAATGAAGATTCCAACGAAGGATCTCGATCATCCTCATCTTGCAAATGCTCCTTTTGAATAATGTATGATGAGTTCTATACTAGTGACTTTCTTCTTCCCATAAGTACTACTTATGCTTCTAATGAAATTACCAAGAGCTACATCCTTCTATAGGTGATTGCTATAGACTTCTTTTTCAGATATCTTTCATGCTTCTTATGATGATGTCACAAGCTCTTGCTTCAATAGTATGCTTCCATGATGCCATCTCCTAACATGATGCATCCTATCATGCTTCTAATGATTCCTACCTTGATAGCTATACTTTACAAAATAAAACTTGAAACAAAAACTTGAAAAGAACCAAGTGAAGAAGATTATCTCAATCATAGTAGGGATCCTTTACTTCCTCCTTGGATTTCTTCTTTTTAGCTTCTTCTACTTCTTCAGTGATATGGGTTCTTCCCTTCCTCTTTTGTTGTTGCCCTTCTTGAGCTTTGGACAATCTCTCTTGTAGTGTCCATATTCATGACAACCATAGCATTGAACCTTCGACATGTTCTTCTTTTTTTTTTGAGGACCAAGCTTCCCAAACTTCCCTTTTCTTCTAGCCATGTCAGCAAATGCTTCAGCTTGCTCGCTTGATACTACATCGACTTTTGCCTTCAGACTGGTTTCTTCGATTTTGCATAATGCCATAGTTCATTGAATGGAGCAACTTCCTTCTTCCCATAGATGCTTGATGTGAAGTTGCCCCATTCCTCTAGTAATGCATTGAGCACTATGGTAGTCATTTCTTTGTCAGACATTATTTCTCCCAACTCTTGGAGTTGATCTCTTATTTCTGACACCCTCATAAAGTATGAGGCTATTCCTTCTTCTTTTGATATCTTCATCTTGTAGAGTTCTTTCCTTAACGAGATCACTTCTCCTGCAGTGCTTATAGAGAAAAATTCTACAAATTTGTCATATATTTCTTTTGATGTTTCTAATTTTGATACATAGGGAATGAGGGGATCCTTGATGGATTCTATGAGAATCCTTTGAGCCCTTACGTCCCCTTTCATGTATTTTGCGAGTGCTTGAGCTTCTTGCTTTGGAGGTTTAGTGATTGAGCCTTTAACATGATCCACAATGTCATTTTCTATGAGGATGAAATTGTTCCTCTTCTTCCATGTAAGAAAGTTTGATGACCCAACCAACTTGTTTTTTTTTTCTAAGTAAAACTAATTCTATTATGTATACAAGTTACTGGTACAAAACTGCCTCAGTGTCATCTGTGAGAGCCTGAACACTGGGTTTGATAGACATGCTCAACAAAAAGAGTCTAGACTGCCCTAGTAGGGAAACCAGTCCTTTAAGAAACAGTTTGGCTGCCCTGGAAAGGGAAACCGGCCTACAGTTTATACAAAGCAAGTTGACAGAGAGAAATATACTGAAAGTAACAATCAACCTTTCCAGCTGAGCATTGAGACAAGTGAACAAAAAATTCCAGCAGTAATTGAGCAAAAATACCAGGAGAAGCTGTAAGCTAGGAGAATCACTGATCATGAGCCGGAGACGGAGGTTCTTCCACAACTCTGCACCCATATTCATCGCTGCTATCGTCCATTACTCCTTTGAGAGCGCCTTCCTTGTCAGTGACCACATCCTCCTTGCGCGGCGCGTCCTTGGAAGGATGAGCAAAATCTGCTGGCATATCCGAGCTTTTGGGAAAGCTTGTGACAGGAGGGGGCAGGGGAGAAGCTGTACGGGCGGGAGCAGGAAGGGGAGACTCTTCTCTGAGAGTTACAGTGATGAAAGCCGTGACAATGGGTCTGTCTAAGGAGCACTCAAAACGAAAGTCTGCACGCTGAGAAGTTTGGCGAATGGGGAGGCTTGCAGACCCATGAGAGACAGGAGGAATTGCACCACTGGGAGGGTCAACCAAAGGGGGAGGGACAGGCTGAGCAAAATGTACAGGTTCACGATGGCGGCCACGTCCTCTGAGGCTACGCATGGCCTGAGGCTGGACTTGCGCCTGTTCAGCTGAGGAAGACCCCGAAGCTGAATTAGTAGAAGGGCGATGGTGAGAAACACGGCCCCGGCTAGTGCCTCGCCGACACCTCATCCTGTGGCGAAGGTGCGGCATGGAGGTAGAGGCGGGGTGGTGAAATCTGCAACAGAAGGGGTGGACCGAAAGCTCAGGAGCACAGTGAGGGGAGTTGACACCACAAAAGTTTGCTGACCGAGCACGGAGAGGGGAAATGACACCACAAAGATTCGCTGTCCAAGCAGAGTGAGGGGAATTGGCACCACAGAAGAGACTGTGAGAGAAATGATGCCCCGGAAGCGGCTCAAAACAAGCAAGAAGAGTGCAACGACGGCCAGTGGGCGTAGCGCGCTGGACTCAGCAAAGCCTGGAGGGCAAGCACCGCTTAGAGGAAGCGGGAAACCACCACTGCAATCAGAGCTATCCGAACCGTCTAGAACGAAATCCATAGCCGAATGAACATCCATTTCAAATTGAAGGAGCGACTGAGTAGGTGAAGTAAAGTCTGCGCGAGCTGGCAGAGTTAAGATCACATTAATGCATGTACAGGGGGCCATATGGCCACCCCACGCGAACTCCTTCGGGAGACGCGTAGGGACCAATGTCCCATCAGTCCATGCAAACATCCACATCTGGAGAAGAGCAGTCCTTGTGCACCAACATAGTGCAATTTTGTAGCATTTCTCGTTCATGGATAATGATGAGAGGGCCATGAATGAGTTTGTTAGTGCTATCTGCTCCAAAATTGGCCAAGAGATCTGCAACTTTGTTGCTTTCTCGCTTGACATGAGTGAACGAAATTGCCCTGTTGCTTTTCAACCAATTGCTTATCCTATCAATCCTGGCAGCCAAACACCAACTGTTGGCTACCTTTGCTGTGTTGGTACCCCATGGGAGCTGATTGACCATATTAATGAGAATTTGAGAATCCCCCTCAATGATGATGGGAAGGAAATTGTAGTGATGAATAAGGTAGAGGCCTTGCCAGAGTCCTTCTAATTCAGCCGAATTATTAGTATCCCACCATATAGATCCATAGTAGATGACTTGAGTTTCCCCCTTAGAATTTCTGAAAATACCCCCAAATCCTGCTTGACCGGGATTTCCTCTGGAAGCTCCGTCAAAGTTTAATTTGAATACCTCGGAAGGAGGGGGAGACCAATGCAGAGGAGCTTCAGGGGCGGTTCTGTTCCTGAAAGTTGGGGTAGGCACTATTTTGAGATTCCAGTTTTGCCAAATGGAGATTTCTTTGGGTTGTGACCCAACCAACTTGTTGCTCTTCTTGCAAAAAGATATTTTGATAGATCTAGGTGTGGACATAAAGATACTTACTTGTGAAGATACTCCTTGATGACAATATCTTCAATCTGCTGCCTTCTTGAGTTTAATGATGTTAATAGAAGATTTCTTCTTGAAGAAGATGTTTTCTCTCTGAAGTGATCCTTAACCCAAAGAGAGGGAGATCACCTAGAATCCTTGATGATGATGACAACATCCTTGATCTTGCTTCCCTTGGATGATTAGGCTTCTAGATGCTTCAATTTGAGTAGAGGTAGGGTCTTCTGAGGTCTTCTTCTTTGAGATGATGATGGAGCGAGGATCCTAAGAATGTTCCAAGTGTAGATGCCTTTCTTTGAAGAAACTAGTGTTCAGACTTCCTTCAAGATGATGATTTGATCCTTGCCCTTGAAGTGCTCTTGAGGTGAGAGGTCCTTTCTTTATGATTGATGCCTTTGATGATCTTCTAGTGCTTCGGTCCTTGAGTTCCCTTTATTGAGCTTCCCTTGACTTGTCACCTTAGCTTTGATACCATGTTGAGAAATCTAGGGGCAGCAAGTGTAGACGATTTCTCTTGCAATGATAACTGCTTGTGATATATTTTTAGTTTACTTGATGATTTCTTCTTGTCTTTAGTTACTATTAGTGTTCTCTATCAAACAACTGCCAGATCATAAATAACAATGAGACAAAAGACACAAGATATAGGCGATCAGCCAGGGCCAAAACCTCTCCAATATTGAGAGGAAAACCCACATAATTCTTCTTCTTCTTATAGAATCTTCAATTGACGATTTCCAAGACCCAGACCCTCAACCAAGAACCTCTCCAAAACCAAGTCACAATTCTTCCTTGAACAACTCTTCTTCCTTCTAAGTCAATCGCTGGTCGAACTGACTGCTAGACCTCAGTTTTTGGCTTATTTTCAAGTTTCGGTTTCTTACTACAGGCCTGCAATTTTGGATTGCCTGTAATCACAGAAATTCCACACGTGTGAGCTGATTGGGGCAGATTGGTGAGGCTCCTTTCCTTCGCTTGCCCCGAACACTTCTTCTTGAGACTTTGGCTAGCAAGAATGTTCTTTTCTTGACCTTTATCTCGGCTTCTTCTAGGACTGTTGAAACCCTACTGCAGAAACCCTAGCTGCTGTCACACATGTGAGTGGAGGGACCCAGAAACAAGGCTAGAAGACTTCAATCTTCTTCTCCTTCTCTTCGCTGCTTCAAGAGACTTTCTTTCTTCCTTACTCGCACTTATTTCTTCTTCAAGGATGTTTGATTGATGCCCCCTTTAAGTGAGGCTGAGTCCTCCTTTATATAGTCTTTTTGTCCATGCATTTGGGCCGACTTGCCATCATGTCTAGGCCGACATCTCCTTCTAGATAGGTCTGTAGCTTCTTTTGAAGGCCGACTTGTTGTGCACTAGTGACAAGGTCTTGGAGGGTCTTTTTGACTCTTACAATAACTCAAATGAATTTCCTTACAATATGTAACATGCCCCAAATGGGCCTTTCATACATGACAATAAACCAGAAGCTCTCAATGGGAGCTTGACCTAAAAATAAATTTCCTTGAGCATGAAACCCATGTCTCAAGATCAACAATAATAAATTTATTTTTCTCATTACATAAAATACATGAAATCATGATCACATATGTCATTATGAAGACTTATGAAGACCGAACCTAGTTACATATTTCAACACATCTCACGGGTCTAGGTTGTTTCCCATATTATTGTGCCTTGATTATAAGAGGGTATCCACAGGAGGTTTGGTTTGCAATATAACATGTTTTTAAAGGCAATGCCTATTTGTTCAAGCAACAATACCTGTACTTGAGTAGGCCCACATTCACATTGATCTCTAACAAGTTCTTGTCTTTGTTTTCTTCAGGTTTGAGGAGGCAACCTGTATCAATAAACCTCTTAGCCCTTGTATTTTTTATATACAATTTCTGAGATTGTATCTTTACAGTAGTCTACATGTCGAGTATGAGGAAAGGCTCTGTAGATGAATTATGTTTTATTAGATCTAGCAATCAGTGTAATTTAAGAACCTTGCACGTTGTTTTGACTAAGCTTCAAGTGTCAGATTTTTTATAACATAGACCGAGCCAAACAGTTTGTAGCCTATGTCTGATTCGATATGTTGATTTTGCTTGATAGTTTTTTGTTTATGGTCCATTCTGACTATGGGTGTTGTCAGATGATGAGTGACTCTACAAACATTCTTTCACCTGGAAGAACTACCAGTGAAACTGATGTAGCAGAGGCTTTGTTACGAAATATTGCTGCTGCAAAGGGAAGAGTTATCACTACGCAGTTTGCATCAAATGTTCATCGTCTTGGCAGCGTGAAAGCTGCAGCTGAGTTGACTGGTAGGAAGCTGGTAAGAGACCATTTTCTCAACCTTTTATTCTTCAGATATCCTGGGTTCAGCTAGAAGACTCTCTTTGTGAAGAAAGCTAACGACAGTGGAAGTGTTCTATGCAACAGATGGTTCGAATATCTTATATCTTTTATTTTACTTATACTACTTTATTTAACATTGAATTGGTCCAGGTTTTTATTGGGATGTCATTAAGAACATACTTGGAAGCTGCTTCGAAAGCTGGACAGGCACCTTTCGATCCATCTACTTTGGTATGTCATCATTGAAGGTTAAGATCATTGATGTATGGTCGCTGCACATTGAAACATAACAATATTGTCATATTTGGTACCTTTGGTCAGAGAATAAAGTGTGTATTTTGGAGTAATAAATGTGCAGTTCATTTTCCATACATGCAGTTTTAAGTAGCTAAGATCAGTTCTGGAATGGTAGAAAGGCATTTAATTTCTGATTCATTCAATTTCAATAGCTAAAACGAATTGCCAGTTTGCAATTAACATTCATTAAGCCATCATTGCCATTATATAAATGATAACTGGGTAGCATATATCGATTAAGCAGGATTAAGCATTTGAAAAGTTTCTTGATCTATGTGAAAATATGTGATTTCTCTCATACAAATGGCATACTATACCACTTAATCTCTGCCTCTAATGGCAGGTCAAACCTGAGGATATGGATGCTTACGCTCCTAGGGATTTACTAGTTGTCACAACAGGATCACAGGTAAGGCAGTTGAAGGGGTTGAAAGTTAAGGAAATGCATGAATCTTTATCTTAGTGATCTTTTACTTCTTGTATCGATGTATGACAGTAGATAGGTTGAAATTAAACATTTTATTTGCACATTTTGAGACAGGCAGAACCTCGTGCAGCTCTCAACTTGGCATCATTTGGAAGCAGTCATTCCCTCAAGCTAAATAAAGATGACTTGATCTTATACTCAGCAAAGGTACTCACATATTTTTTGATGTTTGCAATGGTTTTGTTAAGCTTCTTTAACGGGATTATTGTCAGAGTGGTAACACTCAATATTTGTTAATAGGAAACATTAATATATATATTTTAAACAAATACTTCATATATTAACAAAGAAAGTATGTACAAAATAACAAAAAGAAATTATGTACAACCAGCCTAGATCCATCTTAACTCTGGATCTACCAATTGCTGAGCGGGATTAAATCTCCTTTCACTTTAAAAGATTTTTGCATCTCAAGAGATTTGATCCCTCTCGGCGATTGGTAGATCTAGAGATAAGATGGATTTAGGTTGGTTTAATTTCCCCCTTTAAATTGGCTATATCCCACATGAATACTATGTGTCAATACCATGGATTCTCATACCGTGGGTCAATACCATGGTGAATTTCGTGAAGTTATTTTTATTTTAACGTTTTTTATTTTAATTTTATTTTGACAGAGTAAAAATGTTTTCACGTTATTAATTTTATTTTTATTTTTATTTTTAATGTCATTTGACCGAGTCAAAATGTTTACAAGACAGGATAGGTGTAACAGCCCTGGTGAAAATTCCATGTAATAAAAGTTAAAAATAATAACCATGGTTGATGGGACACTTATTCCAAGTTGAATGTTGGGCAAAACATCCTAGGGTGTTTATTTGGTTTATTATGGTTAAGGAAATTGGCAAAGGCTATGGCTAAGGAATTAAAGAGGCAAAAAGTATTTTTGGCACATTTATTTATGAAAATAATGGAAATTAGAAGAAAAGGAAGATGAATGGTCATAGGTTGCATGTGAGGAGGAAATTGAAGGAAAATAATGGAAAATGAAGAAAATAGAGGCCTCTTCTATAAAAAGGCTTATGATGATCAATTGGTACCTTTGGTCAGTGCATTTTTTGGAGTTCTTTCATTATTCTCTCTCTCTCTCTCTCACACTCTTGGACACAGAGTTTTTGGAGCATTTTGGCTTTGGAGAAAGAAAGACAAGAAAGCAGAAAAAAGGAGGAAGCAAGCAAGGAGCAGGAATCAAGTAGTTACGACAGGATTATTGGCAGGTATCGATTTGTATGTGTATATTCCTTGCTAGATTTGGCATGCATGGTATTGCATGTGGTTTCTTGTTGTGTTGGCATGGGTTTTGCCAGGTGTGACAGTGTTTTCAGCCTAGCCTTGCCATTTTCGGATAGCCATGGTGTTGTGGAGTTCTCATGTTTTGGTTTAGTTGGATTACCGGATGGATTCATAGCTGAGTGGGTCCGAATTAATATAACACATGGCCTAGTAATCCCTGAACCAGACTATGGGTTGTGGTAAAGTCGGATAGTGTGTTGCCTTGGTAGGCCCAGGAATCCTCGACCGATGAATGGCGGGATATACGGTAAAGCCTAGAGGTGGTTTGCTCTCCATTCAAGCCTAGGAATCCTGGGTTTGGGATTGTGGTAAAAGCCTGGAGATTATGTCTCGGTCTAGGGCCTAGTGACCCCTCATTCGGATTGTGGGTTGTGGTAAAGCTTGAGAGACTAGGAGACAGGAAAATTCCTCACGGTTTAGGCGGAGAGAATCCGGTGATATCCATGCTTGTGTTGGCCTAGTGATCGGGTGTAGATCACGGTAAAGCTTGGTTTATGATTGATGAGGGTGAGGTTGTTTAGCCTCGGTATGCCTTGGTTGGTTTTTCGGTTTGAGTCCCACATTCATGCTTGGAATATGGCACAGGGGTGATTGGTTGAAGAGAAATTTGGCTTAGCCAATCTATGGTCGGGTGGAACATGGAACTCCCATCTTTGGTTGGTTTTTACTTTCAAAATTGAAGAGCTCATTCCTTTAGTGTTTGGTATGCAAATGTATTGGTTATTTTGTGGATTTCATTGATGTTATATCCATGGTATTTTTGTTGCTATTATGCTGGTTATGAGCTTGTATTTTATCAGTGATGATGTATGGCTCTATTTATGTTTTTTCCTGTAAATGAATATACAATGTATCTATGGTCAAATAGATTATATTGCAGCTTATGATGTAAGGGAGCAGTTCTTCTTAGCGATTATGTTTATTTCCGCTGTTTACACCTGTAGATGCAATGTTTGTGATGTGTTTGATGAAATGCCTGTCATGGTTGAGTGGGGTTGGATGAGTTCCTAATGATGTGACTGCTTCCATATCTTTGTTTTAATGTTATTTATCCTCTCCTGAAGTTACAGGAAGTTTTGGGCAGTGACTTGGGCTTAGGGGCTAAAATGTGGCACAAATACCGAAGCTGCAGGCCTAGAACTAACTTTTGGGGCCATAACCGCTACCATAACAAGGCAAGCTATGGTTAAGGGTCTATAACTGCTCCCTTGCCCTTAAATCCCCGCGGTTAAGCCTCAAAGGGGTTAAAAATCAGTTCCCCCTCAGGGAACAAGGCCCTGGAAGGTTGGGTTACCTCTTGGGGATGTCAATGATGCAGTGTAAGGTGTGTTTGTCGTGTTTCCGTTTGTTCCACTTCCTTAAGGCCATCTAGGAGGGTGAATCTCATATTAGTAGCCTCTCATCACACATTTACCTCGGTTGGCAGGGTACTTGGGTAGATGTGGGAAGAGGGTGTTATAGAGTGGTATCAGAAAATGGGTCAACTCTCGGACCGATGGGTGGTGTGTTGGTCATGCATTTATGTTGATTGCTTATGTGTTTTCATACCTATGTTGTATGTGGTTGATGCATCTGTCTTGTGTTGGCCATTGTGGCAGTGGTGTCGCCATGGAAGTGCTGATGATGTTATTGTCGACATGTTGTCATGAATGTTTGACTGATTGCGTGTTGTTCTTGTTTATGTATTGTGCGTGCGCTCTTGCTTATGGTTACATGTTGTATATGCATTGCTTGGTTATGATAGGTCACATTTGGGTCATGCTTATGTATTGGTTGTGTATGCTTGCTTATGTAATGTTGTATTGGTCAGTTATGCTGGGTTACTTGTTGCTTATGCTAATGTATGGTTCGTGCTTATGGTTGTGTGTGGTCAAGCTTGCATTGGTGTGCATTTGGTATGGTCATGCATGGATGACTGGACTCCAACTAGAATGACATTTATATGTTTATATGCCAAGACATTAATGTTTATATGTTGTCATGATTATATCTATACATGTATTACATTGATTGATTGATCTTGCAGAAAGTATCCTCCCCAAACTACATTAAGGTACGTTGATTTATTATTATTTGGTTTAGCTAACATATTATGCTTGGCTGGAGAATGATCAACATGGATAGAAAGGTGGTAGACTACAAGGACTCTCCCAATGAGTCATATGAGTAGCATGGTGGCTAGTCTTCTGATTTGACAGACACATTGAGAAGCCTAAAAGAAGAAATTGTTGATTTTTGTAGCTTCAGAAAGTGCTCTAAGTCTCAAATTTAATGGAGATGCTTAGACACTGGTATTCCAAAGAACCCAGAAACTGTTTGTGAAAATTCCATTCGGTTAATGTTTTATTAAAACAATTAATTATTTTAATGGAGGCCATAAGTTTAAACATAGGGAAATTAAATAATTAAAGGGAATTAATAAAACAAAGTGAGAATGATCTAGAAGGTGGAGATCAAGTCATGTTATAATCTTAGCCGTTGATTAGAGATCTAATCTCGGTCGCTGATGTCTCAACGAGAAGACTATAAAGGAAGACTTGAGGGCCATTTGGAAAGACACACCCTTGCAACCCTCAACTAGCTCTTGGTGCCATTTCTCCGCCACTTGATCCAGCCATGTGGTCCCTCACCCATCTATACTGATCGTATGTTTGAAGATGGGCCTCCCGAATCTAAAGTTATGTCTTGTCATTTGGTAATTGAGTATTGGGTTTGCTTATCATGTACTCTTCTAGGCATGGATTGATGGGGGGATTCGATGGAAAGAGTGGGCTTAGTTTATGCTTCTGTCCCCTTGACCTCTTTTGGGGTGTTACCCTTGGATTTTAGTCTCGTGGGATCTCCTTTACTAGCCATTTGGTTTTAGGGTTGTACTACTTGGGAAACCCCGACTTTGGTTGCGTAGTCCCGCTCCCTTTGTGAAATTTTCAAGCTGCAATACTACTGCAATGATTGATTTATTTCGCCTACTGATTTATGATAAGTTATTTACAGATACTTTAAGTAAATTTTGAAATAAACACAATTGCAATATTCAATTAATCATAAGCAAAAAATAAAATAGAATGCATATAACGCAATAGAAACAATCACATGAACACAATTATTTTTGGACAATTGTCCCTGAAAAAATCCAATGCGGGAAAACCGGTGCAACAGATGAGGGTTTGTATTATTCTTCAGCAGTGGAAATCATTTACAGAAATTTGACGAGCAGATGTCTAGAATACATTTGAGATAATTATTCCGAACCCTTCGGAAGAATTTCTGACACATGGGAGGCACCCTTTCTCCCTCTGTGTCACTCTGCGTGGTCTTCTACACAGTCATTGCATTGGACTGCGTCACTCTGCGTGGAGGACCAGTGCTGCTGCTCGACACTGTCCCCTCTGCGTCCTCCTCCTGCCTTCTTTTTCCTCTGATGACTTCCCCTTCCTCCTTTTGCCTATGTAACTCCCCCTCTACAACCTCTCCCTTTGAAATCGAACTCTATTCCTTCAGAATCGATTTCCTTCGGGTACTGAGCGTGTGCTTGGTTTGCTTTCCAAATGACCCTCAAGCCTTCTCTTGTAATCTTCTCGTTGATGAATCAACGACCCATATTAAATCTCTAATCAATGGCTGAGATTAAAACATGACTTGATCTTCGTTTTCTAGAAGATTCACACTCTGTTTTATTAATACCCTTTAATTATTTAATTTCCCTAAGTTTAGACTAAGGGATCACTTTAAAATAATTAATTATTTTAATAAAGCATGAACCGAATGGAATTTCCACAAACGATTTCTGGGTTCTCTGGCATACTGATGTCCAAGCCTCCTCCCAAAATATGAGACTTGGAACTCTTTCGAATGCTACAAAATCAACACCCCTCTTAGCGAGGAAAGTGTTTAAGCAAAATACCAACTCCATCTGCTCTGGCTTGAAGCATCCACTGCGTTGCTGATGTCTTGGCTGCTACCCCTCATCTCTGCGTTGTTGCCCTCTGTACTGTTGCACGTGACACCATCTGTTCCGCTACCTCATCTGTACTGCAACTCCCTCTGAATCTCATGTCCACATATTCCTCTACTGTAATGGGTTCTTGACCATCCCCATCTTTACCCTGAAGTAAGTAAACTTAATCTTACCTAGAGCTTTCGTGAGGATATCTGCCACTTGTTCCCCTGTAGGAATGTACTTCATCTATAGAGCTCCCCGTTGGACACAGTCTCTGATGAAGTGGCCACTGGCAACTAATGTCAATGTGCTTCGACCGATCATGAAACACAGGATTCTTAGAGAGCTTGATGCAACTCTGATTATTACACAAAATTCCTGGTCGGTTCCATCCTTTTCTTGAGCAAGTTCATTAGCAACTTACGAAGCCATATGACCTCACATGAAGCTATGCTAGCTGCCATATATTCAGCCTCGACTGAGCTCATTGCCACAGATTTTTCTTTCCTACTACACCAGGAAGTCATTCCTGATCCGATACTAAAACATCACCCACTGGTACTTTTCCGATCTACTGGGCTTCCAACCCAGTTTGCGTCAGTGAACCCACTCAACTAGATTTCACTGCCCTTCGTGTACTTCAATCCAAACTTGACTGTCCCCTTCAAGTATTTGAGAACATGTTTGGCTGCTGCCTAGTGAGCCCTCCTTGGTTCTACCATGAACTGACTGAGGGTATTCACGGCATAACATATGTCTAGTCTAGTGTTGACCAGGTACATCTATGATCCTATGAGCTGCCTATACACGGTAGGGTCAGCCTCATCATCATCGGACGTGTCAATCTTCTTCCAGTTTGTGATCATTGGCGTAGCCATGGGTCTACAGTCCTCCATCTGAAATCTCTTTAGGATCTTTGTAGTATATCTTCCTTGCCCAAGGAAGATTTCTCCCTTCTGCTGCCAAACCTCCAAACTAAGAAAATAGTGCATCTGCCCTAGATCCTTCATGTCGAATTCTGTAGCCAGATTTTCCTTGCAGTCTTTGATGAGCTTAGATGATCCAATCAAGAACATATCATTTACATATAATACCAGAATTAGCGACTTATCCCCTACTCTTAGATAGTAGAGGTTGGGATCTGCGTCACTTTTGACAAATCCCATCTTTTGCAGGTAGCTATCTATTCAACCATACCATGCTCTAGGGGCTTGTTTCAGTCTGTACAAGGCTTTCATAAGCCTGCACACATGAGTCTTCTGCTCATGCGTCTCAAAGCCCTATGGCTGTTCTATGTACACTTTCTCTTTTATCACCCCATTCAAGAACACTATCTTGACATCCATCTAGTGAATTTCCCATCCGATCTGCGCTGCAAGAGATATGACATATCTGATCGAAGTCTATCGAGCTACAAGGGCGAAGGTTTCTTCATAATCGATCCCTTCCTTCTGTGCATACCCCTTAGCCACAAACCTGGCTTTGAATTTCTCTGTTGCCATAGCATACTTGATCTTGTAAATCTACCTTGATCCTACAACCGATCTTTTCTGAGGTCTAAGGACTTCTTCCCATACATCATTTGTCATGATGGAGCTGTACTCCTCCACCATAGTGTCTACCCACACTTGATGTTGAGTTGCCTCTCGAAAACAAGAGGGTTATCCAACCTGTGCTACGAGTGCCTGGTACTTGTCTGGCTACCTGCGTTCCCTCTTCTCATTTCTAGGGACTCCAACAAATTCCTCTGCATCCCTCAGAGTCTGTTGGAGTTCTCTGCTCGTCCTTCCACTAGTGCTGGGTGGATTCACCTGCTCTCCTTCTTGCACTTCCTCAGAAGAACTTTCCGTAGGCTCATTGTGTCGTGGAGAGGCACATAGCCATCTTCTGTAGGCCGCTGTGGCTGAACCAACAGATCCTCCTCAGACTACGTAGCTGTAGACATCTCTCGGGATCTCCTAAAGGCTCTCTCCTCCATGAATTTCACGTCTCATCTTACTACGATCTTCCTACTCTCGGGAATAGAGATGGGATATGCCTTCACATTTTCGCTATACCCCACAAGGCATGCTTTCTCTGTAGTCTGATCTAACTTCTTCCTCTTCTCATTGGGTATATGGCAATACGCTATACTGCCAAATATACTGAAGTGACTCACCTTAGGCTTGCTGCCAGTGAACACACTCTTAGGAGTAACCTTATCCAATGCTCTATGGGGCACCCTATTCTGCACATACACTACTATATTGCAAGCTTCAGCCCACATAAATTTGGGCATGTCTTAATCATACAACATCGCCCTCGCAGCTTCCACAATGGTCTTATTCTTTTTCTTTGCAACTCCATTCTGCTCCAGATTATATGGAGTTGTCCATTCTCTCTTGATGCCTTCCTTTGCACAGAATCTCGTGAAGTCCTTATCAATGTACTCTCCACCATTGTCTGATCGCAATTTCTTGATCTGCTTTCCGATTATATTTTCTACCAAAGCCTTGAATTCTTTGAATCGCTCAAAGACATCATCTCTGGCCTTCAGAAAGTAGATCCATGTCTTTTGGGAATGGTAATCACTGAAGGTGACAAAATACTTTGCACCACTAAGAGCATTCGTGGACATTGGTCCACAAGTGTCTAAGTGTATCAATTCCAACACACTCTTGGCCCTACTGCTGCTTCTTGGAAATGCTGCCTTGGCATACCTCCCTAATATGCACCCCCTGCAGACATTGTCTTTCTTGGTGCTAAGTTTTGGAGCTCCCATGACAGTCTTCTTCAGGATCCCCAAGACTCCATGATGTGGATGCCCCATTCTTCTGTGCCATAATTCATTCAAATCCCTTTCTTCAATACTGCTTATCAGTGCCATTGGAGACTCGCGCTGTAATTTATATAGTTTATGGCTCCTTACTCAAATTTGTTCCTTTTCCAACTAGGGTGTTTGACATAAACTTTGTTGCCAATAAAGTATACATCGTAACCCTTGTTCTGAAGTTGAGACACTGAGAGCAAGTTCATCCCCAATCCTGGTACATGTAGTACGTTGGTGGCCCGAAGCTTGTTACCAGCTTCTGCTTGAAATATTATGGTTCCTCTTCCAATAGGGGTACACTTGGTCTTTTTTCCCATTGTGATCCGAAAATTCAGCTGCTCTTCCTGGTAGCTCGAGAAGCATTCTCGAACTCCTGACATGAGACCAGAGGCTCCACTATCAATATACCAGACCCTTGGAGAGGCCATGCTTGACACAAGAAAAATCCTCTTCTAGTCTGGATGCCAGAACTGAAACGTCATGAATCCTCTCTTCCTCCATGCATTCTGGAGGATTGCATAAACCCTTCCGAGCTGACGCTGCATCGTTGTCGGACCTTCGTTCCATTGCAGAACGTCCTCTTTTGTCTCTTGTCTTTTGCTTTGATCCCATGTGAAATTTTCAATCTGAAATACTACTGTGGTGATTGATTTATTTTGCCTAATTATTTATGATAAATTATTTACAGATACTTTTAGTGAATTCTGAAATAAGCACAACTGCAATATTCACTTAATCATAAGCAGAAAATTAAATAGAACACATATAACGCAATAGAAACAATCACGTGAACACAATTATTTTTGGACAATTGTCCCCGGAAAAACCCAATATGGGAAAACCGATGCAGCAGATGAGGGTTTGTATTATTCTACAGTAGTGAAAATCATTTACAGAAATTTGACGAGCAGATGTCTGGAATAGACCTGAGATCATTTTTCCGAACCCTTCAGGAGAATTTTTGACACACGGGAGGCACCCTTTCTCCCTCGGCGTCACTCTGCGTGGTATTTTGCGCTGTCACTGTGCTGGACTGCGTCACTCTGCGTGGAGGACTAGTGCTGCTGCTCAGCGCTGTCCCCTCTGCGTCCTCCTCTTGCCTTCTTCTTCCTCTGCTGACTTCCCCTTCCTCCTTCTGCCTCTGCAACTCCCCCTCTACAACCTCTCCCTTTGAAATCGAACTTTATTCCTTCAGAATCGATTTCCTTCGGGTACTGAGTGTGTGCTCAGCTTGCTTTCGAAATGACGCTCAAGCCTTCTCTTATAATCTTCTCGTTGATGAATCAATGACCCAGATTAGATCTCTGATCAAGGGATGAGATTAAAACATGACTTGATCTTCGTTTTTTAGAAGATTCACACTCACTTAAAAAAAATTAATTATTTTAATAGAGCATGAACCGAGTGGAATTTCCAGAAACGGTTTCTGGGTTCTATGGAATACTGATGTCCAAGCTTCCTCCCAAAATATGAGACTTGGAACACTTTCCAATGCTACAAAATCAACACCCTTAACCACATATCCTACTCCCTTTCCATTCACTATATCTTCATTCATCATTTCTCCCACCTGGTTCCAAATTGCCTCTTGGGTCCACATAGGGTTGGCTTCCCTATTCCCTTGCCACCACCTTGGGTTAGGCCTAGAACGATGCCCTAAAGGTTGAAGCAGCCAAGAAAGAAAAATAAAAGCAAAAATGGCCACTTTCAACAGGAAATTGTACCACAAAGTGGAAAAGATGGTTGGGACAAAAATAATTAGCATGTGGAAAAGAGCCTATACATGAGCTCTACCCCATACCTGTGGTCATCACCCTAGTTCTATAAGCCCTAGATGAGCTTCCTTTATCATTCAGGAACCCATGATTGTCCCAACCCTTGGAGGGTAATAAAACACCTTGCCAAAAGGGGGTAATCATTGCTATATCTTACACATCATGCTCTTGTCCTTTGAGCCTCGAGTAGTTGATCAAAAAAAATCATAAAAGGCAAAAGACATATAGAGAAGGGTGGAAAAATCAAGGTCGGGCACCACATGTACCACGATTGCTCCCTCCTACACATTATATACCCAAGTGTGGGCTTCCCTTTCTCTAGCTACCCTTGTGCCCCGATATGTGGCCTAGGATTGCCCCTCTCATTCCCTATTCCATTTCACCTCTTTGTCACATGCCACCACCGTTTGAGGGATGTAGCTTGGACATACTATCCCCTTTAAAGGTAGAAACCACCTAATAAGGTACCTGGCTAACCCCCCTTGGAGCTTGGAGACATTATTACATGCCGAAGCCTACTAACGAAGGGCATGCCATTATAAAGCATCCACTTGTTGTCCATGGTTTGTAAGCTCTTTTACACAATTACTCTAATGACTTGTTGTACTGGAGGGCCAGGGGATGCATTGGATCTTATGCAGGATTGCAAATGGTATCCATTTGGTTTTGGTCTCCCTACACGGGGTCCTAACCTTCCAGGAGACTACATTTGCACATATAGGGTGTGTGTGGAGAGCCATGGGCCTCCACAACAGTAGACAACACTCCATGGATCCCCACAGATGTTCATAGATTATTGGAGATCCACCTTTTGGATGAGGAAGATGCACTTGGTACACTATGCCCAACTGGCCCCACAGGTGCACCACACACTTGGCAGGTGTCCCAGGACTTTTACGAGGACATGGCAACATTCATTCCATCATATGAGCCCTTATAGATGGTCTACAGGCATCTTCGACTCATATGGAGACCCATGGGGTCATTGGTGTGCCCCCACACCCACCGGGAGCACCACAGGTTTACTGTTTAGAGAACAAGGGGCCACCCTCTTGTCCATCACCTTTTGAGGATTTTATTCATCATTATGACACTTATGGACCTCATCAAGCCTTTTGGAGGGCCCCAGTACATACATATATTATTATTTGACTTCCTGAGAGGCTTATTATTTGATTTATGAGCTAGTTTGGGGGGCTTGTCACCAAAAGTTAGTTTATTTGCACATTATTTTATTTTTAGGGGCTAATGTAGGCCCATTAGCTAAATCGAACTCCTAATTGGTGTATAAATAGTAGTTATTGTGATTCATTTGTATCATCACTTGAATTGGGATCTCTCTCTCTTTAGAGAACTTCACATTTTTCCTTGGAGGATATTCTTTGGATGATGGATGAATTTTAATGTATGGATTGGGTTCTTTCTATCTTGAAGCTTCTTGATTGCAAATGTGATGTTGGTTAGATATACTCTCTAACATTGTAAGTGCAAATTTAGTGCTAGTTTTCTTTTGCTGCATACATTGGAACTTCGCTATAATTAGGGCTAATTGCTGCATGTATTTAATATGGAATTATGTATCTATTTAGCTTACTCTATGTATGGGCCATTGTTAGATAAATGAAATGTCTTGGAGATCATGTTATCTTGATAAGCTTGCACCATTTGTATGAAGTATAAATGCTTAAAAATCACTTTTCTTCTCTTTCCTCTAGAATAGGATGAAGTTGACTTTTGGAGCCTCCTTGAACAAGAAACTAAATCCGTCTTCATCATTCTCCTTGACTCCATATCCCCAAGTGAAATCAGGCACTGGTCCCTAAAAAGGGTGATCATTTTCAACCTCTTTTTCACCTTTTCCTCTTTTTTCCTAGGTCTAGCCTCATTAGGTCACCTGGGGCATCAATTTCCCGGGAAATTGACCACAGGAAACCTTCGATCGCCTAGGTACAACTGCGTTGGTGGATCCCCTGGCTCTCCTCCAAATTTGAAGCAAATATGACTGTGGAATCTCCGGATACCCCAAGCCCTAGCTCTAAGATCAAGTTTTGCCCTTGTGTTCCCAAGGTTAGTACCTAGTAGGATCAATTTATCATCTTTTTGTGAAAATTCTTGTTTAATCCTTTCCTCTCACCTTGGCCAGGTTAAGAACATCATTGGTTGCCAAAATCCATCCCCTAACATAGGCTGGGTCCACTTAGCCTCTTATGTGGTCCCATGCTTCGCCGAAGACTACTTATCAAGGACTACTCGGGAATCCAAGTTCCCAAGGGATTTTAGGGATTGAGAACCTCCTTAATAGGTCATATTCTTGTATATCCATTAGAGGAAATTTCAGCCTAAAAGTGGCCTCCTAAGGAAAATTAAAAAAATGATTGTTAAAATAATAAAATAAGAGTTATGAATTTTGAAGGGAAAAGAAGAAAATTACTTTTTTTTTTTTAATTATATTTTGTCCTATGTCCTTATAGGTTTACTCAAATTTCAAGAGCAGATACTCGTTGGATGCAGAATTAAATTATGCATCCAACGAGTACCCATTATGCATACTTTTGAGAAAACCCACATTGATAAAAATTGTAGATACATTAAAAAAATTAAAAAAACATGTTAAGCACACGTTTTTAATGTATCTTCAATTTTTATCAATGTGGGTCTTCTCAAAAGTATGCATAATGGGTACTCATTGGATGCATAATTTAATTCTGCATCCAACGAGTATCGACACTTGAAATTCGAGTAAACCTATAAGAGATAAGCTAAAAATAAAATTAGAAAAAGTAGTTTTTCTTCCTTTCCCTCTAAAATATTTACATGTACCTCTTTTTAAATTAAAAGGATTTTTAGTGGTTTACATATTATGACATGGAAATTACTTGAAAATTTCATGGGCACTTTTAGGATAAAATTTCCTCTAATGAACCCTCCAATCCTCGTCCTCTCTCCCTAGAAAATCAAGTCCCTTTCTTAGAAGGCAAGCAAGTTCCATTCTTCATTCTGTCTTAGGGAAAGGGTCTTTAAGGTCACTTCACACCTATTCATTGATTCATCCTTATAAGTGACTTCCACTACTGGGTCTCCTCCCATCGGTGAAAGACCGTAAAGAGCAGGGAGTCTTAGCTGTGGTGATAGTGGGCTAAGTCTCCATCGTTTCCCTTGATCTAGCAGTTGCCCTTTTAGACATCCCTTTTAGGTCCCCTGCTGGTTTGAGTGGTAATATTTCTGGTGCCGTTGTCAGGGACACGAGACGTGTGCTTTGTTCCCCTTATGGCATATTGACATATTATTATTGGCGACTCCATTTGAAGAACAAAGCCCTAGTTCTTCATTGAACCTTAAGGTCGATGCTTGTAGGGTGAAGCAAGCATTTTTCTAGGCATATTTAAATTCACTCTGGTGATTCCTACATATTTTAAATGCATATCTCAAATAGGTTGTCTTTCTTTGATAAATTTCCCGGTTTGGACATCACTAGCATCCGTGGGCACCCTAATCATGTTGCAGGAAGGATGGTACATGGGGTGCCTGTGTTTGATGGTGATCCACTCTCTACAATTAGCCATGTAGAAAGATTTAATGCACATGCTTGAAGAGAGAAAGTGGTTCAGCAAGATGTCCTGATGTTATTGTTCATGGGATCTCTTGGTGGTCATAATTCATGGCTGCATCATCATGAACCTAAGAGTATCTCATCTTTTGAGGAGTTCATTGATGGCTTTCTTGGACATTTTCAAGTATACCCTGCATTGAGCATCCAAGAGGAAGCCTTCATTGAGCATCATCAAGACATTGAGAATCAAGTAGTGGGCAGGTAGACGAGTTCTCCTTGGGTCCACAAGATGAAAGAGATGATTTTGAGAACACATGTGTTGGAATGGATGAATCTATGGAAGGTGAAGTTGAGACTAACCTTACCATTCTCGAGGAGATTACTTCTGATGATTCTCCTTTTGAGAACCTTGAGGAAGATGATCCCATTATCCCCTCGGAGGATGACATTGGAGATTAGTTCCACATTGAGAAGGGGAAATGGGAAATTGTTGGTCCTCAATTTGATTGTGCTCCCATTTACGACACTGACAAGGAGGATGAGGATGAGATTAGTTTTCCCTTTCTCTCGGGCACTATTTATGATGACATATCCATTGGTACTCTTGGGAAGGGGAATCTTTATTTTCCCTTGCATAAAGAGGGGCAGTTGGAAGTAATCAATTTTCCTTTTAGGTGAGACCCAATCTTTGATACTAAGGAAATTGATGAGGTTCCCACTTCTCCCAAGTATGATTCTATGTCCAAATCAATTGAGGCTTTAGATTATGATGTTAGGGAAGAAAAACTCATTGAATGCAATACTTCATCCTCCCTTTTGCCTATTGGTCATCATATTGAGTCTTCATCAAGTGATTCCCTCACCTCCTGTCACATGATCCCAAGTGGCAGTGAGCCCTTGCCCCCTTCCAATCATAGTGTCAAGGATCAACCCCTCAATGATTACACTTTATCTCCTTGGGCACCCCCTCAGGATCATGATCAATCTATAATCTCCCCTTTCCAGTGTGATCATCATGGGAAACATATGTGTGTTTCTCCATCTCAACAGTCCCCCTTTCCTACTAATCATCACCCTGTGGAGGTCATAAAATATGACATAAATGATAAGGACCATCATGGAAATAATATGCCTAAGATTGCCATCCATCAAAAGTTTATGAGCCTAATCATTGACATCTCCATATTTTGGTTAGAAGAGACAATCTTATGGACTAGATTACATCATTTTCTTACCTCTTCTCACATAATCATCCATGCGTGGGCACCCTATTTCTCTACCTCCCACCGACCTTATCATCCATGTGATTTCGTCCAACTTCGATTTGACATTTATTACATGAGTAATCATATAGGCTAGTATATTTATATTGATTTGATGATATGTTGGTTGCACTGGCTTTATGATTACACTTAGTATTAATTTTGTACCATATGCATGTTAGGGTGATGATTTTCGCATTAGAACTAATCTCATATGATATTTATCATGATAGATTAGTTGCATTTTGATTAAAAATTGCATATTTTTATTATTTATTTTTATGGGTTGACATTAAGCATGGGTGATCATAAGACACCGTGAAAAACATGCTGCACCGTGGTTTTGATCGTTGATATATGCAAATAACAGGTCTACTGTGATCAAGAGATTGCTGGAGTCCTTGTGACCTCTCGAGTTGCTTTTCCCACCTCTTCGAGAATATCACGTCCCAGTTGGAGCTAGATGTTACCCACCACTTCGTGGGTGATATCCCTAGGAGAAATTTTTTTCCATGATGGACCTTAGCTGGAAGCCAACACATTGCAGCCCTCAACTAGCTCATTGTTCCATTTCTCCGCCACCTGATCCAGCCATGTGGTTCCTCACCCATCTATACTGATCGTATGTTTGAAGATGGGCCTCCTGAATCTAAAGGTATTTCTTGTCATTTGGTAATTGAGTATTTGGTTTGCTTATCATGGACACTTTTGGGCATGGATTGATGGGGGAATTTGGGGGAAAGAGTGGGCATAGCTTATGCTTCCATCCCCTTGACCTATTTTGGGGTATTACCCTTGGATTTTAGTCTCGTGGGATCTCCTTTACTGACCATTTGGTTTTAGGGTTGTACTACTTGGGAAACCTCGACTTTGGTTGCGTGGTCCTGCTCCGTTATCCACATATACTACTCCCTTTTCATTCGCTATACCCCCATTCATCATTTCTCCCACTTGGGTCCACATAGGGTTGGATTCCCTATTCCCTTGCCCCCCTCTTGGGCTAGGCCCAGAACGATTCCTCGAAGGTTGAAGCAGCTAAGAAAGAAAAGTAAAAGCAAAAATGGTCACTTTCAACAGGAAATTGTACCACAAAATGCAAAAGATGGCAGGGACAAAAATAATTAGCACGTGGGCAAATTCAAATACATGAGGTCTGTGAAAATTCCTAGATCCAAACAGATCTAATGAATCCTACTGCAACAACTTGGTGTACTTCTCCTATTAAGTAAATTACATTACATAATTAATTCAGATCTGAATTTTTGAAGCAACTACTGAACCGGCCTACACTAAAATTGATTCAGAAACAAGGAAACTAGACAAGGAAATCACTCACACATATGATACCTTTATTTTGGACTAAGTCCCCGGAAAAACCCAATGCGAGAAAAACCGGTGCAACAGATCTGAGGGTTTTATTATTATGCAGTAGCAATGTTTGAATACATCTCTGAATACCCTCA
The DNA here is from genome assembly GCA_034641835.2 of Pinus albicaulis. Lineage (NCBI taxonomy): Eukaryota > Viridiplantae > Streptophyta > Pinopsida > Pinales > Pinaceae > Pinus > Pinus albicaulis. Next base: position 155,532,096 of record CM076576.1, on the reverse strand, counting down.
AGGATTATTCAGTTACAGAGAGAAATACTCGCAGAAGAATTTGTGAGAAATACCTCACTCAATCACTGAGTCTCCGACTGATCCAGATGAAAGAAAAACTACCCTGGACAGGCTCTGCACAACCTCTGAACAGATCTAGCGCTAGAACTTCCAGCCACTGCATCACCCCTTTCCAGGCTCAGCGTTAGCCCTCCTCCAAGTCATTTTGCCTCTGTGGATACTGAGGAACAACCTCCTGGTGCCACTTTCCAGATCCCGACCTTCGATAATGATCCACCAAGAAAATTCTGAAACCTCTGCCTCTGCCTCTGTGTTGCTTCTGCATGAGCTTACGCAGTCATTGCGTCAACTCCTTCCTTCAACATTGGCTAGGCTAGATCACCTCTGACTCTCTCTGGCTGATGCTCCATCGGACTAAGAAAATCTCTTCCTCTTCGGATGCTATCTTTGCCCCTCACTGCTCAGATCTCTAGTTCAAAATTCTCAGCAAACTACGCCCCCAAAATTTCGATCTTAGATCAATTCAGTGTCTCGGTGTATTTTCCAAATGACCCTCAAGCCTTCCTTTATAGTCTTCTCGTTGACATATCAATGACCCAGATTAGATGTCTAATCAACGGCTAAGATTATAACATGACTTGATCCATGTCCTCGAGAAGATTCACACTCTGTTTTATTTAATACCCTTTAATTATTTAATTTCCCTAAGTTTAGACTCAGGGTCCCCATTAAAATAATTAATTTTTCAAATAAAACAAAATCCGAGTGGAATTTTAACAAACGCTTTCGGGTTTCTTTGGAATACTAGTGTCTAAGCCTCTACACCAAATTTGATGCTACAAAAATCAACACTCCCTCTTAGTGAGGAAAGTGCTCTAGCAATAATGTCTGCTGCATACTGCTCTGACCCTGAAGCCTCCTTTATGTTGCTGATGCTGTCCACCAACACTGCGGTGCTTCTGCCACTGTACTGCTGCCCATGACACCTGCCATTTCCAATGCTGCATCTATACTACATCTCCCTCTCAAGTGTTGCATTTTCTATGCTGCTAACACTGTATCTGCATTGCAACTCAGCTATTGAGAGAAACAACTGAAACTCACCCAAAATTGGAAAAGTGTTCGGTGGATGCACTTCAGTGCTAAAGAATCTGACTGCTGATAGCTACTGCCCTGTCCCTCGGATGCTCTGCACTGTTGCTGCTTTGCATTGCGTAAGCACTGCTTTGCACTACGCTGCACCACTTTGCATTGCACTGCTGCTGCTGCCTCTGCTCTGTGCTGCTCCAGAAATGAACGCTGCTATCTACTGCACTGTTGTCTCCAACACTCCTCAGCTCCATCTGAATAGTCCTCCATCTCGCTACTGTTGATCATGGGCTCCCGTAGCAAGGTGGTGATCCATGAAGTGGGCTCCTCAAGGATCCTACCCAACTGAAGTCCAAGAAGAACTACAATTCCATATCACCCATCTTCTCTCCTCGATAAGCGTGGGCACTCATGGCGAACTCATCCTCCTCGATCTTCGTGGCTGCAACCTTCGGGTCATGCTTCTGATCATTGTCCTTGTTCTTCAGAGGACATTGAGATGCATAGTGGCCCATCTCACCACATCTGAAGCACTTGACCTTTGAAGCATCATGCTTCGGTTTCCATTGCACTTGTTTCCCCTTTGATGCAAGGGCTGTGTTCTCCTCTTCCTCCATGTTTTTCGATCCGCTTCCACTGCTGCCGTCAAGTTTACACTTGACAAGGTCTCTCCTCAGCTCTTCCTCCTGAAATGCTGACCACAATTGCTTCGAATGAGGTAATGTTGCCCGACCCAATATGCTCTGGACAAACACTTGCCACTCCTTTGTGACACTGTTAAGGGCCATTCGTACCATGGTTGTAGCTGTATGTGTAGCACCTACTGTCGACAACTAATCTCGAACCTTCTGAAATCGCTTAAGTTATGAAGCCACATGCTCCCCTTTTCGCATCTGGATCACATGGAGCTTCTGATTCAAGTACAACTTCCGCTGCTCCGAAGATCCCTCATATAGGTCATGCAAAGCTACCCACATCTCTTTGGAAATATTCTTGCCAGCCACATGTGAGACGATGTGATCCTTGACACCATCAAAGAGCAACTTCTTCGCCTTCGCCATATCAGCCTTGTACTTCTTATTTTGATCCGGATCTGTAAGTACAACTACCACGTTCTCCACGAAAGCCTTCAGATCATATTTATTTAGAAGAAACATGGTCTGTTCCTTCCAGATCATATAGTTGGAGGAGCTCTCCAATCGATCTTGATCACAAAGTTCGTGAGATGCCATCTCAGTCGAAAAACTATCGAATCTGCTCCCTCTTTCTCCCTATTGCGTGACACCTGGCAGGCTTACGCACTCCCTGATGGAGTTGCAAGTTCTATTGCTCCTCTACTGCTCAACAACTGAGAAATGTTGATTTCCTCGGCTAGGAAATCTCTGAGGAAGAATTCCCCAAATAGGTGCTCTCACTCCTTCTGACACTTTTCTGCCTAGTAACAGCTTCAGAAAACTACGTCCCTCTGTCTTCTGCGTGGAGGCTCTGTGTTGCTCCCTCTACCATAGTAACATCTCGAATCTGGTAGCCCTTTCTCTCTGTCGACTCACTTAGAGAGAGACTGCCACAAAAAACTCAGCCCTCCTAGCTAGAATTGGGCAATCCTTCAATGGATTCATTCTGCTACACTGCAGCAAAAACGACCTTCACTTCAGAAATCAGATCTGTCCTTCCTTTTTCACATCAATGCTCTGATACCATGTGAAAATTCCTAGATCCAAACAAATCTAATGAATCCTACTGCAACAACTGAGTTTACTTCTCCTATTAAGTAAATTACATTACATAATTAATTCAGATATGAATTATTGAAGCAACTACTGAACCAACCTACACTAAAATTGATTCAGAAACAAGGAAACTAGACAGGGAAATCATTCACACATATGACAACTTTATTTTGGACTAAGTCCTCGGAAAAACCCAATGAGGGAAAACTGGTGCAACAGATCTGAGGGTTTTATTATTATGCAGTAGCAATGTCTGAATACATCTCTGAATACCCTCAAGGGTTGCTCAGTTACAGATAGAAATACTGGAAGAAGAATTTGTGAGAAATACCTCACTCAATCACTGAGTCTTTGGTTGATCCGGATGAAGGAAAAACTACCCTGGACAGGCTCTGCATAGATCCAGCGCTGGAACTTCCAGCCACTGCGTCACCCCTTTCCAGGCTCAACGTTAGCCCTCCTCCAAGTCGTTTTGCCTCTGTGGATGCTGAGGAACAACCTCCCGGTGCCACTTTCCGGATCCCAGCCTCTATAACTGATCCACCAGCAAAATTCCAAAACCTCTCTCTCGAGCTTACACAGTCACTACGTCAACCCCTTCCTTCAAAGTTGGTTAGGTTAGATCTCCTCTTCCTCTCTTTGATTGAGGCTCCACCAGACCGAGACAATCTCTTCCTCTTCGGATGCTATCTCTGCCCCTCACTGCTCAGATCTCTAGTTCAAAATTCTCAGCAAACCACGCCCCAAAAATTTCGATCTTAGATCAATTCAGTGTCTCGGTGTATTTTCCAAATGACCCTCAAGCCTTCCTTTATAGTCTTCTCGTTGACATATCAAAGACCTAGATTAGATGTCTAATCAACGGCTAAGATTATAACATGACTTGATCCATGTCCTCTAGAAGATTCACACTCTGTTTTATTTAATACCCTTTAATTATTTAATTTCCCTAAGTTTAGACTTAGGGTCCCCATTAAAATAATTAATTTGCAAATAAAACAAAATCTAAGTGGAATTTCCACAAACGCTTTTTGGGTTCTTTGGAATACTAGTGTCTAAGCCTCTACACAAAATTTGAGACTTAGAGCACTTTCTGATGCTACAAAAATCAACAAGCTCTACCCCATACCCATGGTCATCACCCTGGTTCTATGAAACCGGATTCGTTCCTCAGCTTTGTTGTGTCCCAAATCGATCGAATGAGACACGATTCAGTGGGACATGTGTCCTCCAGATCGTGTTCCATCAGGACACCATTGTGTCCCGATCGTGTCCCATCAGGACACCATCGTGTCCTGATCATGCCCTGATTCTGGGACACCTGATTGGCTTTTATGAGTGCCACGCGGCCCATCAAGGGTCGTTTTGGCCCATTTCAACTTCACATTTCACTCTATCTTGATGTGGGTTTGCTGTGGGTGTGTGGGAGCGAAGAGCAAAGGGTGTGGAAGCATTTTGGAAGTGATTCAAGCAACAAGTAAGTGCATTTTGTCTCTATTTTTTTTGCATTTTTATTACAACAGTTTGCACATGCATTTTTTTTACAAATTTGTGCATTTTTTCTTTATTTTTTTACAACATTCATGGCTCAATCAAGGGCAGTAGGAAAGGGGCAAAGGAAGGGGAAGAATGTCCCCATTAGAGATGCCCCTCTTGTTTCAATTTCATCAGGGTCTGCAAGTGTTCCCTTTATTGGAAGTGGGGCTGCAACAAAAACTTCAAATGTTGAGGGAATACAACAGCCTCAAGATAACAAATATCCCTTGTGGAAATAAGTCACAAGAGAGCAAGGGCTAGGCAACAGAGGAGGAGGATGCACCAAAGGAGAGCAGTGGTGACCATGATGATGACAGTGATGTTGATTTTGATGATGAGGATTGATGATTTGTGAGCTACATACTGCCTTGAGGATTGTAGTTGTTTTGTATTTGCTATTTCTATTTTCCATTGACATTTCTACTACCTATGTAACACATTTTGATTTTGATGACTTGATGAGAAAAATGTAGTATCTTGTCTCTCTTATTGGATCATTGATGAATATGTCACAATTGTATTTGTATGCATAATGTTAGTTTGTAAAACTTACATCTAGATGAAGATCTATGTTTGAATCTGTTGGAAATATTGTCATTGATGGCAAAGGAGGCAGCTCTCAGGCAAAGGGAGCAGCGCTGAAGCAAAGGAAGGCAAAAGAAGCACAGTGAAAGCAATAGAGGCAGCAAGAAGAAAGTCAAAATGTAACAGTCATAGAAGCACAGTGAAGAACCGTTATCGGAAGATAGAGACAGAGACAGAGTGACAGAAGCAGAGACAGAGGCAGAGAGCAGTTACAAAATTCCGGGAATCGCATTAATTCCAAAATGAGCGTTATACATATAATATAACATGAATCTTATTCCGTGAATCGCACTCGGCCAAGCACATATAATAGCGAACTATTTCCCGGAATCGCACTCTCCAACCGGCGGAGCACATATAACATATACAAACATTATTCCGGGAATCGCTTCACTCCAGCGGCAAAATATATATATATAAACATATATATCAGTTATATACAAGCGGAGCGCTTTAACCAAAGGTTCTATCAAAACGAAATGGCTTATAAGGTGGGACCCCCCCCAATCGCAATCGGAGAAAAGGTTCAATCGGCGGAGTTTTGTTATGTGCTCCGATCAAAAGCCAGACCCGATCGAGTTATATACCACAGTTTATTGCTAATCGCATCCGAGTTCCCAATCGCAATCGGAACCTTCCGATTGATCGCATGTCTTTTGTAAAACGCTGCGATTGAAGTGGTGGACCCGATCCTGTTATAAGCGGGAGTTAATATATGCAAATCGCATCCGTGTTCTGATCGCAATCGGAACTTTTCTATTATGCGCCCCGATTGCATTTGATTGGAAATCCGGACCCGATTGGTATATAAACTACGACTCATATACAACTTGAGTTCCAAGTCTAATCACATCGGCAAAACGTAGTGAACAGTGATCAATCGCAATCGGAGCAGGAGCGATCAATCGCAATCGGAGGAGAACCAATTCATCGGAAAACATGTCAGGTGGGCCCGAAAGGGAATTTGTTAAGTATTATCAAGTTTATTCAGTAGAAGCAGCAATTGTTTGTTAAAAACTTATATAAGGATGTCGAGAGTTGATTTAAGTTGTATCAAAAGGCGCTGTTATATATATATAAAGGGCGATTGTATTAAAATATGCCGCGTGGTCTATAGACCCACGGGCCTCGGCTTAAGGTGGAGGGCGATTGGTAATATAAAATGAATGTTGCGATTCTATTGAAAAGTGTCGTGTGGTCTGTAGACCCATGGGCCTCAGCTTAAGGGGAGGGCGATTATTAATATACGACTGTGATATATGTCCGTTCCGCTTGCGGAATGTTCCACATCAACAAGACACTAATAGCATAAAAGGGATTGGAGTTCCTCGAGATTTACAGTCAGAAGATATAAAAGGAACAGTTACACGCATGCAACAGGTACACCACAGCAGAGGACAAAAAGGAAAAATACACAGTCAGAGAAAAGACAGATGCGCAGCAAGCCAAGAGACAAAACGAGTGAGCTGGAGTTCTCATTTAAATTTGAATGTAAATGTTTTATTTAAATTTTTATTGTTTGTGATGCATTGGCAAGTCTCCGAGAGAAAAAAAACTCCCACTGTAATGTTAAAATTGACACCTACAGTTATAATTTCTGAGTAAGCTGATAAAAGGAGTGAGAAGGCAGAAGGAAAAGAGACATGACTTTCCATTTCGAATTCCAAGTAGAATACAAACAGTCATGTGAGGAAATCTATAAATAATATCATCTTGATTTGCAGAGAGAGTTTTTTTTTGAGAGCAAGGGAGAGAGCATATATAGAGAGAATGCAGAATATAGAAGGCAGAGAAGATTAAGAGAAGCTACAGAACAGATTTGATATCTGAGGTAAATCAGCAAACATTCAGTTTTAGAAAATGAGGAAGTTGGAGCTTCCCTATCAAGTTGCAGCTTGATAGCTGTCAGTTGTAGCTGACTAAGGTTGGAGCCTCCTGTAGGTTGGTGCCTGTAGAAAACTGAAGGGAGTTGGTGCTTCCTTGCAAGTTGTAACTTGCAGAATTGAGGTAGGAGCCTCCTGTAGGTTGGTGCCTGCAGAAAACTGAAGGGAGTTGGTGCTTCATTGCAAGTTGTAACTTGCAGAATTGAGGTAGGAGCCTCCTGTAGGTTGGTGCCTGCACAAAAACAGTGGTGAGAGGGAGTTGGAGCTTGCCTTTGCATCACAACAATAATAAGATGTGGTTTTCTCCCTTTATGGGTTTCCACTTATATCTGGTGTCTCTGTGCATGATATTTATGTATTGATCCGATATGTATCATTTGCTTAATACCTGCTGCTCTCATATTAAGTCTACTGCTCTATTAAACTAATACTTTCTGATTACATTCTAAAATTACTCTCACATCAAATAGAGTTTGAAATGAAGGTGAAAATTTTAAGAGATCGGGAATGTATTAAACTGATTCACCCCCCCCTCTCAGTTTAATTAGAGGTTCAACAATTGGTATCAAAGCCAGTTCCTTTGTACAAGTCTAACAACTGAAAGGAGATCCTAGGTTCTCAAGATGGCTAGTAAAGAAGGATGCTCAACCAATAAAGCCCCTTTCTTCACTGGTGAAAATTATGCTTTCTGGAAAATCAGAATGAAGACATACATAATGTCTCTAGGAGTAGAAGTCTGGGCTGTTGTGCAATTAGGATATGCCCCGAAGTCAACTGATACAGAGAAAGAAGCTAAAGAAAGCTTTGTAGCTAATGCAAAAGCCATGAATGCCATCCTGAATGGATTATGTGAAGCAGAGTTTATTAAATTAATGCACAAAGACACTGCCAAGAAAATATGGGATACTCTTGAGAACATACATGAGGGAGACCAGAAAGTAAAAACTGCCAAACTTCAAGTATATAGAGCCCAGTTTGAAAACTTAAAAATGAATGATGATGAGGATGTTGGCAACTTCTTCTTAAAAGTTGCAGAAATTGTTAACAATATGAAAGCTCTTGGAGAAACCATACCAGAAAGTATAGTTGTGCAAAAGATTCTAAGATCACTCCCACCGAGATTTAATCCCAAGGTATCTGCAATAGAAGAGACAGCGGATTGGGAGACTTTGACCATGAACCGGATACTTGGAAATCTAACAGCCTATGAAATGAGGCTCCCACAGAAGAAGCCAAGTACAAGGGAAGCAGCATTCAAAACAGAAAAAAGGAAAGAAGAAAAGGAAGAAATATGCTCTTGCTCTGATGAAGAAGAGGCTAAATTTGTCAAGAAATTGGATAGAGGCTCAGGTAGATACAAAGGTAAACTTCCCTTCAAATGCTTTAACTGTGGAAGAGTTGGACATTATGCTGCTAAATGTCCTCACAAGAAAGTAAGAAATCAAGCTCAAGAATTAGAGAAAGACACATCAAAGTTCTGGCAGAAAGGAAAGAAATTCAGCAGAAAATCCTTCTATGCTCAGCAAGACAGCAGTGCATCTGAAGACTCAGATGAACCCTCAAGTGAAGAAGGAACCTCGGAATTTTTATTGATGGCCATAGAAGATCTTGAGGGACTCCTACTAGAAGATGAAGAAGAAGAAGGGGAAGTAGACCTTGAGGGGGAGCTAAGAAGTGCTCTGGAGGAGATTGACAGACTCAAACTAAAATGCAAAAAACAAAAAGAGATTCTCCTAAAATGTGTGAAAGAAGAGCAAAATTTAGAAGTCCTCATGCAGCTGAAGGTAAAGCTTGAAGAAGCCAAGAAGATAGAAGATATGTTACTTTAGCAAATCAAAGATAAAACTCGAGAACAAGAGAAGCTGGAAGAAGAAATTCTGTGTCTGAGAAAGAAATTAGAAAATGCTCAACAGAAAGTTTCTATATACCCTTCTCAAACAACAAGCTCTATTAAGTTGAATGAAATTTTGGTTGCTCAAAGATTCCCTATGATAAAGACTGGAATAGGCTACGAAGGAGAATCAAGTAAAGGAAAAGAAAAGGTTGACAGAGAGATTATTTTTGTAAAAGCAAAGAAGGATGAGGAAGTAGCTCAAATAATTCCTACAAAAAAAGAAATCTGCAATAAGAGAGACAGAGAGCAGAAGAAACCTCTAGTAACAAAGAATGCAATAACTACTAAGATAACAGAAAAAGGATCATATGCTCCTGAGTATGTCAAATTTGGAAGCCATCAAAGGAGATTCTTCCCTCCTATGAAGAATGCCACCTGTTATGTCTGCCATAAGCTGGGACACATTGCTACATATTGTTATACAAGGAGGAGCAATTCAAACCTGCAAAAGATGCAAACAGTGAAGAGGTTGTCTCAAACAAACAAATGGAAGAAACAACCTTACATCAGGTATGCAAATAGCTTCTATGGATACTGCTTTTATTGTAAGGAATTTGGCCATAAAATTACTGAATGTAGAAAGTATGGACAAAGAATGATGTTCAACACCTCAAGGAGATTTATAAATCAAAGAAGTTTTTCTCAAACTCACAATTCTGCAAAAACTATGATCAAATGCTGTATATGCAATCAAGTTGGACATATACTGTCCAAATGTTCTTTGAAAGGATGTGATTCATCAACTCACAAAAGATACCAAACAAAAGGATGCCTCCAATGGATAAAGAAGGAGAATAAGTGTGACTTAGCTCTAACTGCTCAAGACCTGAAAAGTCAATGGTATTTGGATAGTGGCTGCTCTAAACACATGACAGGAGATAAAAACAAGTTTTTAACTCTTGACGAAAATAAATCGGGCAATGTCACTTTTGGAAATGACAAATCAGGAAAGATCAAGGGAAAAGGATCAGTCAGCATAGACAATGGCAGAGGAAAGGCCCAAGATGTATTATATGTAGATGGGCTGAAAGAAAATTTACTGAGTGTCAGTCAGATGTGTGATAAAGGCTGTGAATTTCTCTTTAGAGCACAAGATTGTGTAGTCAGATCAAGCACAACAGGAAAAACTCTACTCAAAGGTGTTCGAACAGAGAGTAATGTGTACATAGTGAAAGAGGAGGATGAAGCTTGCCATCTTAGCAAACTCGAGGAGTCATGGTTATGGCATAGGAGATTGGGACATCTCAGCTTTGACCATATCATTAGACTGAGCAAGAAGAAAGCTGTCAGAGATATGCCAGAAATAAAAAGGCCCTCAAACACAATATGCAAATCTTGTCGGTTGGGGAAACAAACTCGCACATCCTTTAAATCTAAAGAAGAGTTATCAACAAGAAGACCACTGCAACTTGTGCACATGGATCTGTGTGGACCTGCAAGAACTAAAACACCAAGTGGAGAGTCCTACTTTATGCTGATAATAGATGATTTCTCTAGAATGACATGGGTTGCTTTTCTCAAAAATAAATCAGAAGCATTGGAAAAATTTAAGATATTCAAAGCATTAGCAGAAAATCAAACTGGATGCAAGCTGAAATGTATCGGATCAGACAGAGGAGGAGAATTCACAGATTATGACTTTGTAGACCTATGTAATGAACATGGAATAAAGCAACAATTTACTATTGCAGGGACACCTCAGCAGAATGGAGTAGCAGAGAGGCAAAACAGGTCTGTACAACAAATAGCCAGAGCTATGATGCAAGAGAATAATATTGCTCAAACCTTATGGGCAGAAGCAGTACACACAGCAGTACATATCCTTAATAAAGCTCACTTAAGGCCAAGCAGTGACAAAACTCCATATGAACTATGGCATGGAAAGCCAGCTTCAATAAAACATTTCAAAGTCTTTGGTAGCAAGTGTTACATAAATAATAATGATGAAAACCTTGGGAAATTTGATGCAAGAGCAGATGAAGGAATATTCTTAGGATATGCATCCAAAAGTAAAGGGTACAGGTGCTACAACAAGACTCTTCGGAAAATAGTTGAATGTATTGATGTGAGATTTAATGAAGAACTTCCAAACAATACAAGAAATACAGACTGCTGCAATCCATCAGACAACCATGAAGAGGAAGACAAGGATGATGATGAAACAAGCAAGACAACAGATGATGCAGAGTTGAGCTCGAAAACCCCCTCAAGATACACTCATAAGAATCATCCTGAAGATCGGATCATAGGAGACAAGAAATCAGGAGTCCAGACAAGAAGGCAGCTAACAGAACAAATAGAAGAAGTATACATAGCCATGTTATCACAAATAGAGCCAAAGAAATTTGAAGAAGCCAGCAAGGACAAGTATTGGGTAAAAGCAATGAATGAAGAATTGGACCAAATTGAGAAGAACAATACCTGGGAACTAATTCCTAGACCTATTGAGAAAAATATCATTGGTTCAAAATGGGTATTCAAAAACAAAATGAATGAGCAAGGACAAGTAATCAGGAATAAAGCCAGGCTGGTCTGCAAAGGATACTCACAAATTGAAGGACTTGACTATGATGAAACATTTGCACCTGTAGCCAAAATGGAGGCTATCAGAATGTTCCTGGCATTTGCATGCTACCAAGACTTCAAGGTATATCAAATGGATGTAAAGTCTTCTTTTCTTAATGGAGATCTAGAAGAAGAAGTGTATATGGAACAACCAGAAGGCTTCTCATTGACAGACAAATAAGACTATGTGTGCAGACTGAAGAAGGCCCTATATGGACTGAAACAGGCTCCTCGTGCTTGGTACTCAAGGCTGGACAAATATTTGCAAAAACAGGGTTTTAAGATAGGTGGAGTAGACAGAAATCTATACATAAAAGCGCATGAAAATGAACTCCTAATTGTTGTTGTATATGTTGATGACATTATGTTTGGAAGCAACAAAGATGATCTAGCAAAAGGGTTTGCTGATGAGATGAAAACAGAGTTTGAAATGTCTATGATTGGAGAACTTAGTTTCTACTTAGGACTGCAAATTCAGCAAAAGAACACAGGCACATTCATTTCTCAAGAAAAATACTTAAAAGAAATGCTGAAAAAATTCAAAATGGAGGACTGCAAACCAATGACAACCCCCATGATCACGGGATGCAAGCTGTGTGCTGATGATAGGTCTACAGATGTAGATCAAAAACTCTACGGATCCATGATAGGAAGCCTGTTGTACTTGACAGCTTCAAGACCAGACATCATGCTAGCAGTAGGACTAGTGGCAAGATATCAAGCAGCACTTAAACAAAACCATCTTCTGGCAGTAAAAAGAATACTCAGATATCTACAAGGAACAACACAATATGGGCTTTGGTATCCTAAAGGAAAGAACTTCACCTTAATAGCATACACAGATGCAGATTGGGCCAGCTGTGTGGATGACAGGAAGAGTACAAGTGGAGGTGCATTCTATCTAGGAGAAAGTATGGTGGCATGGCTAAGCAAGAAACAAACATCCATATCTCTGTCTACAGCTGAAGCAGAATATATAGCAGCAGTAGCATGTTGTACACAAGTCATGTGGATGAAGCAAACTCTTCAAGACATGAAGGTAAGCATTAATGAACCTATCTCAATCAAATGTGATAATACAAGTGCTATAAGTATATCTAAAAATCCTATGCTTCATTCAAAAACTAAACATATACCAATCAAGTATCATTTTCTCCGAGAACAAGTGGCTCAGAAGATAGTTAAACTGGACTATGTATCAACGAAAGAACAGATAGCAGATATATTTACCAAACCACTTGCCAGAGAACCATTCGAATACTTGAGAGACAAACTAGGGGTAGATTCTGTAGATACTATTCTCTAATATGAAGAGAAAGTACAGTCTCAGGGGGAGAACAAAACGAAGATATCATTCCAGGGGAAGAACAGCCAGCAAGATAAGCATAAAACAAGTCCACAAGATCAACATTATCAATATTATCAGCATTCAGAAGCCACAAGAACCTTTCAATCGTAAAATGCATCATCTCTGTCTGCAATCTAGCACATATTACAGGCACTACAAATGAAACACAGCATAGTCCAATTTCAGCAGAAGAGGACCTAAACGTAACTCAGAGAAAGGAAATACAACGACAGAACCCATACGGAGGGAGGAAGAGCAAGCAACAAGAGAAAGAGAAAGCAAACAGAGAAAGTGGATTTCCATCAATGCCAAAGGGGGAGACTGTTGGAAATATTGTCATTGATGGCAAAGGCGGTAGCACTCAGGAAAAAGAGGCAGCGATGAAGCAAAGGAAGGCAAAAGAGGCACAGCGAAAGCAATAGAGGGAGCAAGAAGACAGTCAAAATGTAACAGTCATAGAAGCACAGTGAGACATAGGCAGAGAGACAGAAGCAGAGATAGAGGCAGAGAGCAGTTACAAAATTTCGGGAATCGCACACTTCAGCGAGCATTATACATATAATATAACATGAATCTTATTCTGGGAATCGCAGACTCCAGCCGGGCGTTACACATATAATACAGAACCATATTCCGGGAATCGCACTCTCCAACCGGCGGAGCACATATAACATATACAAACATTATTCCGGGAATCGCTTCACTCCAGCGGCAAAATATATATATAAACATATATATCAGTTATATACAAGCGGAGCGCTTTAACCAAAGGTTCTATAAAAACGAAATGGCTTATAAGGTGGGACCCCCCCCCAATCGCAATCGGAGAAAAGGTTCAATCGGCGGAGTTTTGTTATGTGCTCCGATCAAAAGCCGGACCCGATCGAGTTATATACCACAGTTTATTGCTAATCGCATCCGAGTTCCCAATCGCAATCGAAACCTTCCGATTGATCGCATGTCTTTTGTAAAACGCCGCGATTGAAGTGGCGGACCCGATCCTGTTATAAGCGGGAGTTAATATATGCAAATCGCATCCGTGTTCTGATCGCAATCGGAACTTTTCTATTATGCGCCCCGATTGCATTTGATTGGAAATCCGGACCCGATTGGTATATAAACTACGACTCATATACAACTTGAGTTCTAGGTCTAATCGCATCGGCAAAAAGCAGTGAACAGTGATCAATCGCAATCGGAGCAGGAGCGATCAATCGCAATCGGAGGAGAACCAATTCATCGGAAAACATGTCAGGTGGGCCCGAAAGGGCATTTGTTAAGTATTATCAAGTTTATTCAGTAGAAGCAGCAGTTGTTTGTTAAAACCTTATATAAGGATGTCGAGAGTTGATTTAAGTTGTATCAAAAGGCGCTGTTATATATATAAAGGGCGATTGTATTAAAATATGCCGCGTGGTCTGTAGACCCACGGGCCTCGGCTTAAGGTGGAGGGTGATTGGTAATATAAAACGAATGTTGCGATTGTATTGAAAAGTGCCGTGTGGTCTGTAGACCCATGGGCCTCAGCTTAAGGGGAGGGCGATTATTAATATACGACTGTGATATATGTCCGTTCCGCTTGCGGAATGTTCCACATCAACAAGACACTAATAGCATAAAAGGGATTGGAGTTCCTCGAGATTTACAGTCAGCAGATATAAAAGGAATAGTTACACGCATGCAACAGGTACACCACAGTAGAGGACAGAAAGGACAAATACACAGTCAGAGAAAAGACAGATGCGCAGCAAGCCAAGAGACAAAACGAGTGAGCTGGAGTTCTCATTTAAATTTGAATGTAAATGTTTTATTTAAATTTTTATTGTTTGTGATGCATTGGCAAGTCTTCGAGAGAAAACAAACTCCCACTGTAATGTTAAAATTGACACCTACAGTTATAATTTCTGAGTAAGCTGATAAAAGGAGTGAGAAGGCAGAAGGCAAAGAGACATGACTTTCCATTTAGAATTCCAAGCAGAATACAAACAGTCATGTGAGGAAATCTATAAATAATATCATCTTGATATGCAGAGTGGTTTTTTTTTTGGAGCAAGGGAGAGAGCATATATAGAGAGAATGCAGAATATAGAAGGCAGAGAAGATTAAGAGAAGCTACAGAACAGAGCTGATATCTGAGGTAAATCAGCAAACATTCAGTTTTAGAAAATGAGGAAGTTGGAGCTTCCCTATCAAGTTGCAGCTTGATAGTTGTCATTTGTAGCTGACTGAGGTTGGAGCCTCCTGTAGGTTGGTGCCTGCAGAAAACTGAAGGGAGTTGGTGCTTCCTTGCAAGTTGTAGCTTGCAGAATTGAGGTAGGAGCCTCCTGTAGGTTGGTGCCTGCAGAAAAACAGTGGTGAGAGGGAGTTGGAACTTGCCTTTGCATCACAACAATAATAAGATGTGGTTTTCTCCCTTTATGGGTTTCCACTTATATCTGGTGTCTCTGTGCATGATATTTATGTATTGATCTGATATGTATCATTTGCTTAATACCAGCTGGTCTCATATTAAGTCCACTGCTCTATTAAACTAATACTTTCTGATTACATTCTAAAATTACTCTCACATCAAATAGAGTTTGAAATGAAGGTGTAAATAAGTTTAATAAAAAGTTTAAGAGATCAGGAATGTATTAAACTGATTCACCCCCCCCCCTCTCAGTTTAATTAGAGGTTCAACAGAATCAACGAATTTGTATCATGAATGAGAATTTGTGTAAGAAATATATATATATATATATATATATATATATATATATTAGAAATGAAATCAACTTAGAAACAAATTGCAGAAAACATAGATACAGAACTCAGAAACTCTTGGAAAGTATTCTTGAACTCCCCCCCTTCAGGTGTAGGAGTTTTACATTGATGTACTCCCCCGTTCAACTGCATGAGAGTACTATTTTCTTTTCACTATTGGCTGCACTATGTGTAATTGTATTCGATTGAAGAACTAAGACAATCTTTTGACTGTTGATGACCATTTCCAAGGGTCGATCCATTCATAATGTATCTTCAATCTGGTTGTTTGTTGTTGGTTGCGACATTTTGCTGAGCAAGGATTGGCCTTGCCACAATGGCGATAAGGATGGAGATCAAAACACTGATCTTCCATATGACCAGTTCTTTGACAATGAGAACATTTCGGTTGGACTTCAACTTCAGGTTGCGTGCAATTCTGTTTGTCTGCAACTTTGGGTTGTGTGCATTGCTGGTTGTCTGCAACTTTCTCAGAATCTGCTGAGGTGAGTTGTGCAAGAAATCCTCCACTGACGAACTTAATTGGCTTTGAATAATCTAGAATATGTAAGTTGGTGTCATTGTTGACATATCCTAAACCTCGTCGATTCTTGTTATTGTGAATTTCTTCCCATGGCTTGATGATGGGCTTGAAAGAAATTGGAACTGGAACAACTTCGACACTTGAAGTTGTTTGAATGAATGACTTATCATCTGGATGGTTCAAAAACTAGTAAGTATCACGCTTTTCTTGCAATTCAATCCTTTGAAGTTGTGGCTCTAGTTTAAGAAACTCAATGGTTTCATGTGTTTGTCGTAGATGCTGTGAAAGATCAGCAAGAGTTTCTTTGCTGACATGCACCATGTCTTCATCGCTTGAGATGATCAAACTGTGAAGAATGTTTAACAAATGAATATGTTGCGCCATCTGAACTTGCTCACATGAAATCAGGCTCTCTTGTTGTAGATGTCGTACTTTGAACTGTTTCACTTGAATGACAGGCTCGCTTGAATGTGGCTTGAATGGCATGCTCACTTGATTTGTTGCTTATTGCACTTGCTAGAGTTGTAGAACTTTCTTGCTCAAACTCTGGAATTCACGCTCGCTTGATGATGATCGCGTTTGTTTAAGCGCTCACTTGACTTACTTGATGACTTCACGCTCACTTGAATGAATAGCCACGCTCGCTTGATGTCGATTGTAACTTGCTTGATTGTTTTAACTTGTTTGGTTGCTTTGATGGTTGGTGCAATGAACTTCACGCTGGCTCGCTTGATGGTTTGATCTTTCTACTGACTTGATGCAAATTGCTTGAATGAATACTCACGCTTGCTTGCAGGAGATGTAAACTTGTTGCTTGTTTGCTTTAGAGTTAAAAACTCCTGCATTCACTTGATTTTGCTTAAAGGAAGGGTGTCGAACACTGTCGAAAATGCACCCAAGAAAGCTTCCAATGATTTAAATGATTCACTTTAAAACAATGAATCCCCTTGTCCTTTTAAAAATTCATTAACAATGAATTTTTAATGATTCACTTAAATCAATGAATTTGATTACAAGTTCTTAAATGGATTTGCTAATGTAGACTTTGCTTTGAAAAAGCTGGAGTTTCCAGATTCATGAACTTGATTGTATGGAATTGAAGTAGAATGTCGATGTTGAAAACTTTGATTATTTGTTGTAGTGACACAATTGCACGTGTTGAGCTTAATTTTCCTGCCTTGCAGCGATTTCGTTACATGTGTTGTGCTCGCTGATATTGAACTTTATGTATGCGATATTAAATGAAATCATTGATGTGTCACAACTAGACACAAATGAAAAAGCAACAACATGAAGCAATAAAAATACTCACCATCACAAACACACATGGTGTACCTAAGATCCCCTTATTCAATTTCGGGCGGATCTAGGACACATCAACACCAAAAAATAATGTCTTTATTCAGTATTGAGATCATCAACCTTTCATCTTTTACAACATTGCCACTGAAGCTTTCTCAAGCAATGAGAATCTGATGCTTGCAAATTTTGGAAACAAAAGTCTTCAAAAAACGTGTGCACTGATCTCTCACACCTTATTTCTCCGAAGCACACTTATCTCTCCAAAGATTTCAAATCATCACCCTTATTACTCCAAAATAATACAAAATATTCTTATCACTCTAACCATCCAAATGCTAGAAAATGAAGTCACTTAAATACTCATGCTTTTTCTCTTTTTCCAAAAGCAAGCCACTGTAACTGCAAACCTTCTTGACTGGTTGTCTCCCTCACTGTAGGCGATCTCCTCGGGTCCTCCTTGCGAGCTTTCTCAATTTCTTTTGCTTGGGTTCAATGCAAAATAAGAAACAAAGACTTAGAAACACAACTCTGAAAAAAATGTTATCCCAATCCACCATGCATAATGGGAATGCAGATTCTTTGACCGTTCCTCCTATTTTATCTATGACTTAATGACCAAAAACAAATGGATGAATTTTGACAGGTTTGTTCATTCTGTCCACTGAACTTTAGTGTTCGGATTTATGTGTCGTGCCTTACTCTCCTCTGGCAGGAAGCTGCATCTTCTCCTTCTGCACAATCTGAATCTTCTTTGTTATTCTCAGAAGTAGAAGCATCCTGATCGGGCTGACTTTTCAACTGTACCTTCTGAACAGGTTGCTGCGTGCCACCAAAGAGGAGCTTGTAAATTGTTGTCAACAGAACCACCAAAACGGCCACTAATATGCCTATTGTCAAATTTGGTTTCTTCTCACCTTGTTCGATTAACTCAATAATCTTCAACTTGTATGCGTCCAACCTCAATTAATTACCATACGATCGATCTCCAGCAACTTCTCTGCGTTCCAATTGGAGTACTGGTTCACACACAGGTTCAGCTCTGCGTTCAGCTTCAAGCAGCTGCCACAACACTTCCATGCTGGAAGCCGACCCCAACCAAACGCAAACACTGTCAACTCACAGCAATGGCAAGGTTGCCATTCATGGTTTGTCCTTCAGAGTTTATGCTGGTCGTCGACCCTTTCACTGTCACGGTTCTGGAAATAAAATATGACAGCGCTCCAGATTCGTGGCTCTTGAATTTGATCATAGCCTACTAACAATCACAGCATGCCTTCAATCGCACGTTGTGGCAAAGTACTTACATTGGCCTGTGGGTCACGGTTGTATAAATAAATTATGACAATGTTTCAACATGGAGATGGACCATCGACTGGCGAAATTGTAGGGCAGCTGGCCACAGGATGAGGCGCAGATCTTTGTTTCCCACGAAATTAACTAATTTCTCTTCGAAATTAACCGACCTATTCTCATTGTAAAGCAATGCATCGACAACAATCATACACAATCACAAAAAAAAACGAACAATGCTCTTACTAAAACCACAACACACCAGCAAACAACTTGTGCTCCAAATTCGTTGCTGTGGTTCACAGCATGGCAACTTATAATCTGCTGTGGTTGACTGTCTTCTCTACACTCCACAGACTCTGCTTGCAATCAACAGTTGCAGACAGTCATGAATCTTCTTGAAAATGTTCGTCAGATTGATGAGCACGACAGGGAACAAAATTTGCAGCAGAATAAACATCAGAGCGTGCAAAATTTACAGCAAAATACTTATAAGAATTCACAGCAAAATTCAGAGCAAATGCAATGCCGGACTAAATATCTCATTTATCGTCCTCTCGCGTTTGCAGGTTACATATTGGCAATCTTCATTTATCGCCAGACATGGATCTTGGCTCTGTTGTATTAAATCTCAAAGCTTGTGTGACTATGTTCGAAACCCCAACGGTCAAAGCAAACTTCAATCCATTCAAAACCCCCGTGGTCAAATTGTGGCCGGTATCCCTCGTCGAACCCACAGAGCTGTGAAAAAGAACGCTCTAACTCCTTCGTTGAGTCACACACAAAACTTCAACACACATGCTCCTTTCACTCGATTCAATGACCCACGCTCACATGGACCGCAATAGTGATACGAACACGACTAGATGAAACAATCGCTCACAGTGTTTTCTTCCAGAGATATACGCTCCAAATCAACAACAAAATATTTCTCCTTGGCCTTTTCCTTGGCTGCTTCTCTTTCGATCTCACTGTTCTACGCAATCGGGTCTAGCAATCGACGCTCACATTAGGAGGGAAAGGCCCAGACTCATAACACTCCGATACCACATATTAGAAATGAAATCAACTCAGAAATAGATTGCAGAAAACATAGATACAGAACCAGACAAAACAATGGTGGAAAAGAGGCTTCAGCCTCATGGCATTCTCATCATTCTCTCTTATTAAAAGAATTTAGTTTACAATTTAAATAGATGAGAAAAAATGTCTAAGATAGTCCATGCTATCTTAGACTCTTTTGGTTGAGATAATTTTTCACCAAAAACCCACCAAGATAGCAGTTACTAAACAAACTCCAATATTTGAGGAACAACCCAAGAGTTAGGCACATATTCCTAACTTGGAATATTTAATTAATTTATTTATTATTTTGGATTTATTATTGGTATTTGAGGGAGGCTAACAATATATATATATAACGTGTCCTAACGTGTTCTGTTCCAGGGGGTCAACTTGTCCGTGTCTGACACTCGAATCCTCTTGTCCATCGTGTCTCGTGTCCCCGTGTCAGGTGACTTAGCCCTGGTTCTATATGCCCTGGATGATCCTCCTTTATCATTCAGGAACCCATGATTGCCCCAACCCTTGGAGGGAAATAAACTGCCCTGCCAAAAGGGGCTAATCACCGTTATATCGTACACATCATGCTCTTGTCCTTTGAGCCTTGAGCAGTTGATCAAAGAAAATTCATAAAAGGCAAAAGACATATAAATAAGGGCACCTCATGTACCACGATTGCTCCCTACTACACATTATACACCGAGGTGTGGGCTTCCCTTTTTCTAGCTACCCTTGTGCCCCAATATGTGGCCCAAGATTGCCCCTCTCATTCCCTATTCTATTTCACCTCTTTGTTACATGCCACCACCATTGGAGGGATGTACCTTAGACATACTATCCCCTTTAAAGGTAGAAACCACCTAATAAGCTACCTGGCTAACCCCCCTT
Source organism: Pinus albicaulis (assembly GCA_034641835.2). Lineage (NCBI taxonomy): Eukaryota > Viridiplantae > Streptophyta > Pinopsida > Pinales > Pinaceae > Pinus > Pinus albicaulis. Next base: position 155,511,638 of record CM076576.1, on the reverse strand, counting down.
GGATCTTGGAGACATTAGCACATGCCAAAGCCCACTATGGAAGGGCATGCCATTATGAAGTGTCCACTTGTTGTCGATGGTTTGTAAGTTCTTTTACATGATTACTCTAATGACTTGTTGTACTGGAAGGCCAGGGGATGCCTTGGATCTTATTCAGGATTGTAGATGGTGTCATTTGGGTTTGGTCTCCGTATACGAGGTGTTAACCTCTCAGAGGGCTACATCTCCACAACAACATACAACACTCCATGGATCCCCACATATGTTCAGAGATTATTGGAGATCCACCTTTTGGACGAGGAAGATGCACTTGGTACACTATGCCCAACTCGCCCCACAGGTGCACCACAAACTTGGCAGATGTCCCAATACTTGTACAAGGACATGGCAGCATTCATTCCATCAGCTGAGTCCTTACAGATGGACTACAAGCATCTTCGACTCATATGGAGACCCATTTGGTCATTGGTGTGTCCCCACACCCAGTAGGAGCACCACAGTTTACTGTTTGGAGAACAAGGGGCCACACCCTTGTCCATCACCTTTTGAGGATTTTATTCATCATTATGGCACTTATGGACCTCATCAGGCCTCTTGGAGGTTTCCACGACATGCATATATTATTATTTCATTTATAATCTAGTTTGGTGGGCATGTCACCAAAAGTTAGTTTGTTTGCACATTATTTCATTTTTAGGGGCTAATGTAGGCCCATTAGCTAAATCAAACTCCTAATTGGTGTAAATAAGAGTTAGTTGGATTCATGTTAAAATTGGCAACTGGGGCCAAACTCCACCTTGGACTGCTCATTTGATAGAGATAATATGTAACATTCTCAATTAGCAATAGCTAATTGGAAATATTAATTTTGACTATTTTGCCTTTATAGAGTTAAAATATAAATAAAGTGGGTGAAGGGGACACTTAGCTCACACTTAGGATAAAAAGTATTTCCTAAAGTCACTTAAGAGACATATCTATTTGGCAACGTGGGGCCTAGTGGTTAAGTGGCAGCGTAGGAAAAGGAGCAGTGTAGACAGTGTGGGGCCAAGCCAACGCAGAGTGAGTTGGACAACGTGGGCCAAGGGGGACATCGCAGAGATTGGTGGGGCCTAGGTGAGGGAAAGGCTCACCAAGCATAAAAGGAGGAAGGGTCTCCTCATTCTCATTCATTCTGATTATGCATCTTTGAGCTTTGTCTTCTAACATTGAGGACGCTTGCTGTTTATCAAACTCTACACGTATTGTTCAGTACATTGAGTGTCTCTGTTCGGAGATCCCAACCTCAACCCTGGGGGACTTCGAGTGCCTGCTCGGGTGAGGAGTTTCATCCTTGTTTGGCTGGAGAGAGTTGCAACTACCACAGGAGGAGCATCCACTCAGAGAGACAGTGCAGTCAGTGAGAGGGAGGACGCAGTCTTGAGAGGAGGTGGTTCCAGATTGGGGATTTGTTGGTGGATTCAGCTCGGGATAGTGGGTAAGGGGCCAACCCTTCCCTATTCCAGCATTTTGGAGGAGTTAGGGGCCATTATTTAGAGCAAATTATTCAGAGCCAACGTCCCTCCTTGAGGAATAGCGTAGTGCCTCAAGGGAGCCATTTTTGGGGGTCGGCCATTTCTGAAAAGCTTTTTGGGCTTTTTTGGGTATTGGGAGTAGAGGCCATTCCCGAAGTTTCAAAATTTTCTGAGGTGGGGAGCAACCCCAAAGATTCAGTTCATTCCAGCAGTAGCAACAGTGCAGTAGCAGTAGCAGCAGCTTGGGAGATAACATAGTCCAGAGGGAGCAGCCATTCCGGGTCATTTCTTGAGAGTCTTTCTATGCTTGCCTAGTGCAAGCTGAGGTGCCATCATTTTGATCACCTCTATACTCATTTCCATTTCTCAGTATTAATAAAATGGCTCAGCGTTCTCGATATTGTTTGTTTCCCTCATGATTTGTCTCTAGTTGCTGTATGTCTTTGTTTATGTGCTTGTATTGCTGTTTATTTTCATTTGGGACATTACAGTGGTATCAGAGCTCATAGACTTGGCTCAGCCTGTGGAGCAGATTGTCTATGACACCAACAAGAAAACCTTACATCACTTACCGGGGAAGAAAGTATAAAGACCAAGAGCGGAGGTTAGAGCTCACTTTCAGGAAAGGAGACATCGTTCCAGTGGTGGACGCAGAGGAAGAGGAACCAATGGCGGAGGAAAGAGATGTCGGGAAGGAGTTCGAGGAACTCCTCCTCAAATCAGTGTAGGTTTTGTCAAGGCGGATAGAGGAGATGGGGCAGAGATTCACGGCAGAGTCTAGACAGTGCGAGACCCCAAGGGGTTTCCATGTTGGAGAGGGTTCAGGCACCTCCCATCATTTACAGGAGCACCTCACAGTGCAACAAATGGCATCGCAGACACCCCCCCGTTCCACGATGCCGACATTTCTTGCCGCAGACATTGGTGCAGAAGCACAGCAGGAGCAGGAATCGGCACACATGGGAGATTATTTTGCTAAGTACCAGTCATACGGTCAGGAGTTCAGGGATGCCCTCACTTTCCATGATTTTGTTCAGCTGAAGTAGGACATCAGACCCCGCAACCATCATAGGGGGAACATGCATTCACATGACAGGGACTTATAGGGCACGGTGGGCAGATTCCATCTACTGACATTGACGGATCGTCCAAGTGTTCGGCAAAAGCTTGGGTGGAGAAATTGGATATATATTTCCAGCATAATCGAATGGTCGAGCTAGAGGCCATCAAGGTAGCAGCGCTACACCTAGAGGGCGAGGCCTAGGATTGGTGGTTTCATGGGATGGTTACGCTAGGGCACGCGAGAGTGACAACATATGCCGAGTTTACGCGGAGGTTGGTAGAGCGTTTTGATCTGAGGGATCCAGAGGAGCATTTTGTTGAGCTAACAAAGCTCAAGAAGACCGGGAGGCTGGACACGTACATCTCCGAGTTTTTGAGACTCTCCGTGATGGTACCGGATTTATCCACAGCTCGGATGATCTATATGTTCATAGATGGATTGGCAGAGCCTCTACAGGGATTAGTCAGATTGACGAGGCCCGCGACACTCCATGATGCAGTTGAGAGGACTTAGGATTTGCAGGATGCATTTCCTAGGACTAGAGCTCCTTTTCCCCAGAGATCGGCATTCCAGCCGAAGGGAAAGGACGAGAGGGTTCCACCTGCCAAGGGGAACCAGGGCAGAGGGTTTGGAGATGATGAAGTCGGGAGAGACCTGAAGCGAAGGAGGTTATGCTTCACGTGCCAGGAGCCATGGGCACCAGGACATCGTTGAGCCGTGGGGAAGGCACATTACATCGAGGTTTTCTCCGATAGTAGCGGGGAAGAAGAGGAGTATGAGGGGATGAAGGCTGGAGGCAATAGTACAACGCAGAGAGGGGATCATCTGCCACCTCCACCACTTGGAGCAGGAGGTACAACTTTTGCACCTACCGGGGGAGCCCTTGTAGCCTTGCGGGGAGTTCCCAAGTACTTGACACTGCGTGTCCGAGGCACAGTACGAGGGCAGCCTGTGTCGGTGTTGGTAGACAGTGCGGCTACCCACAATTTCATTGATGCCCAGCTGGTAGAGCGGAGGGGCGTACAGACGGAGACTTTTGATGGGTTTTCGGTACTGGTTCCAGGGGACCGGACCATGTAGTGTGCCAGGTATGTGCCAGCCTTGGCAGTGTCGATGGGGACATACACCCTGACAGATCATTTCTTCGTGGTGGACATTTTGGACACCAATGTGATACTTGGGGTATAGTGGCTTATCACACTGGGGAAGGTCACCACTGACTGGGAGACCTTGGAGATGGAGTGGACGGACAAGAAGACTGGGAGACATGAGAAGATTTAGGGTATGCACACCTATCCACCACAAACAGTTTTAGCACACCGGATGGAGGCAAATTTCCGGAAGGGAGATATAGAATGGGCAGTGGAGTTGCGTCTGTCGGAGGCAGGATCTGTAGGGTAGGCCGTACACCCAGATGTACAGTCCATTCTCGACAGGTATGCTACGGTATTTGGGGAGATACCACCAGGACAACCACTAGATCGGGAGTTTGAGCACACGATTGAGCTAGAGCAGGGCATCCAAGCTATTATCACTCCACCCTATAGGCATCCCAAAGCCTATCGGGATGAGATTGAGAGGGCTATCCATGAGCTCCTAGATCTTGGACAAATCCGTCCTAGCACTAGCCCCTTTGCTTCTTCAGTAGTACTTGTGAAGAAGAAGGATGGCACGTTGAGGATGTGCATTGATTACAGGGACCTGAACAAGAAGACTATGAAGAACCGATACCCCATCCCACGGATCGATGAGTTGATGGATGAGTTGAGGGGGGGCCAAGTTCTTCTCAAAGATTGATTTGAGATTCGGGTACCATCAAATTCGCGTGAGGGAGCAAGACATTCCCAAGACCGCTTTTAGGTGTCATTAAGACCATTTTGAGTTTTTGGTGATGCCTTTTGGGCTAACCAATGCCTCGTGCACTTTCCAGTCATGCATGAATCACATCTTCTGCAGTCATTTGAGGAAGTGTGTGTTAGTGTTCTTTGACGACATTTTGATTTACAACAGGACATGGGAGGAGCACCTCCTACATATAGAGGTTGTATTGCGCATTTTGGAAGAGCAACAATTTTATGCTAAGCTCTCCAAATGTGAGTTTGGGCTGACAGAGATGCTCTACTTGGGGTACATCATCGGGGTGGACGGAGTGAGGGTCCACGAGGAGAAGATTAGGGCTATCAGGGATTGGCCACAACAGAAGAACGTGACGGAACTTCGGGGATTTGTAGGGATTTGCACCTACTACCGAAAGTTCGTCAAGGGATTTTCCCAGCTTGCTGCACCCTTTACAGACCTTACCAAAAAGGGGGCATTCAGTTGGACGGATACAGCGCAGAGGGCTTTTGACAGGCTCAAGGAGGCGATGAGCAGTTGTCCAGTGTTAGCATTTCCGGATTTTACACAACCCTTTGTCTTGGAGTGTGATGCATCGGGGGAGGGGATCGACGCAATTTTGATGCAGGGAGGCCACCCCATAGCTTTCGAGAGTCGGAAGCTATTGCCACATGAGAGGTTGTATGTTATATACGGCAATGAGATGTTGGCCATCATGCATGCATTGGCCAAGTTTCGACAGTACCTGGTAGGGAACAGATTCAGGGTGAGGACGGATCACAACAGCCTCCGATTCTTTTTAGAGCAGAAACATTTGCAGGAGAGGCAACAGAAGTGGGTCAGCAAGATCCAGGCTTATGACTTTGACATCGAGTATGTCAAGGGGAAGAACAACGTTGTGGCAGATGCACTTTCCCGCAGACCGACAGCGTTGTCCTTGATGAGTTTGGACACGGACTGGAGGGCTCAACTGTTGGTAGAGTACTCCAAGGACCGTTTTGCTTGTGAGATTTTGGATGGATAGGTGACAGATGACAGGTACAGAGTGATGGACGAGGTGATCTATTACAGGGACAAGATCTTCTTAACTGAGGTGATCTATTACAGGGACAAGATCTTCTTTATGCATTGTATGGATATCATGCTTTATCTTTTGCTGACATGATGTTTGGTACTAGCAAGGCTCCTAGAGCCAAGGATTGGATCCAAGAGAGTCAGGATATACTTCGAGCTCTCAAGGATAACATGGCTACAGTACAGAACCAGTAGAAGTTGTACGCCGACAGGGGACGAGTTAAGATGCAATTTGAGGTAGGGGACTTGGTCTACCTACGCTTGCAGCCATATTGGCAGTCCACGCTGAAGCAGAAGGGGGTTGGAAAGCTCAAGCCTCGCTTCTATGGACCTTAAAGGGTGATACACAAAGTGGGACAAGTTGCATATGAGCTGGAGCTACCCAAGGGTAGCAAGGCTCAGAACAGTTTTCACGTGTCATGCCTAAAGAAGGCATTGGGGCAGCAAGTGACTGCAACGAGGAGCTTCCGCCCACAGATGATGAGGGGCACTTGGTGCTACAGCGGGAGGCCTTTATTGACACTAGGGAGAGGCAGCTACGGAGCAGGACGGTCAGGGAGTAGCTAGTAAGATGGAGGAATTTACCGGATGAGGATGCCACCTGGGAGAGTGAGAAGATTCTGCAGCATCCATCATTGTAGTTGCTTGAGGACAAGCAACGTTTTGCCGGGGGAGACTGTAATATTCCCAATTAGCAATAGCTAATTGGAAATATTAATTTTGACTATTTTGCCTTTATAGAGTTAAAATATAAATAAAGTGGGTGAAGGGGACACTTAGCTCACACTTAGGATAAAAAGTATTTCCTAAAGTCACTTAAGAGACATATCTATTTGGCAACGTGGGGCCTAGTGGTCAAGTGGCAGTGTAGGAAAAGGAGCAGCGTAGACAGTGTGGGGCCAAGCCAGCGCAGAGTGAGTTGGACAACGTGGGCCAAGGGGGACAGCGCAAAGATTGGTGGGGCCTAGGTGAGGGAAATGCTCACCAAGCATAAAAGGAGGAAGGGTCTCCTCATTCGCATTCATTTTGATTATGCATCTGTGAGCTTTGTTTTCTGACATTGAGCACGCTTGCTGTTTAGCAAAGTCTGGACGTACTGTTTAGTACAGCGGGTGTCTCCGTTCGGAGATCCCAACCTCAGCCCCGGGGGACTTCGAGTGCCTGCTCGAGTGAGGAGTTTCATCCTTGTTTGGCTGGAGAGAGTTGCAGCAACCACAGGAGGAGCATCCACTCAGAGAGACAGCGCAGTCAGTGAGAGGGAGGACGCAGTCTTGAGAGGAGGTGGTTCCGGATTGGGTGTTTGTTGGTGGATTCAGCCCGGGATAGTGGGTAAGGGGCCAACCCTTCCTTATTCCAGCATTTTTGAGGAGTTAGGGGCCAATATTTGGAGCATATTATTCAGAGCCAGCGTCCCTCCTTGAGGAATAGCGTAGTGCCTCAAGGGAGCCATTTTTGGGGGTCGACCATTTCTGAAAAGCTTTATGGGCTTTTTTGGGTATTGGGAGTAGAGGCCATTCCCGAAGTTTCAGAATTTTCCGAGGTGGGGAGCAGCTCCAAAGATTTAGTTCATTCCAGCAGTAGCAACAGTGCAGTAGCAGTATCAGCAGCTTGGGAGATAACACAGTCCAGAGGGAGCAGCCATTTCGGGTCATTTCCTGAGAGTCTTTCTACGCTTGCCTAGTGCAAGCCGAGGTGCCATCATTTTGATCACCTTTGTACTCATTTCCATTTCTCAGTATTAATAAAATGGCTCAACGTTCTCCATATTGTTTTTTTCCCTTATGATTTGTCTCTAGTTGCTGTATGTCTTTGTTTATGTGCTTGTGTTGCTGTTTATTTCCATTTGGGATATTACATAATATTTTTGGTTGTTTCCTCTTTCTGAGAGGTGCAAGATTCATCTAAAGATCATCTTGTTTGGATGAGCAAAAGTGAGATTTTGAATTTATTCTCTCACACTTACAAATTGTCAAGGTCGGTCAGAAGTCTAATGTAGGCTCATAAGCCCCTATGGATGTGTCTCTGCCCTCAACGCATGGTATAAATAAGAGAGAGCTATTCTTCATTTTGGACATCATCATCTCAACACATATCTCTCTCTCTCCTCTCCTCATTGGTTCATACAACACTTGGAGTCTCTCTCTCTTCCTCACACGTGTGGTAAAGTGCTTGGGCAAGTCTGCAATTTTCGGATTTGTTTTAGGGTTGTTTTACAGAGCGTTGACCAGTGTTGACTTTCGGTCAAACTCCATCCAATTGCTGCATTTTTGAATTTGGAACTTCGTTCTCCTTAGGCCGCATCCTTTGGCACAAAAATTGAGGATTTCTGGATTTCTGTGCACTTTGACCAGCATTGAATGCAACGTTGACTGCAACATTTTGACTGCAACGTTGGCTTTTTTGTTGACCGACTTTGACTGGATTTTTTGGATCTGTTTTGGGCTGATTTGGGTTATTGTGGGAGACCGCATTGACTGAAGTTGACTGAGCTGATTTGGAGGTGTCTTCTTGCTGGTTTGACCAATGTCGAGTTTCTGGTTAGGGCATCCTATTGACTGCTGTTTGACTGAAGTTTTGGGCAAGTGAATTTTGTATATTGTACTCTCTCTCTGCTGTACTTTTGAAGAATAATAAGAAGATTTGATCAAAGGGTTTTCCCCGCATTGGTGTTTTTCCCTGGCATTTGCCAAATATTTTGTCCTCTTGTCTTGGATTGTCTTCTGCTTATTGTTTATGTTCTATTAGCATTTACTCTCAATATTAATGTGATTGCTAATCTGGAAATTGATATTGGGCTAATAAGAAAAGATTGAAGTAAATTGCTCTAAAGCATAGAACATACCATTGTTATCTAAAATTAACATGGTTTTAGAGCCCAGGTGAAGACAAAGCCCAAGTAAGAGTGAGAAGGGAAATCACTGAGATTTGTTGGACAAGGAAAAGGGTCAATAGCTTCCTTATCTTACTTCAAATCTGATGACAAGCTCAATGGTAAGTCTGATTATCATGCATGGAAAATGTTCTTGGACTTAACTTTGGAGGAGCATGATGCTATGGACCATGTATAGGGAAAGATTATTGAGCCTCCTCCAAATGCACCGGCTGCCACTAAGACAAAGTACAAGAAAGGAGAGGTCAAAGCTAATAAGATCATCAGGGATTCTATTCACAAGCATTTGGTTGTTTGCATCTCCGAGCTAGGCACATCTAAAGAGATGTATGACAAGTTGGTTAGCATGTTCAGGGCAAGCAATGCAAATAAAATCCTCATTCTCAAGAACAAGTTGAAGGACATTGAGATGGATAGAGGAGAATCCATGCAATCCTTTTTCATGAGGATTACCGAAATAAAAAATGATCTTCTATCTATTGGAGAGGTTATTGTTGATTGGGAGCTCACTCTTATTGCCCTTGGAGGTCTTCCCCGAGCATGGTATGTATTCAATACCACTATTCTCAACAATGACAGGATTTCAAATTTTGATGAATTGTTGACTAGATGCACTCAAGAGGAGACAAGGATGATGGAGAGAGACATGCCTTCGAATAGGAATGAGCCTACTGCTTTCTCTGATCAAGCTAAAAGAAAGAACAGTGCTGGTCCAAGAAATCAAGGTCAAGGAAGATCGAGATTCCAAGAAGGAAGGAATGGTAGATGTTTCAATTGTAACGGGTTTGGCCATTACGATTGAGAGTGTCCCAATAAAAGGGATACACTGCGAGATGATGATTATGACAACAACAATTTCAAGGGAAATGGAAATAAAAGGAACAGGTTTAACAACAAAGGAAAGAGAAAAGCTCCCGCTACTCGAATTCGAAATGGTCAACCTTCCAAGAGATTGAGAAACTCCAGGTATGATGAGTCTAATGTTGTAGAGAACAAGCAAAAATAATTTCTTCTTATATTTTCCCTCTCTGTTGCCTCTCCTCCCGACACCTTGGATAATTGGTTGATTGATAGTGGTGCCTCAAGGCACTTCACTGGATACAAAGAGGCCCTCACACATTTGATTGAAAAGGAAACAAATTTGGAAATTATACTTGGAGACAATACCACCTATCTCGTGAAAGGGATGGGGACTATTACTCTTCAACTAAATCAAGGCCAAACCTTCATCTACAAGATGTGTCATATGTACCTGACTTGAAGAAGAATTTAGTGTTTATTTCGACGATGGAAGATAAAGGATTCATTGATGGGAAGGTACGTGATTGGAAGAGGAATTTCAAAGAAGCATTCACTCTTGGTTTCAGGGTTGATACTCTTTATCAGGTTGGAGGAAGTCCATTGGGAGCCATGACATGCAACACTACTCTTCAATCCAAATTATAGCACTAGAGGTTTGCTCACCTTCATTATAAAGCTCTTCTCAAAGCTAGGAAGATGGTCACAGGTATGCCCGATTTCAAAATTGATCATGGAGGTGTTTGTCAGGGATGTGCCGAAGGGAAACATACAAGGGGACCATTTCCCTCAAGTGAAAGTAAGACTACCGACATTCTTCAATTGATTCATTCTGAATTATCTGGTATGTTTCCCATAACATCCTTGGGAGGATATTTGTACTATGCTATTTTTGTGAATGACTTTTCTCACAAAACTTGGATATACTTCTTGAAGCAAAAGGACGAAGTGTTCAAGTGGTTCCGCTCTTTCAAAGCTTTGGTTGAAAATCAAACAGGGAAGAAGATCAAAATATTGAGGACCGATAATGGAACCGAGTATGAGTCAAATGAGTTCAATGACTATTGTAGGGAGGATGGCATTAAGCGGGAGACCACCACTGGTTATACTCCCAAACAAGGTTACTTGGGAGCGGGAGCGGGAGTGGGGAGCGCCATTTTTAGAAGCTTCCAGTCCGGAGCGTTTTCGAGAGCGTTTATATATATATATATATATTTTATATTTTGATGCATATATGTCAACAAAAACATGTAGAATGATGAATTAGACATAAAAACATAAAAACATAGATTGAATCATATAACATCAATCATCTAGAAGTTATAATCTTCATCAACCACACCCACGAAGTTGAAACATACAACATATTGACTCGCAAATCATCAATCCAAGTGGTTTCAAGCTTTCAAAATTCAATATATAACATTTATCATCATTGATTTCAAATTTCAATATTTAACATTTATCATCATTGATTCATTGATTTCAAAATTCAATATACATTTATCATCATTGATATATAACATTTATCATCATTGATTTCAAATTTCAATATCTAACATTTATCATCATTGATTCATTGATTTCAAAATTCAATATACATTTATCATCATTGATATATAGCATTTATCATCATTGATATATATCATTTATCATCATTGATTCATTGATCACCATATAACTTTCATGAAGCATCATATTCATAATTCATAATGACTTGTAAACAGTAAACTTATAAATGCCAACTTTAAAGTTTCACTTTTCAAATTCAAACTTCAAACTTAAATTGTCATTAAATATATGAAATCAGAAAGAGTCAAGTTTCAACTGTTCAACTGTCAACAACAAATAGAAAAGACTAGTAAACATGTTGTAATGCTCAGATTAAGAAGCTAATATTTTTGTTGGAATCCTCTTTCAGAGAGGTGTAAAATCCATATATAATATGTCTTAATCCGATGAGCAGAACATATATTTTGAATTTATTTTCCACATGTGCAAGGTCGGCCAGTTTTGTAATGTAGGCTCACATGCCCAACAGATGTGTCACACACCCTCATTGATGGATATAAATACAGGAAAAGTTGGAGAGCATTTTAATCATCAACACAACTCACATCTTCCTCTCTCATCAAATAGTACGAGCTACCTGAAGGACGAGTTTCAGCCACACGTGTGAAGGACGAAGAGGACAGACCGTACGGCTGAGCTGAAGTACGACTTTCTGCTGCTAGGGTTTCGCAGAAAGTTTGACCAGCGTTGACTTTGGTCAACGCATGGTCCAATCAACCTGAAAACTTGTGGAAGGTTCGATTTTTGAAGGCCGTACTACCTGGCACAAAAATCGAGGTCAAAGGGTTGACCGTTTTGCTGTTGCGTTGACTTTTAGCTTGCTGCCCCTGCGTTGACTTTTCAGGACAGCGTTGACTTTTGCAGAGTTGACTTGGGTTGACTCATCTACTGGTTGGAGGGTTGTTGTGACACATGTTGGGCTGGCTGACCAAAGGAGACTTTGCTGGTTGAAGCATCCTGTTGACCGCCGAAACGAATACACACATTTTTCCTGTTTCTGATTTGTCTTCTGTAAGATCTACTTATATGTTCTATCTGCATTTTGCTTAACTACTTGTATGATTGCTGAAAGAAAAGTGAAATTGCTACTAGCATAGAACATCTACAAAACTTTACATGGTTTCAGAGCTGAGGTGAAGACAAACTCAATCTATAGCAATCATCATCGGAGGAAATGGGTTCCACTAGTCTTGAATTCAAGGAGAATGACAAGCTGACTGGAAGTGATGACTTCCATCCCTGGAAGATGATATTAGATCTCAAATTGGAAGATCATGATCTCCTGGATCATGTGACAGGGAAGATTCAAGAACCTCCATCCAATGCCTCTGCTGCTGTTAGAAACAAATATAAGAAGGGAGAAATCAGAGCAAAGCTATTGATCAGGGAATCCATAAACAAGAGTCTGGTTGCCTACATATCTGAACTAGGCACATCCAAGGAGATGTATGACAAATTGATACTTATGTTCCAAGTAAACAATGTGAACCAAGTGCTATTCCTCAAGAACAAGCTGAAGAATATGAAGAAGGGCCGAGACGAGTCTATTCAAACTTTCTTTATGAAGTTGACCGAAACCAGGAACAATCTACTAGCTATTGGGGAGACAATAGCTGATCGTGAGATGGTTCTCACCGCACTTGGAGGACTTCCATATGAATGGCAAGTATTCACAACTACCTTTCTCAACAATAATACCATTCCTAACTTTGATGAGCTTCTGTCAAGATGTATGCAAGAAGAAACAAGGATGAAGGAATTTGATAATGAAAGAAATGCTGCCTATGGTGCTCATTCCTGGAAGAAGAACTCTTGTGGTTCTAAGGACAAAGGAAGGACTAAGACTCAAGAGAAGAAGGGTAAATGTTTCACCTGCCATAGGCCTGGACACTATGCTAGAGAATGCCCCTTCAAGAAGGATTCTCCCGATGGTGACGATAACAACAACAACCGAAGGAATGGGAATCGTAGAAATGACAAATCCAAAGGAAAGAGGAAGGCTCACTTTGGAGGAAACAATCAACCTTCTAAGAGGTCCAGAAATACCAGGTATGAGGAGTCTAATGTTGTTGATAAAAGAAATGAGTATGTTCTGGTATCTGCTCTCTCAGCTGCATCTCTGCCCGACACTATGGATGTCTGGCTAATCGATAGTGGTGCCTCAAGACACATCACCGGATTCAAGGAAGCACTTTCTGACATGGTTGAAAGGGATACTAATCTAGAAATTATCCTTGGGGATAATGCAACTTATCCTGTGAAAGGGACAGGGACTGTGACCCTCCACTTGTCCCAAGGACAAGTCCTCCGTTTGCAAGATGTACTCTATGTACCTAAATTGAAGAAGAACCTTGTGTCTGTATCTGCCATGAAAGACAAAGGATTCAATGTAACTTTCTCTGATGGAAAGGTGCTCATGTGGAAGAAGAGCTTCAAGGAAGCTATCTCTATTGGTTTTAGAGTTGGTACACTCTACCAGGTTGGAGGGAGTCCGTTGGGAGCTATGACTTGTGATACTATCCGACAAACCGAACTATGGCACCAAAGATTTGGACACCTTCATTACAAAGCCCTTCCCGAAGCAAGGAAGGTGGTGACAGGGATGCCTGATTTTGGAAATAATCATGAAGGTGTATGTAAGGGCTGTGCTGAAGGAAAACATACAAGGGGACCTTTCCCCTCAAGTGTCACAAAGACATTTGAGATATTGCAACTGGTCCATTCTGATCTTTCCGGTATGTTGCCTGTAACATCCCTGGGGGGATGTTCTTACTATATGACATTTACTGATGACTTCTCTCGCAAAACCTGGATATACTTCTTGAAGAAGAAGGATGAGGCTTTCATGTGGTTCCGTACCTTCAGAGCCTTGGTGGAAAATATGACCGGAAAGAAGATCAAGATTTTGAGGACTGACAATGGCACTGAATATGAGTCAAATGAGTTCAAAGACTTTTTTTGCAGAGAAAGTGGCATTAAGAGAGGAGACAACCATTGCATATACTCTGAAGCGAATGGTGGTGGCAGGCATAAGAATGGGACTATTGTGACAGGCACTTTAGTGCCATGCTATGTGACCAGGGAGTCTACAAAGTTTACGTAAGGGAGGAAAGTGCCAAATTCTAACGTGTACATTCTTCGATGCCCTCATTAAACTTTGGACTCCAAAACTCTAGAAGAGGTTTTCTCACTGTAAGAAACACGATGTCTCACATTTTTAGAATTTTGGATGTCCTGTCTATTTTCATGTCTTTAGAAAGAAATGGCTGGACCCTCTAGGAAGAAAGGAATGTTTGTGGGCTATAGTGAAACTTCAAAGGCCTATAGAGTCTATGTTCCTGGTCAAAAGGAAGCCAGATATGTAATCTTGTGAGAATCTTCTAGAAGAAGAAATGATGGTGTTTTCTAGATCTGAAGAAATTCATGAAGAAAGGCCTGGAAATCTGGAAGCACCCCAGGATGAGACTATGCCTGATATTGAAGGGCCAATGGACCCTATTGATCCACCCCTTCACTAGGAAAGAGACCATCATGGCTCAGGGACACCCTCGAAGATGCTGAGGGTCATGCTGCCCCAAGGGGGACATTCCGAGAAAGCAAGAAGCCGTGTAGATACCAAGGGTATCTAGCTGCCATGAGTACTATTGTACAATCTGAACCTAGATCTTTTGAGGAAGCCATCAAGCATCAAGTCTGGAAGGATGCTATGCATGAAGAATATGAGTCTATCATGAAGAATGATGTCTGGGATGTGGTCCCGAGACCAAAGGACAAATTTGTTGTCACCGCTAAATGGCTCTACAAGATCAAACATGGATCTGATGGGAGTGCTGAAAAGTTTAAGGCAAGGTTTGTTGCCCGTGGCTTCTCTCAAAAGGAAGGAATTGACTATGACGATATATTTGCACCTATGGCACGATATACCACCATCCGATCAATCATAGCCCTTGCTGCTACACAAGGATGGAGTCTTCATCAGATGGATGTCAAGACCGCTTTTCTGCATGGTGCAATAAAGGAAGAGGTGTATGTGGAACAACCTCTGGGATTTGAAGTTCAAGATCGAGACACTTATGTCTGCGGGTTGAAGAAAGCCCTCACTGATTCAAAACCTGGCTGCCACGAGCTTGAGTACGAGAGGGATGGATAGTTACCCAGTGGTGGGCTTCACTCGAGAGCAATCTTGATCCACACCTTACTTGAGTTGTGGAAAGAAGCCTCTGTTCTAGTCTTTGTATGTGGATCACCTCTTCTGACGAGGTGATGACCCTCTCAGGAGGTTGCCAAGCTAGCTTGCTGCGAGTTCGAGAGAAAAGACCTGGGTCGATGCCTTATTTCCTAGGCTGGAAGTGCAGCGAGAGAACTGGAGGATTTTCCTTTCTCATGGAAAATATATTGTGAAGCTCTTGGAAAGAATTGGGATGGTGGGTATGAAGCCGTGTCGATGCTGCTGGGCCTATCTTGGCCAATCCTACTGAGTATCGTCAACTCATAGGAGCTTTGATGTTCTTAGTGAACACCCGTCCGGACATATGTTTTGCAGTGAACACTTTGAGTCAACAGATGGTTGAGCTTCATCATTTTCACTGGGTTGGTGCCAAGAATCTTTTGAGATATCTTTGGGGCACGATAAACCATGGGCTGAGATACACTGCCGGGAGTGTGATACTCCGTGGATATACTGATGCCGATTGGACTGGCAGTGTGGTGGATCGTAAGAGCACATCGGGATGCTGCTTCAATCTTGGTTCTGCTTCGATCTCATGGATGAGCAGGAAGCAGAAGTCGGTGGCTTTGAGCACCACAGAGGCCGAATACATTGCTGCTAGTATGGCCTGTTGTGAAGCAGTTTGGTTACGGAAGCTCTTTAGTGAGCTGTTTGGACATGTGCTAGATACCACTGTGATACTCTGTGATAATCAGAGTGGGATTCGTATGACTGAGAATCCTGTGTTCCATGACCGATCCAAGCATATTGATATCAGGTACCACTTTATCCGGGATATGGTACAGCGAGGCGCCGTAAGGCTTGATCATATAGGAACTGATGAGCAGGTCGTGGATATTCTCACTAAGCCCCTGGGGAAGGTCAAGTTCCTAACCTTCCGTGAGAGTCTTGGTGTCGTGGAAAGACCCTATGATGTGGGTCATGTTGGACGATGAGCTCTGGGAGCTCTGGGGGGCTTTGGGGATAGCTTCTCGGAGCTATAAGCACTCATAATGCTTTTGCCCCACCCTTGTGATTATTGAGCTGGTTCGCCACTCATTTATCTGTGCCCCGTATGCATCCTACCCATTGAGTTCAGGGCTCATGGGAAGTACCTCTCATTTGGCCAATGAGGTGTGGAAAAGCTAGAGACTAGTAGCAAAGACTGATGGACGCATCAGAGATTGCCGTACTCTCTATCTAGGATGGCACGGTCCAACCACTTGATCTGGGATCAAGATTTGTGAGGTCTGGGACCTCTGGACTGACTATGTCGGTCGGGGGATGATGTCTTTGTGACTGACCCACTTCTGTTCTGAAATAAAGAAGCCAGCAAAGCAAGTTTCGGCGGGATGACGCACGATGTTGATTGCACTAATGGATGGAGTTCTCCCTAGTTGAGAGGGAGTGTTAAATTTGGACAACTAGGTCCAAACTCCATGTTGTAATGCTCAGATTAAGAAGCTAATATTTTTGTTGGAATCCTCTTTCAGAGAGGTGTAAAATCCATATATAATATGTCTTAATCCGATGAGCAAAAAATATATTTTGAATTTATTTTCCACATGTGCAAGGTCGGTCAGTTTTGTAATGTAGGCTCACATGCCCAACAGATGTGTCACACGCCCCAATGATGGATATAAATACAGGAAAAGTTGGAGAGCATTTTCATCATCAACACAACTCACATCTTCCTCTCTCATCAAATAGTACGAGCTACCTGAAGGACAAATTTCAGCCACACGTGTGAAGGACAAAGAGGACAGACCGTACGGCTGAGCTGAAGTACGACTTTCTGCTGCTAGGGTTTCGCAGAAAGTTTGACCAGCGTTGACTTTGGTCAACGCATGGTCCAATCAACTTGAAAACTTGTGGAAGGTTCGATTTTTGAAGGCCGTACTACTTGGCACAAAAATCGAGGTCAAAGGGTTGACCGTTTTGCTGCTGCGTTGACTTTTAGCTTGCTGCCCCTGCGTTGACTTTTCCAGGACAGCGTTGACTTTTGTAGAGTTGACTTGAGTTGACTCATCTACTGATTGGAGGGCTGTTGTGACACATGCTAGGCTGACTGACCAAAGGAGACTTTGCTGGTTGAAGCATCCTGTTGACCGCCGAAACGAACACACACATTTTTCCTGTTTCTGATTTGTCTTCTGTAAGATCCTATTTATATGTTCTATCTGCATTTTTGCTTAACTATTTGTATGATTCTTTGTGAGAAAAGTAAAATTGCTCCTAGCATAGAACATCTACAAAACTTTTACAATAGTCTAGTTGACTTTAATGTATGAAGGGAAAATTGAGAAAGAAGCTTCATTGAGCCATGCCATTGATACATGGTTTTTCTTCATGTTTTAGCATTCCTCTCCTTGTTATGTCCCTTCCCCGGAAATGGATGTTTGTGACAAGGTGTGTCCCCTTAGTTTTGATGAAGAGCTAGTTTCCCTTACAAAAAACAAGAATCACGGTTTTTCCCCAAATACAATGATGAGTCCACTTCTTGTTTTCCCAATGACCAAAATAGTGTCATCCTAAATAGGTTCGAGTCATTTACCCTTTCTTACCCTAAGGATTATGGGCCCAAGACAGTTCTTCATCAAAGATTCATATACTTGGTCGTTGACATTTCCATCTCTTGGTTGGAGGATCAAATTAAATCCTCTCAATTGATGTCTATTCCTTCTTCCAGTTTTCCTTTCTGTGGCATATGGGTCTCTTGTTTTCCCACCTCCTGCCCTTCTAGCCCCTCATATCATTATTCCCATTTGTATTTTTGGTTCCATTGCTGAAATAATCATGGAAACATGTATTCTTGTATTGATCAATTGATATGTTGGTTGTGTTAGATCTATGATTATACCTAACACTTGATATTGTGTATTATGCATGTTAGAGTACGATGCATTGCCTGCTATTTTTTGTACTAGGACTAACCTCATATGATATTTCTCATGATAGATTAGCTGCATGTAGAGAAAAATTGCATATCGTATAACTTGTTGATTTCATGAGCTGACATTAAGCATGGGTGATTATAAGACACCGTGAAAAACATGTTGCCCCGTGGCTTTGATCATTGACGTGTGCAGATAACAGGTCTACGGTGACCAAGAGATTGCTGGAGTTCTCGTGACCTCCCATTCGAGTAGCCTTGCCCACTTCTTCGAGAGATCACATCCGAGATGGAGCCAGATGTTACCCACGACTTCGTGGGTGATATCCCTAGGAGAAATTTTTCTCCATGATGGACCTCATCAGGCAGCCAGCAGCCCTTTGTAGCCTTCTTCTAGCTCATTGTGCCATTTCTCCGCCACCCGAGCTAGCCATGTGGTCCCTCACCCATCTGTATTGATCGTATGTTTGAAGGTGGACCTCCCGAATCTAAAGGTATGTCTTGTCATTTGGTAATTGAGTATTGGGTTTACTTATCGTGGATACTTCTAATGGGGGGATTTGGCAGAAAGAGTGGGATTAGTTTGTGCTCTTGTCCCCTTGATCTCTTTTGGATATTACCTTTGGATCTTAGTCTTGTGGGATCTCCTTTATTGACCATTTTGTTTTAGGGTGGTACTACTTGGGAAACCCTAACTTTGGACGCGTGGTCTCGCTCCTTTATCCGCATATATTATTCCCTTTCCACTCACTATACCCCTATTCATCATTTCTCCCACCTAGGTCCACATAGGATCAACCTCCCTATCCCCTTGCCCCCACCTTTGGTCACGCTTGGAATGATGCCCCGGAGGTTGAAGCAGCTAAAAGAAAAGGAAAAAACATAATTGGCCACACTAAACAGGAAATTGTACCACAAAATGCAAAAGATGGCTAGGACAAAAATAATTAACACATGGGTAAAAGCCAATACATCAGCTCTACCCCATACCCATGGTCATCACCCTGGTTCCATAGGCCCTAGATGAGCCTCCTTTGTTATTTAGGAACCCATGTTTGTCCCAACCCCTAGAGGGCAATAAACCGCCCTACCTAAATGGGGTAATCACTGCTATATTACACATCATGCTCTTATCCTTTGAGCCTCGAGCAGTTAATTGAAGCAAATTCATAAAAGGCAAAGGGCATATAAAGAAGGGTGGAAAAATCAAGGCCAGGCCACCTCATGTACCACGATTGCTCCCTCCTACACATTATATAACTAGGTGTGGGCTTCCCCTTATTTAGCTGCCCCTATGCCCCAATATGTGGCCCAGGATTGCCCCTCTCATTCCCTACTCCATTTCACTTATTTATCACTTGCCACCCCCATTGGAGGGATGTACCTTGGACATATTATCCCCTTTAAGGGCTGAAACCAGCTAATAAGGTACTTGGCTAACCCCTTTTGGAGCATGGAGACACTAGCACATGCCAAAGCCCACTACGGAAGGGCATGCC
Organism: Pinus albicaulis; assembly: GCA_034641835.2. Taxonomy (NCBI): domain Eukaryota; kingdom Viridiplantae; phylum Streptophyta; class Pinopsida; order Pinales; family Pinaceae; genus Pinus; species Pinus albicaulis. The sequence continues at coordinate 155,492,292 of CM076576.1, read as the reverse complement.
ATTGTGAAGTGCCCACTTTGTTATCCATGGTTTGTAAGCTCTTTTACACGATTACTCTAATCTTGTTGTACTGGAAGGCTAGGGGACACATTGGATCTTATACAGGATTGCAGGTGGTTTCCATTTGGGTTTGGTATCCCTATATGGGGTCCTAACCCCCAGAGGGCTACATTGGCACATATAGGGTGTGCATAGAGAGCCATGCGCCTCCACAACAATAGACAACACTCCACAGATCCCCACCGATGTTCAAAGACTACTAGTGGTCCACTTTTGGGATGATGATGATGTGCTTGGTACACTATTCCCAGCAGGCCCCACACTCTTGATAGGTGTCCCAAGACTTGTACGATGTCATGGCAGCGTTCATTCCATCACTCGAGCCCTTGCAGAGGATCTACATGTATCTTCGACTGATATGGAGACCTATGGGGTCATTGGTGTGTTGAGATTTTGGGGTAGCATCGGGTGTGTTCTAGCTCCAAAACTTTGTGGAGGGGCTAAGACACACGAGATCTCCCAAACCCAGAAAGCATTTGGAGAAATTTCATCTGGTGTTGAAGTTATTCAAATAATTTTTTTTTTTAATGAGGACCCTAAGTCTAACTTAGGGAATTAGAAAAATTAAAGTGAATGAATTAAACACGTGATGAAATGTTCTAAGTGACGTGGATCAAGCAGTCTTTTAATCTGAGCCGTCGATTAGAGATTAGATCACGGCCGTTGGTTTCCCAACGAGAAAAGTATAAAGGAAAGGCTTGGGGTTAGTTGGAGAACACACACAGGTAGAGCATTGAACCTAAGTCGAATTTCTGGGGTGGGGTTTACTGAGGAATTCGAAGCGAGTTTGCAGTGCAGTGAGGGGTAGATATCGGCAAGGGATGATCTGATCCAAGGCCAAGAATACAACAATAGAGAGGCAGTGAGTACCAGACAGCGCAGAGCCACCCAAGAGGACGTAGTTCAGACAACACCACGCAAAGTACTGCGCAAGCCTAGCCAAGGTGACGTAGACCCATCCAATGCAGCGCAGGGGTAGCGTAGCATCAGCTGGGGTGACGCAGGCCCAACTAGGGCAGCTCAGAGGCAACACAACACTAGTCAAGGTGATGCAGTGGGGACTTTGGTCAGTGAGGGCTGATGCAGAGGCTGTAGAGGCAACGCTGAGGGTTCCAGTGGGCCAGAAAAGGCTTGTGATCTGTAAACCCCGTTTGAGGGTGTGATACAACCATATTTTCTGTCTTGGAGTGAAAGGTACAAATTGCTGTGTAATTTCTCTGTAGGGCTAACCATTTATGCTGCCTAGAATGTTGTATTTAGATTCTGCATAATAATAAAAACCCTCTAGAGCTGCTGCACCGGTTTTCCTGCATTGGGTTTTTTTGGGGACATTTGTTTGAAAAATCGTGTGTAATCTTATCACATGTGTGTATTGTTCAGTAAATGATCTATAGATGTCTAGGCTGCAGTTTGTGTTTGCTTTAATGTTTTTCTGAATATTTCAGTTAAATAACTTATTAAGTTAATCAAACAAGTAGGTGAAGTAGATCTAGACACTGCAGTAGGGTTTTTGTTTTGAAACTTTCACATGGTATCAGAGCATTGCAGATCAAGCTGTTCCACCAGCAGAGAGGCTGAAGAATATTGCTGTAGAAAGGGTAGCTGAAGTAGCAGAGATCCCGAAAAGGGCAGCGTAGCACCAGGAGGGACGTACCCCAGCCAGGTTGACGCAGAGCCATCTGAGTGACGCAGAGCCTTCCAGAGTGATGCAAGAGTAGCCTGTGCTGCGCAGAGGCTGTGCTGAGCCAGTCTGCTCACACAGAGGCTAGCTAGAGGGACGCATTCTGTGTGGAGTTTGATGTGCAGATTTGCCGAAGTCTGGAAGCGGAGCTTCTGAGCTTCAGAGGTTGCTGGTGTGGCACATGTTCTGTCGGTGCAGAACAATGCCTAGGAAAGGTGACAAGAGCGAGAGGAGAACAGTCGCTCAACATATTTGTGCCAAACAGATCCGAGATTCGATCAGGAGGGCGATTGTAGAGAACTAATTCAGTTGTTTTGCGTAGGATTTCCTGGAGGGAAATCAGTTATCAGAGGGAGCAACTACTATAGAGGGTTTCTATCGCCAAGAAACATAGATCCAGTTTTTCTGTTGAGTGTTGCAGCAAGAAGAGGGAGAGGAGTACCTGTTTCGACAGATTGAGCAGAGATGGTTTCTCATGGATTGAAAGATCAGGATAGGTTGGACGGTGTGCCCAACTTTGTTATCTGGAGGGCTAGGATTCTGACAGTCCTGGATGAGTACAACATCAAGGACCATGCTGAAAATGTTCTAGCTGTGCCTACTGATGCAGATCCCTTGAAGAAATTCAACGAGAATCAAGCGCAGGCTAAGCGCTTGATTATGGATGGAGTCAAGGATCAGGTGGTCCCACATATTGCCATAAGAACACAACAAATGAGATGTGGACAACATTGAACACGATGTATCAGGGAAGCTCCATCCAGAGGAAGATGCTTCTGGAGAATCATATGCGGTTGTTCCAGATGTGGAAGGGAGAGGAAATTGATCCCTTCCTCTTTAGACTTTAGACTATTTGGGGCCAACTTATTGCTATGGGGTCAACTCCAGATGAAGGGCTCATGGTGAGGACTACTCTGCATGCCGTCACCGATGAATGGAAAACGTTTGTCCAAAGCATCATGGGTAGAGCAGCGTTACCATCCTGGGTGGAAATGTGGGCAATCCTCCGTCAAGAGGAAATCAGGAGAATAACCAAGAAGCAAAGTAGCGGCGGTGGAGTCAAGTAAAAAAAGAGGAGGAGGAGGATGCAACCCTTGCATCTAAGGGACAGAGGCAACAAGGGAAGAAGAAGAAGGACCTATCAAAGGTCCGGTGCTTTAAATGTGGCGAACTTGGACACTGCGCCAGCTCTTGTCCTAAGAGGAAGGACAAGGAATCTTTTGATTCCAAGGCAGCAACAGCGAAAGGGGATGATGGCAGTGACAATGACGTAGCCATGAGTGCTCATGAACCAAGGAAGTGGGGTGATATTGATCTGTAGAGCAGCTACAAATGGTAGGCAGGATCCTTGAGGTGCCCAAACTCTTGGATCACATACGAGCTATGAGAGCCTTAAGACAGTAGCGGGACGAGTGGAGCAGTGGGTGCAGGAGATAATAGTGAAGTAGAGGCAAACTGGGACGCTGAAGTCCGGAGCAACGCAGAGGAGAGGCAACAACAATGTGGAAGCAACAACGCAGAGGTTGATGGGATTTCAGTAGCGCGGAGGCAGTGCTTATGCATTGTAGTGCAACAGACAACACAGTGCTTCAGAGAGAGCGCAACGCAACAGTAGAGGGAACTTCAGTGATGAGTTGCAGCCCAACTGACTTGTCTGTCAGTGATTGGGTGATTGTCCTTCAGTTGCTTACTTCTCAGCAACTGAGTTGTAGTGCAGCAGTGAGCAATGGCAGTGCTATGGGCAGCATGATGCAACAATTTGAGAGGTAGCTGCAGTACAAATGTGGTAGTGGCATGGGCAGCAGTACAGTGGCAGCAACGCAGTGGATGGAGGACAGCAGGGCAAGCATCAACAACGCAGAGACCGATGACGAGATCATGCAATACTTCGGTGTGGATGTATTGCTAGAGCACAGTCCTCGCTAAGACAGAGTGTTGAGATTTTGGGGTAGCTTCAGAAGTGCTCTAGCTCCGAAGCTTTGTGGAGGGGCTAAGACACAAGAGATCTCCAAAACCCATAAAGCGTTTGGAGAAATTTCATCTAGTGTGGAAGTTATTCAAATAATTTTTTTTTAATGAGGACCCTAAGTCTAACTTAGGGAATTAGAAAAATTAAAGTGAATTAATTAAACACATGTGATGAAATGTTCTAAGTGACGTGGATCAAGTAGTCTTTTAATCTGAGCTGTCGATTAGAGATTAGATCACGGTCGTTGGTTTCCCAACAAGAAAATTATAAAGGAAAGGCTTGGGGTCAGTTGGAGAACACACACACCCAGGCAGAGCACTAAAGCTAAGTCAAATTTCTGGGGCGGGGTTTGCTGAGGAATTCGAGGGGAGTTTGCAGTGCAGTGAGGGGCAGAGATCGACAAGGGATGATCTGATCCAAGGCCAAGAATACAACAACAAAGAGGTAGTGAGTACCAAACAATGCAGAGCCAGCCAAGAGGACGCAGTTCAGCTAGCACCACGCAGAGTACTGCACAGATGCTGCGTAAGCCCAACCAGGGTGATGCAGACCTAGCCAGCGCAGCACCAGCCAGGGTGACGCAGGCCCAACTAGGGCAGCGTAGAGGCCGCACAGAACCAGTCAGGGTGATGCAGTGGGGACGCTGGCTAGTGAGGGTTGACACAGAGGCTGCAGAGGCAACGCTGAGGGTTCCAGTGGGCCAGAAAGGGCTTGTGATATGTAAATCCCGTTTGAGGGTGTGATACAGCCATATTTTCTGTCTCCGAGTGAAAGGTACAAACTGACGTGTAATTTCTTTGTAGGGCCAACCATTTCTGGTGCCCAGAATGTTGTATTCATATTCTGCATAATAATAGAAACCCTCTAGAGCTACTGCATCGGTTTTCCCGCATTGGGTTTTTCCGGGGACGTTTGTCTGAAAAAGCGTGTGTAATATTATCACATGTGTGTATTGTTCAGTAAATGATCTGTAGATGTGTAGGCTGCAGTTTGTGTCTGCTTTAATGTTTTTCTGAATATTTCAGTTAAATAACTTGTTAAGTTAATTGAACAAGTAGGTGAAGTAGATCTAGACACTGTAGTAGGGTTTCTGTTTTGAAACTTTCACATGGTGTGCACCCACACCCAATGGGAGCACCACAGGTCTTCTACTTGGAGAACAAGGGGACACCCCCTTGTCTATCATATTCCAAGGTGTTTATTCATCATTATGGTATTTTTGGAGATTATTAGGCCTTTGGAGGGCCCCACGACATGCACATATTAATATTTGATCTCCAGAGGCTTATTATTCCATTTTGTGAGCTAGTTTGGTGGGCTTGTCACGAAAAGTGGTTTTATTTGCACATTATTTTATTATTAGGGGCTAATGTAGGCTCATAGGCTAATTCGAACTCCTAAAAGGGGTATAAATTGATGTTAGTTGGATTCATTTGTATCATCACTTGACTTGGGATCTCTCTATCTTTAGAGAACTTCGAATTTTTCCTTGGAGGACTATTTTGGATAATGGATGAATTTTGATGTATGGATTTGGGCTATTTTTATCTTGTAGGTTCACTTTTGCAAATGTAATGCTGGTTGGCTATACTCTCTAACATTGTAAGTGCAAATTTTAATGCTGTTTCCTTGTTGCTGCATACTGTTGAATTTCACTATAATTAGGGCTAATTGCTGCATGATGAAAATGTGGAATTAAGTGTCTATTTAGCTCATTTAATGTATGGGCCATTGTTAGATGAATGAAATGTCTTAGAGATTGTTTTGTCTTGATAAGCATGCATCGTTTGTATGAAGTATAAATGCTTCAAGGTCACTTTTCTTTTCTTTCCCTTAACATTGGACGAAGTTGAGTTTCTGAGCCTCGATCAAGAAACCAAATTCTTAATCATTATCATCCTTGACTCTGTTGGTCTAAGGTTGTCATTGATGTCAGTGTGGAATTGGCCGAGATGTCAATATTCTTGAGATGCCTGGTTCCAGATGATGATACCATGACTCTTGGTTGATACCATCAATGAAGATGTCACGAAGAAGCCCGGAACCAACATGATGCCAAGATGGCAAATATTCTTAAGGTGCCAAGTGTCAATCATGTTCCTTGTTTGGTAACCTAGAAGACTACACTTTATGATGTCATTCATGACATGGTTGGAAACTATATGATGACATGAAGGACTTGAAGCTCTCTAGATGGCATATTAATGGATGCTGCACTTTGACATATGGATGACATATCACTGCACTATTACATGACATGGATGCTACACTATCATGATGATATGAATGATATTGATGACACACTATGATGAAGAACTTGGAGTCATAACAATGAAGAAGCCCTAATGACCTTGCTATCCTAATTACCTTCTGCACTAAAAATTTCAAGAGCAGTCACAAAGAAAAATCATTTTGGACAGCTTAGAGGCATCTTTCCACTATAAGTTCTATACCATCTTAAAGAGGACTTTTTTCTCTTTCTAATGAGCCCTTACTTGCCCCGAAACTCCCAGCGGTTGATGAGATATTGAATTTTCAAAGTTAAGAAAAATATAATTAATTCTGGGCCGACCTAAGCCTACCTGTATATGTCGGCCTCACTACCAAGAGACGTGTCTCTTCGTCAAAAGTAAAAAACCAGTATAAATACAAGTTGAAACACCTCTTTTCAAGCATAAAAATCGGTGATTTTTTCAGACATAAGACACAGAACAATAGGGAAGCCGAGGAGGACTAAAAGATCATTGTTTGGGGTAGATTTCCTTTATCATTAAAGCTCACACCTGTGACTACACTCTGTGGGGGGATACTTCTAAGACCTGCAGTGGCATCTTCTAGACAAACTTATTCTTGAAAGCTCGAAGTTAATAAGACCTTGGATCAGTGATAAAACCGTGTGACAGTCCTGTGGTAAATTAGACCTCCTTTCAAATTCAGATTGCAGATTTTTTGAGAGCTTAAGCAGTGACTTGTTTAGTGATGTCCATACCTGTTTCGGAACTCAAATCTGTAGCACTTCACAACTCAGACTTGCCTGCAAATTCGGCCAGCCACCACAGACCTGTAAATTCGTCTTAATTACAAAGTTGCAGATTGTTACAGTGAGGGGCTCAGATCTGTTCTTTTCTATTACAGATCCTCAGCCCTTTTTCCTGTGGAAATTTCAGCGAATTCAGATCTGTGGATTAAAGGAAGTTTAGACCTGTAGCTTGACATTTCAGATTTCTGATTTGGAGGATTGAATTTCAGATTTGAATTTGTGAATCAGAATTTTGTTGAGACTGAGTTGAGCAATTGGGCATCTTTTGGAGAAGATTATAATCACCTTTTGGAGCAGCCCTGTGACATCTTTTGGAGCAGCCATGTGATATCTTTTGGAGCAGACCTTGGCCTTCATTTTGAAGCAATTTTTTAGTCTATTCAGGAGCAGACTTGGAGAGATATCTTGTTTGGGCAAGGAGTATCGAAGACACCTTTTTTAAAGGTTAGCTTGAACACCTTCTCGGAGACTTTGATTGAAGCCCTTGTGGAGTGACCTTGAAGAAGGTTCCAGATTGAAGACATTTTATTGAGAAGCCTTGAGTGATCTTGGAGATAACATTGAAGGATATGATGCATTAGCCATCATGAGGTGACCTTGGAGAAAGTGTTTGGGTGACATGAAGAGTAGTGGAGACACATTCATGAGAAAACAAGGTTGTCATTGATGAAGTGATGTGGAGACTAAGTGAAGGCATTGCTGAAGATTGTCAGGGCTCGTTGAAGAAGACATTGGGAGCTGTGAAGTATAAACAAAGATATCTTGATGAATTGAAGCAGAAGGTTGGAGCCTCATAGAGACAAGGTGGTGCCTTGGAAGATAGGGTTGGAGCCCTAGAGGATAGGAGTCCTGAAGAAACCAGGTTGAAGCCTGTAGCAGAGATAGGGTTGGAGCCCTAGAGGTTGGAGCCTTGGAAGATAGGGTTGGTGCCCTAGAGGTCGGAGCCACGTGAAGTCCAAGTAGGTGCTTGGCAAAGTACAGGTTTGTGCCTAGAAGGATTGAAGATTGGTGTCTTCATCTAGGGTTGGAGCCCTACATTTATTGTATCTATTTTATTGTAAAGAAGAATTTAATAAAAGCATTTATTCTTATTGTTCATATTGTGTTCTGAATATAAGTGATCTAACTGGTAAAAATAACAATTGGAAAGAAATAATGATTCACCCCCCTCTCAGTATTTCCAACGGACTCCATATCCCCAAGTGAATCAGGCACTAGTCCCTCAAAAGGGTGATAATTTTCCCCTTCTTTTTCACCTTTTTCCTAGGTTTAGCCCTAATAGATCACCTAGGGCATGAATTTCCCGGGAATCTACCCATAGGAAAACTTCGATCTCCCAGAGGCTACTGCGGTGGTGGGTCCCCTCACTGTCCTTCAAATTTGAGGCAATTCCAATGGTGGAATCTCTAGGAACCTCAAGCCCTAGCTCTTGGACAAAGTTTTGCCTAGGTATCCCCAAGGCTAGAACCTAGTAAGATCAATTTGACCTATTGAAGCAAAGATTCTTGTTTGGTCATTTCCCCTCACCTTGTCCAGGGTAGGAGCATCATTGGTTGCTATATTCCATCCTCGAAACTGTGCTGGGTTCACCTGGCCCCATGTGGTCCCACTTATCATCAAAGATTATTTATCAGGGACCATTTGAAAATCCAAGTTCCCCCAAGGAGCTTAGGGATTGAGAGCCTCATCTATAAGCCTTATCCTTCTACCTCAACCCTCCAATCCTCTTCCCTTATCCCTAGAAGATCAAGTCCCTTGCTTAAAAAGAAAGTAAGCTCCATTCTCCACCTCTTCCTTGGGAAAGGGTTTAAAGGGTCACTTCTCATATATTCATTGATATATCCTTTATAAGTGGCTTTCAAAAGCATTGAGATTCGTCCCATCGGTAAAAGTTCGTAAAGAGCAGGGAGCTTTAGCTGTGGTGACAGTGGGCTAAGCCTCCGTCATTGCCCTTAACCTAGCAGTTGCTCACATGGAGAGTGAGAGAGAGCTCAATGGTAAATAGAAGGAGAAGGAATCATTTGACAAACAAACTCTCTTGTATGCTTGAACTGTTGAGCCAAGTCTACGAAGTGTTGTTCAACACACGAGATTTTCGAGGAGAGTTCTCAACTCCTTCTTCAGTGGACTTTGAGTGCCACCGTAGGGGAGCCTTTGCTACATTTGTAAAGTTGTTCTGGAGGAATTCCAAAGGGAGTTTCAAGCTACTTTAGAGTAGACTGGGTGCAAAAAGGGACCACACAATCTTGTGGAGAGAGAGCTTCAGGGCAAAGCTAGTTTCGGGAATTTAGGGGCACATCTCCTTGGCATTTAGCAACATTTTTGTAGTGGTTTGGAGGGCAGATTGGGTGGCCATCCTTTTGGCCGAATTTCTTCTTCTTGGGCATGCACAGTCACTTGAGGAGTGCATTTGTTGTGGGAGGCTTGACCGGGAGTCTGGCGCTGAGGTTTTCTAGGTGGCATAAAGATAATTATTGGAGAGTTATCAGCTATTTTGGAGGGATTTGGCAGCAGATTCTCAGGTAGTGCGAATTATCTAGTTGGAGGAGGAACTCACACTAATTGGGGGTAATTTTGGAAGTTTGGAACAAGGCGTAACCCTTTTTGGGTCATTGTGGGTTTGTAAAGGAGAGCCCAAGGTTATTTTTGCAGAATTTTCTGAGCACTCTAGAGGGGTCAAACTACAGTTCCTTACCAACCAACAATAGTAGATTTCCAGGGCAAGTGCAAGGATTGAAGGAGTAGTGCCATCTATCATCTGAGCAACGTCTGTTATCACCTGGGACTTGTCTAGCTTGCTTTTGCAAGCCCAAGTGTACCTACTCCATTCGTCTTTGTACTTTCCTTGATATATTAATAAAATGGCTCAGCTTGGCGTAGTTTTTGGCTAAATCTCTGGGTGTCTAATTGCATGTTGAATTTTTGTGTTGCATATGGTGTAGGCCACTTGATAGGGGATTTGAGCACAAGATTGAGTTAGAGGAGGGTGTGCATGCAGTGATCACCACTCCATACCGACTTCCCAATGCTTATCGGGATGAGATTGAGCATGCCATACACGAGATGTTGGCCTTGGGGCACATTAGGCCCAGTTTGAGTCCCTTCGCTTCTTCAGTTGTGTTGGCAAAGAGGAAGGATGGGACCCTTTGCATGTGTATCGATTACCTGGCTTTGAACAAGAGGACGTTGAAGCATTGATACTTGATTCCGTGCTTAGATGAGTTGATGGACGAAATTAGAGGAGTTAAATACTTCTCTAAGATTGATTTGCGCTCAGGCTACCACTAGATTAAAGTTTTGGAGCTGGACATCCCGAAGCAATTTTCCGATGCCATTATGGGCATTTTGAGTTTTTGGTGATTCCCTTTGGGCTAGCCAATGCCTCAACTACTTTCCAGTCTTGCATGTACCACGTGTTCCGCAAGCAGCTTCATAGCTTCGTGTTAGTGTTCTTCAATGACATATTGATTGTAGAAAATCTAACAATGAGATTCAATTTGATCTTGTAATGTACTAAAACAAAATACTGAATCCTTCTACAATTTGCGGAAACAAAACACGATCGCACAATCAAGTAACAAGTAAGAGAAAGAAATCAATCGATCACACAACACAAGATGTATCTAGGGAAAGCACACTGCCTAAAACCCTGCTATCTGTATATTGTATAAAGTCAAGACCATGAAACAATACAATGCTTTTCTCTCTCCGAGAAACTCCTGCACTTTGTTAACTGTCTCACTCTGATCTAGGCAAAATCAGTCAAGTACTTAACCAATTCTGAGCCTTTGCTCAGTCAACCTTGCTCACGCATTCCTTGAGGGTAGATTGGTTGTCGATGGATTGACACCAAGTCCCGATTATGTATATCTTTGTATCAGTGGATGTATGAGGGCCTTTATCCCTGGTACGGGAGCCCTAGACTGTTGTTTTTTCAGTTGGATTAATATAACGAAGTTGGGTTGTAAAATTGTAAAAAGATGTCTATATTTGTGCACATGTTGATTTTTTGCTGTATATTGTTCTGTTGTGCAAAGTAGTTTGTTGTGATACTTGGTTTGGTAGTGTTAGTGATTGTAATATCCTATCCTAGACACCATTATCTTGGAAAAACAACATGGTATCAGAGCTACTTTGAAGGGCCAATGAATCAGAGTGTGCACAATGAAGCAACTCAGAGGGAGTTGTGGTTGTCTAGATCATGGAGCAGAGGGTTCAGACGAAGACATGGAGATGTGGTCTTGACTGGATTGGCAACAACATTGGCTGGGAGTTCTGGTGGATTGGCGGTGAACTTGGGGAACAATAGTTTGTTGTAGGGCAGGTTGCTGATCATGGACTTCCTTTGACTTTCCGTAGATTGTTGGAACAACTCAAGGATTGCTTTGGCATGGACGAGATTGGTATGATTGAGATTGCTTCATGTGATGGTTTTCAGATTAGTAAACTAGCTTCTTCATTGGATCGTGATGTTGCATATCCGAGATTAGAGGGATTTGCACGAGTGGTATTTGATCCAGGAGGATGAGTGCTTGCAGGACTGGGCTAGTGGAGATCGTGTAGGCTCAGAGGGAGTCTAGCTTCAGAGGGAGCAACCCTATGGAGGTTTGGCATCTTCAAGTTTAGATGGATGAGGCAGAGGCACTACCGAGATTGTAGGGTTCATTCTACAGAGTATGTTGCAGTGATGGATGCTAGATGGGCTAGTGTCAACGAAGATGATGATGATGGAGACTTCCTAGTGTTTGAAGTACCTCCCTCGCTAGGAGGGAGTGTTGAAATTTGTAGCTAGGGAGGTACTCCAAACCGTAGGCTTGAGGCCTGTGGAGGAGTTGGCACACAAGTGTGGCTTGTAGGCGTAAAACCCAAGCTTGCGGGCTTTGCACCCGAGCATATGGGTGTGAATCCATGAGGAGATTTCTACATGTGATGATTTGAGTTGATAGAGGACTTCGAGGACCAAGAGTAATCGAATGCAATGAAAATCACTCAAATCCGAGTTGTAGAAATGAAGTTATGAATTTTTGAAGTTATGGTGGGTTAATTTGTCTAGTTGGGCAGGTCAGCTTGAGGTTGAAGTAGTGCCCAAAGACAAATTCGTTGGAGCCACTTGATGTATACAAATAGAGGTCAAGTGTGAGGCAAAAATCATCATCCTAAGTGCATTCTGTGAAAATTTCTGAATACACTAATGCAGAAATCCTACTGTAGTATCATGGTTTACTTCTCCTACTTGTGATTAAATTATACAAGTTATTTTTAGAAAATATTCAGAAAATACTGAAGTAAACACAACTAACGGCCTACACACATACAAATCATTTACTGAATATTACGCTCATTCAACAAAGTGACAGATTTTTTGGACAAATGTCTCCGGAAAAACCCAATGCGGGAAAACCGGTGCAACAGATATGAGGGTTTATTATTATTAAGTAGAATTTGAGTACAACAAATCTGGGCACCCAACTGGTCAACTCGACAGAGAAAATAATAGATCTGCAGCAATACCTGCTGTTTTGAGACCCAAAACTGATTGATCCACACCCTCAAACGGGATTTACAAGGCTCAGCAAATTTCTAGCCCTAGAAACCCCTGCGCTACCCCTGAAGCCCCAGTGTCAGCCCTGCTAGGCTCTGCGTGCCCCTGCGCTGTTCAGAAGGGGATTGCATAACCCCAGACTGGGTGACGCAGTCCTTACGCTGCCTCTGAAGGCCTCTACGTAACCTTGGTGGCCTCCTGAAGCTGCAGTGTTGCCCCTCCTGGGCCTGCGTAGCGGCTGAAGTTCTTTGCGCTGCGCAGCTGCTGCTACTGCCCTTGCTCCTTTGCGCTATTCCTGATTTCTACTCCTCTACCTCTTGCTGACTCTTGGCTTTGGGATCAGATCATCCTCTCAACCAATACTACCCCTCGCTGCAGAAAACTCTTTCGGAAATTTTTAGCAAACCCTAGAATTCTAGCTCAGTTTCTCAGCTCTGTCTCTGTGTGTGTGTGTCTCCAATTGACTCTCAAGCCTTTCTCTTATACTTTTTCATTGAACACATCAACGACTGTGATTAAATCTCTTATCAATGACTCAGATTAAAAGACTGCTTGATCCGCGTCACTTAGAACACTTCATCACATGTGTTTAATTAATTCACTTTAATTTTTCTAATTTCCTAAGTTTAGACTTAGGGTTCTCATTAAAAAAATTAATTATTTGAATAACTTCAACACTAGATGAAATTTCTCCAAACGCTTTCAGGGTTTTGGAGGTGATGTGTTTCTTATCCCCTCCACAAAGTTTCAGGGCTAGAGCATACCCGATGCTACCCCAATACACAAAATCTCAACACTCCCTCTTAGTACGGTGTGTGCTCTAGCAATACATCCACACCATGTATCACAAGATCTTGTCATTGGTCTTTGCACTATTGATGCTTGGCCTGCTGCCCTCCATCCACTGCGCTGCTGCTCTCTGTACTGCTGCCCATGTCACTACCACTGACACTGCCACATCTATACTGCAACTCCCTCTCAACTTGTTGCATCATGCTACCCATAGTATTGTCACTGGTAACTGCGGCACTGCAACTCAGTTGCCGAGAAGTAAGCAACTGAAAGACTCTTGCCCAATCGTTGATAGACAAGTCAGGATGCATCTCATTACTGAAACTTCCTTGGCTGCTGCTTTACGCTGTCCTCCTGAAGCCACTGTGTTGACCACACTTTGTCAACGACTCCATAGCAGTACACCCCCATTTTTTCCAATGGGATTCATTATGTTCGACGTGTTCGCGCCATTCAGATTCCATCGATAGTCGACAATTTTATGAACGATGTAAACCCATTTTGCATGTTTATGATGTAAATAATCTAAGTAAGACCATCATGTATGTAACAACCTAGGTAAGCCTAGTATTTTGGTGACGATTTCTATCTTAGGAGGTTTTTTGTCTCACTGATTTGCTTGTGTTTTTCGACACAAGTGATCGACAAAGTTTTCCCCTCCAACCTCACCCCAAAGTTAGAGTGGATTTTGTCATCAAGATGCTAAGTGAGTCTTAGTGTTTTCTATCGAGTCTTTGTAAAAGTAGTTTGGGAATAATCCTAGCTAATTAGCTAGATTATTTTATTATAAGCTACTTGGTCTACTAGATCATGTTTTGAGTCGCAGAATTGAGTAGCTTTTTGAGGGTTTATACGAATGGGTATTCCTCCTTCATGTGTCTAAATGTATTCATCTTATGTAAAGAGGGTTGGAAAAAATAATTAAATCCCCTCTCAGTCAATTAATTAAATTTTCTGGCCAAATTAATTAAAAATCCTAAGCCAGAAATTTGATTAATTTTAGGTCCTAGGTGAGTTAAAATTCTTCAAAGGCAAAATTCGTGGGCCTTTAAAAAATAAATTTTTAAAGGTCCCAGGCCAAGGGAATATTGAGAATTTCAAGAAATTTTGGACCCTTGGGCCTTGGTGGTTAGGTCAAAGTCAAAATTTTGAGGTAATTAACTCAAAAATATTATTTTTGAGTTAATTAAAATGGAATTAAATGATAAATTCAACTTTCCTCAAAATTATAATTTCGATGGTCCAGATTAAAAGATGATTAAATATTTTTGACGGTCGAGATTATTTTGACATGGATCAACTGAACTAGCCGTTGGAGATTTTATCTTATAAATTAGAGGTCTTTGTCAGTCTTTCAATCATCTGATCTTTGGATCGTGCACTTGTTCTTAGAAGCTCTTGTAAATTTTTGATCAATAAAGCATAAAGACTTTGGGGTTACAAACTTTGGTGTTCATTTTCCAGATCTATGTGGTGATATTGTCTCTAAACTCTGCTACTTCTATTGGTTTTTGATGGTTGATGACATCTATGGATTAATCTGCATATAGATATCTTGTGCAGTTTTCTGGGTTTCTAAAATAGCATTTTGATTTAACGGAAAGATTAGTTATTTATTTTTTTGAAAGGTCTCATGTTTATTTTTTAATTTCTATCAATCTTAAATTTGGATCTAAGTGTGCAGAGATCGTTTTTTAAAGTTTGAGCATTTGGGGAAGTCTTCAGTTAGACCAGCCGACTCTCAGATTTCATAAATCTGAAAAAGCACATTGTTTCCTAATTTCTAAGGTTATGTTACGGAATATTTTTTGTAGGGTCTTTCTAGAGCTTGTCCCTAAATTAAAAAAAATTATCTTATTTTTTTTGAATTTAAAGTTAGATCTGGCTAGTAAGAGCCTTAGATCTTCAGATCTGAGAATAAAGTCAGACTTATACTCCTCAGATCTGATAGATCTGCAACTCTCGTGCATAGATCTGTAAATATATTGTATAGATCTGTAATTTACATGTGTAGATCTGAAGTTTTGTAACATAATTTTGAATTCTAACATTTGGGTTTTTAGGATTTTTTGCTATTTTTGTACATATTGGGTATTGGGTTTCTTTTTTTGGCTTGTGTAGGATTAGATTTGAAAAATTAGCCAAGGAAACTTTCAGATCTGAAAAATCAGCCAAGGAAATTTTTAGATCTGAGCTAGATTTAGACTCTGGAGGGCAAGATCCGGGCTCAATATTTGTCTGTAGGAATAGATTTGAAAAAATCAGCCAAGGAAAACTTTAGATCTGAGCCAGATCTAGACCCTTGAGGACATATATACTTTTGAGGCTATTTTTACAGGATTTTGGTCTTCAAATTTCTAATTTTCAAGCGACAACATTATCCCAAAATTTCAAGAATTTTCAACGGTGGGATCTTCAAAGCCTTGGGCTAAGGGTTTGATCTCTAAACCCTTATTTTCTGCAGATTTTATTACAGTAAGCAACTCACAAATAATTAGGCCCTAAAAACACATTTTATATGGTCAAAATTGTTTAGAATTGTAAAATCTTCATTTTCAGAATTTTTGACCATTTGGGCATCTTTAAATTTGCCTAGATCTGATTTTGAAGCTTGCTGGAAATTCTGCATAACTGTGTAAAATCAGATCTGAACATTTTTGATGCATATCCTAAATAAGGTCTAAAAAATTTGAATTTTCAGTTTTTTGGCAAAACTTACTATTTTTAGACATTGTGGGGATCATTTTCAGTATTTTCAGTTTGCAGATTTGTTATCATTTTACTGCTGTTATATACTTATTAGTTTTGAAAATTACTGAAACAAACTCTCTTAAAGCCTTAAAATTGAAATTTTCAAGTTTTAATATATTTTTGCTATTTCTGGAAGTATTTGGCAGCTATTTTGAGCAGTTTTATCTTGCTGGTCTGTCACTGTTTCACTGCTGAAATAAAAATATCAGATCCGAAATTTTACTTAATCAAGCCTTAAAAATTGATTTTTCTTCAAGTTCATCAATTTTTACTATTTTTAGTCATTTTGGGCATTGGTGCTGGCATCGTTTGTTTGCTGATCTATGGTTTAAATTACTGCTGCAATTTATATTTCAGATCTGAAATTTTGCTGAAGAATATATTCTAAGTTTGACTATAGGTTTCTAAATTGGAATTATTTGGAATATCATAAATTCGGAAATATTGGAAAAATCTGGCATTTAAATTTGATGGTACTTGCATGATAACATTTTTGTTTCAAATTTAAATGGTTGGTGATTAGCTGTGGTTGGTGATCATTGAGCTATCTTTAATTGTGATTTTAAATTACTTGAAATCGGTAGTTAATTGTTTAAATCAACTTTGAGAATATTTCAAGTGATGATAAATTGCATGTCTTTATCGAACATTTTTAATGCATAATTGTGAGGGTGTTTTATCGGATATCATTGTGGTGAATTTATTTTTCATAGCAACAGTTATATATCAATTACTTATCTTTAATTTCATAACGAGATATTGTGACTCCACAAAGCACTGGTTTTAAAGTCTCAAATATAATTGGATCTATAAAATCTCGTTAATTTTAACAAGTATTTGGTCTTTTAGTCGTGTCTCTTGAATTGGTTGATTTTCAACCAGTTCTTTTCCTTCATTTTTTGTTAGGGTCTACCTCCCTTAGCTTGCAAGGAGACAATTTAGATAGAGAGATTGGAGATCAGGGTGATAGCCCCCATTCTGAGCCGTTGTCACAGTGCCTAGACATTCTGTGCGAAAACATTTTTTGGCGCCGTTGCCGGGGATAGAGTTTTTCTATCCTTGGTCTTAGCGACATTTTCCCATCTTCTAATCTTTTTTTGCCATTCATTAGCCTGTCACAAAGGATCACATTTTCTGGTGTCATTTCATCTCTTCATCTTTTCATCATCTTATCTTTCGTCGTATCACTAATCATTTCATCATTTACACCTTTAGCACCTGGACATTTCGGTTGGCTTCTTGTTTGGGTGGCGACTCCACTTATTTATCTATTTACTCCCAGACAAGAATCCCCCCCTGATATCCATCTACTACTCTCGATTATTTCTTCTGTTTTAGAATTATTTTCATGTTCAAGTGGCGACTCCAATTCTTTCATTTCTTACAAGAGTTCCTGCTAAGAAGCTCGCTTTTTGAGGACCTTTTGACTATTCTTGAACACGGATCTCTTTCTCTAACATCCAATTAACCTTTAAGCAGGTCATCATGGATTACACCTTTCATGACATGCCAGAAGAGGCCATTCCTAAATTGCCTTTTTTCTCAGGTGGTAATACAGCCATTGCTCTAGAGCATCTATCGACAGTGACTTTTATAATAAATAAATATTGTCATCCTTCACAATATAATCATGGAGATGTCAAGATACGAATCTTTGGCTATTCCTTAAAAGGTGATTCTATTGATTGGTTTCGAAATTGTCTTCAGGAGTATTTTTATTGTTTACAACACATAATCAATGCTTTTAAAGATAAATATATAAAACAAGCTAACTTGCCTTGTGCCCCCAGTACTATGCAAAGAAATGAAAGTGATCTCGTAGAGAACTCAGCTATCAATAGAAAAGTCCAGGACAATTCTCAGGATGAATCCACTTGTACCACGACAGCACAAATCCATGATAGTGGTGAAGTAGAAACAAGTTGTCAAATCAGCGCTGACAACAATAAGCATCTTGTTAATGAATTGATTCAGATGGTTAAGGATATACAACTAAATCAAGCTCAGATAATTAAGAATATGGAACTTAATCAAGAAAAAATAATAGCGGTCACGCCAGGGAAATTGGTTCTATGCAGAGTAGGTTATTGGCCTTAGAAGAAAAACATGTCAAGGAAATGACGATCGTGGAAGCAAATCATGAAGAGGAGATGAACTATATGCAAAATTTCTTCATGGCCATGAAAGCGGATAATGATAAAATGATTCAAAACATGGAAGCTAACCAGATCAATCTTCAAAATAGGAGAAATGCCATTGAAGCAAGTCGTGCACAGGAAATAAATGTCATAAAAGACATGGAAATTGGTCAGATGTCTATTCAACACAAATTGTTGACTATTGAAGAGAGTCATGCGAAGGAAATCAATACTATAAATATTAAGCATTCTAATCAAATGACTGGTATTCAAAATAAGTTGGAAAAAATGGAAGGATCACACATGCAAAATTTCCAACCCAAGTCAGATTTGTCAATAGATCATAGGCCTCCCAGTTTGCTAAAGCAATTTCCATCTCATCACACGGAGGTCACTTTTCCCATTAAGGAAAAATTAACTATGGTTACAAAGGAAGTATAGAAAGACCAAGCTTATGTGTCACCATTGAATAAGAATAAGATTGGTCACATTCCAGGTTCATCAAATGTTTTGTACAAGCATTTTCAAGAAAAGGACAAGAAATCTACAGTGATCTCATTACTAACATCACGACCCACTAAGAAGAAGAGAAAAAAACAAAAAAGAAGTAAGCGGTTTGATTCGTCTGATGGCCGAGAGTAGCTTGATGTTCGGATAAGACAGAGTCCTACAATATGCAAGATTGGATATGGCACATCTGAAAAGCAGCCTATAGACTTACCTGAAAGCAAGCAAATGCTCAGCATGCACTATATTGAGCACATCTGATGCCACAGGGCATCCTTTGTATTGTATCTCTAACCCTACACCTTGTTATTTCAGCATTTCATTTTGCAGTTAGAGTAGATTTACTTTTCATGTTAAGTAGAATTATAAATGAAAGAAGAGCTTTTATTTTTCACGTGCTTAATGTTATATGATGATATTTGGATGGACGCGACTTATGTAATTTTGTGTATTGCTTGGATACAGATTCTGGATTTTCACATTCCTCCGATGAAGCAATGTGTCCCTAAGTAGAGCCAGATGTTGACCACACTTTGTCAATGACCCCATCGCAGTACACCCCCATTTTTTCCAATGGGATTCATCATGTTCGACGTGTTCGCGCCATTCAGATTCCATCGATAGCCGACAATTTTATGAACGATGTAAACCCATTCTGGATGTTTATGATGTAAATGATCTAAGTAAGACCATCATATATGTAACAACTTAGGTAAGCCTAGTATTTTGGTGACGATTTCTATCTTAGGAGGTTTTTTGTCTCACTGATTTGCTTGTGTTTTTCGACACAAGTGATCGGCAGAGTTTTCCCCTCCAGCCTCACCCCAAAGAGAGGGTGGATTTTGTTATCAAGATGCTAAGTGAGTTCTAGTGTTTTCTATCGAGTCTTTGTAAAAGTAGTTTGAGAATAATCCTAGCTAATTGGCTAGATTATTTTATTGCAAACTATTTGGTCTACTAGATCATGTTTTGAGTCGCAGAATTGGGTAGCTTTTTGAGGGTCTATACGAATGGGTATTCCCCCTTTATGTGTCTAAATGTATTTATCTTATGTAAAGAGGGTTGGAAAAAATAATTAAATCCCCTATTCGTCAATTAATTAAATTTTCTGGCCAAATTAATTAAAAATCCTAAGCCAGAAATTTAATTAATTTTAGGTCTTAAGTGACTTAAAATTCTTCAAAGGCAAAATTCGTGGGCCCTTAAAAAATATTTTTTTAAAGGTCCCAAGCTAAGGGAATATTGAGAATTTCAAGAAATTTTGGACCTTTGGGCCTTGGTGGTTAAGTCAAAGTCAAAATTTTGAGGTAATTAACTCAAAAATATTATTTTTGAGTTAATTAAAATGAAATTAAATGATAAATTCGAATTTCCTCAAAATTATAATTTCGATGGTCCAGATTAAAGATGATTAAATATTTTTGACGGTTGAGATTATTTTGACATGGATCAACTGAACTATCCGTTGGAGATTTTATGTTATAAATTAGAAGTCTTTGTCAGTCTTTCAATCATCCGATCTTTGGATCGTGCACTTGTTCTTAGAAACTCTTGTAATTTTTTGATCAATAAAGCATAAAGACTTTGAGGTTACAAACTTTGGTGTTCCTTTTCCAGATCTATGTGGTGATATTGTCTCTAAACTCTGCTACTTCTATTGGTTTTTGATGGTTGCTATGGATTAATCTGCATATAGGTATCTTGTGCAGTTTTCTGGGTTTCTAAAATAACATTTTGATTTAACGGAAAGATTAGTTATCTATTTTTCTGAAAGGTCTCATGTTTATTTTTTAATCTCTATCAATCTTAAATTCGGATCTAAGTGTGCAGAGATCGTTTTTTAAGGTTCGAGCGTTTGGGGAAGTCTTCAGTTAGACCAGCCGACTCTCAGATTTCATAAATAATTTCTAAGGTTATCTTACGGAATATTTTTTGCAGAGTCTTTCTAGAGCTTGTGCCTAAATAAAAAAAATTATCTTAATTTTTTTGAATTTAAAGTTAGATCTAGCTAATAAGAGCCTTAGATCTTCAGATCTGGGAATAAAGTCAGACTTATACTCCTCAGATCTGATAGATTTGCAACTCTTGTGCATAGATCTGTAAATATATTGTATAAATCTGTAATTTACATGTGTAGATTTGAAGTTTTGTAACATAATTTTGAATTCTAACATTTGGGTTTTTAGGATTTTTGCTATTTTTGTACATATTGGGTATTGGGTTTTTTTTTTTTTTTTAAATTTTTTTTTTTATTCGCTTGTGCAGGATTAGATCTGAAAAATCAGCCAAGAAAAATTTCAGATCTGAGCCAGATCTAGACCCTGGAGGGCAAGATCTGGGCTCAATATTTGTTTGCAGGAATAGATCTGAAAAAATCAGCCAAGGAAAACTTCAGATCTGAGCCAGATCTAGACCCTTGAGGACGTATAGGCTTTTGAGACTATTTTTACAGGATTTTGGTCTCCAAATTTCTAATTTTCAAGCGACAATGTTATCCCAAAATTTCAAGAATTTTCAACGGTGGGATCTTCAAACCCTTAGGCTAAGGGTTTGATCTCTAAACCCTTATTTTCTGTAGATTTTATTACAGTAAGCAACTCACAAATAATTAGGCCCTAAAAAACACATTTTATATGGTCAAAATTGTTTAGTATTGCAAAATCTTCATTTTCAGAATTTTTGACCATTTGGGCATCTTTAAATTTGCCTAGATCTGATTTTGAAGTTTGCTAGAAATTCTGCATAACTGTGTAAAATCAGATCTGAACATTTTTTATGTATATCCTAAATAAGGTCTAAAAAATTTGAATTTTCAGTTTTTTGACAAAACTTACTATTTTTAGACATTGTGGGAATCATTTTCAGTATTTTCAATTTGCTGATTTGTTATCATTTTACTGCTGTTATAAACTTATTAGTTCTAAAAATTACTGAATCAAACTCTCTTAAAATCTTAAAATTGAAATTTTCAAGTTTTAATATATTTTTGCTATTTCTGGAAGTATTTGGCAGCTATTTTGGGCAGTTTTATCTTGCTGATCTGTCACTGTTTCACTGCTGAAATAAAAATATCAGATATGAAATTTCACTTAATTTAGCTCTAAAAATTGATTTTTCTTCAAGTTCATCAATTTTTACTATTTTTAGTCATTTTGGGCATTGGTGCCGATATCGTTTGTTTGCTGATCTATGATTTAAATTACTGCTGCAATTTATATTTCAGATCTGAAATCTTGCTGAAGAATATATTCTAAGTTTGATTATAAGTTTCTGAATTGGAATTATTTGGAATATCATAAATTCGGAAATATTGGAAAAATCTGGCATTTAAATTTGATGGTACTCTCATGATAACATTTTTGTTTCAAATTTAAATGGTTGGTGATTAGTTGTGGTTGGTGATCATTGAGCTATCTTTAATTGTGATTTTAAATTACTTGAAATCGGTAGTTAATTGTTTAAATAAACTTTGGGAATATTTCTAGTGATGATAAATTGCATGTTTTTATCGAACATTTTTAATGCATAATTGTGAGTGTGTTTTATTAGATATCATTGTGGTGAATTTTTTTTTCATAGCAACAGTTATATATCAATTACTTAGCTTTAATTTCATAACGGGATATTTTGACTCCACAAGGCACTGGTTTTAAAGTCTCAAATATAATTGGATCTATAAAATCTCGTTAATCTTAACAAGTACTTGGTCTTTTAGTTGTGTCTCCTGAATTGGTTGATTTTCAACCAGTTCTTTTCCTTCATTTTTTGTTAGGGTCTACCTCCCTTAGTTTGCAAGGAGACAACTTAGATAGAGAGATTGGGGATCAGGGTGAGAGCCCCCGATCTGAGCCGTTGTAGCGGCGCCTAGACATTCTGTGCGACAACATTTTTTGGCGCCGTTGCCGGGGATAGAGTTTTTCTGTCCTTGGTCTTAGCGACATTTTCCAATCTTCTAATCTTTTTTTGCCATTCATTAGCCTGTCACAAGGGATCACATTTTCTGGCATCATTTTATCTTTCGTCATATCACTAATCATTTCATCATTTACACCTTTAGCACTTGGACATTTCAGTTGGTTTCTTGTTTGGGTGGCGACTCCACTTATTCATCTATTTACTCCCAGACAAGAATCCCCCCTTGATATCCATCTGCTACTCGATTATTTCATCTGTTTTAGAATTAGTTTCATGTTCAAGTGGCGACTCCAATTCTTTCATTTCACGAGTTCAAAAACTTTTGCAGAGGAGCTAGCATCAAGAGGGAGACCATAATGTTTGTGGGCTACAACGAAACTTCGAAGGCCTATAGATTATATGTGCCTGGTCAAAGGGAAGTGGAGATATGCCCACGATGTCACCTTTGACAAATATACGCCTCTGAGGAAAGTAGTCAATCTTCCGAGATCTGAGGAAGATCATGAAGCAAGGCCTGGAAATCAAGAAGAACCGAAGGATGAAACAATGCCTGATGTTGAAGGACCGATGGACCCAATTGATCCACCTACTTCACTGGGAAAGAGACCATCATGGCTCAGGGACACTCTCGAGGACGCTGAGGGACATGCAGCCCAAAGGGAGATATTCTGTTAAAGCCAGAAGCCGAGTAGATACCAAGGGTATCTAGCAGCGATGAGCACTATTGTACAATCCGAACCTAGATCCTTTGAGGAAGCCATAAAGCATCAAGTCTGGAATGATGCTATGCACGAAGAGTGTGAGTCCATTATGAAGAATGATATCTGGGATGTGGTTCCAAGACCGAAGGACAAAGCAGTTGTCACTTCGAAATGGCTCTACAAGATCAAGCATGGATCTGATGGAAGTGCTGAAAAATTCAAGGCAAGATTCGTTGCCCGTGGCTTCTCTCAAAAGGAAGGCATAGATTATGATGACATATTTTCACCTGTGGCCCGAGACACCACCATTTGATCTATTATAGCCCTTGTTGCTATGCAAGGATGGAGTCTTCATCAGATGGATGTGAAGACCGCATTTTTGCATGGTGCGATAAAGGAAGAGGTATATGTGGAGCAACCTCTGGGGTTCGAAGTCCAAGATCGAGACACCCATGTCTGCAGGTTGAAGTAAGCCCTCTATGGGCTAAAGCAAGCACTCAGAACTTGGTACGAGAGGATAGATAGCTACTTGATGAAGTTGGGCTTCACTCGAAGTAATGCTGATTAGAACCTTTACTTCTAGGTTGTGAAAGGGAACCCTCTCATTCTGGTGTTGTATGTGGATGACCTCTTCCTGACAGGTGCTGACCCTCTCATTCATCAGTGCAAGAGGGAGATCGCTGCTGAGTTCGAGATGAAGGACCTAGGACTGATGCACTATTTCCTAGGCCTGGAGGTCTGGCAGAGACCTGACAAGATTTTCCTTTCTCAAGGAAAATACATTGTGAAGCTTCTGGAAAGATTTAGTATGGTGGACTGTAAGTCTGGGTCGATACCAATGGAGCTCAACTTTAAGAAGTTGAGTGGCAGCGCTGCTGGGCCCGTGCTAGCAAATCCTACTGAGTATCTTCAACTCGTAGGGGCCTTGATGTTCTTAGTGAACACATGTCCGGACGTATGTTGTGCAGTGAACACTTTGAGTCAACACATGGTTGATCATAACATTCATTGGGTTGGTGCCAAGAAACTCTTGAGATATCTCTGGGGCATGTTAGACCATGGGCTGAGATACACTGCTGGGAGCATGACACTCCTTGTATATACTGATGCCGATTGGGCTGGCAGTGTGCTGGATCACAAGAGCACATCTGGATGTTGCTTCACATGTAGATCTGCTTCGAGCAAGAAACGAAAGTCGGTAGCCTTGAGCACCACTGAGGCCGAATACATTGCAGCATGTATGGCCTGTTGTGAAGTCACTTGGTTGCGAAAGCTCTTCAGTGAGCTGTTTGAGCATGTGCTAGATGCCACCGTTATCCTTTGTGATAACCTGAGGGGGATTCGTTTGTCATAGAATCTCGTGTTCCACGAACGATCCAATCATGTTGATGGCTGGTACCACTTTATCCGGGATATCGTACAGCGAAGCGTCGTAAGGCTCGATCATATAGGAACTGATGAGCAGGTCGTAGATATTCTCACAATGCCCTTGGGGAAGGTCATGTTCCTAACCTTCCGTGAGAATCTTGGAATCGTGAAGTGACCCTATTCTGAGGGTCCTGTTGGACGATGAGCTCTGGGAGCTCTGGGAGGGCCTTGGGGATAGTTCCTCGGAGTTATAAGCACGTACGGGCCTAGGCTTACCAAACCTTGTGGTGCTTCTGCCCCACCTTTATGATATTTGAGTAGGTTCACCTCTCATGATCTGTGCCCTGTATGCATCCTACCCACTCAGTTCCAGACTCATGGGAAGTACCTCTCATTTGGCCAATAAGGTAGGAAAAGCTAGAGACTAGTAGCAAATATTGATGGACGCGTCAGAGATTGCTGTACTCTCTATCTAGGATGGCACGTGTCCAACCACTTGACCTGGGATTAAGTCTAGTGAAGTTTCGGACCTCCTACTGATTTCGGGTCAGATGAACCAACTTCGGGTTGGTATGTGACTCTTTGAGTCCATGTGAGGTTTCGGACCTCCAACTGACTTCGGGTCAGTGAGACTAACTTCGGGTTAGTATATATGACTCTTGAGTCCAAGTGAGGTTTCGGACCTCCTACTGACTTCGGGTCAGATAAACCAACTTTGGGTTGGTATGAGACTCTTTGTGAGTCCTATAGAAGTTTCAAACCTCTGGGCTGAATCTGTCAGCCAGGAATGATGTCTTTGTGACTGACCCATTACTGTTATGAAATAAAGAGGCCAACAAAGCAAGTTACGGCGAGATGACGCACTATGTTTGATTGCACAGGTGGATGGAGTTCTCCCTAGTTGAGAGGGAGTGTTAAAATTGGACAACTAGGTCCAAACTCCATGTTGTGTTGCTCAGATGAAGATACCAATATTTTTATTGGGTTCCTCTTTCGGAGAGTTGTAAGATCGATCTAAAATTGATCTTAATCCGATGAGAAAAACATTTATTTTGAATTTATTTTTAATAATTTCAAATATGTGCAGGTCGGCCTTAAGGTTTTACACCCCCAGCAAATGTGTCACACACCTCAGTGATTGATATAAATAGAGTCAACGTTGGAGGACATTTCACTCATCTCATTCTCACACATCATCTCTCTTTTGATTGGTTCGAGCTCCTTGGAGGCAGTTTCAGTTCACACGTGGGAAAGAAGGACAAAGAGGAAGTTGCTGCAGATAGGGTTTCCACGCAAGTTTGACCAGTGTTGACTTTGGTCAACGTAGGGTCCAAAGGAGTTGATTTTTGGTGGAGACTTCGATTTTGGAAGGCCATACATTTTGGCACAAGAACCGAGGTCAAAGGTTGACTGTAGACTGTGTTGCGTTGACTTTTACTTGTTGCTGCTGGTGTTGTTGCCGTTACTGTCGTTGCTGCTGGTGTTGCTGCCGTTGGGGCAGCGTTGACTTTGAGTTGACTGTGTCGCTGTTTTGAGGGCTGTTGTGACACATGCTGGGTTGGCTGACCAAGGAGGCTTTGCTGGTTGAAGCATCCTGTTGACTGCCGTAACGCACCACCACATTTTTCTGTTTCTGGTTTGTCTTCTATAGATCCACTGGTATGTTCTATCAGCATTTAACTTGATTGTTTATGTGATTGTTGTGGTGAAAAGTAAAGTTGCATCAAGCATAGAACATTTACATAAATTTACACAAGTGCTGGCGAAGTGTCCAAGTTCGCCACAGTTAAAGCACCAGACCTTGGATAGGTCCCTCTTCTTCTTCCCTTGCTGCCTTCGTTCCTTTGATGCAAGCGCTGCATCATCTTCCTCTTCTTTCTTCACCTTGACAGTTCTACTGCTGCTGTTTTGCCTCTTGGTGATTCTTCTGATCTCTTCTTGGCGGAGGATTGCCCACATATCCGCCAAGGATGGTAACGCTGCCCTGCCCAATATGCTTTGGACAAACGTTTCCCACTCCTCGGTGATTACATTCAAGGCAGTCCTTACCAAGAGCCCTTTGTCCAAAGGTGCACCCATGGCAATCAGTTGATCCCGGATAGTCTGAAGTCGGAAAAGGAAGGGATCTACCTCCTCACCCTTCTGCATTTGGAATAGCCTCATCTGATTCTCTAGACGCATCTTTTGTTGAACGAAGCTTCCTTGATACATTGCCTCCAAAGCGGCCCACATCTCATTTGTCGTCTTCTTTCCAGTAAGGTGTGGCACGACATGATCCTTTACTCTGTCCATGATCAAACGCTTAGCCTGCGCTTGATTTTCATTGAATTTCTTCAGAGGATTAGGATTTGCAGGCTCAGCTAGGACATTCACTGCACGGTTCTTGATGCCGTACTCATCCAGGACTGATAGAATCCTGGCCCTCCAGGTGACGAAGTTGGACACACCCTCCAACCTGTCCTGATCTCTCAGACCATGAGAAGCCATCTAGCTCAAATCTGATGGGAAAAATATTCTTCTCCCTCTTTCTGTGGCAACACAGAAACATTGGATTTGGGTTTCTTGGTGACTAGAAACCCTCTAGTAATCGCTCCTTTTGAAAACTAATTTCTCTCCCGGAAATCTTCAGCCAAAACAATCAAACAGTTCTCTCCAATCCTCCTGATAGAATCTCAGATCCATTTGGCTCAGATCTGCTGAGTGACTGTCTTCCTCCCGCTTTTTGTTGACTTAACTAGGCACAATTCTGCACTAGCAAAATCTCCACCACACTAGCAGTGCTGAAGAACTGAAGCACTGCTTTCGGATCTCGACAAATAGACAAGAAGATTGGACTGCGTCCCTCTAGCCCAGCGTAGCCTTTGCGCTGCTCAGAAGTGGACTACGTAACCCCAGACTGGGTGACGTAGTCCTTACGCTAGCCTGGATAGCCTCTGCGTAAGCTTGACGACCTTCTGAAGCTGCAGCGCTGCCCCTCTCTGGGTCTGCGTCGTCCTGCTGCTGTCACGTCTCCCATACCCAGCTTTTTATCCGCATAACATTAACTCAGATATACTCTACTTTTATGCACCTGATACCATTCAATTTTTTTTTTTTTTTTTCTGTTTAATGAATTACAATTTCATAATTTTATCAGGTATTTAATTTCTCTTTGGAAATTACAGGCAGTCATGTTATTATAAGAACTCTCATGAGAAATTTTGGCTTGGCCTCAATTCCTATTAGTCAACCTAGTTGACTTATATTTATATGTATATATAACCATATACTCATTTGTATTTCTCAAGTCGGTTCCTCAAAGTTTTGTCCAACTCTGTCCAACTCTAATAGATCAATAAGCCCTTCCTCTAACTTTCCAGTTAGCAAGCTTTATAGACTTTCCAGCATCTATAATTATAGAGTTTCAACATCTATGTATAGATGTATACCTATACATATACATCTATCTATATTCATTTAACCTTCTTTGCTTCAACTACTTTCACAACAGTTTATATTGAAGGTGGATAGATGCTCTTTTCCCAGTATTTTAAATATGCTTTCATTCTTCCCTTACACATACTTTTATCACACATAGGTAGATTTTCAATTGTTATAATTATTCAGCATATTTGAAATTCTGGTGCATATTAAACTTTTCCCTTGGAAATATAGGATATAGATCCTTTTTCTCCAATCAAATGTAAGTAATGAAATTGAATTTAATATTTTATACTCCCTAATTTCAGATCCTCGTACTTGGGATTTAATTTCGGGTTTCATATATTTAACTTCCATGTAATATAACAATTTAAATTCTTAATTCTACAATTCTTGCCATTGTAGTACAACTGCTATACTGAAATCAATACTTCCATCACAGATTTAGTTGTTTCCTACTTGCTGTTCTTGGTTACAGTTTTATTTAAATTTTCTCTTTATATGACACGGCAATTAAGTTTTCATTTAAAAGACAACAAACTACAACTTGAATTTTTCTATTAGATTAGACATTCAGATGATCCATCATCTCTAAACTTTATTACTGCAGGGTATCTATCCCCAGAACCAAACCATTGGTTTATATTTAATTTTCTCCCTGCTATTAACATACTGAGTTTTCAGCTATTAGATCTAGTTTGTAACTGCATGAGGTACTGAACAGACAGTCAATCTAAAATTTGGATAAGAAGTTCTAACATAAAAATGCATATAACCTTGATATACTTAATACAGACATAAAATAATCTTCAAAATTATGCATGCATACCAATACTATGACCAATCCTCCCAACCTTAGAGTTCGTCTATCTCCAGAACTCACCCCCGAGCTGAGATCCTCCACGAACAGCAGCTTATTTAAGCTATGCTCTCCCCAAAGCATGTTTCCAATTCTGCGTCCAGAATTTCAGGATGCTTTTATTTCTGTTTGCCTAGGCTTCCCTTATTTAGGGACTTTAAAGCTGCTTTCTGCTTTTCCAGCGTTTCCAGTTTTTTACCTCTTCCCAACTACTTTCCTCATCATTGGGGAATTTAGATTTTTCCTCAAAAATCTAAATTAGAAATAATTTCTTTCAAGGATTTTTGAAAGATTTTGGGGAAAGTCCTTACCTTTTTCATAACCTCCTGGATTAGGTATGTGATCTCAATAATCTCATTTGGTCATAGTGCATACAAAATAAATTATTTATTTTTCATAAATAATTAACTACATCCACACAATAATTATCTATTGGGGTCCACTCCCCTTTGGATTTATGTTCAAATGTCTAATTTGAAAAGCATAGAACTTGGGGGTGTTACAGCTGCTGAGCTGCCCTCTTCGGATCTCTGTTGCTTTCGCTGCTACCCTACAAAAAAATATTCATCATCTGATTTGCTGGAGATTCAGCTTGATCTGCGATCGCTCTGATACCATGTGAAAATTTCTCAATACACTAATGCAAAAATCCTACTGTAGTATCATGGTTTACTTCTCCTACTTGTGATTAAATTATACAAGTTATTTTCAGAAAATACCAAAGTAATCACAACTAACAGCCTACACACATATAGATCATTTACTGAATATTACGCTCATTCAACAAAGTGACAGATTTTTCGGACAAATGTCCCCGGAAAAACCCAATGCGGGAAAACCGATGCAGCAGATATGAGGGTTTATTACTATTATGTAGAATCTGAGTACAACAAATCTGGGCACCCAATTGGTCAACCCGACAGAGAAAATAATAGATCTGCAGCAATACCTGCTGTTTTGAGACCCAAAACTGACTGATCCACACTCTCAAACAGGATTTACAAGACTCAGCCAATTTCTGGCCCTAGAAACCCCAACGCTACCCCTGAAGCCCCAGCGTTAGCCCTGCTAGGCTCTGCGTGCCCTTGCGCTGCTCAAAAGGGGACTGCATAACCCTAGACTGGGTGACGCAGTCCTTACACTATCTCTGAAGGCCTCTGCGTAACCCTGGTGGCCTCCTGAAGCTGCAACATAGCCCCTCTTGGGCTTGCATAGCATCTGCGTAGCGGCTGGAGCTCTTTGCGCTGCGTAGATACTGCTGCTGCGCTTGCTCCTCTGCACTGTTCCTGATTGCTGCTCCTCTACCTCTTGCTAACTCTTGGCTCCAGGATTAGATCATTCCCTCAACCAATACTACCCCTCGCTGCAGAAAACTCTTCCGGAAATTCTTAGCAAACCCTGTCCTAGAATTCCAGTTCAGTTTCTTAGCTCTGCCTCCGTGTGTGTGTGTCTCTAACTGACCCTCAAGACTTTCTCTTATACTTTTTCGTTGAACATGTTACGGTCCTATAATAATAGGATTCATAGTTTTTGAATTGACTTTGATTAGTCTTGTAATATGTACATACTTTGCTTTCTGCAAATTGTTTTCCCACATTAGATAAATAAAAAATGTAAAGACGGTAAAGTCCTAAAAGAAAAATCAAAGGGCTTGAAAGAAAAAAGATCAAAAAAGAATAGAAAAATGGACCCCAAACAAAAAGAAATAAAAATAAAACATGAAAGTGATGCAAATCCAAATGTCACTACTATTTAATTTTTACTGCAAAATAAAGATTATGTGCAGTTTGTTCAAAATGCCATAATCCATGATAAGTCAAATAACTTAATCTTGACATTTTCATGCTTTAAATTTCATGTTATTAGATAGAGAATAAAGATCTAGCCAAACAATTTAATCTTGGCATATCAGTAGTTAGGTAGAGAATAAATAAGGAGCTCAACAGCTTAATCTGAGCCCTTGGAAGAAATAAGGATAGAATTAGTTAGTTTGCTGTTTTAAAAGAAAAATGAACAAGGGTTTGCAAGCTCAAACGCACCCAAGTAAATAAAGAAAAAATGTTAGGGTAGCATATGGGTAGGCGGAAGCAGTTTTTACAATCATAGATAAGCAGAAATTGGTCAATTCAGTCACTAACTTCCTTCAAAAAGTCATTCCCTTGTAAAATACTTCATCCCCACCATTTTCATTATTTCCCCTTCATTTTTTCCTTTTCCCATCATCACTAATCTTCCTTTGCAAAAATCCCCTTTCCTAAGTATAAAACTCATGTTACTTATGGAAAGTAAAACCTTTTGACTAAATAGCCCTTTTACCCAAAAAAAAAAAAAAAAAAAAAACTATATCCTAAGTGTAAAAACATTATGAAGGGACCCACAACAATGAAATTCATTCCTATATCATGTTTTATACTAAGATTAGTATATTTTCCCTTATCACACTTCAATTACTAAACATTAACTTTATATATTAGCTCCTTATTTACCTTTAAGCCCGTATTATATTAATTCCTTTTAATCTTATTCCCACCCATATTTTAAATTTTAGCCTGTCTTATTTCCCCATGTGATATATTTTCCCGCTCCCATAGGTTAAACTATTCCTATTATATAATAAACCCCTGGAAAAGTACATCAAGGAAAGGTACAAGGAGATTAAAGCTAAAAATGAAGAAATAAAAAATGAAATATACTCTCAGTACTTAAAGCAGACTCCTAGCATACAAAACAGGCTGCTTTTAGCCTTTGATTACAAGAACAAGAAAATGCTGATGACAGTGCTCCAACCCACAATACCAACTCCAAAAACATCATTTGATTATAAAAGGTTGATTTTGAAGTACCAGTCCAGGATATTCATCCTTTGGAACAAATTGAATTCCATAAACAAGCAGGAGAGATGCTTTATTCCACAATGACTACTAAAGCAATGAGTCCACAGAAGCTTCAAAATACTTTGATAAATGTAAGAGATCAGCTCAAACTGGAGAAAGCTTCATCATATGCAAAGGATATCAGAATAAAATCATTGGAGGAATTAGTGATTGAGGTAGGTTATGACCCTCAGAACCTAAAAGTTGCAGAGGAATTGATTAAAAAGAAGGATGCTGATATCGCTGCACTTAAGAAACAGTTGAAATTGCCTCCCACTGAGCATCCTCAAGCTAAGGAGATTTTGCAGGATACTAATAAAAAGGATGAAATGATGAGTATTATTTTGCAGCTGATAGCCTAGATTAAAGAAATGGAGATTGAGATGGACGAATTGGTCCAAGAAAAAGAAGCCACCAAAGCACAAGAAGTCCCTGCCACTGTGATTCCTGTGGTTACAACAATAATGCCATCTACTCTTGCAGAAACACTAGCTCCAAATTTTCCAATAGCTACAGCAGTCCCAGTAACTTCATCAACAACATCTGCCACTGAGTCTTCAACAACAACAACATAACAATAAGATGAGGCTAGTAAATTGCTAAAGGCAATGCAGGACACGTCCATCCAAACCAATGAAATAAACAGGTTAAAGGAACAGATTAAAATTGTGAAGATTCCAAAAAGCTTGCAGAGATTAATGCCAAGAATGAAGAGCAAAAGGCCAATGGGTTGAATGAACAGCTCAAGAAATTAGAAAAAGAATTAACCTTGAAAGAACCTATGGCACATGTTAAAAACCAATTATGGTTCAATATCATTGAAGCAGTCAATGATACTTGGCCATCAATATAGGTAATTTATGAGCAGAAAGATTTACTGAAAGCAGCAAAAGAAGCAATACAAAAGACAAAAAAGGAGCTAGGTAAAAAACCTGAAGAAGCCTTGGAAATTATTAAAATTTTCAATTCCAAAAATAAACAAGAATTGGATGAAATTGGAATTACAGACTGAACAGAGACCATACTTGAGGTAAGAAAGGTAATATCCAAGAAGAACTTGATGAACCAATTAGAGGAAAACTGCCAAAACATGGAAATGGAAATCACAAGATTCATGATAAAATTTGATATTTTAAGGCAAAAGGGCCTTCCAAATCCTCTGGTAATGTAATATTCCCTTTTTTTGTGTCACCTACGACAAGGTTAGGTTGGACTTCCAGGGTTAGGAGCAGACAAGTCACAGGTATAGATTGGTGCTATCAGCGGGCTCAGGGCCTTTTTGGAGGAGTTTTGAGGAGTTTTCATGGTGTCCGGTGGCATTCGCTTGATATATTCCACCATCTGAGCAGTTTGGCTTTCCTTCCAGTGCATTTCGACAACTTTCGGAAATTTGAGTTGTTTGTGGGCTTAACTTAGCTGATTACACTCAAGGTGGCATTCCAGGAGGAATACATGATGGAACACCTTAGTGTAATAGCTCATTGGAACCAGGACGAGGATACCTACATGATGGGGGTTGGGCATGAGTTTCAATGACCAGAGGAGACATGGTTGCCGATTTACTCTTTTCTGCATTAAAAAGGAATATTTTAATTAGAGGGAAAAGTGCACCATGAATAAAATAATAATAAAATAATGCTCTAGAAGGCTCTAAGAGATCTATAAAAGAAAGGGAGGAGGCCATTGAGGGATATCTTTGGATCATATCATTTTATTGTGTGAGAGGTTTGAGACGTGGCTCTCTACTTCAGCTGTAAGCCCCAGGACGGAAACCCTCGGGTGATTTATGAGTGTTGGACGAAAACCCAACTCTCTTGAGGAGACTTGATTCAGAAGTTTCGCAGAGCTTCAGGGATTGGTGTGAGGATCATTTAGATCTTCAACTTGTGCTTCATTATCTTCAGTGGGTTCAGTGACAATTGTTGCCGGAGGGAGAGTGCAACAGTTCAGTTTTGAGGCCAGCACAGTGCAACAACTCATCTTGGTGGCCAGTTCTCCATCTCAGCTCTTTCTTTGGGTCAGATGTATTTGTAACCCCAGTTATTATCTATAATAAAATGTTGAGATTCTTCCTATTTGATGTGTTGATAGATTGCAATGCTTATGTGTTTTGTTTTACATGGCAATCTTAGGTTTTTTAATTCAGAAATTTTATGGTAATAAGTTGGGTTAGTGTGATTTCTGCAAATTTAGTAAAATATCTCATTTGGGGATATTACAGTGGTATCAGAGCATCGATGCTTGGCCCAGCTTGCGGCTTTTCAGTCTTCGATTGAGGTTGTTCGAGGGTTTCGAAGGTGCCAAAATTCCATTTTGTTAGAAAATCCCAAAATTGTCACATCTTCAATAAAATATCGACAAAATGGCTATTTTTATGAATACGGGCGATTCAAATTCGAGGAGTCACACTCACATTTGAAAAAAAAAATAATGAGTAAATTAAATTGCAACAACCTCAATTATTTATTAAAAGGGTCGTGGAAATTTTGCAAAGGGTTCAAGGTTTATTAATCAATGGAAGTTGTTTACATGGATATTGTATTAGCAAAACTCATGCGAAATTTCAAATTTTACGAAGGATAGAGGTTTAATATTACCAAACTTCACACTTTATGAAGTGAGGGCTTTTATTACTAGGGCCATAGAAATATTATTTGGAATTTGATGGAAAAAATTATTACTAGGCCATATTAAAATTCAAGGGTCGATTTCCAGAACTCTAAATATTGCTGAGTGGGCTGAAATTTTTAAATTAGAGGCGGAATCCAAGTTAAAACACAAATTCTAGAAGCCATTTATCATTCAGAAATTAGAAGGCTGCATATCACTACAATCAGAAGGTCTGCATTCCAAGCTAGTCGTGAGACGAGTGGGTGTTCGCGGTGACCTTCCGCAGGGCAGCCGTTAAGCACATCCCAGAGAACAACCGTCAAGCACATCGCAGAGAATTGGGATCGAATTAGATCGGGCCGCTAGTTGACGGTGTGGATTTTTCTAATTGTGGCACATTATTATTTCCAGTGGGGGCATGGCAAAGTATTATTACAAAGACCAATTCGAAACTCATTTAAGTGTGGTCGTGAGTTTATCAAAGGGCCGATTATGCCAATCGTAAAGTGGGCAGAATAAATTTGAGATTATAATATGTTCTTGCCAGATAGAAAGCCAAGCTTTCATTTTTCAAACACTGAGTCAGAAAGCCAAAATTTGCAGCGGACGTAATTTCTAGGGTCGAGAGCTCATTTCGGGAATTTTGAAGGCCGAATTATTACAATTCTAAGTGGACCAGCGAGCTGCCTATTCCAGAGGAGAATCAAGTCTTCTATCTTTGCCAACAAGGACTCCTAAAACACTGGTGTCATAATCATTTCCAACGCTCAAGTCTCAGGAGGAGCGTGGATCTGGCTGGCAGTAACTTACTGTCCCTATTTCAGAAGTGACCGATTCAATGATTCAGTGGGATCCACGCACAATATCTTAGTGAAATGCATCACTAGCGAACTCAGAAAATATCACGGGCGTAAAAATTACATCTACAGCAATTGATCAAATTGCAAAGGTTGAATCGTCCTTGAATGGTTGCTTGTATTCACCTTCAGAACTAAAGGTTTCCCGCAGGTGTTCTGTCCCAGATTGTATTCTCAGAAAATTTCTCAACAAAGAAGTTGAATAGGAGACTGATATGAGAAGTAGTTTACAGTGGCTGTCATCAAAAGCTCAAAGGTTACTAGGTTCCACTTACCACCTTTCCATTCACTAGCTGCTATATGTGTTGAATGACTTGAATGTATTGAAATGAGTTTCTTTGATGAATAGTAGTGAGTTATTTTATTTTGCATAAGTGGCATGTGTATTCCAGCTGTGACTAAGCGTTGGGTTAAAACTCTGATGTGTTATTTGCCCCCTTACACATGTAATGTAAAAGTCAAATCAAATAGCAAATTCATGCTCACAGTAGTGTATCCCTGAAATGTTTGACTCAGAAAATTTCTTGAAAATAGGGAGGGCATTTTTACAAGCAACTGTTTGTTAAGAAACACAATAAACTCAGAAAAACAATGATCCTATCATTGGTTGAACCATGGAAGGATTCCTAAACAGCTTGAGAAGAATAAAAGTTGGTTCCTTGAACCACCATGCATCAGAAGACCAGAAAACAAAATAGAACAGCAAACCCTTCTCCAAGAAGGTGCATAATTTTCTCCAACAAAGGCATCCAAGGAACTTACAAAAGGAGGAAGAAGTGGGAAATTGGCTTTATGCACTTGGGATGGACTTAAAGAGTGGAAGATCAGAAAATGACTTTCCCATGTTAGAGAAACTGGAATCCGACATTTCAAAGGTAGAGCAATTTGATTGGAATTTAAATTGGGCTTTGGAGCCATCTATGCTTGCATTGGTACAAGCTAGATTCTTGGAACATCCAAGTGAGAGAATCAAGCTTATCGCTGCCTCTTGTTTCAGTTATATTTTGAGGATAACAACACCCTTCCCTCCCTACAATGATGATATTATGAAAAGAATTTTCAGACTGATAGTAGGAACCTTTCGGGATTTATACAACTGTGCAGGCTCTACATTTGGGAGAAAGCTTAAGGTTTTAGAGGCCATGGCCATGACCCGGACTTATGGGGTCATGATCGATCTTGAGTGTGATGGCTTGATTCTGCAGATGTTCCAATGCTTCTTCAGCATTAGGAGACATCATTCTGACATAGCCATAGCTCACATGCAGTCCATCATATCGTCATGTATGAGAGACCATGATGGCATTTGCTGGGAGTTGCAGACTAGGTTGTTGAGCATTTGGAGGAGAGAGCAGTTGGTCTCACCCGCTACTTATGAGCTAGCCCAAGGGCTAATTGCGCAGAACATTGAGCTTTTCAAGAGACAATTGACCAGGGAGGAGCTCCTCTAGTTTGGTGGATCAAGCAGCAGAAATGAGCTGAGGAGGAAGGGACTTTGCTTCATTTGCAAAGAACCTTGGGGGCTTGATCACTCATGATTGAGAGATGTAGATGAGGTGGCAGAGGTAGAGCAGGTAGATGTTCCTTTTGTATGTCAGGATGAGGACTCTTCTTTAGATGAGTCCATGGGATTAGATGATGATGCTTCTGGGGAGCGAAAGCAGTCATGCAGAGATGATGACAGTAGGCCGGAGCTGTATTCCAATGTGCAGGGTGAGCAGTCAGGGGACTCTACGGGAGATACTCTGGGTGATAAGTCACTTGTGACGATTCAGCCAGAGAAGCATATGATGGAGCCTGAGTCAGCAGAGGAGGATACTATGCACATCATGCATGATAATCCTTTGGGGGAGGGCCAGATGGAGGCTCACATTGAGTCTATGATGGATATGCGGCTAACCTTGGGGTCAGCCATTGAAGAGGAGCCGTTAGATGCACAAACACCGAGTATGGTGACAACAGTTGCAGATCCATATCCTCTGGAGATGTTGGAGGTTGATGGGATAGTTTTGCAGGCGGCTAGTAGGCAGCAGGAGCATTACACTCCCGATCAGGAGAGGGATGAGCTGTTGGAGATGGTGGAGCAGCCATCGTTGGGCTGACACTGTAATATCCCGGATGGGATATTTTAATTAAAAATGCAGCAAAATAACTAAACTCCACAATATGCCGTAAAATCACTATTTACTCAACAGAAGATTGCCATGTAAAATAAACACATAAGCACTGCAATCTATCAACACATCAAATAGGAAGAATCTCAACATTTTATTATAGATAATAACTGGGGTTACAAATACATTTGACCCAAAGAAAGAGCTGAGACAGAGAACTGACCACTAAGATGAGCTGCTGCACTACGCTGGCCTCAAAACTGAACTGTTGCACTCTCCCTCCGACAATAGCTGTCACTGAACGCACTGAAGATGATGAAGCACAAGTTGAAGATCTGAATGATCCTCACACCAATCCCTGAAGCTCTGCGAAACTTCTGAGTGAAGTCTCCTCAAGAGAGTTGGGTTTTCGTCCAACACTCACAAATCACCAGAGGGTTTTCGTCCTGGGGCTACGGTTGAAGTAGAGAACCACGTCTCAAACCTCTCATACAAGAAAATGATATGATCCAAAGATATCCCTCAATGGCCTCCTCCCTTTCTTTTATAGATCTCTTGGAGCCTTCTAGAGCATTATTTTATTATTATTTTATTCATGGTGCACATTTCCCTCTTATTAAAATATTCCTTTTTAATGTAGAAATGAGTAAATCAACTACCATGTCTCCTCTGGTCACTGAAACTCATGCCCAACCATCCCATCATGTAGGTATCCTCGTCCCGGTTCTAATGAGCTATTACACTAAGGTGTTCCATCATGTATTCCTCCTGGAATGCCACCTTGAGCGTAATCAACTAAGTTAAGCCCACAAATAACTCAAATTTCCAAAAGTTGTCGGAATGCAGCGGAACGAAAGCTAAACTGCTCGGATGATGGAATATATCAAGCGAATGCCACCAGACACCATGGAAACTTCTCAAAACTCCTCC
>CM076576.1:155291538-155454065 GCA_034641835.2 Pinus albicaulis | reverse complement strand
TGGAGTGCGTGCTTGCTACTGTACCCTCTTCCTCGATTTTTGTGCCTCCTCACTTGGAAACACTGCCTCTCTTTTGCTGTACGGATTTTCTGCCTCGGTATGTGTGCCAATAAATGCTGCTGTACCTTTGCTGAAATCTCTTCACTGCTGCCCTCCTTCTTCTCACTGCTTAGAAAAATCTTCAGCTCTCCTTCTCTCCTTCTCCCAATCTGCTCATGAAAGAATGAATGACCTTTTCCCTCCTTTTCCTCCTTTAACCTAACCCTAAGTGACTTTTGGGGAATCCCTAAATCCAATGGCTAAAATAGATTGAGATCTAGGGTTGAGATTAAATGCTCATTTAAATCTCACTTTCTATTTTTTAATTCACCCCACTTTAATAAAGACCCACTTAGTCATTTATTTCCAAAGTCACTTTTCCTTTCAAATTTTACATTGACTTTATTAAAGTCACTTTAAAATTAGACTTTAGTAACTTTATCACTTAAAGTCACTTTTAAATTAGATTTGACTTTATAACTTTATAAAGTCACTTTAGTAACTTTATCACTTATAGTCACTTTAAAATTAGATTTGACTTTATAAAAATTATAAAGTCACTTTAGGAGAAAAAATTAAATTCTTTTGGACACTTTTCCCTAGGCCAAAGATCAAAGCCTTAGGGAACCACCTGTCCTTCGGTAACCAAATTTCAACACTCCCTCTTACCGAGGAAGGTGTTCCTCACCACACCCATCTTGTCTCTGAAGTAGACATGCTTGCCCCGTGGTAAGGCTTTGGTAAGAATATCTGCAACCTGCTCATCGGTGGGAATATACTCAAGCTTCACAGCTCCCTTCTGAACATAGTCTCTGATGAAATGATATTTGATCCCGATATGCTTTGACCTGTCATGAAATAATGGATTCTCCGTGAGTTTAATGCAACTCTGATTATCACAGTAAATCACTGAAGGTCTCAACGGCTGACCAAATAAGCCAAACAACATCTTGCGAAGCCAGATAGCCTCACAACTAGCTAGACTGGCTGCCATATACTCTGCTTCCGCTGAACTCAATGCTACTGACTGCTGCTTTCGGCTGAACCATGACACTACTGCCGAACCCAACCCAAAACAGCACCCTGAAGTGCTCTTCCTATCAGAAGCACAACCTGCCCAATCAGAATCAGTGTAACCTGCCAATCTCACTCCATCCCCCTGCCTGTAGTCCGGACCATAATCCACTGTCCCCTGCAAGTACCGCAAAATGTGTTTTGCAGCCACCCAGTGAACCTTCCTAGGCTCACACATAAACTGACTCATCGTGTTGACTGCAAAACAAATATCTGGTCTAGTGTTGACCAAATACATCAAGGAACCAATCGGCTGTCTGTACAATGTGGGATCCACCAACTCGGAATCCGAAGCATGAAGCTTCTTCCAGTTGGTGATCATCGGTGTCGACATGGGTTTACAATCCTCCACGTGGAATCTGCCAAGGATATCCACAATATACTTCCCCTGCCCCAGGAAGAAATGCCCCTCCTCCTGCCACACCTCCAAACCCAAAAAGTAATGCATCAAGCCGATGTCCTTCATCTCAAACTCCACCGCAAGATCTCTCTTGCAATGCTCTATGAGTCTCTCTGCACCTGTAATGACTAAGTCATCCACATACAACACCAGAATGAGAGGCTCCTCACCTATCACAATATAGTAAAGGTTCGGATCTACCTCACTCTTTGTGAAACCCATCTCCTGCAAGTATGTATCTATCCTGGAGTACCAAGCTCTAGGAGCTTGCTTCAGGCCATAAAGGGCCTTCTTCAGTCTGCACACATGGGACTCCTTCCCATGCACCTCAAAGCCCTGTGGTTGCTCAATGTACACCTCCTCTTGTATGAAGCCATTGAGAAATGCGGTCTTCACATCCATCTGGTGGATCTTCCAACCCATCTCTGCTGCTATCGATATAATGGAGCGAATCGAAGTATATCGAGCCACGGGAGCGAAGGTCTCCTCATAATCAACTCCCTCTACCTAGGAGAACCCTCTAGCCACAAACCTCGCTTTGAATTTCTCAATGCTGCCATCTGCAGCATGCTTTACCTTGTAAAGCCATCTGGAAGTAACCACGGATTTGCCCTCGGGCCTCGGCACCACCTCCCAAACATCATTCTTCATGATAGAAGAATACTCCTCCTGCATGGCCTCTCTCCAGACCTGCTGGCTCGCTGCCTCCTCATAGCTAGAAGGCTCAGAGTCAAGGATGCTGGTAGCCATTGCCATATAGCTACAAAACCTCTCAGGTGGTCTGCTCTCTCTGACCGGCCTCTTAGGCTCAGCAACAGATGTGGCATCTCTCAAGGTGTCCTGAAGCCACTTGGGCTTCCTCTTCCATGAGCACACTTCTCCCGCTGGAGAATAAAACTCCTCCTCCTCAACATCAGGAGCCTGAACTCCTGACTGTCTGTCTGCTGTCCTCCTGCCTGCACCTGAACCTGTAGATGCTGAGGTACCGTGTGAACTGTCCATCGGTGGACTCCCCAGTGAACTGCTCTGTGGAGGCCCCGCTCAACATACGCCGAGAAGCACCACCTCGACTCTGCCAGGCCACTTGCTCAGCCCGGACGACATCGTCATGAGATGCCCTCCGGATCCATACGATCCCCGCCCACGGATCCCTGGTGACTCAGCTGTTGCGAGGTCACAGGTGAGTCTAGATACTCTAACTCTCGTGACCTCCTAAAGGCCCTATCCTCCTCGAACTTCACATCCCGCCTGACAACAACTTTCCTCTGTGCGGGAATGTAAATCCGAAAGGCCTTTGAGGTCTCACTGTAGCCCACAAAGATACCCTTCTCTGCGGTGGGCTCTAGTTTGGTCCTCTTCTCCTTGGGTATGTAGGAGTATGTGATGCACCCAAAGATACGAAGATGACCAATATCAGGCTTCTTCCCGGAAAAAGCCTCCTCCGGAGTCATGTGCCCCAAGGCACGATGCGGACTCCTGTTCTGCAAATAAACAGCTGTGTTGCAGGCCTCTGCCCACAAAAACAATGGCAACCCCTGATCATGCAACATGGCTTTGGCAGCCCCTCCGATGGATCTGTTCTTCCTCTCCGCAACCCCGTTCTGCTGGGGGTTGTAAGGAACAATGAACTCCCTCCTAATGCCTGCCTTCGCACAATAGTCAACAAACTCTCCAAGGGTGTACTCTCCCCCATTGTCCGACCTCAGGGACTTGATCTTCCGACCTGTCTGTGTCTCCACAAGAGCTCTGAACTCCTGAAACCGCTTGAAGACCTCACTCTTGGTCTTCAAGAAATAAATCCAGGTCCTCCTGGAGTGATCATCAATGAAAAAAACGTAATACTCATATCTACTCAAGGAAACATGAGACATCCGACCGCTCACATCGGAATGAATCAAATCAAGTATCCTAGTCGCTCTGCTGTCACTGCTGGGAAAAGGGGATTTGGCAAACTTGCCCATCGCACATCCTCTGCAAGTATCAAAGTGATCAGTACTGAAATCTGGCACACCTGTAGTGATCTCTCGCAAAGTCCTCAAGGCTCCATGATACATATGCCCCATCCTGCGGTGCCAAATCTCACACAGCTCAGAACTGCTAGCTCTGCTGTCGGTACTACTGCTCAATGCCAAAAGGGGTTGAAATGCAAACTTGTACACCTTTGCATGGCGTACACCTATCACTCTAGCTGAATCAGCTGGAGCGCCCCTGGGATATATCAGCACCTGTCCTCCCCTGAACAGTATCTCATATCCTCTGTCCTCCAAAGTTGAGACGGATATGAGGTTCTTCCTCATCCCTAGCACATAAAGAACATCTGACACCTTCAAGGGAGGTTTGGGTTCCCTATGAAATGTCAGTGTTCCCACACCGACTGCTCTAACAACTTTGTCATCACCGAGTACTACCTCTATATCAGTGCCACTCTCTGAAAGCTCTGAGAAGTACTCACGGACTCTTGTCATATGACGTGAAGCCCCACTGTCCACATACCAGATACCCGAAGATGCTCCGCTAGTCGAGGGAAATGCATGCTCCCTCTGAACCTTTGTGGCAGGTAATCTTGCACTAGAGGACTCACATGCAATGAACCCAAACTCCCAGTCAAAGCGATTTGCAAAGTCCTCAACCTCTGCTGATGCTGCCATGCTCTAGTTCTTCCCCTTCTTCTTCTTCTTCTCCGGACACACAACTGCATAGTGTCCCATCTTCTAACAATTCCAACACTTCACCTTGGAATAGTCCTTCTGTGTGTTACCCTGTTTACCTTTACCTTTGCCTTTGCCCCCACCATTGCTTGTGGAAGCCTGCTTCTTGCCTTTGCCTTTCTTGCCTCCTGCCAACAGTGCTACATCCTCATCCTACTCAACTGGCTTGGCTGCCCCAAGCTGACCTTTCCTAATCTCTGTCTGAATGCAATCATCCCAAAACCTCTCCCATGTGGGAAGGGTCTCACGTGCACAAACCCCATCAGCAAAGTTCATCCATGAACTGGGGAGGCCATTCACTGCTATCCGCACCAACTCGGTGGGTGGAATGACCTCTCCAATTGCTGCCAACTCATCTCTCACATTAGTAATCTTTGTGAGATATCCAACTGCACTATCAGTCTTACCCATCTTAATGGTCCTCAGCTTCTCTTTCAGGACCATTTTCTGGTTCTCATTGGTACTTTGGTAGAGATTGGACAATGCTGTCCACATCTCATGAGCATTTCTCTTTCCTCTCACATGAGGAATGCAATGGTCTTTGATTCCGTCTAGAATCAGTCTCTTACCCTTGTTGTTCTTCCTATTATATGCTGCCAACTGAGTAGCATCAGTAGACACATTAACAGGCTGCTGTGTGGTATGAACCATGATATCCCAGACTTTTGCCTCCTCAAAGATACTCTGCATTCTCCCCTTCCAAACGCTGTAATTGGTATGCCCATCCAACCTATCCTCCACCCTCAATCCCAATGACATCCTGCTATTCTAAAACTGAAAAATAGCACTGCTGTAGTAAAGATAAAAATTCTGTTTGTGAAAAAATCAGCTTGCTGGAATTTTCCGAGTGAAAAATCAGCAGGTTGTATTTTTCTCCTTGCTGTCCCAAACTGCACTTTCAGCACTCAAGCTCTGATACCATGTAGAAATTTTCTGTTTCCCACCCCGGTTTTCAGTTTCACCTTATTTCTCCAAATAGTTAAATGCCCTTTCCCATATCCTTACATTCTACAAACTGGAAAATATATTTTTTTTCTGAAAACACAAATTCTGGAAAATTTACAGAATGCTGGAAAATGCAGAAATAAAAATCAGCAAGCATAAAACAACCATTCAACACATTTAACACTGATATTTTTGGTCAACATGACCCTGGAAAAACCCCCTACAACTCTTGGGGAAAACCAGTTTGAGAGCTTCTCTTTTATTTTTCTGAATATTGCTTTTTACAGTGAAACAAGAAAAACTCAGAAAAAATTCCAGCAACCAATTTACAGACTTATCTCGATTTCTGTGCTTGCACACTGCCTCGAAAATTGTGCCAAATCAGCAACAACAGAAAACAAAAAATTTACAACACCTTAGGACAGCATTAAATGTTGTACGGCCACCTCGGGAAGCATGCCAAAATAGCCATACTTAGTTGTACGGACTGTACAGATTTTGTACAGCAACCTCTCTCGAAATCTGTGCCAAAAAAACAGAATTGTAGTTGCTGTCATCTTCCTCGGTTTTTGTGCCAGAAATGACAGCCACCCTCTTCCTTGAAAAACATGCCTGATTTTTGTGCCTTGGAGTGCATGCTTGCTGCTGTAACCTCTTCCTCGATTTCTGTGCCTCCTCACTTGGAAACACTGCCTCTCCTTTGCTGTACAAATTTTCTGCCTCAGTATGTGTGCCAATAAATGCTGCTATACCTTTGCTGAA
Source organism: Pinus albicaulis (assembly GCA_034641835.2). Taxonomy (NCBI): domain Eukaryota; kingdom Viridiplantae; phylum Streptophyta; class Pinopsida; order Pinales; family Pinaceae; genus Pinus; species Pinus albicaulis. Next base: position 155,448,137 of record CM076576.1, on the reverse strand, counting down.
ATCTCTTCACTGCTGCCCTCCTTCTTCTCACTGCTCAGAAAAATCTCCAGCTCTCCTTCTCTCCTTCTCCCAATCTGCTCATGAAAGAATGAATGACCTTTTCCCTCCTTTAACCTAACCCTAAGTGACTTTTGGAGAATCCCTAAATCCAATGGCTGAAATAGATTGAGATCTAGGGCTGAGATTAAATGCTCATTTAAATCTCACTTTCTATTTTTTAATTCACCCCACTTTAATAAAGACACACTTAGTCATTTATTTCCAAAGTCACTTTTCCTTTCTAATTTTACATTGACTTTATTAAAGTCACTTTAAAATTAGACTTTAGTAACTTTATGACTTAAAGTCACTTTAAAATTAGATTTGACTTTATAAAAATTATAAAGTCACTTTAGGAGAAAAATTAAATTCTTTTGGACACTTTTCCCTAGGCCAAAGATCAAAGCCTTAAGGAACCACCTGTCCTCCAGTAACCAAATTTCAATAGCAGTGACAGTGGCAGAGTCATGGGCAGCAATATAGATAGCAACAACGCAGTGGATGAAGGGCAACAGGCCAAGCATCAGCAGCGCAGAGGACCGATGTTGTGGATCAGGTGATGCTTCTGGTGAAGAACTATTGCTAGAGCACATTCCTTGCTAAGTGGGAGTGTTGATTTTTGGGTAGCATCGGATGTGCTCTAGCTCCAAAATTTTGTGGAGGGGCTAGAACAAATGAGATCTCCAAGACCCAGATATCGCTTGGAGAAATTCCACCCAGAGTGAAAGTTATTCAAATAATTAACTATTTTTAATAGAGCCTAAGTTAAAACTTAAGGAATTTAAATGATTAAAGTGAATGAATATAACATGTGGGTGAGAGGCTTCCAAGTGACGAGGATCAAGTCTAATTTAATCTCAGCCGTCGATTAGAGATTAGATCACGGTCGTTGATTCATAAACAAGAAAAGTATAAAGGAAGGCTTGAGGGTCAGTTGGAGAACACACAGTGAATCTAGAGATCGAATTCTTCTGACAGAGCAGTGTTCCAACGAAGATAATATCTGAGTGATTCAGTTGTAGCGAGGGGCAGAAGTAGTTTTGGTCAGAGGACCAAGAGTACATGGCAGAGCAAGGGCAGGAGAGACAACAGAGGAACCAACACAACCACCAGGAGAGGTGACGCAGTCCCCAGAGAGGGTGACAAAGGCCCACGCAGGGGCAGCGTAGAGCATCTAAGAGACAATCTAGTTTTAGCGGAAAATCAGGGTTTCTAAGCCGGGAGGGCTGAAACTCGATTTTCTGAGAGGCAGATCAACGCAGAGAAGGGGTGACACAGTCCTCAACCAGACCCACGCAGGCCTACGCATCTACTGTGTAGAGGCAGTTGGTGTTTCATCAGTTTCTGATTCAGATCAGCTTGGACTTGCAGTGTGAGGTAAAACTCACTATTTTATCTGACTGTCGAGGATTTTCTCTATTGGTTGAGCTGGATTTTGGCACCCTAGTTGTGCTCACTTTACTGCTGCTTAATAATACAAACCCTTAGAATTTTTGCGCCGATTTTCCCACATTGGGTTTTTCTATTGACATTTATCCAAAAATAAGTGTGTCCTTTGTCTGATCGTCTCATTTATTTTTCAGTACTTGATCTGTATGTTTGTGTAGGTTGCAACACATTAATATTTTCCTGAAGCATTAAGAAAATAACTTGTTAAATTAATGAAAACAAGTAGGTAAAGTAAATCAGATTTCTACAGTAGGATTTCTGTAACTTAGATTAAGAAATTTTTCACAAAACCTGAATCATAAGCTTAGCAAATTGTAGATAGAATCGAGTAGCAACAAAAGGAAAAGCTTTGGCAGCTAGGTAAAAGCTTTGGCAGCAGAATTAAAAGCTCGAGCGACAAGGTAAAACTAAAATGATAGATTATTAAATCGTAGGGTTAATTTTAAGTTTTAATTTATGGTTTATTTTTTAAATTTTTATTTTTATTTTTTAAAAAATTATATTTTAATTTGTAATTTTTTTTTATTTTTATTTTTGTTTTTAAGTGTTATTAGCAAAAAAATTTGAGGAACGCCTAGTTGTCCCTCCTACGTGCCCCCCAAAAGAGGGATGTGTTTCGTCACCAAAAAAATTCCCCCCGAAGTTTCCCCAAAAAAGGCGACATGGGAACCGTTTCCCCATCTCGGGAGCGTGGGGAAGTGAGAAAGCACGTCCTCCACCATGGGGGACGCGTCCCAATGGAACATTGCATCCTGGGTATGAATTTTTGGGTGACTTGGAAGAAGGAAGGGTTTTGACTGTGGTTTTGTTACCTCACCTTAAATGGAAGCGGGGGGGGGGTGAGTTAATCCTCAATTCTAGTCCCATGGAATCTCCCCTATTGGCCTATGGATTCAAGAAGGGCACTTCTTGGAAGACCTTGATTTTGGTTGCGTGGTCCCGTTTTCCCATTCCGCATTTTTCACTCCACTCCACACATTGCAAGCCCTACTTCATCATCTTCCTTCTCTAGGTCCACAACGCACTGGCACATCCCATCTCCTTGTCCATATATCTTGGTCGGGCCTAGAAACGTTGCCCCGAATATTGATGCAACTAAAAGAAAGTTAAAAGCATATCATGGCCACATACAAGAGACAAAAGGAAAAAGAATATCATAAAATGCAAAAGATGGTCGGACAAAAATATAGTATGTGGGCAAAAGCCAAACATGAGCTCTACCCCTTATCATGGCCATCACCCTGGTTCATAGGGTCCCATGAGTGCCCCCATATCATTAAGGAACCCATGCATGTCCCAACCCTTGGTGGGCGATGAACTGCCCCACCTTAAGGGGGTAATAACTATTATATATCATGCTGATTTTTGGGTAGCATCGGATGTGCTCTAGTTTCGAAACTTTGTGGAGGGGCTAGAACACATGAGATCTCTAAGACCCAGAAATCGTTTGGAGAAATTTCACCCGGAGTGAAACTTATTCAAATAATTAATTATTTTAAATGAAGGCTACGTTAAAACTTTGAAAATTTAAATAATTAAAGTGAATTAATCTAAAATATGGGTGAGAGGCTTCTAAGTGACGAGGATCAAGTCTAATTTAATCTTAGCTGTTGATTAAGGATTAGATCACGACCATTGATTTATCAATTTGAAAAGTATAAATGAAGACTTGTGGGTCAGTTGAAGAAAAGTTGCGCAAATACTCATTAACCCGAGGGAAGTCGATTCTTCAAAATTTAGAAATCGATTTCAGAGGGAGAGTCGCAGGGCGAAGGAGGAAGATGGTATTAGCATCAGTTAGAGGCTGAGGAAGACGAACACAGAGCAGCTGAGGGACAACGCAGAGGGACAACGTAGAGAGGCAGCGCAGCTGAGGATGTAGTCCCTATGCAGAAGATTATGCATAGGTGACGTAGTGGAGGCCAGAGGGTCTCTTGGGCCTCAAAATTTCTCTAGAGGTTGGAAGAAAATTATCTCAAGTGTTTTCATGAAAGTTTCTCCATAAATCTGCAAGTCATTCCTTGTAAAGAGATTGTTGCTGAAGAATAATAAATAAACCCTCATCTGTTGCACCGGTTTTTCCGCATTGGGTTTTTCCAAGGACAATTGTCCAAAAACAACTGTGTTGATGTGATTGATTCTTGTGCTTATATTTTCATTGTTCTTTTCTCTATTAAATTATGTGATAACTGCAGTAGAATTTATTTTATGTTTACTAAAGGGTTTTTGTAAATAACTTATTGTGGAAAATAAGTAGGAGAAATAAATCAGTTGCTACAGTAGAGTTTCAGATTAGAAATTTTCACATGGTATAAGAGCAGAGATCGGGCAATAGAGTTGGAGATTCTACAATGGAACGTGGTCTTGATGCTGCTAGAGCAGTAACTCGTAAGGGTTCACGCAGTTCTCCTGAGAAAGAGGAAAGCACGAAAGAAATGATGGATCACGACATCTCTGTGTTGACTTCCAGATTGGAAGAAGAAGTTGCTTGCTTGACAAGCTCTGCTTCCTCAAAGGTTTGGTATATTGATAGCGGGGCTTCTGCGCATATGACGGGAATATGAGAATGTTTCTCGAGCTACCAAGAAGAACAAATGAACTTCAAAATCACCATGGGAAATAAGGCTAAATGTTTGGAAAATATATTATAGTTTTTCAAACTGAAGCAGGAGATCGGCTTCGGGCCACCAATGTGCTACATGTGCCTGGTTTGGAGATGAGCTTGCTCTCTGTATCTCAGTTACAAAACAAGGGCTATGATGTATACTTCATTGGAAAGAAAGTATATGTCAAACACCTGGGTTGGAAGAATAAGGCCCAAATTGGAGTCAGGAGCAACAAACTGTATAAGCTACAGTTAGAATCCCCAATGACACTGATAGGCAGTAATGGCGAAAGAGATTTGAATGAACTATGGCACAGCATGGGGCACTTGCACCATGGGGCTCTAAGAATTCTCAAAGAAACCGTCATAGGAGTTCCAGAGTTAAGCACCAAACGAGATGACGTTTGCAGAGGATGCGTACTAGGGAAGTACGCCAAAGCAGCTTACTCCATAATTAACAGTAGGGAAAACACTGTTTTGGGATTAATGCACTCAGATATCAGCGGACTAATGTCCACAAGAGCTCTTAGTGGTCGAATACTTCGTCAACTTCATTGATGACCATTCCAGGAAAACTTGGATCTACTTTCTAAAGACCAAGGATGAGGTCTTTGATCGATTCAAGGAGTTTAAGGCTTTGGTTGAGAATCTGACAGGGAAGAGGATAAAGGTATTGCGTTCAGACAATGGTGGAGAATATATCGATAAAAACTTCACTGAAAACTATGCAAGGGAAGGCATCAAAAGGGAATGGACCGCTCCATATAATCCAAAGAAGAATGGGCTTGCAGTGAGGAAGAACAGAACTATTGTTCAAGCAACAGGGGCAGTGTTGTATGATTAGGATATGCCCAAATTTCTATGGGCAGAAGCATGCAACACAACTGTGTGTGTTCAGAACAGGATTCCTCACAGGGCACTAGGTAAGATTACCCCAGAGAGTGTCTTCACTGGTAGGAAGCCAGAAGTGAGTCATTTCAGGATCTTTGGAAGTTTGGCGTACTACCATATACCTGAAGAAAAGAGGAAGAAGTTGGATCTGACTACAGAAAAAGAATATCTAGTGGGATATAGCAAGAATGCTAAGGAATATAGAATCTACGTTCCTGGCTGAAGGAAGATCGTAGTACGACGGGATGTAAAGTTTATGGAGGACAAAGCTTTTAGGAAATCCCAGGAGATGCCTTCCGAAACGCAGTCAGAGAATGATCCATTGGTTTAGCCACTTCGACAAGCCGAAACAAGCACTAGTGCTTCTCCAAGGCATAAGAATCCATAAGTATTACCTCAGGAAGATTCGCCGGAGGAGGAGTAGGAAGATCCACCCACTACCAGTGGAAGAACGAGCCGGGAATTATGATAGGTTCTGAGGCATGCAGAGGAGTTCGTCTGGGCTCCTGGAAATGAGAAGAGGCAGCATAGACAACCTGACAGGTACCAAGCTTTGGTGGCTCAGGTTGGAGAACCCTCTAGTATGGGTAGATGCAATGGTGGAAGAATACAATTCCATTATGATCAATGATGATTGGGAAGTGGTTCCTAGGCCTCAGGATCGGTCAGTTGTAGGTTCATGATGGATCTACAAAATCAAATATGCTGCAGATGGCAGCATGGAAAAGTACAAAGCCATGTTCATGGCTAAGGGGTATGCTCAAAAGGAAGGAATAGACTACGAAGAAACCTTCGCCCCTGTAGCCAGGTATATTTCTATCAAATCCGTGGTATCCCTTCAGTGCAGATGGGGTGGGATATTCACGAGATGGATGTCAGTGTTGAGAATTTGGAAGGCTGTAGGTTAATACAAATTCTCTTCTTGATAATTACTTGTGAACATACTTGAGGTACTTATGTCTTCTCTTCTTTTAGTTAAGTTAATCTTTCATCAAGTCAATTATGAAAACACATGACACAAAGGTTAGGCTCCTAGAGCCAGGGAAAAACCTCTCCCTCTTGGAGAGGAAAACCTGCAAAGAATTCTTCTTATTGATCTCAAATGACAAGTACCATAACCCGAACTTAGACACTAGACCTATATCTGCTTTCAGAACTTCGCTCGTCACCTTATGATGACTGTCTTAACTTCAACACATTCTTTCTTTAGATTAACAACCCTTAACAACTATATATCAACAACTGGATCCTTCCTGCACTAATCCGAAATCTTGTGGCATCAATCCACAATTGAGTACACTTGTTGTCCTTTATTCTCTTCCTGCATTCCATATTAATCTTCGTCCTGCATTACACCGCAATCTTCTTCCTGCACCACTATCTTAAATCCGCACTTTGTGCTGTCCCTTATCCGCACTGTATCGTTCCCTTATCCACACTGTAAACTTAGAAATATCCGCAATGTAATCTTCAGAAATATTTGCAATGTACTCTGAGATATCCGTATTGTAATCTTGAATATCTGCACTGTAATCTCTGAAATATCCGCGCTGTAATTTCTGAAATATTCGCACTGTAATCTCTAAGTTATCCGCAAAATTTTCACTGTAAAATCGCAGAGACAGCCGTAGTTGATAATGAGCTAATGAGCCGCAGTTCACAGGGTTATATATAGTATTTCATTTGGCTTTTAGGCCGACCTGTAGGTTGAATTTCTCAATGAATATAGGCCACATGAAGGACTGTAATTTCAGCGTTAATGTGGCATCCTTTACTGTAACTGTAGCTTGTCTTTCATCGTTGATTGAGGGATGTTGTGAGCTAGTCTTCCAGCTTAGTTAGGTGTCCTTCTTCTTCAATGTATTGGGACATATATTTGCTAGATGAACATGACACTTAATTATAGTTTATACCTAGAGGACACAAAACCTAATGGACATCAAGAAGAAGTCCATATATTTAATAAATGAAACAAAAATATATTTTATTATTTTGACTTCTTCTTTTCATAATTACATAGTCAACATGAAGACCGACCTAGTTACACTTTTCAACACTCCCTCTTAACTAGGGAGGTATTCATACAGGTACATGGTTAATATCAAACTGAAGAATCTCATAAGAAGAATCGGATTGGTAATCGCATCTGTATAGCATCATATCAACTAGCATTGTCCAAGTGCAAGGCCTTGACTAACAACCCCATCTCTCAATGAGACAATGGACTACAATGCTGGTGAGACACATGATTTATAGACACCATCGTCATTGTCTCTCCAAGGTATACTCGGGTGTTCCCAAAGTATGACCTTCTTGGACTATTCTTCTCTTGGGTAGCTAGCCCTCAAAGAGTATCGGTCCCGACTACTCTTATCTTGAATGCCCTAACACATTCTCAAAGAGTATCAAATGCTAGATGATTACTCAATCCTCCATCCTGTCTTCCCAAGTGAAGACCAGAATGATGTGTCTATCTCTCCCTCTCAACTAGGGAGGACCTATTCCACAAGGGAATGTACTCATTCCTATACAAGGAATGTACCTAATCTCATTCTTAGTTATGACCAAGTTTCTACCAAGTGAGAAACTTATCATCAGGCTCCCTCTTAACCAGGGACCTCCAGCAGCAATGGTGAGACACCCAGCTGCTCATGAAGAATTCCTGTCCTCGATGTCATAGATTTCGATATTGAGGAATCTCCAACTTTTAGCTTCATAGGGCACAGATTATCCATCACTTCCATCCTGAGTCATGTCAGCTATCAGAGAGTGATTCATCAGACTTCCTTTATCTGGTCCATTGGTATGCCATGCTGCTTTCCTTCGAATCATTTCCAAGGATCATACATCCTTTCTCATGATTAGCAGCCCTGCACAAATTCATCCAGATAAACATATTCATATTAACTTTTAGAACGAAAGTTACCTTAGTGATGATATTTCACCATGACATCTCCCTGTAGGCATCGACATCCTTCATACAGATTGACACATCTCCTAATGATATGTTTTGCCAAGGGTCTTCTTCTTTACCAGACTTCCGTCAGAGTCTACATATCTTCCCAGGAGATCTCTTAGTCACATCTTCTTGGTCTTCGGATGATAGCTGCCTCTTGACATGGTTGCATTTCATGATCTCTTCCCTTTTGCACATTCTCCATTCCTAGGAACTTACACATTTTCCAGTTCCTTGTTCATATACAACCACCTCATATTTCATGAGGACATATTATGTTGATTTCATCTGTCCGTGCATCGAGAGATACTCTTCCATAGATCATACTTCTAAATACAGAAGTCCATTACCTGCAACCATATGACATGACTTCACAGCATCCAATGTCAGCATATAAATATATACATACCTCATACCTTTTTCCTTGAGTCATCCTGCAGCAATTTCTCTTGAATGACGAGCTTCATTCTTTTGACCTGCTTCACCTATATGTCATCACATCCCAAAATTCCGTCTCCATGATGACCCTTGATCTGATGATTGCTTTACTTTTAGTAGAGAGGTTTTCCCGAAGCTTTTTCATCTAGAGCTCTTTCCATGCTTTTATCGAGATGCTTCTTAATGTACATGCTATCATACAATTTTACAACTAATCAGAGATCACTTACAGAGGAAGATGATCTCAATAATAATAGAGATCTCATGCTTCCTCCTTCTTAAATCTTTTAGCGTCAGGTTCTTCTCTTTCATAAGTGATATGGGCTTCTTCCTTTTTCCTTTTGCCATTTCAAGATTTTGGATAATCTCTTTTATAATGTCCAAGCTCATCACATCCAAAGCATCACACATTGTCCATATTTCTTCTTTTACTCTGAGGGCCAAATTTTTCGAATCTTCCTTTATTCCTGTATGAGGTTGCAAAGGCATGATTCTCTTCACTTGGTCCTGTATCAGCTTTGGCCTTTAGTCTTGTTTCCTATATTTTACATAGAGACCATAAATCATGGAATGGAGTGGCATCTTTCTTCCCATATAGACTAGAAGTGAAGCTTCCCCATTCCTCTGGTAGAGCATTCAACACCACTGTTGTCATATCAGTGTCAGACATCACTTCTCCTAGTTCCTGCAGTTGATCTCTTATTTCAGAAATCCTCATGAAGGATGGAGTGATTCCTGCTTCCCTTGATAGTTCCATGCACTGAAGTTTGATGATTGAATCTTCCTTTCTTCATGTATGATGCTGCAAAGGCATGATTCTCTTCACTTGGTCCTATATCAGCTTTGGCCTTTAATCTTTTTTCCTCTATTTTACATAGATATCATAAATCATGGAATGGAGTGGCTTCTTTCTTCCCATATAGACTAGAAGTGAGGCTTCCCCATTCCTCTGGTAGAGCATTCAACACCACTGTTGTCATCTCAATGTCAGACATCACTTCTCCTAGTTCCTGCAGTTGATCTCTTATTTCAGAAATCCTCATAAAGTGCGGAGCGATTCCTGCTTCCCTTGATAATTTCATTTTGTATAGTTCTTGTCTCAGAGAGATTGCTTCTCCAACAGTACTCACAGAGAATAGCTCCACCAATTTCTGATATATTTGTTTTGCAGTCTTTAGTTTTGATACATAGGGAATGAGAGAGTCTTTGATGGATTCTATGAGAATCCTTTGGGCTCTAATTTCTCCCTTCATGTATTTGGCATGGGCTGAAGTATCTTCTTTTGGCGTTTGAATAGTAGATCCTTCGATATAGTCCATTACTTCGTCTTCAATTAAATTCAAGTCTGTTCTCTTTTTCCATGCACTGAAGTTTGATGACCCAACTAGTTTATTGCTTTCTTTACAATAATACATCTTGATAGATAAGGTCATGAATACTTACTTGAGTGGATTTTCTTGTAGCTTCCTTGATGATGATTGAGAATGAAGTCAAGGGTTTCCTTTCTTCAATGTTGTTGTACTTGAACCCTTGATTATAATGACTATCTTTGAGATTTCCTTCAAACAATGTCTTGAGTGCACTTCTTTTGATGCCAAAGATTAATTTCCTGAATGAGTTGATCTTCTCACATTAAGTAGTTGGATAGTCTACCTTGCAAACTGGATTGTCTTTCCAACCCAAACTTTGGTCTTTGCTTCTTTGAGTGTCTTTGTTGATAAGCAACACTTATGTTCAGCACCTTAGCTCTGATACCATGTTGAGAATTTGGAAGGCTGTAGGTTAATACAAATTCTCTTCTTGATAATTACTTGTGAACATACTTGAGGTACTTATGTCTTCTCTTCTTTTAGTTAAGTTAATCTTTCATCAAGTCAATTATCAAAACACAAGACACAAAGGTTAGGCTCCTAGAGCCAGGGAAAAACCTCTCCCTCTTGGAGAGGAAAACCCGCAAAGAATTCTTCTTATTGATCTTCAAATGACAAGTACCATAACCCAGACTTAGACCCTAGACCTAAATCTGCTTTCAGAACTTCGCTCTTCACCTTGTGATGACTGTCTTAACTTCAACACATTCTTTCTTCAGATTAACAACCCTTAACAACTATATATCAACAACTGTATCCTTCCTGCACTAATCCGAAATCTTGTGGCATCAATTCGCAGTTCAATACACTTGTTATCCTTAATTCTCTTCCTGCATTCCACAGTAATCTTCTTCCTGCATTACACTACAATCTTCTTCCTGCACCATTGTCTTAAATCCGCACTTTGTGCTGTCCCTTATCCGCACTATATCCTTCCCTTATCCACACTGTAAACTTAGAAATATCCGCAATGTAATCTTCAGAAATATTTGCAATGTAATCTTTGAGATATTCGTATTGTAATCTTGAAATATCCGCACTGTAATCTCTGAAATATCCGCACTGTAATCTCTGAGTTATCCGCAAACTTTTCACTGTAAAATCGTAGAGACAGTTACAGTTGATAATGAGCTAATGAGCCACAGTTGACAGGGTTATATATAGTGTTCCATTTGGCTTTTAGGCCGACATGTAGGCCGACTTTCTCAATGAATATAGGCCGACATGAAGGACTGTAATTTCAGCGTTAATGTGGCATCCTTTACTGTAACTGTAGCTTGTCTTTCATCGTTGATTGAGGGTTGTTGTGAGCTAGTCTTCCAGCCTAGTTAGGTGTCCTTCTTCTTCAATGTCTTGGGACATATATTTGCTAGATGAACAGGACACTTAATTACAGTTTATACTTAGAGGACACAAAACCTAATGGACATCAAGAAGAAGTCCATCTATTTAATAAATGAAACAAAATACATTTTATTATTTTGACTTCTTCTTTTCATAATTACATAGTCAACATGAAGACCGACCTAGTTACACTTTTCAACAGTCAAGACTGCGTTGTTGAATGGGGTGATAGAAGAAGAAGTGTACATTGAACAACCAAAGGGTTTTGAGACACATGAGAAGAAAACTCATCTATGCAGGCTGAAGAAAGCCTTGTTGGGCTTAAGCAAGCTCCTAGAGCTTGGTATGGTCGGATTGATGGTTACCTACAGAAGATGGGATTTGTCAAGAGTGACGCAGATCCCAATCTCTACTATCTGACAGTAGAGAATGAGCCTCTAATATTGGTATTATATGTTGATGACTTGTTTCTGACAGGTTCATCTAGGCTCATCAAGGACTATAAGGAGAACTTGGCAGCATAATTCGACATGAAGGATTCAGGATGCAGGATTGCAGACCCATGGCTAGTCCAATGATTACCAACTGGAAAAAGATTGATGCATCTGACGACAAAAAAGAAGACCCCACCTTGTACAGACAACTCATAGGATCACTTATGTATCTGGTCAACACCAGGCCAAACATTTGTTATGCGGTAAACACCCTCGGTCAGTTCATGGTGGAACCAAAGAGAGCACACTGGGCACCAACCAAGCATGTTCTCAGATATATACAAGGAATAGTTGAGCATGGATTAAAGTACATCAGAGGCAATGACATCATACTAAGTGGATTCACTTACGCAGATTGGGTAGGGACTTCAGTAGACCGGAAAAGTACCTCAGGGTATTGTTTCAGTATTAGATTAGGAATGACTTCCTGTTGCAGAAGGAAACATAAATCCATAGCACTGAGCTCAGCTGAAGCAGAATATATGGTAGCAAGCATGGCTAGGTGTGAAGCCATATGGTTTAGAAAGCTGCTTGTGAATCTATTTAGGAGAAAGATGTAAGCGACCAGTATTATTTGTGATAATCAGAGTTGAATCAAGCTCTCTGAGAATCCAGATTTTCATGATCGGTTGAAGCACATTAACATCAGGTGTCACTTTATCAGAGACTATGTCCATCGGGGAGCAGTATAGTTGCAGTATACTCCTACAGGAGAACATGTGGCAAACATTCTCAACAAGGCCCTTGGGAGAACAAAGTTTGTTTATTTCAGGGAGAGAAGATGGGGATGGTTAAGAATTTGTTTCAGTAGAATCGGATAATGCAATACTGTTGCTGCTGCATCTGTACTGCATTAGCCATTGATTAAGGATTAGATCACGGTCGTTGATTTATCAACAGGAAAAGTATAAATGAAGACTTGTGGGTCAGTTGAAGACAAGCCGAGAAAATAGTCAGTAACTCGAGGGAAGTCAATTCTTCATAATTTAGAATTCGATTTCAGAGGGAGAGTGTAATATCCCAAAATGGGAATGCACTGTAAAGCCTGCTGGAATAACACTCTCTTCACAAATTGGTGCACTGAAATGAGTTTGCAACTCCTAGATCCCTTAGATCAGTGGATCTAATGTCTAAATCCAAAAGGAGAGCAAAAACAAATCAAACTAGGTGAGGTAAACAGACCTCCCACCACCTAGTATGGCTGAAAAACACCCAAAGAATGGGGCTGCAGTCATGCATAACAATACTGCTTCAGAAATAACGCAGTTCCACTGAGTTAGGGCAAGAGATCAATATGGAGGCTCCATAATTACATGTACATCAGTAAAACATATCTATAATGTGGTCCATACAATGTACAAGAGAAAAATAGAAGATTTACAGGAAGAAACCCTCACGATTGAGGTGCTGCAACAACATATTGAGACTGCAAAGCTTGACAGCGTTATTTTATGGGCTGAAGCAGTTGTATATTACATTTCAGATCTAGAATAGATCTGTGTACAAAGACTAGATCTATATCAGATTTGTACACTAGATGAGTTCCTCTATAGATTCCCCTTGGGGTTTTGAGCAAAACATGAGAGTACAAGAGTAGATCTGAGATCTAGAATTACAGATCTGCAGCAATATTCAGGAATTCTGCAGTAAATGAAATCATAAGTAAATCAGATCTGGATGGAAAATGGATGAGATATCTAATCCATGGATCACCACAGTGAAAGGGAGAATCCTATCACCAGAGATCTCTCCTCCAAAATGTAGTCAAAACACCCTGCAACTGAATACTTGCAAATAACGGAATTATGGAAGGAAAACTGTGCTGTAGGCTCTAGCACTAGTTTGGCCTGATGCCAAGATCTGAAAATGTAGCTCCAAATATCCAGAATCCTCTTGCCAATGTGATAGAAGACTTCCCCACTGAAAAGGGCCTCTAGATTTGCCTAGATCTGAGTAGATCTAGCTTCCACTTGCTGCAGCTTACAAAGACAACCAAATCCTCAACAAGATCTGTGTTGTAGTTGGAAGATGGTGCTTGGCCAACTGCCAGATAGTGGACAAGATGTAACAAGACTCCTCCAAGAGCTCCTCAATGGAAGAGGTGGGATTCCCGACCGGGAACACCCTAGTGCTAAACAACACTATTCTCAGCTAAATAGCTAGAGAATGAGGGACGTCTAAGCAGACAATACCTTCAGAAATATCAAATCATCAACCCCCTCCTTGGTGTCATCCTCTTTCTTTTATAATGTGGAAATCTTGTCAAACCCTAAACCATCTTGATGAATTAGCTTCATTCACATGAGTGGCCTCCAACATGAACTGCGCTGTGCCTCTAGGAGATACATTGCATCTAGACAGCGCTGTTGATTTGGTCGTGTTGACCCAGTCAATTGATCCAACCTCATTCCCACTTAAGTGTGTTTATGAAAATAGCTCAGATTTAGCTTTGTTCACACTAAGCATTGATTTATTTTGCTGTTTAGGAGTTTTATTGATCCTCCTTCACAATTTTATTCATGAGACAGAAAAGTAAAACAAAGTTGTATATTCCCATTAGCTTGACTAATTGGGAATATTACAGAGAGTCGCGGGGCGAAGGAGGAAGAGGGTATCAACATCAGTCAAAGGCCGAGGATTTCAAAATTTCTAGTTTGATATCAAGTAAAAATTGGAGTTTACACATATTTGTAAATCTGGCCCCAACACAATTTCGCCCAAAAATCTGGTAGGGAAAGAGAAGGCCAAATGCTACATTCTTGGCAAAAGATGTAAAAAAAAAAAACACATTTAAAAGAGTGATTAGAAAAGCAAGTGATGTCGGTTGGCCATGAGAGAATGTGGAGATTGCAGTAGAAAAGCAAGAGTTTGGAATCGTAGTATATGGCAGTAGACTTTTTATTGTGTTTTCTTCAAGATTTTAATACTCGTCATAAGGAACCTTTCCTATCTTTGACATCATGGTTCGATTTACTATTTAGAATTAAATTTTAATTTACTAATATTGTTATGCAAACAATGAAGTTTGAAGTTACACAGAAATTAGAATTAATTCATGATACACAATGAATCTTGAAGAGCTACCTGTGAATCATCAAGCAAGGATTGTATCTCTGTGGATTGCATCTTTGTGGCAACCTGTAGTCACCCGCACACACACTAGTGAATGCCCCAAACACACCACAGAATGTGCGTCGTCTCAATAGTCAAATCGAATGGTTGTTGTCTCAAACAGAATGTCGTCGTTGAATAGTGAAGCGATTTTAGGTTTTACAGGTTATGTATTCACTTTTTGAATTTCTATGATTTTTTTATATTTAAATTTTTATTTCAAAAATCATTCAACAAAGAACCCTAAAGAACCCAATTTTTGGGTTCCAAGTACCCATTATCAAGGTTCCAAGTACCTTAAACGTCAAAAGCACTCAATTTTTTAAACGAAGAACTCGATTCTTGGTAGAGAACCTGGTTCTTATGGGTTTGTTTTAGAAGAACCCGCACACGAACTGACCCCACCCCTGGGTTAGGGAACCCATGCAACATAGATGGATAGGTATGAAGTGACCCCAGAAACCTATGAAAGTTTCTAACTTGAAATTCTACTGTTGTGATTGATTTATTTCTCGTACTTATTTTCCACAACAAGCTATTTACAAAACCCTTCAGTAAACACCAAAATATATTCTACTGTAGTTATCACATAAGTTCATAGGGAAAAGAACAGTGAAATGCAAGCACAAGAATCAATCACATCAACACAGTTATTTTTGGACAATAGTCCCCTGAAAAACCCAATGCGAGAAAATCGGTGCAGCAGATGAGGATTTATTTATTAATCTTCAGCAACAATCTCTTTACAAGGAATGCTTTGCAGAATCATGGAGAAAATTTTGTGAAAATACTTGAGATAGTTGTCCTCCAATCACTAGAGAAATTATGACACCCAAGAAACCCTCCAGCCTCCACTGCATCACCTCCGCGTCCTCTTCTGCGTGAGGACTGCGTCCTCTGCTACGCTGCCTCTCTACGATGTCCCTCTGCTGCTTTGCGTCCCTCCTCCTTTGTCTTTGACTGCTGCTGATATCCCCCTCTTCCTTCACTCTACAACTCTCCCTCTAAAATCGAACTCTTACTTCTGGAGTATCGACTTCCCTCGGGTTACCGAGTATTTAACCGATGTATCTCCAATTGACCCACAAGTCTTCATTTATACTTTTCCTGTTGAGATATCAACGACCACGATCAAATCTCTAATCAACAACTAAGATTAAAATAGACTTGATCCTCGTCTCTTAGAAACTTCTCACCCATATTTATATTAATTCCATTTAATTATTTTAATTCCCTAAGTTTTAACGTAGGAATCATTAAAAATAATTAATTATTTTAATATAATGCATTACGTGGAAATTCTCCAAACGATTTCTGGGTCTTAGAGATCTCATGTATTCTAGCCCCTCCACAAAATTTCGGAGCTAGAGCACATTTGATGTTACCCAAAAATCGACACTCCCTCTTAGTGAGGAATGTGCTCTAGCAATACTTCCCACAAGAAGCATCATCCTGATCCACGACATCGGTCCTCTGCACTGTTGATGCTCGACCTGCTCCCCTTCATCTACTACGCCCCTGTTGCCACTGTATTGCTGCCAATGACACTGTTGCTGCCACTGTTGTATCTATATTACAGCTCCCTCTCAAGTGTTGCATTATCTGCTTCTATTGAAACAAATTCTCAACCATCTCCATCTTCTCCCTGAAATAAAGGAACTTTGTTCTCCCTGGGGCCTTGGTGGGAATG
Source organism: Pinus albicaulis (assembly GCA_034641835.2). Classification (NCBI taxonomy): domain Eukaryota; kingdom Viridiplantae; phylum Streptophyta; class Pinopsida; order Pinales; family Pinaceae; genus Pinus; species Pinus albicaulis. The sequence continues at coordinate 155,431,750 of CM076576.1, read as the reverse complement.
TCTACCACCTGTTCTCATGTAGGAGTGTACTCTAACTAAACTGCTCCCCGTTGGACACAGTCTCTGATAAAATGATATCTAATGTCAATGTGCTTTGACCAATCATGAAAAATTGGATTCTCAGAGAGCTTGATACAACTTTGATTATCACACATAATACTTGTTGCTTCCATATTTCTCTTGAATAGATTCACAAGCAACCTTTTAAGCCATATGGCTTCACATGATGTTGTGTTTGCTGCCATATATTCAACTTCAGCTGAGCTCAATGCTACGAATTTCTGTTTCCTGCTGCACGAGGAGGTCATTCCTGAACCAATAATGAAACAGTACCCTGTGGTACTTTCTCGGTCTACTGAACTTCCTGCCCAATTTGCGTCAGGGAATCCACTTAGTCTGATGTCATTGCCTCAGATGTACTTTAATCCATTCTCAATCGTTCCCCATATATATCTAAGAACGTGCTTGGCTGCTGCCCAGTGTGCCCTCTTTGGTTCCACTATGAATTGACTGAGGGTATTGACCGCATAGCAGATATCTGGCCTGGTGTTGACCAAATACATAAGAAATCCTATGAGCTGTCTGTATAAGATGGGGTCTACTTCTTTGTCGTCAAACACATCAATCCTTTTCTAGTTGGCAATCATTGGAGTAGCCATGGGTCTACAATCTTGCATTCTGAATCTCTTCAGAATTTCTGTAGCATATCTCCCTTGTCCAAGGAAGATTTCACCCTTCTGCTGCCAAACTTCCAACCCCAAAAAATAATGCATCAGCTCCAAATCCTTCATGTCGAATTTTATTGCCAGGTTCTCCTTACAGTCCTTGATGAGCCTAGATGAACCTGTCAGAAACAAGTCATCTACATATAATACCAGTATTAAAGGCTCATTCTCTATTGTCAAATAGTAGAGATTGGGATCTGCGTTACTCTTGACAAATCCCATCTTCTGCAAGTAACCATCAATCCGACCATACCAAGCTCTAGGTGCTTCCTTAGCCCATACAAGGCTTTCTTCAGCCTGCATACATGATTTTTTTCTCATGTGTCTCAAAGTCCTTTGAGTATTCATTGTATACTTTTTTTATCACCCCATTCAAGAAAGTAGTCTTGACATCCATCTGGTGAATTTCCCACCCCATTTGCACCGCAAGGGATATCACGGATCTAATAGAAGTATACTTGGCTACTTGGGCGAATGTTTCTTCGTAGTCCATTCCTTCCTTTTGAGCATACTCCTTAGCCACAAACCTGGCTTTATACTTTTCGACGCTGCTATCTGCAACATAATTGATCTTGTAGATCCATCTTGAACCTACTACTGATCTTTCATGACGTCTAGGTACCACTTCCCAGACATCATTGGTCATTATGGAGCTGTATTCCTCCACCATAGCATCTACCCATACTTGATGCTGAACTGCCTCCTGAAAACTAGAGGGTTCTCCAACCTGAGCTACCAAAGCTTGGAATCTATCTGGTTGTCTACGCTGTCTTTTATCGGTTCTAGGATCTCTAATGAACTCCTTTGCGTCCTGTTGACCTTCTCGCCTAGACCTACCTACAAGTGAGCGGAAAAAGCCTTCAAGCCCACAAGGTGTGGTTGGTGGCAAGGATCTCAAAGAAGGGGCTGTCACCTATTTCGGAGTCTCCGTTTAAGCTATCTCCTAAGTTAGCTAAGGGGGGTGGTCCCTAAAGGCAAACTAAATCAAAGATGTGAAGTTTCTAGGAGAATTGATTAGAAGGAATTACCTATCAAAGATGACTCAATTCCAAGATGTAAACAAGCATAAGTATATGAGCAATATTCAATAATGTGTTCAAAATATAGACCAGTGTTTTAAAGTCAATGACAAGTGCTTGCTCAAAAATGAAATTCAAGATACAATGACGATAATCCCACAAAGCAAGTGTTAAACCAAGATAAACATATAAGCATCACTTGCAATGAATGAAAAAGTACATGTAAGAGAGTGCTCAAGTAACAAAGGATAATGCCATTAAATATCATTGATTGACATTAAATACTTAGCCAAGGGAGATATGCTACAAAGATCCTGAAGGACGGGGAGATCTTCCTTGGCTTGGAAGTGTGGGAGAAAGATAGGGAGATCTTCCTTGGCCAAGGGAGATATGCTACAGAGATCCTGAAGAGATTTAGGATGCAGGATTGTAGACCTATGTCTATGCCTATGATAAAAAACTAGAGGAAGATAGATGCATTAGAGGACGAGGATGTTGACCCCACCTTGTATATACAACTTATCAGAGAAGAAATCGAAAGATGCTTCAGACATTGAGAGATGCGCAGGAGTTTGTGGCATCTCCTAGATCGAGCACCAGGGACAAGAGACAACTAGAAAGGTATTCAGTGTATCTGTATCTGTATTCGTTCCTATATCTGCCCACCACTAGTGGGAGAAGAAATCGAGAGGTGCTTTAGACACTGAGAGATGCGCGGGAGTTTGTGGGAGCTCCTAGATCAAGCACCAGGGACAAGGTAGTGGTTGGTTCCCGTTGAATCTACAAGATCAAAAATGTTGCATATGGTAGTGTGGAGAAGTACAAGGCTAGGTTCTTTGCCAAGGGATTGTGCTCAGAAGAATGGAATAGATAATGGAGAGACGTTTTTTCCAGTGACCAGATACACTTCCATCAAGGTCATGTGATCTCTCTAGCAGCCAGATGGGATGGCAGATTCGTAAGATGAATGTCAAGACAACTTTTTTGAATGGAGTAATAGAAGAGGAGGTGTACATCAAACAACCAAAGGGATTTGAAACACATGGGAGGGACACTCATGTGTGCAGGTTGAAGAGAACACTATATGGACTCAAACAAGTTGCAAGAGCATGGTATAGTCGGATTGACAATTACTTGCAACAAATGGGCTCCGTGAAGAGTGAGGCAGACTCAAACCTCTACTATTTGATGGTAGGAGGCGAGCCTCCCATTCTATGATTATATGTGGACGATATATTTCTGACTAGGTCACTAGGGTTCATAGAGGACTGCAAGAGGGACTTGCTAGTAGAGTTCAAGATGAAGGATTTGGGGTTGATGCATTATTTTCTAGGTTTGGAGGTATGGAAGACATATGAGGAGATTTTCCCTGGTCAAGCGAGATATGTTATGGAGATCTTGAAGAAATTTAGGATGTTGGATTGTAGAGCCATGTCTACACCTATGATTACCAATTGGAGAAAGATAGATGCATCAAAGCAGGAAGCGGTGAACCCCACTTTGTATAGACAAATTATTGGCTCTCTTATGTTGAGATTTTGTGTATTTGGGGTAGCATCAGATGTGCTCTAGCTCCCAAATTTTGTGGAGAGACTATAGTACACTTGGTCTACAAGACCTAGAAAGGGATTTGGGAAATTTCATCTAGTTTGGGAGATATTTAATTAATTAATTATTTTAATGTATTTTTTAAGTCTAAACTTAGGAAAATGAAATAATTGAAGTTAATTAAATTAAACATGTGTTGAAATTGTCTTAAGTCATACGGATCAAGCTTTCTTTTAAATCTTAGCCATTGATTCAAGATCTGATCATGGCCGTTGTTTTCCCAATGAGAAAAGTATAGTCGACATGCTGTCGTGTAAATTTATGTAGATGTTCCATGCTTGATGCAACTTTACTTTCTTTTCAATTTTAGACAACAATCACATAAGCAATAAAGTAAAATGCTGATAGAACATACCAGTAGATCAACAGAAGACAAGCCAGACATATATATTTGCGTTACGGTGATCAGCAGGATGCTTCAATCAGCAAAGTCTTATCAGTCAACCAGCCCAGTATATGTGTCACATCACCCTTATCATACAATCCAAGTCAACCAAAGTCAACGTAGCCCAAAAGTCAACACAGAACAACAGCAAGTCAAAGTCAATGCAACACAGTCTACGGTCAACCTTTGACCTCGGTTCTTGTGCCAAAATGTACAGATTGCAGAAATCAAAGTCTATGCCAAAATTCAGCGCCTTTTGACCATGTGTTGACCAAAGTCAACGCTGGTCAAACCTACAGTGGAAACCCTAGCTACAGCAAAAATGTCTTCGTCCTTCTCCCATTTGTGAACCGCAGATTTCCTCCAAGTAGCTCGAACCAATCAGAAGTGGAGAGAGAAATATGTGTGATGATGAGATGAGTGAAATGTTGTCCAACGTTGACCTTATTTATATCCATCAGTGAGGGTGTGTGACACATCTGCTGGGGGTGTAAAACTTTAAGGCCGACCTACACATATTTTGAATAGATTAAAAATAAATTCAAAATAATTGTTCTGCTCATCGGATCAAGATGATCTTTAGATCAATCTTGCACCTCTTCGAAAGAGGAACCCAATAAAAATATTGGTATCTTCATCTGAGCATCACAACATGGAGTTTTGACCTAGTTGTCCAAATTAACATGTCGACTATTCTGATTGGATCTCTAACGTCGTCCCTGTAGCCTTTCCTATCGGTTTTCCTCGCTCAGATCTCACCCCTACTGAAAGTAAGATCTCCCTTAGTTTTTTTGTGAGTCAACGCCCACTTACATTAGTCAATTTCCCACCAGTTCAAGGAAGGAAGGAGTAGGAAAATAAAAATGGATGGTGAATTGGGTCATTTGTTAGATGCGATAGGTTGGGTAGGTTTAGCATCTGACCAGCGATCGATAGGTCGGAATTGTCCAGAAGTCATTTGACTCTAGGGAGCTATATCGATGTTTGTAAGAGACAGGAGGTAGAGCACTGAAGCTAAGCTGAGATTCTAGGGCGGGTTTGCTAAGAATTCTCAGAAGTGTTTCAGCTGCAGAGAGGGGAATTTAGACCAGTGTTTCACGGGGACGCATCTCCCAAGGTGGGGGACGCGCCCCGATGTTCCCCCATGTCTTGGGGACGGGAAAACTCCTGGGGAAACATTTTCCCCACGTCCCCTTTTTGGGGAAACTCTGGGGGGACGTTTTTCGGGCAATGAAACGCGACTCCCTTGAAAGGGGACGATGGGACGCCAGGGGGACGCATGTGCGTCCCTCCATTTTTTTGCCTAACAATTTTTATAAAACATTAAATTTAAAAAAAAAATACAGATTTAAATATAGGACAAATTAAAAAAAAACAACAAAAATAGAAACACTAAAACTATATTAAAACATCAAACTTGTTAAAACTTAAAAATTAAATTAAATTAAATAATTACTTAATTAAATTATATTAAAATTTAAATAAAAATTAAAAAGAATGAAATTATATTAAAGCATAGTTTGAATTTCAATTGTCAAATGATGAATTTATTAATTTAATTTAGATGTTCCTTGCATCATGCCAAATGATGATTCATGAATTTAGATGGGACATTGCATAATGTCAAATGATGGATTCAATCTAGTAATTTACTTTTAGAATCTAGATTTGTAAATTTAAACTATAATTCAGAAATGTTAAATGATAATTCATAAATGAATCAATGATAATGGTCTAATATGCAATGATGATCATATTTATTCTTTAGATGTACAATGAATAATTATTAAGATTTTATATTTAGTTATTTTTAATTAAATTTTTAATAATTTATAATTTTGTAATTTTTATGACTTTGACGTCCCCTCGTTTCCGCGAAAATTTCCCAAATTTTGGGGTTGCTTATATACGTCCCCCTTGTGCGTATCCCCGCTCCCGCGTTTCCCCGTCCCGGAAACTCGGTGGAACATTGATTTAGACCAAGGGGATGATCTGATCCCAGGGTCTAGAATCAACAAGAGACAAAGATTAGCTCAGAGAGGCAACACAGAGAAGCAAGAGAGTAGCAGTAGAGAGGGCAGCAACTGTGCTACGCAGGTGCTGCGCAGTCCCTCCCAAGAGAGTATGATTCGGCTGGAAGCCCTCAGGGGTTACGCAAAGACCCTAATGGGTAGCGTAAGGATTGCGTCACCCAGTCTGGGGTAACGCAGCCCTTTCCAGGCCAGCGCAGAGGGACGCAGGGTCTTCAGGGGAAGCATTGGGGTTTCTAGGGCCTAATTTTGGCTGAGTCTTATAAATCCCGTTTGAGGGTGTGGATCAATCATTATTTTGGCTTTAGAACAACAAGTGAGTTGCAAATCTATTATTTCTCTGTCGGGTTTTCCGGTTCTGGAACCCAAATTTGTTGTATTAAGAAAGTTCTTAATAATAAAACCCTCTAGCAGCCAGCAGACCGGTTTCCCGCATTAGGTTTTTCCAGGGACTATTTGTCCAAAAAATCACCGTGTCACTTTGTTTATGTGTGCATGTACTTTTTCTAGATCTGAATTGGTGAAAGTTTGTTATGTGTTTTGCTTCGATATTAATCTGAATTTTCAGCTTAATAACTTAATTAAGTAGGAGGAGCATAACCAGATCTAACAGTAGATTTCTGCATAAATGTAACATTCAGAAATTCTCACATGGTATTAGAGCAATTGCAGATCTAGGAGGGTCACCAGTAGAAGATTGAAGGTTCTTGCTGTAGAAAGCAGCAGGAAAAGTCAGCAGAAGGGCAGATCTGGAGGGACAGCGTAGTTTTCAGAGCAGCAGAAGTTACGTAGAGGGCAGGGTGACGCAGTCCAATGTTGTCTCACAGCAAGCCCACGCAATAACTGCGCAGAGGCAGCGCAAAGACAATGCTGGGATTGTCAGAAGCCAGCGAGTGTGACACAGATCTGAATCTGTCAGATCCAGAAGAGCCTAAAGCATAGCTGCAGAAATTCGGAAGGCACTGTTGGGGTTAAATTTCTGAAGTTTTCAGATTTTTAGCCTAAGCACAAGTGACAAAGAGCGGGAGGAGATCAACTTTTCAGAGAGTTTCTAGCCAAAGAAACTTGTAGATTGTTCAGAGGATCAAAGAGCGCTGAATCATTGTGGATTTGGCAGATTTCCAAGAAGGGGAATTAGTTGTCAGAGGGAGCAGAAGGTGCCTATTTCGCCAAGGGCCTTAGATCCAGTTCTCCAACTAGGAGAAAGGGAAGTTCTGACACATTTCTAAGCAGATGGCTCCCCATGGACTGCGTGATCAGGAAGAAGACCATATTGTCCCACACATGGTTGAAAAGAAGACAACTAATGAGATGTGGAAGGCCTTAACTTCCCTATATGAGGGAAAATCTGTCGAAAGGAAGATGTTGTTGGAGACTCAAACGAGGTCATTCATGATGACCAAGGGAGAAGACATGGAACATTTCCTCTTCAGATTGCAGTCGATTAGAGATCAGTTGACTGCAACGGGTGCTAAAGTGGAAGACGATGTGATGGTTAGGATTTCTCTCAATGTAGTCACAGATGAGTGGGAAACCTTTGTCCAAAGTATCTTGGGCAGAGCGGACCTCCCAGATTGGGACAACTTGTGGGCAATCATGCGTCAAGAAGAACTCTGCAGAATCACCAAGAAGCAGTACAGCTCTGGATTGAGCAAAGTGAAGAAGGAAGATGAATAAGATGTTGCCTTGGCATCAAAGAGGCGGCAAGGAAAGAAGAAGAAGGATCTGTCAAAGATCAAGTGCTTCCAATGTGGTGAAATGGGACATTTTTCCAGCAATTGTCCTCAGAAGAAAAGGGACAAGGAAGCTTCTTCTTCCAAGGTTACTGTGGTAGATGATGGGTCGAAAGATGATGCAGCCATAAGCGCTCATGAACCACGAAAGTGCGGCGACATGGATTTGTAGAGGAGCTACAGAATGTAGGGCGAGATCCTTGAGCAGCTCATCTCTTGGATCACATGCGAGCTACGACAGCCTTAAAACAGTAGTGGGACAAGTGGAGCAGTGGATGCATAGATCACGGATGAAGCAGAGGCAGATCTGAAGGCTAGAAGGAGCAACGCAGTGCAGATGTAGCAGCAACGTAGGGGCTGATGTGACTTCAGCAGCGCATAGCAGAGCTGCTTACACAAAGCAAAGTTGCGGCAGCGTGGAGGCTTCAAGAGGACAATGCAGCATAATAACATCGCGAGGGATTTTAGCACAAGGGGCTGATGTGACTTCAACAGTGCAGAGGGAGTCTGCTTACGCAGTGCAGAGTTGTTGCTGTGCATCATCCTTCGGACACCAACACAGATCAACAATCTATGGAGCTTCAGTGATGAGGATACAACCCATCTGACTTATCTGTCAAAGATTGGGCAGGAGATTCAGTTGTTTCTCTCAACAACTAAAGTTGCAGTGCAACAGATCAGTAGTGGCAGTGCTATGAGTAGCATAGATGCAACAAATTGAGAGGGAGTTGTAGTGGCAGTGGCAGCGTCATGGGCAACAGTATAGAATGGTAACAACAATGCAGAGTTGAGTGGCAGTAGGCCAAGCATCAACAACACAAAACCAGTGCCCAAAATCTTGTAATGCATGGTGTGATGTATTGCTAGAGCACACTCCTGATGCTCAGAGGGAGTGTTGAGATTTTGTGTATTTGGGGTAGCATCAGATGTGCTCTAGCTCCCAAATTTTGTGGAGGGACTAGAGTACACTTGAGCTACAAGACCCAGAAAGGGATTTGGGAAATTTCATCTAGTTTGAGAGATATTTAATTAATTAATAATTTTAATGTATTTCCTAAGTCTAAACTTAGGAAAATGAAATAATTAAAGTTAATCAAATCAAACATGTGATGAAATTGTCTTAAGTCACACGGATCAAACTTTCTTTTAATCTTAGCCATTGATTCAAGATCTGATCATGGTCATTGGTTTCCCAACCAGAAAAGTATAAAGGAAAGGCTTGGGATCATTTGTAATGACACACAGAGGCAGAGCACTGAAGCTAAGCTGAGATTCTAGGGCGGGTTTGCTAAGAATTCTCAGAAGTGTTTCAGCGGCAGAGAGGGGAATTTAGACCAAGGGGATGATCTGATCCCAGGGTCTAGAATCAACAAGAGACATAGATCAACTTAGAGTGGTAGCGCAGAGAAGCAGGAGAGCAATAACAGAGAGGGCATCAGCTGTGCTACGCAGGTGTTGCGCAGTCCCTCCCAGGACAACGTGATTCAGCTGGAAGCCCTCAGGGGTTATGCAGAGACCCTAAGGGGCAATGTAAGGACTGTGTCACCCAGTCTGGGGTAACGCAGCCCTTTCCAGGCCAGCGTTGAGGGACACAGGGGCTTCAGAGGCTGACGCAGGGGCTTCAGGGGCAGCGCTGGGGTTTCTAGGGCCTAATTTTCGCTGAGTCTTGTAAATCCCGTTTGAGGGTGTGGATCGGTCATTATTCTGGCTTCAGAACAGCCAGTGAGTTGCAAATCTATTATTTCTCTGTCAGGTTTTCAAGATCTGGAACCCAGATTTGCTATATTCAGAAAATCCTTAATAATAAAACCCTCCAGTAGCTAGCAGACCAATTTTCCCACATTGGGTTTTTCTGGGGACTATTTGTCTAGAAAATCACTGTGTCACTTTGTCTATGTGTGCATGTACTTTTTCTAGATCTGAATTGGTGAAAGTCTGTTATGTGTTTTGCTTCGATATTAATCTGAATTTTCATCTTAATAACTTAATTAAGTATGAAGAGCATAACTAGATCTAACAGTAGATTTCTGCATAAGTGTAACATTCATAAATTCTAACATCTTATGTATCTAGTCAACACAAGTCTAGACATTTGCTTTGTGGTCAACAGTCTTAGTCAGTTTATCGTTGAACCAAATAGGATGTATTGGACAACAACGAAGCATATGTTGCAATATCTAACAGGTATAGTCGAGTATGGGTTGTGATTTAATCGAGGTGATGTTGTCAAGTTGATGGGGTATACAGATGCAGACTGGGCAGGTAGTGCAGTGGATTGGAAAAACACCTCAGGTTGTTGCTTCAGTATTTGATCAGGGGTTTTCTCTTGGTACAACAGTAAGCATAAGTCTGTGGCATTGAGTTCTGCAGAAGCAGAATACATGGCTACATGTGAGGCTATTTGGCTTTGGAAGCTGCTAATTGCACTAATTGGTTAGAGGAAGGATTCGACCAGTATCTACTGTGATAATCAGAGTTGCATCAAGCTATCTAAGAATTTAGTGTTTCATGATAGGTTGTCGAAACACATCAATATCAAATACCACTTCATCAGGTATTGTGTACAAGGTGGATCAATTCAACTACAATATGTTTCCATAGATCAGCAGGTTGCAGATATTTTGATAAAGGCCTTAGGTAAAGCAAAGTTTGTTTTCCTCAGGGATAAGTTGGTATTCGTGGAGTACACCTTCCTCGCTAAGAGGGAGTGTTAGTTTTTGTAGCTCAGACAGGTGTTCTAGTCTCAGATGGTTTCTATGAGGCAAGGAGCACAGGGGGGTTTGTTATCGCTTGCTGCCTACACCTATCTACAGTTAGCAGGAAAAGCCTTTAACCCCACAAGGTGTGGTTGGTGGCAAGGAACTCAGAGAAGGGGCTATCACCTATTCTCGACTCTCTTTGTTTAAGCTATCTCCTAGGTTAGCTATAGGGGGTGGTCCCTAAAGAAAAACTAAGTTAAAGATGTGAGTTTTCTAGGAGAATATTAGAGTGAGATTGGATTACTTTTGAAGATTCATGAGCATTTATGAGCAACTTTGAAATAATGACAAACCATTTAACCAGTGTCTTTACAAATAACGTGCTCAAAAGTAAAAGAAATGCTCAAAGAGATGAGAACATAGTAATTCTGAAATGGAAACAAAAGAATGTTAGCACAAGATATCAGAAATGCTCTCAAGATAAATAGATTTATGAATCAAAGCATGAGAAACTATCTTGCTCATAAGGAAACAATTAGTGTTCTACTTTAGAAGAATGTAAATGAGATGATAGAAAAACTCAAATGTTAGACCAAGATCACAACATGCAATTAAATTTGCAACACCAAATAAGCGTATTTGCCAATGAAACGAGATATATCAATCATCCATAAGCATAATGATCATTAAAATGACAACATGCAATGAAGTTGCAGAAGTAAGCAAATTTCCAAGTACCATAGAATTTAACTTGTTGCAAAATTTAAGGAATTAAAATGCTTGCATCCAAAGTGCTTCTTGAGATAATATTTGCATGTGAATCTTTAAACCGTCAAGATAGCAAAAAATTTGGGAACTTTGCAAGTAAATGTGATGAGATAGTGCTCTTGGTTTATTTTATTAATTAGTTCTAAAGCAATGTTATAATTGAACTCTAATTTTTAGACTTCACGCTCCCAAATATTTGGATCTCACAGTGAAGAGTCCATAGACGTAGAGGGCCCCTAAAACGTCTATTCAACCAACTTAAGTTGAGGTAAATTTTAGAGATGCAAGTCTAGTATGAAAAGTGAAATGCCTAAATAATATGAAAGTGAGTTTGCAAGTGCTATGTAAAAGATGGAGATGATTCAATTAAATATGCTTCATAGTTAGAATAATAACTCAAGTTGCCATAAATTGAAAGTGCTATGCTTCTTTACCTGTAGTATATTGTGAAACTTATCCAAATGAGAAATAGATCGCAAAACATAAGTAAGTGATGCAAATGAGATTGCAAATTAAGAAATTAAAGGACTATGCGATTTGTGTTACTTCCCAATTAGAGCATGCATATGTGATGTGAAAGAAAACAGAAATGTCAAAACCACTAAGTCAATCCTTCTACAAATTCTCTCCTTTGAAATGGAGAGATAGGGATGCCAATGGGTAAAACCCACGTTCCCACAACAAAAACAGAAATTTTATTAATTTTACAAGAATGAAATGACCATGAGGCATTTTCTAAACCAATGAAAGTCTTTACAAATATTGAGACCATAGACTTTTTCTCGATGAGAATTTCTAAAAAAAGAAAAAACTCGAAAGAATTCAGACTTTACAATAGGAGAAGAGAAGTTAAGCCTCTTCAATTCCCACAACCAAAGAAGAGAGAGTTATCTTCCTCATTTGAAATTCAGAGCCCAAAGGTCCTGCAACAACTTGTTAGTAATTTCTTGTAGTTGTCCACTCAAACTGACACAAGAAAAAATTCAAAAAGAGGGCTACAAAACCAATCAAATATTAGATAGATAAAATTACAAAATATTGCACAACAATTTACAAAGGGCTATGCCAAACAATTTGAATAAACTCTCCTCTTTTCTTAGTCATCTTCAAGCTCTTAGATAGCAAATGAAAGCAATGAAGTATAATGTTTTAAAAGATATTCAAATTTAGAATTATTCGGCTTGTATACAAGCTATGTCCCAAAACCCCTGCAAAACCACTTTGTAAGATAAGACTATGAAGGTTCAAAGAACAAATGAGAGCTCATTTTGAGAATGTATCAAGAGTGGGTTGGTCTCTCCGAAGACTTCCCCCAACACTTGACTAAGAATAAACTCTCCTCTTTTCTTAGTCATCTTCAAGCTCTTAGATAGCAAATGAAAGCAATGAAGTATAATGTTTTAAAATATATTCAAATTTAGAAGTATTCAGCTTGTATACAAGCTATGTCCCAAAACCCCTGGAAAACCGCTTTGTAAGATAAGACTATGAAGGTTCAAAGAACAAATGAGAGTTCTTTTGAGAATGTATCAAGAGTGGGTTGGTCTCTCCAAAGACTTCCCCCAACACTTGATTCTTTGATCCCAACAAGATGTTCCCTCTACAAAACTTCAATCAAGAATTAGTTCCATATAGATCTAACAATAAACAATGATAAGAAACTCTAGAGATTTATTTGAAACCAACTAGAGCATTCTATACCTAGAGCATACTCCTCAATTAAATGTCAATGTAAGATAGCTCTACATTAACAAATCTACAAGAGCATATAGAAACAAATTAGATCAAAGCATGAGTAAAAGGAATTATACCAATGATCAACAATTCATCACACTCCAAAAGGATGAACACTTCATGAATGAAACCTCAAAGTCTTTATTGATATTTCTAAAAGTGTACAAGACAGCAGTGCTTTACACAAGCACAATAGCTAGTAAACAATGATACAATGTGAGAGCCCATGCCTCCATTATATAGAAAATTGGTAGCAAATCCCAATGAAGAACCATATGCCAAGTGGTGAGAGGGAAGAGATCTCAAGGCAAATTCGAATTTGGTAAGTGGAGTTCCAATGCCAAGTGTAAAAATCGAATTCTGGCAAGTGGACATCATTTTCTTCTTCCCTTATGTGCCAAATTTGAATTTTATGATGAAATGACATGTGTATATGCTTGGTAACCCATGTGGGGACAATTTCCCACAAAAATTTCCACCAAATATTCTCCCAAATCCTCTCAAATATGCACTAACTTCACAAATTCGAATTTCCAAGTAAGCAACTCTCATTTAATGTCGGAAATTCAATTTTATTTGAGCACATGTCTTTTCCTTGATTTTAGAAGTCCACATCGTCTTGGGACTTCACTTTAACTCCTCCATAATTTTCCACCTCATTTCCACCTCATTTAGCATGTGTGGATATTTATTTTACGCAATTTATTTAATTTTTAGCTTAACTAATTGCCAGATTTCCCACTAAACTTAGGAAAAGTAGGTTTTGAGGGTTCAAAACACATTTTTCACCCCTCAAAGTGTGTCATAGTAGAAATTTGAGCGTGAGAAGTGTAATTTTGATTACTCATACCCCATACAACTTCTCTAGACAACACTTATTACAATTCAATTACAATTTTTATTGCAATTTTCGACTTGTGGGAAATCTAAAAAATTAAAAAATCACTACCTTGACCTAACCAAATTCCACGAAATTTTTTGTGTGATCTAGTATGGTAATATATATTGACTCTAGACAGTAGGACTCACCCAAGGCCTCACCATCAAGCCGTACTCCGGCTTTGGGGTAAAATTGGAGAGAAAAACTCAATTGATTATTAACTCCTGGTAGGGAGATGATAATTAACCAAGTAAAAAAAACCTCCCAGAGTAATACTCACTTGTTGGCAAGGTCCTAGGCTACCTAGGCTTGTTACAGACTCAATACTGACTCAAAACGCATCATTACTAGCATCACTTATTACAATTCCCTGTAGGGCGTGGAATGTGGGTACAAGAGAAAATGATAAGAAGTAGAAATAGAGTTTAAAAACTCTGTTGAACTGATGATATTTGATGATATCCAATGGTACAAATGTCTTCTTGTTCATCCTTGGGAATGGAGTCTTCTCATTATCATCGGGTGCCACTCCAGTGGTCAACAGGGTTAATTATCTCCAATACCCAGAAAAAGTTTCTAACTGAAATGCCTTAATTATATTTAATTAACCAGTTTTAAGTATTTTCCTAACTTAGGGAAATGGGTTAATTAATCAAGATTAATTGAGACAAATCGATTTTGCTCTAGTGGCTTCTAGAAAAGTGATTGGAAGAAGTCAAGATGATCTTAGCCATTGATTGGAGTTAGATCATGGTTGTTGATTCATCAACGAGAGATTATAAGAGAAGATCGATGGGGCCTTTGGATATCATTCGAACAAGTAGATTTGTAGTGATAGCAAGGTTGCAATGATAGCATGGGAGACACCAACAAAAAGGTTTTTAGTAGGAGAAATTGATAGAATTTACGAAGAAATTCTTCACAATGATTCCAATTTTCCAGGAGCAAGGAAGAGGCTGAATTATTCTATAGGAGGAAGGCCGCGAGAAGCAATGCGAGTAGCCAATTTATCCAGTGCGAGTTGCTAGAGACTCATTTTTGTTTCCAATTGCCAGTGTGAGTTGGGTTGTTGAGTTGTTGGAGGCAGTATTACTTTTGCGATTGGTTTCCCTGTGAGTTTCTGGGAAGGCCAGTTCGAATTTTCAGTTAGCCAGTGGATGTTGCAGGAGGAAGTGCGAATAGCATAGGGGAGACTAAGTTGGTTTGCAGAGGGAGATTGTGATTTCCCAATTTGATTTGTTCAGTGCAACTGAAGAAAATAAATAGCCGGAGCTTTGCCAATGTCAGACAAACAGTTTATATAATCCTTAATTTGCTGAAGAAATATAATAAACCCTCATCTGCAGAACTGGTTTTCCCCACACTGGGGTTTTTACAGGGACTATTTTGTCCAAAATATTGGTGTCCAATTTTATGTGTGCATTATTTTCTCAGTTCATATGATTAATTTTTGGTGAAATTGCAGTTGTGATTTTATTCATTATTTGCTATAAATAATTTACAGAATACAAATAATCTGAAAAGATACAAGAATAATTACCAGTAACTGCAATAGAATTTTCACAAGGACCGGTAATATGTACGCCTCTCTGCTAGGTGGGCCTTGGAACTTTGACTCCTGGGGAAAAAGGAACCTACTAAAAATAGCAATTTCCCAAAAATCTAATGAAATTGACTCTGAAATAAGCTCTGATCACTGTGAATGATTGGGTGCACCTGTAATGGAACCAGCCTGATGGAATCTCACTGGATCTTAACTCTCCGTTTGTGCAAGAAAATCTGGGGATTAACATGACCCAAACACCGGTAAATTGGTAATCATTACCACATGGAGCACTAGCCCTTCTTCCTTAGAATTTCTGGATGGAAGGTCGATCGACCTCTAGCCATAACCCTGTGGGACTTGAAATTGTGACCTCCCCATTGGCAACAGCCTTTGACAGATGTCCCAAGTGATTAAGCTAACCCTTAGGACTCTACACAAATCTCTCTACAGATGTCAGAGAGAGATATTAAAATTACAGAGATAAAGTCGACGTAGAGATGTAGACTTTTTAAACATTTTGAAAATAGAATTGCCATACATCAAACATAGAAGAGCACACCATAGATCATGCATATAAAACCATGAGTTATGGTGTTCTCTTTCAATGGCATCAAAATGTATTACATAGATAAGATGATAGATGGGAATGCCAATGGCATACAAAATGGGGTTGAAGAATCTCATAACTCATCCTCTCAGATCTCATATTCAAAATCATTAGTATCACTGCCACTAACAGTGCCACTGTGCTGTCCTCCCTCCATTGTATCTACTCCAAGTGATGCATCTGCTGGTTTGGCAGATAATCCCTCAAGAGGATCACTATCATGGAAAGTGGTCCTGCTATAGGATTGGTGCATTAAATTCCAAGATTTGGTACTTTTAAAGTAATACTTCACTGCAAGTATTTACCAGTATTTTGAGTGATTTCTAAGACATTAACATTTTGTTATTGAATTGCTAACTGCTTCTTCAAGATATTGCTTTGCATCATTTACGAAGGTGTACGTAGTACAGAACATGTATACTTGTCCCTTTTTCCACTATGGACCAATTGTTTTTATTGCAGTATTGAAATCAGACGCCATCAGGAAGATCCTGTAGATGGTTTGCTGAATGCTGACACTCACTCACAGCCACGGCTAAAGGGAAGAATACAAATTACAACCCGCTGCCTATGGATTGACAGAGGAAAACTTACTCAAGCATTGCGCAGTGCAGCTCATGTGGCTTTATCATATTGCCCTTTAAATGCTTCAGTGTCTCATATACAGCATAGCATTTCTAAAGTTCTGAGGAAGGTGGTACAAAAGTACAGCAACAGAAGGCCAGAAGTAGTAGTTATTGTAACTGGGGACACTATTGAACAAGCTGACAGCAAGATAAAGTTGAACTTGTCTAGAAAAGATCAACGTTCACCTCAAAGGTCTCCAGTGGATGTATCTGCACAAGATTCCTTGCAGAAGTACTTCACGAAGCTCAGAACTCCTTCAATTACTAATTCTGCTCATCAGTTTGCAAGGACTGGTATGAGCACAGATGATACAGAAGGTAAGAGAAATATTCTGTTAGTAGGATTCATAGTGATGAGAATTAGTTCTTTTATTTGTACTGAGTTTTCTATTAAACTACCTGAGGAGCATTGCTAGTTCCTTTCAGAGAAAAACTACTCTAAAGTAAGTATGCCGTTGTCATTGTTGTTGCAGTTGTCAGTCATGAGGAATTAAGATTAAGAAGGAATAAGAAGGATCCTTCTGTGCCAAGGAATTTCTCTGCGAATGCATCAGAAGTTATATCTTTGCAGAACTATTTCTTAGACAATGACTCTTTAACTGGAGAAACTGCTGGTGGACAAGCCAAAAGTGTTACAAATGCAGTTGACCCTAAAGGTAAGAAATTTATCCTCTTCTGCCTTAGTATGCATTGAGGAGTTGCTTTGGCAGTCCTGCATTGTACCTTATGTCACTAGTTGTACCTTTTAGTCTCATTGAACCACATTTGTTTTCATGTGTTCTTTTTGTCACTAGTTGTACCGTCTAGTCTCATTGAACTGCATTTGTTTTCATGTGTTAGACATTAATAAATTATTTTATCTTTCTTACCTTCTTAGTAGTAGCAATGATTATTGAGTTCCTTTTAAGCAAGAAATAATATTTTCTCTCTGGTTGAGATCAAGCATTGCCTTCCTTCTTTATTATATTTTTTTTCTCTGCCAAACGAGGCTTATTACAGGATTACAATATGTACAATATGTTGAAATTTTGGAGTGTTGGGGTAGCATCGGATGTGCTCTAGCTCCCAAACTTTGTCGAGGGACTAGAGTTCATGAGATCTCCAAGACTCGTAAAGCGATTTAAGGAATTCCATCCTGTTTAAGAGATATTTAATTAATTAATCTTTTTAATTAAGGACCCTAAGTCTAACTTAGTAAAATTAAAAGATTAAAGTTAATTAAATTAAACATGTGATGAAAATGACTTAAGTCACACAGATCAAGCTTTCTTTTAATCTTAGCCGTTGATTCAAGATTAGATCACGGCCATTGATTTCTCAACGAGAAAAGTATAAAGGAAAGGCTTGGGTTCAGTTGGAGGACACACACAGTGGCAGAGCACTGAGACTAAGCTGGAATTCTAGTGCGTGGTTTGCTAAGAATTTTAGAAGTGTTTCAGTTGCAGCGAGGGGTAGTATTGGCGAGAGGGATGGTTTGATCGCAGGCCAAGAGTGCAACAAGAGGCACAAAAACAACAGACTGAGCAGCGCAGAGAGGGTAGCATCTACACAGCGTAACCACAGTCTAGCAGAGGCAGCGTTGAGGCTTCAGGGGCTACGCAGGCTTACGCAGGCCCAGAAAGGGCAGCGCAGAGGCAACAGTAGGCCAGCAGGGCTAACACAGGCCCAACCAGGACAATGCAGGGGTAGCGTAACCTATTCTGGGTTGATGCAGGCCCTTCCTGAGCAGTGCAGGGTGTAGCTCAGGCTAGCAAAGCCGACGCAGAGAGCTTCAGAGCAACACTGGGGTTTCTGAAGACTGAAAAGGGCCAAGTTCTGTAAATCTCGTTTGAGGGTGTGAATCAATTAGTTTTTCTTGTCTCCAGAATAGGGGTATAGTTGCAGTTTTATTTCTCTATCGGGTTAACTAGTTGGTGCCCAGATTTGTTGTACTTAGATTCTACATAATAATAAAACCCTTCAGCAACAAGAAGACTGGTTTTATTGCATTGGGTTTTTCCAGGGACAGTTGTCCAGAAAATCCTTGTGTGTCACTTTGTCATTGTGCATGTATTCAGTTTAGATCTCTATGTGTAGGTTGTTGACGTATTTACTTCGATGTTAATGCTGAATGTTTCACATTAATAACTTAATGTAAGTAGGAGGAGTAAATCTGAAAATTAACAGTAGGGTTTATGTTTGAGACATTCATAAGATTTTCACACAATAAAGGTATTTGATTTCTCTACCGAGCCAAGCTATGACAGACATGTCTCAATGAGCCTCATAGTCAGCAGCCATATCATAACTTCTAAGAACATGGCTTTTAGCAGACATTCGAATTGCTAGATTATATACAAGGCTATGAAAGATTATCCTCTGATAAATACACTTGCTAGCTTTCAAGGTAGATATACATTGGATGAACTAAAGAAAGAAAGAATTTTCAATCTAGTCTTCGAATAGAAGGGAAGAAACAATGTCAAATCTCCAAAAAGGACTATTTTCTAAAGAGGAGTCTGATTTTTGATGTACTTGATATGGATCATTTTTTATGTCCTAAGGGTTGTAATCTTTTTGTAAGTTAAGTCTAATGTGTTTATTTTTGTAGCATCAGAAAGTGTTCCAAGTCTCAAACTTTGCGAGGAGGCTTGGACATCAGTATTCCAAAGAACCTAGAAACTGTTTGTGGAAATTCCTCTCGGTTCATGACTTAATTAATTTTTAATGGTGACCCCAAGTCTAAACTTGGGGAAATGAAATAATTAAAGGCTATTAATAAGTCAGAGTATGAATCTTCTAGAAAACAAAGATCAAGTCAAGTTTTAATCTTAGCCATTCATTAAAATTTTAATCTGGGCTGTTGATTCACCAACGAAAAGATTATAAAAGAAGGCTTGAGGGTCATTTGGAAAACAAGTCGGGCATACACTTAGTACCCGAAGGAGATCAATTACGAAGTAAGAGAATTCGACGTCATTGGGAGAGTTGCAGGGCAGAGATCTACAAAAGTAGGAGGAAGGAGTCAGCAAGTGACTGAGGTCAGGGACAGAGGGACGTAGTGGGTCATAGGAGGCAATTTCGGGCTGCAGCGTAGTGAACCCATGCAGAGCCTACGGAGACTTACACAATCCAACGCAGAGAAACACACAAACTGGCATAGGAGATAGCAAAGGTTGATCAGGGTGTCAGGGATTTGTCGGGAGGAGCTGAGAATTCTGTCTCAGGTGTTTCAGAATTTATCTACCAGTATTTTCCTTGTAAAGAAATCATTTGCTGAAGAATTTAATAAAACCCTCATCTACTGCACTGATTCTCCCGCATTGGGTTTTTCCGGGGACAACTGTCCAAAAATAACTGTGTACATGCGATTGATTCTTGTGGTTATGTCCTTTACTGTTTACTTCTTTGCATATATGTTTTTGAATGTTGCAATAGTGTTTATTTCGATATTTTCCAGAAGATTTCTGAAAATAACTTATTGAAATAATAAGTGGGACGAATAAATCTATCACTCTGCAACTGTATAGTTTTCAGATTGAAAATTTCACATGGTATCAGAGCCAGAGATGAGTAACATGGACGGAGAATCGACTAGTGGACAGAAGTCTACCGCTGCAGTAGCAACGCAGAAGGGTTCTCGCAATTCTCCAGGGAAGGAAAGAAGCATGATAGAACTGATGGATCACGATGTCTCTGTTTTGGCATCCAGACTCAAAGAAGAATTTGCTTGCGTATCAAGCACTGCTTCTTTTGATGTCTAGTATATTGACAGTGGAGCTTCTGCCCACATGACAGGAGTGCAAGGATGTTTTTCCGACTACCGAGAGGAGCAGATGAGTTTTAAAATAACCATGGGTAATAAAGCAAAATGTACCCCTATTGGGAGAGGTACCATAGTATTTCAGAATGAGGCTGGAAATAAGATCTGGGTCACTAATGTACTACATGTGCTCGGGTTGGGGATGAACTTGCTCTCAGTGTCTCATCTTCAAAATTGAGGTTATGATGTCTACTTTATTGGCAATAGGGTCTACGTCAAACACCCCAGTTGGAAGAAGAAGGCACAGATCGGGGTAAGAAGCAACAAACTTTAAAAGTTGCAACTTGAATCCCCAATGGCAGTGGTTGGCAGCACAGATGAAACGGCCCTGAATGAGTTATGGCACAGAAGAATGAGGCATTTGCATCATGGGGCGTTAAAAATTCTCCAGAAGACTGTCACAGGAGTTCCAGAGCTGAGCACAAAACGGGATGATGTCTGCAAAGGGTGCGTATTGGGAAAATATGCCAAGGCAACTTTTCAGAGAAGCAACAATAGGGCCAAGGGTGTATTGGACTTGATACACTCGGATATCTGTGGACCAATGTCCACTAGAGCTCTTAGTGGTGCCAAGTACTTCATCACCTTTATTGATGACCATTCCAGGAAAACCTGGATCTACTTTTTGAAGACCAAGGACGAAGTCTTCAGTCGGTTTAAGGAGTTTAAGGCTTTCATAGAAAATTTGACAGGAAAGCAGATCGAGGTGTTGCGATCAGACAATGGTGGTGAATACATAGATAAGGAATTCATTGGGTTCTGCGCAAGGGAAGGTATCAAAAGAGAGTGGATAGCTCGATACAATCCGAAGCAGAATGGTGTGGCAGAAAGGAAGAATAAGACTATTCTCAAAGCGACAAGGGCAATGTTGTATGACCAAGACATGCCCAAATTTCAGTGGGTTGAAGCTTGTAACACAACTGTCTATGTTCAGAACAGGACTCCTCACGTTGCATTGGGAAAGATCACGCTGGAAAGTGTCTTCACTGGCAGTAAGCCTGAAGTAAGTCACTTTAGGATCTTCGATAGTAAAACTTATTGTCATGTGCGCAGTGAGAAGAGGAAAAAGTTGGAAATGACTGGAGAAAAGGGGTATCTGGTAGGATACAGTGAGAATGCAAAGGCATATCGCATCTACATTCCTGAGAGCAGGAAAGTCGTAGTGCAGAGGGATGTGAAATTCATGGAGGAGAAAGCCTTCAGAGGATCCTGCGAGTTGCCTTCTGCTACGCAGTTTGAGGAGGATCCGCTGGTTCAGCCCCAACAACCAGCGACAAAAAATTCAGTTGCCTCTCCAAGGCATGTGGATCCAAGGGACATGTCTCCCAAGGATTTTCAAGAGGGAGAGCCAGTAAATCTGCCGACCACCAGTGGAAGAACGAGAAGGGAACTTCGACCGATACTGAAAGATGCAGAGGACTTTGTCAAAGTCCCCCGAAATGACAAGAGACAACATAAGCATCTTGAGAGGAATCAAGCATTACCGCTCAAGTTGAAGAACCTTCCAGTTTTTGGGAAGCAGCTCAGCACCAGGTGTGGGTAGATGCAATGGTGGAAGAATACAATTCCATCATGACGAATGATGTCTGGGAAGTGATCCCCATACCTCAGGAGAGACCAGTTGTAGGATCAAGGTGGATCTACAAGGTCAAGTGTGCTCAGACGACAACATCAAGAAATTTAAAGCCAGGCTTGTGGCTAAGGGGTATGCTCAGAAGGAAGGGATCGATTATGAAGAAACCTTCGCCCCAGTAGCCAAATACACCTCTATCAGATCTATGATATCCCTTGCTGTGCAAATGGGATGGGAGATTCACTAGATGGATGTCAAGACGACATTCCTGAATCGGGTGATAGAGGAAGAGGTGTATATAGAATAACCAGAAGGCTTCGAGACACATGATCATAGGACTCATGTGTGCAGACTAAAGAAAGCATTGTATGGACTGAAGCAAGCTCCTAGAGCCTGGTATGGTCGAATTGACAGCTACTTGCATAAAATGGGATTCGTCAAGAGTGACGCAGATCCCAATCTCTACTATCTAAGAGTAGGGAGTGAGAGTCTAATATTAGTTTTATATGTAGATGATTTATTCTTGACAGGATCATCAAGGCTCATCACAGACTACAAGAAGAATTTGGCTGAGGAATTTGACATGAAGGATATAGGATGGATGCACTATTTTCTGGGGTTGGAAGTTTGGCAGCAGAATGGGGAGATCTTTCTTGGTCAAGGAAGATACACTACAGAGATTCTGAAGAGATTTCATATGGAGGATTGTAGGTCCATGACGACTCCAATGATCACCAACTGGAAGAAAATCGACACGTCCGAAGACGATGAGGCTGATCCTACGTTGTATAGGTAGCTCATAGGATCGTTGATGTATCTGGTAAACACAAGGCCAAATATCTGTTATGCTGTAAATACCCTCAGTCAGTTCATGGTAGAACCTAAGAGGGCTCATTGGGCAGCAGCCAAGCATGTTCATAGGTATCTTCAAGGAATAGTCGAGCTTGGATTGAAATACACCAGTAGCAG
The DNA here is from genome assembly GCA_034641835.2 of Pinus albicaulis. Classification (NCBI taxonomy): domain Eukaryota; kingdom Viridiplantae; phylum Streptophyta; class Pinopsida; order Pinales; family Pinaceae; genus Pinus; species Pinus albicaulis. The sequence goes on along the minus strand of CM076576.1, from coordinate 155,409,046 downwards.
TGATGTCAAGTTGAGTGGTTTCATCGACGCAGATTGGGCTGGGAGTTCAATAGATCGAAAGAGTACTAGTGGGTATTGTTTCAGTCTACGATCAGGAATGACTTCTTGGTGTAGCAGGAAATAGAAGACTGTGGCACTAAGCTCAACAGAGGCAGAATATATGACAGCTAGCACAGTTTCGTGTGAGGCCATATGGCTTCAAAAACTGTTGGTGAACCTACTTAAGGAGAAAATAGAAGCGACCAATATCTTATGTAATATTCCCAATTAGCAGCAACTAATTGGCAATATTAATTTTGTTCAGATTTTTCCTTTCTAATGTTAGTCTGTCAATAAAGGGGGTGATGGGACCCATAATCCACACTTCGGAGATAATAATTCCCTAAAGTCACTTAGGCAAATGTTAGTTGGCAACGTGGGGCTAAAGAGGGCCAAGTGATAGCGCAGGGAAGGGGTAGCGTGGGCTAGGCAGCGCAGTGGCAGCGTGCGCTAGGACAACGCAGTGGCAAGGACAACGTGGCCAAGGAGGGACAACGCAGATGAGTGGGGCCCAAGGGGGAGCTAGGTTCTCAAGCATAAAAGGGAGAGGAGGCTCACCATTCATGGATTCTATTATGCATATTCTGATTTTCTGTCTTTAGACATTGAGCATGCTTTTGCTGTTGAGCGAAGTCTGCAAGTGATGTTCAGCACACGGGTATCTCCGAGTGGAGATCCCAACCTCAGCCTCGGGGGACTTCGAGTGCCTGCCCAGGTGAGGAGATCCACCATTGTTTTCCAGGGCTTAGCATTCATCATCCTTCAGCTAGGAGCACGCAATCACTTAGGCAGCGTAGTTCCTCTAGGAGATTACATAGTCTTGAGAGGAGGCAACACTGGGAGAGAAGGGAGATTGGAGATTCCAGTCAGGGAGTATTGTGAAGGGATCAACCCTTCACAAATCATCTTTTACAGTAGGAGCAGGCCATCAGTTGCAGTCTATCAGTTCAAGGCCAGCGTACTCACCTGGAGTGCGTGATTTTCCAAGGGAGGTCAATTTCCGGGGTCAACTATTCCTGGATTCGTTCCTGGGTTTTTCTGGGTCATTAGAGGAGAGCTTATATCCTGAGTTTCATATTTTTTTGATCAGGGGAATAGCCCCAAGGAGCAGCTCCATTCCAGCAGAAGCAATAGTTCGGGCAGTAGCAGCACCAACAGTTTTAGGAGTTACGCAGTCAAAGAGAGAGTAGCCATTCAGTGATCAGAGTATTTCATTCTGATCACCTTGTACCTATGTTATCTTTCAATTTATAATAAAATGGCTCAGCATTTCTCCATATTTTGCAGTGTTTTTATGATGTCTCTCTATTTTCTATAGTTATTTGTTTATGTTGCTTTATATTGTTGTCTATTTCCTATTCGGAATATTACAGCTCATAGACTTGGCTCAGCCTGTGGAGCAGATCAATCTATGACACCGGGAGGAAAACCATATATCACCGACCAGGGAAGAAAGTACAAGATCCAAGAGTGGAGGCTCAAGGCCACTTTTGGAGAAGGGGACTGCGTTCCAGTGGTGGACGTAGAGGAGGAAGAACCTATGGCAGAGGAGAGAGATGAAGGGAAGGAGTTTGGGCAACTCCTCCTAAAATATGTGCAGGAGCTCTCGAGGAGGATAAAAGAGATGGGGTAGAAGCTTACTGCAGACCATAGACAGCGTGAAACCCCAAGGGGTTTTCACATCGGTGAGGGATCCGGTACTTCCCATCACATACAGGAGCAACCCACAACATGGCAGGTAGTGTCATTCACTCCCCCACGTTCTACGAAGCCCACATTCCTGACTACAGGCACCGGGACGGGAGGACCTCAAGAGTTGGAGTCAGTTCATATGGGGGATTATTTTGCAGAGTATCAGTCCTATGGGCGAGAGTTTTGTGAAGCTCTCACTTTTCATGATTTTTGCCAGTTGAAGAAGTATAACTGATCCTGCAACCAGAACTGAGGTGGTGGGTACACGCAGGGAGGTGTGCTGTAAGGTACTCTGTGTAGGTTTTTCTTGCCAACATTTGACGGTTCTTCTAAATGTTCATCAAAAGCTTGGGTGGAGAAGTTGGACATTTATTTCCAGCTTAATCAGATGGCAGAGGGACAGGCCATCAAGGTGGCAGCGCTGCACCTTGAGGGAGAGGCCCATGATTGATGGTTCCATGGGATGGCCACGCTGAGTCACTCGACAGTGACAGCGTATGCAGAGTTTACACGGAGGTTGGTGGAGCGGTTTGACCGGAAGGATCCGGAAGAGCATTTTGTTGAGTTGACCAAGCTCAATCAAACCAGGAACCTGGAAACTTACATTTCCGAGTTCTTGAGGCTTTCAGTGATGGTGCCTGACTTATCCTCAGCTAGGAGGATTTACATGTTCATTGACACGTTGGTAGAACCTCTGTGTGGGCTAGTCAGATCCACAAGGCCTGCTAAACTTCAGGATGCAGTCGGGAGGACCAGAGATTTGTAGGATGCTTTGCCCAGGACCAAAGCTCCTTTCTCCCAGAGACCGACATTTCAATCGCAGGGGAAGGACATGAGGGTTCCACCTCCAAAGGGGAACCAAGGCCGGGGACCTTTGGACGATGATACCCGGAGAGACTTGAGACGGAGGAAGCTATGCTTCACATGCCAGGAGCCATGGGCACTGGGTCATTGATGTGTCGCGGGGAAGGCACATTACATAGAGGTCTTCTCTGATAGTGAGGGGGAAGAAGATGCTTATGAGGGGATAGAGACAGAGGCCAGTGTTGTAGTGCAGAGAGGGGATCATCTACCACCTCCTCCCCCAGGTGCAAGAGGAGCAGTGTTTGCACCCACAGGAGGAGTCCTTGCATCCTTGCGAGGGGTTTCGAAGTATTTGACACGTCGTGTCCGTGGCACTGTTCAGGGACAACGTGTTTCAGTTCTAGTAGATAGTGGGGCCACTCACAACTTTATTGTCGCCCAGCTGGTAGAGAGGAGGGGCATACAGAAGGAGAGCTTTGATGGGTTCTCTGTATTGGTACCGGGTGCCAGAACCATGCAGTGTACTAGATACGTTCCGGCACTAGCCGTGATCATGGGGACTTATACGATGACAGTTCATTTTTTTGTGGTCGACATTCCAGACACCAACGTGGTGCTGGGGGTGCAGTGGTTGATAACGCTGGGGAAGGTCACCAAAGACTGGGAGACTTTGGAGATGGAGTGGATGGACAAGAAGAGCGGTAAGCATGTGATGATCCGAGGCATGCACACGTATCCTCCACAGAGAGTTTCAGCACACCGGATGGAGGTAGACTTTCGGAAGGGAGATATAGAGTGGGCAGTGGAGCTGCGTATCTCAGAGGCAGGGGCCACAGGGTAGGTAGTTCACCCAAATGTACCGTCGATCTTGGACAGGTATGCTACGGTTTTTGGGGATATACCTCCAGGACAACCACCGGATTGGGGGTTTGATCACACCATTGAGCTTGAGTAGGGTATTCAGGCCGTGATTACCACACCTTATAGGCATCCCAAAGCCTACAAGGATGAGATTGAGAGAGCCATTCGCGAGCTCTTAGCACTGGGACACATTCGGCCCAGTATTAGCCCATTTGCTTCTTTTGTTGTATTGGTGAAGAAGAAGGATGGCACATTGAGGATGTGCATTGATTACTGGGCTCTCAACAAGAAAACGATGAAGAACCGATACCCCATTCCGCGGATTGATGAGTTGATGGATGAGCTGAGGGGATCGAAATTCTTCTCTAAGATTGATCTGAGGTCGGGCTACCATCAAATCCGAGTGAGGGACCAGGATGTCCCCAAGATGACCTTTAGATGTCATTACGTCCACTTTGAGTTTTTGGTGATGCCCTGCGGGCTAACCAATGCACCGGCCACCTTCCAGTCCTGCATGAATCACATCTTTCGTGGTCAATTGAGGAAGTTCGTGCTGGTATTCTTCGATGATATCTTCATATACAACTGCACTTGGGAGGATCACTTGCAGCAGATTGAGGCTATACTGCGTATCTTGGAAGAGCAACATTTCTACGCTAAGCTCTCCAAGTGCGAGTTTGGGTTGACAAAGATGCTCTATTTGGGGCATATCATTGATGTGGACGGAGTGAGGGTCCACGAGGAGAAGATCTGGGGCATCCGGGAATGGCCGGAGCCGAAGAATGCAACAAAACTTTGGGGGTTTGTAGGCATCTGCACCTACTACCAGAAGTTTGTCAAGGGGTTTTCCCAACTTGCTGCACCCCTCACAGACCTTACCAAAAGGGAGCATTCAGTTGGACAGACAGCACAGGGAGCTTTGACACGCTCAAGGACGTGATGAGTAGCTGCCTGGTATTGGCTTTGCCAGATTTCACGCAACCCTTCATCTTGGAGTGTGATGCTCAGGAGAGGGAGTGGGTGCCGTTTTGATGCAGGGAGGCCACCCCATAGCTTTCGAGAGAAGAAAGTTGTTGCTGCATGAGAGGTTGTATCCTATATACGACAAGGAGATGCTGGCCATTATGCATGCACTGGCCAAGTTCCGACAGTATCTAGTGCGCAACAGGTTTTGGGCGAGGACCGACCACAACAGCCTCCGATTTTTCCTAAAGCACAAGCAGTTGCAGGAGAGGTAGCAGAAGTGGGTCAGTAAGATCCAAACATATGACTTTGACATTGAGTATGTGAAAGGGAAGAACAACGTGGTGGCTGATGCTCTATCTTGTAGACTGGCAACGTTGTCTTCGATGAGCATAGACACGGACTGGAGGGCTCAGCGACTGGTGGATTACTCCAAGGACTGTTTTTCCTGTGAGGTACTGGATGGCCAGATCAAAATGACAGGTACAGGGTGATGGACGAGGTTATTTACTTCAGGGACAGGATCTTCTTGACCAGGGTTTCTCAGATCACGGAGAAAATATTGTGTGCCTCTCATGACTCACCATTGTCGTGTCGTCAGGGATTCACGAAAACTTACAGGGCCATCAGGGAGAGGTTCTCTTGGAGAGGCCTCAAGGAGGACGTACTTTGGCATGTTAGGGTGTGCGAGGTATGTCAAAAGAACAAGGTGGAGATGAGTTACCCAACCGGATTGCTACAGCCGCTTCCCATTCCGGAAGGAAAGTGGGAAAGCATTTCGTTGGACTTCATCACTGGGTTGCCCACGGTGCAGGGCAAGGACTGCATCTTTGTAGTCGTTGATCGACTGACAAAGTCTGCTCATTTTTTCGCCATATCGGCACGATACACATCAGCACAGGTGGCAGAGTTGTTCTTCTGGGATGTTTTTAGATTGCATGGTCTCCCGAAGACCATAGTCAGTGACAGGGACAGTCGTTTCATGGGCGGGTTTTGGAAGGAGTTCTTTCGTTTGGTGGGTACATAGTTGACTCCCAGTACCAGCTATCACCCTCAGACGGACGGGCAGACAGAGATAGTGAACAAGTGGCTGAAAGGCGACTTGCGAAACTATGTCACAGGGCAGCAGAAGGCATGGCTGCGTTGGCTGCATTTGAGAGAGTATTGCTACAACACCACTGTCCACATGTCTATCGGTATGTCTCTGTTTTATGCTTTGTATGGGTATCATGCTCTGACTTTTGCTGATGTCATGTTTGGGGCTAGCAAGGCCCCCAAGGCCAAAGATTGGATCCAAGAGAGTCAGGATATACTCTGGGCTCTTAAGGATAACTTAGCCACAACACAGAACCAACAGAAGTTGTATGTCGACAGAGGATAGGTAGAGAGGCAGTTTGAGGTAGGGGACTTGGTCTACCTACGACTTCAGCCATACCGGCAGTCCACGCTGAAACAGAAGGGGGCCGAAAAGCTCAAGCCCCGCTTCTATGGGCCTTACAGGGTGGTCCGCATGATAGGGGAGGTTGTGTATGAGTTGGAGCTGCCCACATGTAGCAGGATCCACAACATCTTCCATGTATCATGCCTGAGAAAGGCATTGGGGCAGCAGGTGACTGCAACAGAGGAGCTTCCGCCTACTAATGATGAGGGGCATTTGGTGTTACAACCATAAGCCATCACAGACACTAGAGAGAGACAACTACGGAGCAGAACAGTTAGGGAGTACTTGGTGAGGTGGAGGAATTTGCCGGATGAGGATGCCACTTCGGAGAGTGAGAAGATTTTCCAGCATCCGTCTTTGATGTTGCTTGAGGACAAGCAACATTTTGGTGGGGAGGACTATAATATTCCCAATTAGCAGCAGCTAATTGAAAATATTAATTTTGTTCAGATTTTGCCTTTTTGATGTTAGTCAGTCATTAAAGGGGGTGATGAGACCCATAACCCTGTGGAAATTTCCAAATCTTTACTCTTTATGCAGAAATTGTTACTGTCAATCAGGTTATGCTCCTCCTACTTAGATAAGTTATTAACTGAATAAATTCAAGTTAAAATCGAAGCAAAACACATAACAGATCTCCACCAATCCAGATCTAGAACAAGTTCATGCTTACATAGACAAAGTGACACAGTTATTTCCGGAAAAATAGTCCCCGGAAAAACCCAATTTGGGAAAACCAGTCTTCTGGCTGTTGGAGGGTTTTATTATTAAGAATTTTCTGAACACAACAAGCCTGGGTTCCAGATTTGGAGAACCTGACAAAGAAATATTAGTTCTACAGTTCACTGGCTGATCTAGGGCCAAAAAATGACTGCTCCACACCCTCAAATGGGATTTACAGAACTCAGCCAAAATTAGGGCCTAGAAACCCCAACGCTGCCCCTAAAGCCTCTGTGTCAGTTTCTGAAGCCCTTCTGATCCTCAGCGTTGCTCCGGAAAGGTCCGTGTTACCCCAGGTTGGGTGACGCAAGCCTTACGCTGCCCCTTAGGGTCTCTGGGTAACCCTTGAGGGTTTCCTGCAACAATTACGCTGTTCTTGAGGGACTGCGTAGCACAAATTGCTACCCTCCTACTACTGCCCTCCTGCTTGTTTGTGCTGCCTCTTTGAGCTGATCTCTGCCTCTTGCTGATTCCAAACCCTAGGATCAGATCATCCCCTTGGCGTAAATTCCCCTCTCTGCAGCTAAAACACTTCTAAGATTTCTTAGTAAACCTGCCCTAGAATCTTAGCTTAGCTTCAGTGCTCTACCTTTGTGTGTGTTTACAAATCACCCCAAGCCTTTCCTTTATACTTTTCTTTTGGAAAACCAACGGCCATGATCAAATCTTGAATCAATGGCTAAGATTAAAAGAAAGCTTGATCCGTGTGACTTGAGACAATTTCATCACATGTTTAATTCAATTCACTTTAATTATTTATGTTCCCTAAGTTTTAACATAGGAAATACATTAAAATAATTAATTAATTTAATATCTCCTAAACCAGATGAAATTTCCCAAATAAATTTCTGGGTCTTATAGATCAAGTGTACTCTAGTCCCTCCACAAAATTTGGGAGCTAGAGCACAACAGATGCTACCCCAAATACACAAAATCTCAACAAACACACACTTAGGAGATAATAATTCCCTAAAGTCACTTAGGCAAATGTTAGTTGGTAGCGTGGGGCCCAGGAGGACCAAGTGACATCACAGGGAAGGGGCAACATGGAGGACAGCGCAGTGGACAACGTGGTAGGGACAATGTTGCCAAGGAGGGACAACGCAGATGAGTGGGGCCCAAGGGGGAGCTAGGCTCTTAAGCATAAAAGTGAGAGGCTCACCATTCATGGATTCTATTATGGATCTTCTGATTTTTTTTCTTTAGACATTGAGCACGCTTTTGCTGTTGAGCGAAATTTGCAAGTGTTGTTCAGCGCATGGGTGTCTCTGAGCGAAGATACCAACCTCAGCCTCGGGGGACTTCGAGTGCCCGCTCAGGTGAGGAGATCCACCATTGTTTTCCAGGGCTTAGCATTCAACATCCTTTAGCCAGGAGCACGTAGTCACTTAGGCAACGCAGTCCCTCTAGGAGATTACGTAGTCTTGAGAGGAGGCAGCACTGGGAGAGAAGGGAGATCGGAGATTCTAGTTCGAGAGTATTGTGAAGGGATCAAACCTTCACAAATCATCTTTTGCAATAGGAGGAGGCCATTAGTTGCAGTCTATCAGTTCAGGGCCAACTTTATTACCTGGAGTGCATGATTTTCCAAGGGAGGTCAATTTCCAGGGTCAGCTATTCTAGGATTCCTTCTTGGGTTTTTTTGGGTTATTGTAGGAGAGCTTATATCCCGAGTTTCATATTTTTCTAAGCAGGGGAACAACCCCAAGGAGCGCTCCATTCTAGCAGAAGCAACAATTTCGACAGTAGCAGTAGCAACAGTTTCAAGAGTTACGACGTCATAAAGAGAGCATCCATTCAGTGAGAGATTCTGAGAGTATTTCCAGCTTGCCTTGAGCAAGCCAAGGTGCCATCATTCAAATCACCTTTGTACCTATTGTTATCTTTCAGTTTATAATAAAATGGCTCAGCGTTTGTCCATATTTGCAGTGTTTTTATGATGTCTCTCTATTTGTTGTAGTTATTTGTTTATGTTGCTTTATATTGTTGTCTATTTCCTATTCGGAATATTACATCTTATGCGATAATCAGAGTTGCATCAAGCTCTTTGAAAAACCTGTGTTTCATGATCAGTCGAAGCATATTGACATCAGGTGTCACTTTTTCAAGGACTATGTACAACGTGGAGTTGTTCAGTTATAGTACACTCCAATAGGAGAACAAGTGGCAGACATTCTCACAAAATCTCTGGGCAAGACTAAGTTTGTCTACTTCAGAGAGAAGATGGGGATGATCAAGAATTCATTCCAGTAGCAGGAGTGGATAGGATTAGTATTCAAAGGGAGCTGTAGTACAAATGCAGCAGTGACAGTGGCAGTAGTACAGAGGGCAGCAGTGTAACAGATGAGGGGTAGTGTCCAGAGATCAGCAGCGTAGAGGGTGCTTCCAAAGCAAAGCAGCATGCAACACACATATTGTTGGAACACCTTCCTTGCTAAGAGGAAGTGTTGATTTTTGTAGCATCAGAAAGTGTTCCAAGTCTCAAACTTTGTGAGGAGGCTTGGACATCAGTATTCCAAAGAACCCAGAAAATGTTTGTGGAAATTCCACTCGGTTCATGACTTATTAAAATAATTAATAATTTTAATGGTGACCCTAAGTCTAAACTTAGGGAAATGAAATAATTAAAGGGTATTAATAAGTCAGAGTGTGAATCTTCTAGAAAACAAAGATGAAGTCAAGTTTTAATCTTAGCCATTGATTAAACTTCTAATCTGGGTTGTTGATTCACCAACGAACAAATTATAAAAGAAGGCTTGAGGGTCATTTGGAAAACAACCTGGGCATACACTCAGTACCCGAAGGAGATCAATTCTGAAGTAAGAGAATTAAATCTCAGTGGGAGAGTTGCAGGGAAGAGATCTGCAGAAGCAGGAGGAAGGAGTCAACTAGTAACTGAGGTTAGGGACAGAGGGACGCAGTGGGTCAAAGGAGGCAACTCTGGGTTGCAGCGCAGTGAACCCACGCAGAGCCTACGCAGACTTATGTAGTCCAGCGCAGAGAAACACGCAGATAGGCATAGGAGATAACAGAGGTCGATCAGGGTGTCAAAGATTTGTCGGGAGGAGCTGAGAATTCTGTCTCAGGTGTTCCAGAATTTATCTGCCAGCATTTTCCTTGTAAAGAAATCATTTGCTGAAGAATTTAACAAAACCCTTATCTGCTACACCGTTTTTCCCGCATTGGGCTTTTCCGGGGACAATTGTCCAAAAATAATTGTGTACATGTGATTGATTCTTGTGCTTATGTCCTTTACTGTTTACTTCTTTGCATATATGTTTGTGAATGTTGCAGTAGTGTTTATTTCGATATTTTCCAGAAGATTTCTGAAAATAACTTATTGAAATAATAAGTAGGAGGAATAAATCTATCACTGCAATTATATAGTTTTCAGATTGAAAATTTCACATAATGTTATAATGATTCTTCAGTCCTTGGTCCTTAGGCATGATAACATATTAACATCACACGTTGATTAGCCCTAGTAAGGCCTAACATTAGTTCTATGCGCTACTATCTGTCCGCTGTTATTATGAAATTAAATGAAATAATTAAATATTTCTTAATATCATCTATAAATAGGATCCCCTCCATATGTAAAGCCAGGCTTTGAGGATGGAGCTTTAAGCTTTAGCCTTTTTCTCTATATGCATACTCACTTTCTTCTTGTGATTAGGTCATGATGTTAATGTTCCAAATTGATGTCCAAACTGCCTCATTTCAATTTGGCTTGTGTACTGTACCGAGGCCAAAAATTTTGAAAACTTTCGTTGATGACTTCAAACAAACAACTTGCAAACAAACTCTTTCAACTTCTGTCAAACACTTGGAAAACAACTATCAATGATACGCACAACAAGAAAATGTAGAGGGAAATTCTCAATTTGATTAATTCATAGGAAAGAGTTTGCATTGCCAAATCAATTGAAAGTTGGATCCTTTCCTTACAAGCGAGCTTAGACCATAACATGATATTCCTCAAGGAGAACACGGCCTCTGCTACAACTCTGATCAGCTATAGGAGCTCAGCCTCTGCTACAATTTCGTAAAATTCCCTTCCAGAAATCGCTTGAATTGTTTCAAAAAGTTTGTGTGTTTATATTTAAAGTTTCAGTCACTTTTTGACAAATAGTTTGGTAATATACTGCTGTAGGTAACTTATCATAAATCTCATGCACAGAATAGCTTGTTCAGAGACTCAATATGCATCAACGTAATTTGAGGTAGATTTTGTAATTAACTCAGAGACCTATCACACTGCTGGTATAAAAAACGAACACCCATCAGAACACATATTTCTCAATTTAAGTGAACACACAGTCAGTAGATAATGGAAGAATGAACCTGGTAATTAGATGGCAACCAGTAAGAATTACATATGCCTCTGTTACAGCTTACTAGGAGGATAGCAGCTTGAGAAGTGTACGACCCAGGTACTAAACCTCAGTCCATATTTCCAGATTGAAGCAGCTCTTCCAACCAGCAATCAAAGAGGGTGTAATCAGCTGAAATGGACCCAAATGAAGGTCACAGCTCCTCCAACATTACCGGCAACAGCTTCAGAATTAAAGCAGTCAGCAATAGACCCCCAAATTGAGCTTCTCTGCGATGACAGGCAGCCCCAACGCACATATTGTTGGACAGTTGGCACTCTCTGGATATCTAGTGGCAGCAAGTGTGTTGACATTGATGTCAACAATCATGCTGGGAGATGTGTTGGGAAGTTGGCATTGTCTGACAGTTGGCAAGGATGTTGGCTTTGATGTGCACTAGGCTAGCTGTGATATTAGGAGATGCTAGCATTGATGTGTTTGATGTGTCAAGCTCAGGGGGAGTCCTATGGTTGCTGCAGTCTCTGACAGAGAATCACCATAGTAGCAGGCCTATTGGAAAAGCCATAAAATGATGACTGTGGTGGTTGGGAGTCTAGGATTCCAGGCACAAGAAAAAGAATCAAGGTGCAGAGAATGACAGAGAGTTTGCAGCTATGTTTCAGGTAGAAAATGGGCTCAAAGACTACATCGGATCTTCTACAATGGAAAGTGCTCTGAAAGAGGTTTCCAACGGTATGTGGAAGTCTGCAAATGGTCTGTTGGATCAGGAGTTATTCCCAGTCAAAGTTTGGTGACTTAAGTCTATGATAGCAGAGTTAAAAGGTGATTGGAGGAGTCTTGGCGCATAGCCAAAGTTGGCTGCAATGCCAAAACTCAGCAGAGATGGTAGCGGAGATGGCAAGCATGAAGTCCTCGGAACCGAGGAAGGTTGGAACCTCAGAGGTATATTTAAAAGAGAACCGAGATGACATGGAAAGGAGCAGGTCGAATTTCAGAGGGTCATAGTCTCGTAACCTCGGAGGCTCGGAATATCGGAGCAGGTCGAGAGCAGTCGGAGTCTCAGTTAATCAGAAGGTCAGTGTATCGTGTCGATTTTTGTAGCATCGGAAAGTGATCTAAGCCTCAAAATTTGAGAGGAGGCTTGAACCCCAATATTCTAAAGAACCCAGAAATCGTTTGCGTAAATTCCACTCAGTTTGTGTTTTATTAAAATAATTAATTATTTTAATATGGACCCTAAGTTTAAACTTAGGAAAATTGAATAATTAATGGGTATTAATAACAAAGAGTGTGAATCTTCTAGAAAATGAAGATCAAGTCAAGTTTTAATCTTAGCCATTGATTAGACTTCTAATCTGGGTCGTTGATTTGTCAACGAGAAGATTATAAAAGAAGACTTGAGGTCCATCTGGAAAGCAAGTGACGCAAGCGTTGAGTAACTCGAGGGAAGTCGATTCTGAAAGAATAGAATTCAATTTCAGAGGTAGATTTGCAAGGGCAGAGGAAGCAGAGGGCACCAACAGTGTCAGGGCACGAGGGAAGGAGGAAGCAGAGAAGCAGAAAGGCAGCAGTCAGGAGAAACGCAGAGGCCTCACACAGTAGTGACACAGGCTTATGCTGGATCTACGCAGAGAGATACGCAGGAGGTACGCAGAGTGACACACGGAGGACCAGTGAACCCCTCAGGTGTCAGCGATTCTTCGGAGGACTGAAGAAGAATTATCTCAGGTGTATCTCAAGAAGTTTTCTCAGTTATTTTTGCCAGACTTTCCTTGTAAAGAATTCATTGCTGAAGATTAATATATAAACCCTCATTTGCTTCACCGACTTTCCCACATTGGGTTTTTCCGGGGACAATTGTCCAAAAATAAATGTCTCTATGTGATTGATTCTTATGCTTGTATTTTTACTGTTTTGTTCTCTGCATATACTTGAGTGATTATTGTAGTAGTGTTTATTTCAAAATTTGGTGGAAGAATTCTGTTAATAACTTATTGTAAGAATAAGTAGGTGAAATAAATCTATCACTGCAGTAGTATTTCAAGATTGACATTTTCACATATTGGAATTTCAGGAGGTTAGGAACCTCGAGACATCAGAGCAGGCAAGAACCTCAAAATATCAGAACCTTGAAACTTCAGGATTTTGTAAGTTCTTATTAATTGAATTCATTTTGTCATTGTTGAGGGTTGCGGGGAGCAGAGTTTACAAAGGATTTGGTTGCAAAACCAAAGGACCGAGGGACCCTTTCTCTCTCCTCGGACAAGACACATGGCAGCAGTTGATTGGCCCTTAGGAGCTGACGGTGGCAGATGACATCAGCATGATGTGGTAGTACGAAGGATATGTGGTAGTTAGTTTCAGCATTATTGGGTGGTCTAATGGGGAAAATCCAGGTGATACGTGTCACCACTAAGGAGACACCACATGGAGATGATGACAACAGCATGACGTCATCTCAGAGGTCGGAATATCGGAGGTTGGAGTTTTTGTTACTCCTTCGTAATTGCATTGTAAAGAAGTTCCAATGCCAGGGGCTTCCGATGTTGATTGGAACTTGGTCGTAGAAGCACCTAAGAGCGTAGAGCAAGGCTTAGCACCTAAGTGTTATGGAACATTGGAGGTTTGGATTTCGTAACCTCTTATTAATGAATCCTTTTAAAAAGTTTGGATCCGATACAGGGAGCTCTGATGTTGTTTTCATTTGGTCTTGGGGACCCAAAGAACTAAAGGTGTAGAGCAAGGGTTAGCACTTAAGTGCTATGGAGCATATCAGAGGTTGGAGATTTCATAACTCCGCTATAAATGCATTTTGAGAAAATTTTGATGCCTGGGAGCTCCGATGTTGTTGGCGCTTGGTTGTGGAACCCCAAAGAACCAAGGGTGGAGAGCAAGTACACAAGGAGATAGGCCCCCGATAGAATCTTGAAGGGCTTAGCGCCTAAGTGCTATGCCGTCGGTCACAACACCTAGTCCCATTGAGGAAAAACAAGAAGGGGCTAAGCAAAAGGGGCTAAAGGCAATATCGAATCTCGCAATTTCGTAATGTCCTCCTTAATAATGTTACTATATGTGGGGGTTCTGAAATTGCACTGTGGTGTAAAAGTTACGATAGGTAAGGCTCCGATATTGCAGCACAGGGGTATTGAAGGATGAATGAGTCGGCAGTTGAGAGTGAATGTGCATAGAGGAGTTGGTCACTGGAATAAATAGTGATTGTCAAGATCTTGGGGTCAACGGCGACGAGGACCACGATTTGCAGGGATGAATTAAATGGAGTTTGTCAGTGAGTTGAGACAAGCCATCCTAAAGTACCTTTCAAGCTTTGTGGGAAATTAATTAGCATGGGGAGCCTTGTTGGAGTGTTCCCATGTCTCAACATGGGAACACTCAAGAGCCCATTATCATGTTTTAATGCAGCGACATAATTCAAGCAAGAGACGCAACAATGGGATGGAGAAGTGTTAATTTTGGGCAACTAGGTCCAAACTTTGTGTTGTACTGCTCAGATGATGATGCCAATATTTTTATTGGATTCCTCTTTCGAAGAGGTGCAAGATTGATCTAAATATCATCTTGATCAGATGAGCAGAACATTTATTTTGAATTTATTCCACTTATGTGCAAGGTCGGCCAGAATTGTAATGTAAGTTTGGAGCCCCAACAGATGTGTCACACACCCTCACAGATGGATATAAATTGGACAAACTTGGAGGTCATTTCATCATCCACTCATCACACACTTCTCTCTTGTGTCTAATTGGTTCGATCACCTTTTGGAGGCTTTTTCTTCTCACACGTGTGGAACAACAGCTAGGGTTTCAACGCAAGTTTGACCAACGTTAACTTTGGTCAACGCTTAGTCCTTTTGACCTCAAACCTTCACCAAACTTTTTATTTCTAAAGGCCGCATTCATTGGCACATATACCGAGGCTAGACGTTGACCTTTGACCTGCTGCATTGACTTTTTGCTGTTGTTGTTCTGTGTTGACTGCGTTGACTGGACATCGTTGACTTTGGGTTGACTTTTGTGAAGCTGTCTTGAGGGTTGTGTGACACTTTTGGTTGGATGACTGTGAGGAGACTTTGTTGGTCAAAGCATCTTGTTGACCGCTGTAACGTACCACAACACATATATTCTGCTGATCTAAGTTAAGTGTATTTTTGGCTTGTCTTCCGTCGATCTATTGGTATGTTTCTTGTTTATGTGATTGCTATTTGGTATCGGGTTTGAAGTAAACTTGCATCAAGCATAAAACATCTTCAAAAATTTACACGGTATCAGAGCTAATGTGAAGACAAAGCCCAAATTTGTGTTGAGACTCAGAGCAATCACCGAAGAAGTAGCATTTGTCAAGGACCCATGGGTACCTCAAATTATAATGGCTTCAAACTTGATGATAAGTTGACTGGCAATTCTCACTATCATGCTTGGAAGATGTCTTTGGACTTGGTATTGGAAGATCAAGATGTCATGGACTATGTGCAGGGAAAAATCCAACAGCCTCCATCGTCTGCACCCACTGCCACAATGTCGAAGTATAGAAAAGGGGAAATCAAAGCTAAGCTGATTATCCGAGATTCCATCCACAAAATTCTGGTTGCTTACATCTCTGAGCTGGACACATCTAAGGAGATGTATGATAAGTTGTTCAATATGTTCAGGGCTAACAATGCAAATCAAGTTCTTTTCTTTAAGAACCAATTGAAGAATCTAATGTTGTTGACAATAAAAGAAATGAATTCATTCTTGTATCTGCCCTCTCTGCTGCATCTCCACCCGACACCTTGGATGTTTGGTTGATTGATAGTGGTGCTTCAAGGCACCTCACTAGTTTTAAAGAAGCCCTCACTGATTTGATTGAGAAGGATACTAATCTGCAAATTATCCTTGGAGATAATGCCACCTATCCCGTGAAAGGGACAGGGACCGTGACCCTCCATTTATCTCAAGGTCAAGTCCTCCGTTTGCAAGATGTATGGTATGTACCTGATTTGAAGAAGAACCTTGTGTCTATTTCGGCCATGGAAGACAAAGGTTTCAAGGTGGCATTCATTGATGGAAAGGTACGCATCTGGAAGAAGAGTTTCAAGGAAGCTCTCACGATTGGTTTTAGAGTTGATACACTCTACTAGGTTGGAGGAAGTCCATTGGGGGCTATGACATGTGATAGAATTCATCAAACCAAATTATGGCACCAGAGGTTTGAACACCTTCATTACAAAGCCCTTCCCGAAGCAAGGAAGGTGGTGACAGGGATGCTCAAATTCAAAATCGATCATGAAGGTGTATGTCAAAGGTTGTGCTGAAGGAAAGCATATAAGGGGACCTTTCCCCTCAAGTGTCACAAAGACATCTGATGTCTTGCAATTGATACATTTTGATCTATTTGGTATGCTACCCGTGACATCCTTGGGAGGATGTTCTTATTACATGACGTTTATAGATGACTTCTCTCACAATACCTAGATATATTTCTTGAAGAAGAAGGACGAAGCATTCATGTGGTTTCGTACCTTCAAGGCCTTGGTGGAAAATCAAACAGGAAAGAAGATCAAGATTTTGAGGATTGATAATGGCACCAAATATGAGTCAAACGAGTTCAATGACTTTTGCAGAGAAGCTGGCATTAAGAGGGAGACCACAACCATGTATACTCCTGAGCAAAATGGCGTTGCTGAAAGAAAGAATATGACCATTGTGGAGGCTTCCCGTGCCATGCTATGTGACCAAGGTCTTTCGAAGTTTCTATGGGGAGAAGCTGCGAACACCGCTGTGTACATACAAAATCGATGCCCGCATTCCACTCTGGACTCCAAAGCTCTCGAAGAAGTCTTCTCTAGTAAGAAACCCGATGTTTCTCATTTTAGAGTTTTTGGTTGTCCCGTTTACTTTCATGTGCCGAAAGAGAAGAGATGCAAGATGGATGCTTCTGGAAAGATGGGAATGTTTGTAGGCTACAGTGAAACTTCGAAGGCTTATAGAGTCTGTGCCTAGTCAAAGAGAAGTGGAGATATGCCACGATGTTACCTTCGATGAAGATGTTGTTCTATGTTGACTGTGTTGAGTCTTGACTTTTTGCTGCTGTTGTTCTGTGTTGATTGGACAACGTTGACTTTCGTTGACTTTTGTGGAGCTGTCTTGAGGGTTGTGTGACACTTCTGGTTGGATGACCATGCGGAGACTTTGTTGGTTGAAACATCCTGTTGACCACCGTAATGCACCACAACACATATATTTTGCTGATCTAAGTTAAGTGTATTTTTGGCTTGTCTTCCGTCGATCTATTGGTATGTTCTATGAGCATTTTACTTTCTTGTTTATGTGATTGCTATTTGGTATCGGGGTTGAAGTAAACTTGCATCAAGCATAGAACATCTTCAAATATTTACAAGAAGCCATACAGGAGTACACTCGGGTAGTGTGTGTTGATTTCTGGTAGCATCGGATGTGCTTTAAGCCTCAAAACTTGCAAAGAGGCTAGGACACATGCATCCTCCAAGACCCATAAATCGTTTTGGGAGATTCCACCTGCAGACAGTTTTATTAAATAATTAATTATTTTTAATGGATGCCTAAGTCTAAACTTAGGAAATTAAAATAATTAAAGGGTATTAATGAAATTGGGTGTGAATCTTCTAGAAAAAGATGGAGATCGCGTCAAGATGATTTGAGCCATTGATTAAGAATTAATCTGGGTCGTTGAAAGTTCAAAAAGAAGATTATAAGAAGGAGCTCGATGGGCAGTTGGAAGATACATCGAATTAGAGATCGGAGATCGATTTCTCAAGTGAGCAGCACAACAGTTGTCGAAGAAGTTATCTAGAGATTTCTTGCAGTGAGGGGCAGAGATAGTTTGTCGGTGGAAGTATTCCTGATCCGACGAATACATTGCAGAGGAGGCAAAGAGAGGTGCAGAAGAGGCAGCGTTGAGCTACGTAGAGCCATGCATAGGCAGTGCAGTGCTTCAGAAGGATTTCAAAATTTTGCTGAGGAGCAGTTGAGATCTAGTACTGGAAGTCAGGGTGTGAGAACAGGAGGTTAGAGGATCGAGTTTCCAGCCAACAGAAGGTCAGATTGGAGGTGTGACATAGTCCTTGCAGCAATGATGCAGTAACTACGTAGGTGTGATGCAGAGTTGTGCAGAGACAACATAGAGGTCTCATCTTCATTTTGATCAGTACCAGATATTCCCATACCAGTGTGAGGTCATCTCACTAAATTTCTCGCCAATTATTTTCACTGTATCGAATAGCCAGTGAGGCATCCAAGATTGTATATTGCATAATAATTCAAACCCTCAGCTGTTGCACCGGTTTTCCCACATTGGGTTTTTCCGGGGACATTTGTCCAAAGATAATGGTGTCGAATGTGTGTGTTATTTCTTTCCTGGGCTGTATTTTGTTTCCGCAACATTTTGTATTTGTGTAGGTTGTAGTGTGATGTATTCAGTGTTTGCTGTAGAAAACTGCAAACAAATTGTTAAGTTAAAAGTAACAATTGGGTGAATATTTTCCGGTTGGTGCAATAGGATTCCAGTTTAGTAATTTTCACAGTGTGAATGGCAGAGTGATGGTTGACAAAGACAGTGCAGGAGTGAAACAAAATCCAGGATTGCAGTTGAGAAATGTGGGGGAAGAAACATTGTTGAGTGAGTTGTGTGGAAATATTTGTAGGTGTGTGTGTGTGTGTTGTGTGAGGTTGAGTGAGTGTTATGTATATTTTATTAATTGTTAGTTAGATATAGTTATATTAGGTTTTATTAAGTGAAAGGGCATGATCAAAGATCATGCCTCTTCACCAAGGGACACCATGAGGCTATATTTAAAGCCTCGGTGATTCCCCATTGTAATCATATCTCGTATCTCATCTTTTATCAATAATAATATATATTTATCAAGTTTACCAGAGTTTTTACACTCCATTGGTATCGGAGCCATCGCTCTTCGGGATCTGTGTGATCACCCAGAATTAAGGAATTAAAGAAATTCCAGAATTGCAGTTTTTTTTTATCAAGTGCTTGTGCACAACAACATTTGTCTAAAAAAAAAAAAAAAGTTTTTTTTTTGCAGATTTTTACCCAACCCCCTCACTCCCACTCTGCATTCCCTCACAACCCTCTGCTTTCCCTTACACTTCCCAACTCTCTCATTAAAAAAAATAATAATAATAAATACAACAAATACACTCATAACCCCCTCACAGCCATACGGCCTCCCCCTCCTCTACCTCACACACCGCCCAAACGCAGTTACTGGCCAATTCCTGGTTCAAACGCAGTAAAAAAACAAACAAGATGGTCAACCGAACGTGTAATTCGGACGTGTGACCTCCCAGGCATAGGTATATCCCCATAACAAAATCCGGACAGGGTCGATTGCGTTCTCACATTTAATTGTAGGCCGAGGGTCTGCGATTGAAGAGCCGTTTCCTCAAACTGCCAGATTGATGGTTGCATTTAAATTCGTAGGATATCAGCCGATATAAATATTCGCATACGATATCTGAACCAGAACCTTAAATCAAATTTGTGACCGATAGTAGAGAAGGGCAACTTCCGGAAAATAGCGTGGGCATTTGACACATGGTGAAACAAGTCAACGAGTTTTTTTTCTTCCAAGTGTGACGTCTAAACGGAAATGAAACAGTGTGACGGTTGGTAAGAAAAAAGAATCGATTTGCTTAAAAAATTCTTCTGAAGCATCGTGTGACTGTTCGTATGATTGTCCGTGAAGGAGCGCGACTTTACGGACGTCTGGCATTTTCCTACCACAATTCTCCGTCCGCCTGCATTCTTGTTGCCCTCACTTGTCAAACGAGCACGGTTATAAAAAAAAAAACATATTTTTTTGAAATGATTTAAACTATATACTATATAGTTTTCAATTGATCATTATATAAATATATATTGTAATTATATACTTTATTTATATATTATATAGTTTTCAAATTGATAATTATATATATATTTATAATTATATAATTTATTTATATATTATATAGTTTTCAATTAATAATTATATATATATATAATAATTATATAATTTAAAAAAAATAATTATTGTTATTATTTTAAAAAAAAAAAAAAAAGGAGAGAAACTGGCAGAAAAATATTCCCCACCTCATACACGTTCAATGTCTTCATCGATGTCGATCGCTGAATTCCAGAAGAAATTGGGAGATCTTGAGAAACAAATCAATAATAATTCCGAAGAATTCAGAAAAAGATTAGTCGATCTTGAAGGTACAGTTGCAGGGCACTCCAATGACATCAAAAAGATTCATGATACGACAAATCGAATAGAAAGACAAATGTGGCTAAATCATCACGAGGCCACAGAAAAGCATAGCGAAGCAATGAACAAGATGACAGAGCATAGCGAAGCAATGAACAATATGACAGTACTCTTCAATAAGCTAAATGATAAGATAGATAAGTTAAGTCAGACACAATCCCCAATATTTCCTAACATGGAACAAAATCAACAAAACAATTCCGCAGATTCAGGAAACTTAGAAGAGCATCAAGAAAAGACCGATTCCCCACATCATCAACAAGATAGTAATGCAGATTTTCAAAATAAGCAGCTCTGGAATGCATTTGCTAATCAATATCCCCTTCTTGTTCCACCAGTAGCATATCAGCGAAGAGCCAAAATCGAGCTACCCAAATTTGATGGTAATGAAAAAAATAGCGTTGCATGGCTTAATAAAGCGGAAGAATATTTTGAGATTTATGACATTACTAGTGATGAGAAAAAAATTAAACATGCTTCTATGAAAATGGAAGGAGAAGCATATAATTGGTATATGTGGTGGAAAAAGACGACGCTCGCTATCAGTTGGAGGAAATTTAAGGATGCATTCTTCAAAAGGTTTCAAGGCATAAAAGAAGAAAAGTTTTTTTCAACTTTTATCAAATTACGCCAAAAAAGGAGATGTGGATGAGTATACTCGAGAATGGGAGACCTTGGCAACACGAGTACCAGGATTGTCGGAATCTCGTCTAATCTAGTCTTACATCTCAGGACTTAAAATCCATATACAAGAAGAGCTCGAACTACATGAAATTACGTCCGTAGAAGTAGCAAGGCAAAAAGCAAAAGCTGCTGAAAAGAAATTTGAAAGATTATCAAAACCAGAAAAAGTATATTCGAGACGACGGTTTCCTCAATCTACAAAAGAAGATAACATGAAATATGTTCCACCACGCCTTCGCGAAGGAGACAAATCTAACTTGGAAATACAAAGAATGAGGGAAGGCAAATGCAAAAGTTGTGGCGAAAAATGGGACCCTAAGCATAGATGTGCAAATGGAAAAGAAAAAAATCTGTATAATTGTGAAGCAACTAATGATTCTAACAATGATGATTCAGACATAGAAGGGATAGAAGATACCCTAGAATTCTCCCACAGAAATAGATGATGACAGCACTCCACAAGTGTCATTATCAGCCATGACAGGCATATCACAACCTCAGACACTAAAATTAAGGGGACATATTAAGAAAAACAACGTAATGGTTCTCATAGACACAGGCAGCACGCACAATTTTCTAGATTCAACCATGGCCAAAAGACTCAACCTCTTTACTTTTCCCATGCCTAATATGAAGGTAATGGTAGCCGATGGTAAGAAGATTGAACAGGTAGGAAAATGCCATAAAGTCAAATTGCAGATTAAAGACTTTAGTTTAGAATCTCCATTCTATGTCGTACCACTCGGAGGAGTAGATGTGGTCTTAGGAATTCAGTGGTTACAAATCTTGGGTACTTATTCGGCCAAC
Organism: Pinus albicaulis; assembly: GCA_034641835.2. Lineage (NCBI taxonomy): Eukaryota > Viridiplantae > Streptophyta > Pinopsida > Pinales > Pinaceae > Pinus > Pinus albicaulis. The sequence continues at coordinate 155,387,403 of CM076576.1, read as the reverse complement.
CATCAGAAGCAGTTTATAAGCTTTAAGTGGGAAGGGCGGAAGCACAAGTTATATGGATTCCAAGCCCCAGAAAATCAAATCATATCATCATCCCAGATGATGAAGATGATCCGAAAGGGAGCGCCAGCCTATATAGTAGAATGTCATCATTTAGAAATGTTATCTACAAAAGTCAACCACGAAGAATCACAGGAGGTACAAGCATTAGTTCAGAAACATGAAAAGGTATTTCAAGACCTACCAATGAAAATGCCTCCTCATAGGGCAATCGAACATACAATAGAAGTCAAGGCAGGATCAGACCCTGTTAACATCAAGCCTTATCGCTACCCACATCACCATAAAACTGAAATTGAGAAGATAATCCAAGACCTTTTAGAATGTGGGGTCATTTCAAAAAGCAAGAGTCCGTATGCTGCCCCAGTTATATTGGTAAGAAAAAAAGATGGATCGTTTCGGCTATGCATTGACTATAGAGGATTAAATAAGATAACAATTAAAAATAAGTTTCCAATTCCCTTTATCGATGAAATGCTGGATGAACTCCATGGCGCAAAATATTTCTCTAAATTAGATTTAAGGTCAGGTTATTACCAAATCCGAATTAGATTGGAAGATATACCAAAAACTGCATTTCAAACACATGAAGGTCATTATGAATTTAAAGTAATGCCCTTTGGGTTAACAAATGCACCAACTACGTTCCAAGCCACTATGAACGAGTTATTTCGTCCATATCTTAGGAAATTTGTACTAGTATTTTTTGATGATATTTTGATTTATAGTAAAACTTGGAGGGAGCATTTGCAACACTTGGATAAAATTCTCACGTTACTAGAAGACCATCAATTTTATGCAAAAAAATCCAAATGCACCTTCGGAAAAGAAGAAGTTGAATATATGGGACACCTAATATCCCATGAAGGAGTAAAAGTGGATCCTTCTAAGATTAAGGCTATAAGGGAATGGAATAAACCAGTGAACATATCCAAGCTCAGAGGATTTTTAGGATTAACGGGATATTATCAAAGATTTATTAAAGATTATGCGCATAGAACTGCACCTCTTACAAACCTTTTAAAGAAGAATTCGTTTCAATGGAATGAGGAAGCAGGGAAATGTTTTGAAGATTTGAAGGAAGTAATGGCTAATGCACCAGTATTGGCAACTCCCGACTTTTCTAAACCATTTATCATTGAATGTGATGCCTCTGGATTCGGTATTTGTGCAGTATTAATGCAAGAGGGGCACCCTGTTGCTTTTGAAAGCAGAAAACTAAATAAACATGAGCGTCTCAAGTCCACATACAGCAAGGAAATGCTCGCAATTATGCATGCATTGGCCAAATGGAGACAATATCTGTTAGGGAGTAAATTTTCCATCGGAACAGATCATAACAATCTTCAATATCTTCTTCAGCAAAAAACACTCTCTGAAGAACAACAAAAATGGATCGAGAAGATCGCCGCTTTTGACATGGAGATATTACACAAGAAAGGGAAAGACAATGTAGTAGCGGATGCCCTGTCCAGAAAAGATGAGGAATCAACATTACTTGCAGTTTCGATTGTTGTGCCTGAATGGCTTAATGAGATTAGAAGTGAGTACGCCAAAGATCAAGAAATGTTGGCTATAATCAATAATCTCCCAGGGAATTCAAAATTTGAATGGAAGAACGATATCTTATGGTACAAAGGGAGAATTTATCTAAACTCCAAATCCAAGTTTATATCAAAAATACTCAAGGAATCACATGATTCCATGTCATTGGGACATGTAGGATATTTCAAAACCTACTACAATGCACGTCAGTCATTTTTCTGGAAGGGTATGAGTCACGATATTCAAAAATATGTTGCAGAATGTGACAAGTGTCAAAGAAATAAAACTGAAAACATTATGACACCTGGCTTACTTCATCCCTTAAATATTCCGGCTCAGAAATGGGAAGAAATATCAATGGATTTTATTGAAGGATTACCTGTATCGGAGGGAAAGGATAAGATCTTCGTTGTAGAGATAGACTCACTAAGTATGCTCACTTTATCACTATTAAAAAAACAGACTCTGCAAAGCAAATTGCAGAGATATTCTGCAAACATATTTATAAACTACACGGCTTTCCGAAAGTTATTGTCAGTGACAGGAATGCCAAATTTAAAGGAAACTTTTGGAAGGAATTGTTCAACCATGTTGGAACCTACCTCAACATGAGCTCGGCTTATCACCCTCAAATAGATGGGCAAACAGAGGTTGTTAATAAATGTTTGGAAGCTTACCTACGGTGTTATGCTACGGAGAAACAAAATAAGTGGGTCCAATGGTTGCATCTTGCCGAATGGTGGTATAATTCTACTTACCATACATCGACAAAAATGACTCCGTTCCAGGCTCTATATGGATATGAGCCTCCGAAGTGGAAAGATTTTGCTTCAGTTCAAACAAATTTGCCAGCAGTAAAAAATCAACTAGAAGAACACCAAAAGGTCATCCAAATTCTAAAAGAAAATTTGAGTATTGCACAGAATTGTATGAAGCAACAGGCTGACCGTAATCGCACTGAGAGATCATTTGAAGTTGGAGACTGGGTGTTTGTCAAGCTTCAACCATACAAGCAGTTGTCCCTTAAACAAAATGGAAAAAATAAATTAGCACCAAAGTTTTATGGTCCGTATCAAATTATTAAAAAGATCAGTCAAGTCGCTTATGGGTTGAGCCTTCCCGATACCAGTCGTGTTCATAATGTTTTCCATGTGTCCTGCTTAAAAAAGGCATTGGGTAACCATCAATTGCCCCAAACAACACTTCCCATTTTGGATGATGAAGGCAAGCTCGTTCTAGAGCCCGAAGGTATCCTATCTACCCGTGATAAGAAGCTGCGCTCTCGTGTTATTACGGAATATTTAATCAAGTGGAAGGACTTGCCCATTGAAGAAGCATCTTGGGAGTCTGAAGCGTTTCGCCAGCAACACCCATCATTACGTATGCTTTGAGGACAAAGCATCTTAAGAGAGGAGCAATGTTATTTATATTTTATTGATTGTTAGTTAGATATAGTTATATTAGGTTTTATTAAGTGAAAGGGCATGATCAAAGATCATGCCTCTTCACCAAGGGACACCATGAGGCTATATTTAAAGCCTCGGTGATTCCCCATTGTAATCATATCTCGTATCTCATCTTTTATCAATAATAATATATATTTATCAAGTTTACCAGAGTTTTTACACTCCAGTGAGCCTGTGCTACAAAGAAGAGGTTGAGACTGCTTATGTTGCAGTGGAAAGAGACCCCGAGAGAGCCTTTGCTGTTGTGCGAAAGACTGAAAGTTCCAGAGAAGAAGAAGAAGGTCTAGAGTTGAGTGTATGCTATTGAAGAGCAGAGGACAGAGTGTTGCGTGGGTTGTGATGAGTGATTGCTGTTGAGTAGAACAATAGGTTGTTGTAGAGTGAGCGGAGGACAGAGAATGTTGCATCGGCTAAGGGCTGAAGAGAACAAAGTTGATATCAGGCAGAGTGGCTGCCGTGTATAGTGAACATCAGTTTCCTTATTGAGTGTGGGTTGGACCCTGCATATAGGAAGTTGGTGCTTCCATCTCTAGTGGGTGTCTGAAGAAGGCTTGGGGGTTGGTGCATCTTGCAAGTTGGTGCTTGCAACAAATCCGTGAAATTGGTGCTTCAATGTTGATTTTTGTTGCATCGGAAAGTACTCTAAGCCCCAAATTTGGTGGAGAGGCTTAGACATGGGTATTCCAAAGAACCTACAAATCGTTTGTGAAAATTCCAATCGGTTAATGTTTTATTTAAATAATTAATTATTTTAATGGAGACCCTAAGTCTAAACTTAGGGAAATTAAATAATTAAAGAACATTAATAAAACAGAGTGAGGATATTCTAGAAAAGGCGAAGATCAAGTCATGTTATAATCTTAGTCGTTGATTAGAGATGTATTATCGGTCGTTCACTTCTCAATGAGGAGACCCTAAGTCTAAACTTAGGGAAATTAAATAATTAAAGAACTTTAATAAAACAGAGTGGGATAATCTAGAAAAGGCGGAGATCAAATCATGTTATAATATTAGTTGTTGATTAGAGATGTATTCTTAGTCGTTGACTTCTCAATGCGAAGACTATAAAGGAAGGCTTGAGGATCATTTGAAATGAGACACACAGAGTGAATTTTGAGATCGAATTCTTTTGACAGCGCAATGCTCGGACGAAGATCAGATCTAAGTGATTCATTGCAGTGAACGAAAAAGTAGTTTATGCAGAGAGATTTTCTCAGTCGGAGAATCATCAGTAGAGAGAGGTAGGAAGACGTCCAGCTGAGGTAGCGCAGAGCCAGTCAGGGTTGCGTAGAGGTTCGGAGGGTTCCGAGATTCAGCTGTCAGATGAGATCCAGAAGCCGAAAATCGGGGTGTGAGACTGGGAGGCTCAGATCTATGATTCTGGGAGTCAGATCGATCTGTTGCTGGGGTGACGCAGTCCTTAGAGGAGGTGATGCGGTGCCTACACAGTGACTGCACAGAGACCTCCAGAGGCAGTCTTTCCAGTGTCCAGATCAACCAGATTTTCCAGTGATTGTGTGAGGTAAAACTCACAGTTTCTTTCTACCAGTATTTCTCTCTGTAACTGAATAACCCTTGAGGTATTCAAAGATGTATTCAGGATTTGCTACTGCTTAATAATACAAACCCTCAGATCTGTTACATTGGTTTTCCCACATAGGGCTTTTTCGGGGACTTGTGTCCTACGTGTGATTTATTTCTTGCTCAGTTTCCTTGTTTCGAAATCATATTTATTTAGTGTAGGTTGCTTCAGTAGTTACTTCAATAATTCAGATCTGAACTAATTATGTAAATGCAATTTACTTAATAGGAGAAGTACACTCAGTTGATGCAGTAGGATTCCTTAGATTGTCAAATCTAAGAATTTTCACATGTTATCAGAGCATTTGATGTGAAACAGGAAGAGAAATTATGAATCTGAAGTGAAGGCCGAATTGTTGCAATAGTAGCAGATCGAATCCCTAGAGGGCTTGCAGAGATCTAGCCAGGAGGGTTGAAGTCTTGAGGTTGTCTCTCTCTGAGTGAGTCAACAAAGAGGTAGGACTTCCGATTCGAGATTTTGCCGAGGCAAAGGGAGTTGTGCAGAGCCAGAGGGACGCATTTTTTCTGCAGGTGGTTGCCGAGCAAAGAAGCGTCAGAAGAAAGAAAAAGCACATAGCGGGGAATTCTTCCTCAGGGAGTTCCTAGCTGAGGAATTCAACATTTTTCCAAGATCTAAGCTCTAGATTAGGTTAGCCAATCTACGAGCTCTTGAAGGAGTGCGTAAGCTTGCCTAGGTTGCGCCAAGTGGGAGAAAGAGGAAGAAGTTTGACAATGTTTGACTGAGATGGCAGCTCATGGTCTTCGAGATCAGGACCGGTTGGAGGGTTCCTCCAACTATGTAATCTGGAAGGAAAGGATTCAGTTCCTTCTAGATGAATTTGATCTCAAAATGTTCGTGGCGAATGTTGTTGTTGTACCTACAGATCTGGATCAACTTAAGAAGTGCCAGATCGATATGGCAAAGTGTAAGAGGCTAATCCTTGATGGTGTCAAGGATCACATAGTATCAAATTTAGCTGGCAAGAACACTGCCAGGGAAATGTGGGTAGCTTTTACTTTGTTGTACGAAGGATCTTCCGAGCAACGGAAGATGTACTTGGCGCAGAAGCTCTGCATGATCCAGATGCAAAAGGGAGAGTGCATTGCTTTGTTCCTTACGAGCCTTTGGGAGATTTGAGACCAATTGGCAGTTGTGGGATCCACCCCAACTGTAGAAACTATGGTGAGGCTGGCCCTTAACGCAGTCACAGAGGAGTGTCAATTTTTTGTCCAAAGTATTTTGGGTAGGGCTATGCTTCTTAGTCGGGAGCAGATGTGGGCAACACTTCAGGAGGAAGAGTTGAGGAGAGATCTAGTCAAGTGCAAGCTTGACGACAGCAGCGGTAGCGGATCGAAGACTTTGGAGGAGGAGGAGAATGCAACTCTCGAAGGTGAAATGCTTCAGATGTGGTGAGATGGGCCACTTTAGATCACAATGTTCTTTGAAGAAAAAGGACAAGGATGAGAAGCATGATCCTACAGTTGCAGCCGCAGAGATTGAGTAGCATGAGTTTTCTATGAGTGCCCATGCTTCTCTTGGTAAGAAGTGGAGTGACATAGAACTGTAGTTCACCTTGAAATTCAGTTGGTAGGATCCTTGAGGAGCCCACCTCATGGATCATTACCTTGCTACGGGAGCCCATAATCAGCAGTAGCGGGATGGAGGAGTTTCAGTGAGAGCCGATGAGTGAAGGATATGACAGTGTAATGGGTAGCAGCACTCATTTCTGGAGCAGTGCAGAGCAGAGGCAGTAGTAGTGTAGCAGTAGCAGCGCAATGCACAGAAGTGCAGTGCAATGTAGAGCAGCAACAACATAGTGCATCAAAGGGACAACGCAGTAGTTACCAGCAATCAGAGTCTTTAGCACTGAGGTGCATCCGCTAAACATTTGTTCAGTTCTAGGTAAGTTCATCTGTTTCTCTCAGCAGCTGAGTTGCAATGCAGATGCAGTGTTAGCAGTGGTAGTGTTAGCAACATAGCAGATGCAACACTTGAGAGGGAGTTGTAGCACAGATGCAGCAATGGCAGTGACAGTGTCATGGGCAATAGTACAGTTGTTGTAGCAACGCAGAGGTTGATGGACTTCAGCAGCATGGAGGATGCTTTAGGGGCGGAGAAATATGCCGTAGGCATATTGTTAGAGCACCTTCCTCGCTAAGAGGGAGTGTTGACTTTTGTAGCATCGGAAAGTGCTCTAAGCCCCAAATTTGGTGGAGAGGCTTAGACACGGGTATTCCAAAGAACCCAAAAACCGTTTGTGAAAATTCCACTCGGTTAATGTTTTATTAAAATAATTAATTATTTTAATGGATACCCTAAGTCTAAACGTAGGGAAATTAAATAATTAAAGGACATTAATAAAACAGAGTGAGAATAATCTAAAAAAGGTGGAGATTAATTTATGTTATAATCTTAGTCGTTGATTAGAGATCTAATCTCAGTCATCGATTTCTCAACGAGAAGACTATAAAGGAAGGCTTGAGGGTCATTTTGAAAGACACACACGGAGAGAATCTTGAGATTGAATTCTTCTGACAGAGTAGTGCTCAGAAGAAGATTAGATCTAAGTGATTCAGTGCAGTGAGGGGCAGAGTAGCTTCTAGAGAGAGATTTTCTCAGCCGGAGAACCATCAGCAGAGAGAGGCAGGAAGACGTCCAGCAGAGCCAACATAGAGATCTCCAGAGGCAGTCTTTCCAGTGTCCAGATCAAAAGGATTTTCGAGTTATTGTGTGAGGTAAAACTCACAGTTTCTTTCTGCTAGTATTTCTCTTTGTAGCTGAATAACCCTTGAGGTATTCAAAGATGTATTCAGGATTTGGTACTGCTTAATAATACAAACCCTCAGATCTGTTGCATCGGTTTTTCCCGCATTGGGTTTTTCCAGGTACTTGTGTCGAAAAATAATTGTATCCTATGTGTGATTGATTTCTTGCTCAGTTTCCTTGTTTCAGAATCATATTTATTTAGTGTAGGCTGCTTCAGTAGTTACTTCAATAATTAAGATCTGAATTAATTATGTAAATGTAATTTAATTAATAGGAGAAGTACACTCAGTTGATGCAGTAGGATTTCTTAGATTGTCTGATCTAGGAATTTTCACATTCACATGGTGCTTCTAGTAAGTTGATCAAGTGTCTACAAAAGGAGGGTGTTGTTGCTTCCTACTAGTGGGTGCTATCAAACAATCAAAGGAAGATGGTGCTTCCTGTGACTAGTGGCTCACAAATAAATTGATGTAATAGAGTAGGTGCTCTTATTTTTACATCAATAACAACAACAAGCTTTGGTGGTTTTTTCCCGAAAGGGTTTCCACATAAAACCTCCATGTCTCATGTGTTTGTTGGTCATGATGTGTATGCCGTGTTGGTTGAAATGGCTATTGTTATGGTTGTTGATGGTTGCTCCCATATAATGGATACCAAGTTTGAATGAAGAAAAATAAATTGGCATAAGAGTTAAAATTAGCTTTAATACTGATTCACCCCTCGTCTCAATGTTAACATTGTTTCCAACATAGATAACAATAGCAACTCGACCCATAATTAATTAGCGGCTCGTTCAAGTATAAAGACAGTGACCATGGTTTTGAAATGGCGTAAATGATTTCCCCTTCACACCTAGAATGATATCTTGACCATTATAATCTGTTAAGAGTCTATTAACAGGTGTTTCAACCTCCTACTGTAGCAATTCGACTCCATTATAAAGGAGAACTCGTTCAGCACTATAATAAGAGAGTGGTTTTGACTAGGAACTCAAGTTGCCTTTCATTAAGGGAAAAATTAAACCACTAAATCCCTCTATCTGCTACCACAATTTGAACAACCCCTCTAAACCACAAAATCAGTCTCTTATTGGTCTTGAAACTCGATTCTCAGGCTCAAATTTTTGGTATCTCTTCCATCTACAAACGAGATATAGAGAATACCAAATAAGCTCCTAAAATCAACTGATAACACAATAATACCTCAATATTTTCTAGAAATCTTGTTCTCCATTGAAGCTTAGCAGTGAAATCTGTGTGATTTCACTCTCAAATCCAAACTAGGGTCTCCAGTTTCTGTGAAAATTTTTAAGTGTTGTTAGATTTGGTTATGCTTCTCCTACTTAATTAAGTTATTAAGTTGAAAATTCAGAGTAACATCGAAGCAAACACATAACAGACTTTCGCCGATTCAGATCTAGAAAAAAATACCTGCACACATAGACAAAGTGACACAAAGATTTTTTGCACAATAGTCCCCGGAAAAACCCAATGTGGGAAAAGTTGAAAACCAGTCTGCTGGCTGCTGGAGGGTTTTATTATTAAAAGTTTTCTGAATATAGCAAATCTGGGTTCAAGATCTGGAGCCAAAATTTTCACTGGTCCACACCCTCAAACAAGATTTACAAGACTTAGCCAGATCTTGGCCCTAGAAACCCCAGCGCTGCCCCTGAAGCCCTTGTGTCAGCTTTTGCAGCCTCTGCATCCCTCTGCGCTAGCTTGGATAGGGTTGCGTAACCCTAGAATGGGTGACGCAGACCCTACGCTTCCCTTGAGGGACTCTGCGTAACCCCAGAGGGTCTCTTGCTGCCTAACGCTGCCCCGGGAGAGACTTTGTAGCACCTGTGTCGCTGAAGCTGCCCTTGCGCTGCGCATCTGTTGCCCTCTCTGTTGCTGTTGCTGTTGCTCCTGCTTCTCTGCGCTACCCTTGGAAGCTGCTCTCTGCCTCTTGCTGATTCTAGGCATTGGGATTAGACCATCCCCTTTGCCTAAACTCCCCTCTCTGCAGCTAAAACACTTCTGAGAATTCTTAGCAAACCCTGCCCTAGAATCTCAGCTTAGCTTTAGTGCTCTGCCTCTGTGTGTCTTCTCAAATGACCCCAAGCCTTTCCTTTATACTTTTCTCATTGGGAAACCAACGGCCATGATCAGATCTTGAATCAATGGCTAAGATTAAAAGAAAGCTTGATCTGTGTGACTTAAGACAATTTCATCACATGTTTAATTTAATTAACTTTAATTATTTAATTTTCCTATGTTTGGACTTAGGAAATACATAAAAAAATTAATTAATTAAATATCTCCCAAACCAGATGAAATTTCCCAAATCCCTTTCTAGGTCTTATAGATCAGGTGTACTCTAGTCCCTTCACAAATTTTGGGAGCTAGAGCACATCTGATGCTACCCCAATACACAAAATCTCAACACTCCCTCTTAGCACGGAGTGTGCTCTAGCAATACATCACACCATGTATCACAAGATTTTGGGCATTAGTTTCTGTGCTGTTGATGTTGAGCCTGCTGCCCTTCAATGTTTCATTGCTGCTGCCATTCTGTACTGCTGCCCATGAAGCTGTCACCGCCACTGCAACATCTGTACTGCAAGTCCCTCTCAATCTTCGGCATCCGTGCTACCATCTGCTGCACTGCATCTTCAGTCGATGAGAGAAACAATTGAATATCTTGCCCAATCTTTGACAGACAAGTTTGTTGGGCTGCAACCTCATCACTGAAGCTCCACCAGCTGCTAACCTATTCTGTCATCTAGAGGATGATGCACAACTACAGCTCTGCTCTGCGTAAGAAGACTCCCTTTGCATTGATGAAGTCACACTAGCCCCTTGTGCTGAAATCTCTCATGCTGTTGCTGCACTGCGCTGTCCTGAAGCCTCCACGTTGTTGTAGCTCTGCTCTGCGTAAGCAACTCTCCTCTGCATTGTTGAAGTCACATCAGCCCCTACGTTGTTGGTGCCTCGACGCTGTTGCTGCTCCTTCTAGCCTTCAGATATGCCTCTGCTTCATCTATGATCTATGCACCCCCTGCTCCACTCGTCCCGCTACTGTCTTAAGGCTTTCGTAGCTCGGATGTGATCCAAGAGATGAGTAGCTCAAGGATCCCGCCCTCATTCTGTAGTTGCTCTACAGATCCATGTTGCCCCACTTTCGTGGTTCATGAGCGCTCATGGTTGCATCATCTTCTGAACCATTATTTGCCACAGCAGCCTTGGAAGAAGAGGCTTCCTTGTCCTTTTTATTCCGAGGACAGTTGCTGGTGAAATGTCCTAGTTCGCCACACTGGAAGCACTTGATCTTTGACAAATCTCGCTTCTTCTTCCCTTGCTGCCTCTTTGATGCCAAGGCTGCATCTTCTTCATCTTCCTTCTTCACCTTACTCGATCCCGTGTTATACTGCTTCTTGGTGAGTCTGCGGAGTTCTTCTTGACGCATGATTGCCCACAAATTGTCCCTATCGAGAAGGTTCGCTGTGCCCAAGATACTTTGGAGAAAGGTTTCCCACTCATCTGTGACCGCATTGAGAGCAGTCCTGACTGTCACATCATCCTCCACCTTTGCTGCTGTGGCAGTCAACTGGTCTCTGATCGACTGTAATTTGAAGAGAAAATGTTCCATTTCTTCCCCCTTGGTCATCATGAATGACCACATCTGAGTCTCCAGAAGCATCTTCCTCTGGATAGACTTTATCTCATATAGCGATGTTAAGGCCTTCCACATCTCATTAGTTGTTTTCTTTTCAGCTATGTGTGGGACAACATGCTCCTTAACTCCATCCATTATCAGCCGCTTGGCATGTCCAGCAGCTTCAGTATGCTTCCTCAGGAGATCTGCATCAGTCGGCGTGGCTAGAACTTGTTCTGCATGGTCTCTTAGATGATATGCCTCTTGCACTATTAGGATTCTAGCCTTCCAAACTGCAAAGTTGGATAAGCCATCTAATCTATCTTGATCACGCAATCCATGAGGAGCCATCTGCTCAGAAATCTGTTTGAGCTCCTCTTCTCTTTGCTAGAGATCTGGATCTAGGGTCCTTTGTGAAATGGGCACCCTCTGCTCCCTCTAACAACTGATTTCCCTCCTTGGAAATCTGCCAAATCAACAATGATTCAGCTCTCTTCGATACTCTGATCGATCTGTAAGTTTCTTTGGCTAGAAACCCTCTGAGAAGTCGATCTCCTCCCACTCTTTCTCACTAGTGCGTAGGATAAAATTTTGAAGACTTTAGAAATTTAACACCACTAGCACCTTTTGAAGTTTTGCAGCTCTTCTTTAGGCACTTTTGAATCAGACAGATTCAAATATGCGTCACCCTGGCTGGCTTTAGACAATCCCAGCGCTGCCTTTGTGCAGTAAGTACGTGGGCCTGCGTGAGTCTGTAGTAGGATTCCTTAGATTGTCAGATCTAGGAATTTTCACATGTTATCAGAGCATTTGATGTGAAACAGGAAGAGCAGATATGAATCTAAAATGAAGGCCGAATTGCTGCAGCAGCAACAGATCGAATCCCCAAAGGGCTTGCACAGATCTAGTCAGGAGGGTTGAAGTCTTGAGGTTGTCTTTCCCTGAGTGAGTCGACAGAGAGGTAGGACTTTTGATTCGAGATTTTGTCGAGGCAGAGGGAGCTGCGCAAAGGCTTCACGCAGATCCAGAGGGACGCAGTTTTTCTGCAAGGGTTGTCGAGCAGAGAAGCATTAGAAGAAAGAAAAAGCACATAGCAGGGAATTCTTCCTCAGGGAGTTCCTAGCCAAGGAATTCAACATTTTTCCAGGATCTGAGCAGCAGATCAGGGTAGCCGATCTACGAGCTCTTGAAGGAGTGTGTAAGCTTGCCTAGGTTGCGTAGAACGGGGGAAAGAGGAACAAGTTTGACAGTGTTTGACTGAGATGGCAGCTCATGGTCTTCGAGATCAGGACCGGTTGGAGGGTTCCTCCAACTATGCAATCTGGAAGGAAAGGATTCAGTTCCTTCTAGATGAATTTGATCTCAAAATGTTCGTGGCGAATGTTGTTGTTGTACCTATAGATCCGGATCAACTTAAGAAGTACAAGACCGATATGGCAAAGTGTTGTACATAGTCTCACATTTAGCTGGCAAGAACACTGCTAGGGAAATGTGAGTAGCTTTGTCTTTGTTGTACGAAGGATCTTCCGAGCAGTGGAAGATGTACTTGGAGCAGAAGCTCCGGATGATCTAGATGCAGAAGGGGGAGTGCATTGCTTCGCCTTAGGAGGCTTCAGGAGATTCAAGACCAATTGGCAGTCGTGGGATCCACCACAACTGTAGAAACTATGGTGAGGCTGGCCCTTAACGCAGTCACGAAGGAGTGGCAAGTTTTTGTCCAAAGTATTTTGGGCAAGGCTACGCTTCCTGGTTGGGAGCAGATGTGGGAAACACTTCAGGAGGAAGAGCTGAGGAGAGATCTAGTCAAGTGCAAGCTTGACGGTAGCAGCGGTAGCGGATCGAAGACTTTGGAGGAGGAGGAGAATGCAACCCTCGCATCGAAAGGGCAGCAAGGGTAACGGAGACAAAAGAGAGATGTCTCGAAGGTGAAATGCTTCAGATGTGGTGAGATGGGCCACTTTAGATCAGAGTGTCCTTTGAAGAAAAAGGACAAGGATGAGAAGCATGATCCTACAGTTGTAGCCGCAAAGATCAAGCAGGATGAGTTTGCTATGAGTGCCCATGCTTCTCCTGGTAAGAAGTGGGGTGACATAGAACTGTAGTTCACCTTGAACTTCAGTTGGGTAGGATCCTTGAGGAGCCCACCTCATGGATCATTACCTTGCTACGGGAGCCCATAATCAGCAGTAGCGGGATGGAGGAGTTTCAGTGAGAGTCGAGGAGTGATGGAGATGGCAGTGCAGTGGGTAGCAACACTCATTTCTGGAGCAACGCAGAGTAGAGGAAGTAGTAGCGTAGCAGTAGCAGCGCAGCGCAAATCAGTGTTGCGCAGTGTAGAGCAGTAGCAGCACAGTGCATCAAAGGGACAATGCATTAGTTACCAACAGTCAGAGTCTTCAATACTGAGGTGCATCCGCTAAACACTTGTTCAGTTCTGGGTGAGTTCAGTTGTTTCTCTCAGCAGTTGAGTTGCAGTGCAGATGTAGTGTTAGCAGCATAGCAGATGCAGCACTTGAGAGGGAGTTGTAGTACAAATGCAGCAGTGGTAATGGCAGTGTCATGGGCAGCAATACAATTGCAGCAGTGGCAGTGGCAGTGTCATGGGCAGCAATACAATTGCAATAGTGGCAGTGGCAGCAGTACAATTGCAGCAGTGGCAGTGGCAATGTCATGGCAGCAGTACAATTGCAGCAGCAGAACAGAGGTTGATGGACTTCAATAGCGTGGAGGATGCTTCAGGGAGTGTTGATTTTTGGAGCATCAAAAAGTGCTCTAAGCCCCAAATTTGGTGGAGAGGCTTAGACACAGGTATTCCAAAGAACCCAGAAACCGTTTGTGAAAATTCCACACAGTTAATGTTTTATTAAAATAATTAATTATTTTAATGGAGACCTCAAGTCTAAACTTAGGGAAATTAAATAATTAAAGGACATTAATAAAACAGAGTGAGAATAATCTAGAAAATGCAGAGATTAAGTCATGTTATAATCTTAGTCATTGATTAGAGATATAATCTCGGTCGTTGATTTCTCAACGAGAAGACTAAAGGAAGGCTTGAGGGTCATTTTGAAAGACACACACGGAGAGAATATTGAGATTGAATTCTTCTGACGGAGTAGTGCTTAGATAGAGATCAGATCTAAGTGATTCAGTGCAGTGAGGGGCAGAGTAGCTTCCGGAGAGAAAGATTTTCTCAGTCGGAGAATCATCAGCAGAGAGAGGCAGGAAGACATCCAGCAAAGCCAGCGCAGAGACCTCCAGAGGCACTCTTTCTAGTGTTTGGATCAACCGGATTTTCCAGTGATTTTGTGAGGTAAAACTCACAGTTTCTTTCTGCCAGTATTTATCTTTACTAATTAATAATACAAACCCTCAGATCTGTTGTATCGGATTTCCCGCACTGGGTTTTTCCAGGGACTTGTGTCCAAAAATAATTGTATCCTATGTGTGATTGATTTCTTGCTCAGTTTCCTTGTTTCGGAATCATATTTATTCAGTGTAGGCTGCTTCATAGTTACTTCAGTAATTCATATCTGAATTAATTATGTAAATGTAATTTACTTAATAGGAGAAGTACACTCAGTTAATGCAATAGGATTCCTTAGATTGTCAGATCTAGGAATTTTCACATTCATGTGGTGCTTCTGGTAACTTGATCAAGTGTCTACAAAAGGAGGGTGTTGGTGCTTCCTACTAGTGGGTGCTATCAAACAATCAAAGGAAGATGGTGCTTCCTGTGAGTGGTGGCTCACAAATAGATTGATGTAATAGAGTAGGTGCTTTTTTTTTACATCAATAACAACAACAAGCTTTGGTGGTTTTTTCTCGAAAGGGTTTCCACGTAAAACCTCCATGTCTCATGTGTTTATTGTTCATGATGTGTATGCCTTGTTGGTTGAAATGGTTGTTGTTATAGTTGTTGATGGTTGCTCTCCTATAATGGATACCAAGTTTGAATGAGGAAAAAAAAATTGGCATAAAGTTAAAATTAGCCTTAATACTGATTCTCCCCCTGTATTAGTGTTAACATTGTTTCCAACACCGATGACAATAGTAACCTGTTGGAACACCTAATCCTCCATGGGTAGGTGTGGAATGCAAAAAGTCACAATGGAGTCCAAGTGACCTTGGAATGTGAAACCAAGAGTCACACCATTGTACTATAAATGTACATCATGTATAATGGAAAAAAAAGAAAGGTACACGCTTATCCTTCATTGTGTGTTGAGTTTCTTGTTGTGTGTGTGTTTATCTTTCTCATACACCATGTGTGTGTTTAACATGGTATCGGAGCTGATACGTTCATAATGTTATGTATATTTTATTAATTGTTAGTTAGATATAGTTATATTAGGTTTTATTAAGTGAAAGGGCATGATCAAAGATCATGCCTCTTCACCAAGGGACACCATGAGGCTATATTTAAAGCCTCGGTGATTCCCCATTGTAAGAATCTCTCATATCTCATCTTTTATAAATAATAATATATACTTATTCAAGTTTACCAGAGTTTTTACACTCCACATAACCAGCTCAACCTTGAATGAACCATTTGTGTTGATGGCCTATGCATATCTGCAAAAATTCTTGGCATTTTTGCAGCATTTAGAGAGTTTCTGCAGCATACATTTTGCCGCATTCAGGAATTTGTTTTGAGAAGAGCAGCATTCAAAAACTGAAAACATTCAGAAATTTGTTTTGAAGAAGAGCAGCAGTGGTTTTGAAGAAGAGCAGCACTGCGCATCTGAACGTTCTCTAAATTCTGATTTTTTCTCTGCAATTTCTGCTTTTAAATTTTTGCATTGGAGAGCTACTGAAAATACCGTTTTAAAGTGGGTTTTTGAATGAAGAAGAAGTTTCTGGTTTTTTTACTGGAAAAGATTTCTGAGTTTTCATTGAAAAATTTCTGAGATTTCTAAGTTTTCTGCAAATTTCTAACTCTGCAAATTCTCCAATTTTGCTATATCTACATTTCTCCTGCTTTTCTCGTTGTTGTTTTATATAAAAAAAATAAAAATAAAAAAATAAATAAATAAAATAAAAAAATAAAAAAATAAAAATACTGAACTCGACCCCCACGGCCTCATCAATCCCTCCCACACACACTACGCCCTACGCACTATGCTCTCCCCTACACCTGCGACCCCCTACCCTCAACGCACCGCAACACTCCCTACGCCTGCAACTTAACAACCCCTTCCCTGCCCCCTCGCCATCGCACAGCTCGACTCGGCCCTCTTACCCAACGCCCTTAATCCCTCAGTGTTCACTGTTCCCTCAACTCAATCCCCGACTCAACAGCTCTCGACCCCCTTCCCTTTCGACTCCCCGCTCCCTCTCTGTTTGCTCTACCCTCCCCTTTCGACTCTCGCTCCCTCTCTAAGTCTTTCCCCTACGCGGCCCACTACGCACCCACTCTCCTCTACTCCTCATGGCCTCGACACTCCCTTACACACTCCTCCCTATACGATAAACCCCCTCCCCCTCATAGTACTCTTGACCCTCCCCACTAAACCCACGCCCATCCTACCCAGCATCTCTCAACACACGCTCGTCCCTCCGCCTCACACTCGAGCTCCGTCCCAAATCCCCACGGCATACACCACTCCGTCCTCGCCCTTCCCACATCCCCTTACCACGCACACCCAACTCCCCCTTCTCACCTCTGCTAATACACTCGGCCTCCTCCATGGCCTGCACATTCGGCCTCCCTCCCTCCAACGTACGCTATTCCCTTCTCCCCTCTCATCCCAGATTTTTTAATTCGTTTTTCTTTTTTAATTTTAAAACTTTTAAAAATCTCTCCCCCCCAATTAAAATTCCCTCCCTTCCCTATTTAAATTTTTAAAGTTTAGTTTGTTTGTTTGTTTTTTTTTTTAAATTAAAAAAAAAAAAAAAAAACAACAGAGAGAGAGGAAGAGAAAAAGTAAACAACAGAAATGGCATATGAGTAAATGGACTATACATAGAGAAAAGTGAATTTTACATTGTGTGATTTGTGGCATAAGGGTGATTTTCTGAAAGAGGTTGACAATGTGAAGACAAGCTTGCCATCATTTAAAAAAAAAAAAACAGCTGCTTGAAGAAGAAAAATCTGTTGCCTTAAAGGCTTCTTGCACAAGTGTTTTTGCTGCATATTTACAAAAATATTTTGCAGAAATATTGTATTGAACTCACATTGTGAGTTGATATTGCTTCTTCATTAATAGTTGCAATCAAGATTTGAAATGTAAATTTGAATTGTTGATGTAAGTCATTGTTGCTTGCTGGTTAGACAGTCAAGTCTATACCTTGAGGTCCTCCATAATTTGAGGAGCAGATTTTGTACTTTGAGATTTCCATAGTTGGAAGTTCTTTGGAGTCATTTGTATTTGTTTGAAAGAAAATTGAATCACATTGTAAAAGGGTGCATTTTCAGTTGAAGCCGACACCCTTTATTTTGAGCCTAAGTTGTTGAAAATGGCTAAAATCAATGAGGCATTAGAGTTGTTGAATAACCTCATTCATTCCAATGTTGATGATATGATAAAAATGAGCAAGAATGCTCTTTGTAATATTCAAAGTTGTTTGCAAGATGCATGAGAAAAGATTGAGTTTTTGCAGTTGGAATCTCAGCTTCAGCAAGATGAACTTCAACAAAAGAGTCACCATTCTGAACCTATTTCTGTTCAGAAGATTGAGAAAGACTCCCATCAGCAGCAAGAAGATAAAGTTGCAGTTGATCCACATTCAGTTCCTTGTATAAGAGCAGATTTACATGTAGATGCAGCAGCTCAGCCTGCACTTCCCAAGCCCATCATCAGATCTTGGGAAGAGCTTGTCCACAACAAGCACAGAACTGGTCTTGGATATGACAATGATGTGTCCTTTCATATTCCAAACTACACCAAGCCCATCAAATTTCAGAGTGCCAGATTCCTGTATGACAGTTCACCTGCAGCTGTTCCAGATCCTGCTCCGCTTCCACAACAACAACAGATTGTGAAATGCCAACACTGTGATCGAGTTAGCCATATGAAAGATCACTGTTTTGATCTTCATCCATGCAAACACTGTGGTCGGCACACCCATTCTTCAGACAGATGCTTCAGAAACAAGCCTCCTGCAAGAACAAAGATTCATCTTGGATGGATCGCTTCTTGGCAATGGGCATCAGCAGGGAAGAAGATGTTTAAAACACGTGTCAAAATTTGTTCACGGATATTGAGCAAACTTGCAGTTGAGTTTTCGCCATCATCTCACCTTGTCCCTGATAGGGGGGAAAATGGTGGTCATCTACAAGCTTTGACGTCAGATCAAGCAAGCCTGAGCCACAATCTCTCATTCCATGTTCAAAGTTGTAGCCAGAGACACAACAGTTCAAGCGAGCCTGAGCCACAATTTGTCATTCCAGACTCAGAGTTGTAGCCAGAGACATGGATGCCCATGAGCATGCCTTCGGTTGGTGGACAGCCTTAAACCATCACAGGTTGTAGACCTCCCTTCTTTTAGGTTGAAGGTCTCCCTTTCATATATGAGGGACACTTCCTCTAGCAGAAGCCTTCAGCTTCTTTCCAGCTTTGGTTGAGTTCCAGGAAATGCTTCAAGCATTCCAGTGTTGTTGGTAATCCTAAAACCATCACAGGTAGTAGACCTCCCTTCTTTTAGGTTGAAGGTCTCCCTTTTTTATGAGGGACAATTTCTCTAGCAGAAGCTTTCAGCTTCTTGCCAGTTTTGGAAGAGTTCCGGGAACTGCAACAAGTATTGCGTTCCAGTGTTGGTGGTCATCCTTAAACCACCTCTTTTTGCCAACATTTCAGAGAGTTGATTCAGCCCAAGTGCTGCCATGTATACTTTGCAGATTTGTATTACAACTCTCTTCTTGGACTCACACATACCCCTTCGGATTAAGGGGGGAATGTTGGAACACCTAATCCTCCATGGGTAGGTGTGGAATGCGAAAAGTCACAATGGAGTCCAAGTGACCTTGGAATGTGAAACCAAGAGTCACACCATTGTACTATAAATGTACATCTTTGTATAATGGAAAATAAGAGAGCTACACGCTTATCCTTCATTGTGTGTTGAGTCTCTTGTGTGTGTGTTTATCTTTCTCATACACCATGTGGTTGTTTAACATGGTGTTTAACATAACCCAATCCATAATTAATTAGTAGTTCGTTTAACTATAAAGACAGTGACCATGGTTTTGAAATGGTGTAAATGATTGCCCCTTCATACCTAGAATAATATCTTGACCATTATAAGGTGGCAGCAGTCTATTAACACATGTTTCGACCTCCTACTATAGCAGTTCGACTCCACTATAAAGGAAAACTCTCAACACTGTAATAAGAGAGTGGTTTTGTCTAGGAACTCGAGCAACCTTTCATTAAGGGAAAATTTAAACCACTAAAGCCCTCTATCTGCTACAACGATTTGAACAACCCCTCTAAACCACAAAATCAGTCTCTTATTGGTCTTGAAACTCGATTCTCAGGCTCAAATTTTTGGTATCTCTTCCATCTACAAAAGAGATATAGAGAATATCAAATAAGCTCCTAAAATCAACTGATAACACATGAATACCTCAATATTTTCTAGAAATATTGTTCTCCATTGGAGCTCAGTGGTGAAATCTGTGTGATTTCATTCTCAAATTCAAACTAGTGTGTGTAGTTTCAACACCGAAATCTGTTATGGGAGCTAGGGTTCCAAAACCCTAAGCTTCTCCTTCAAACTCTCTCCAAGAGCTCTTTCCCCAAACTCACAATTGCACGAATGAGGAGAGTCTCCTCATTTTCATTTTTTTATGAGTTTAGAGCTTCCTTTTCACCTCCCTTTTTTTTATTAAATTCACTTTTATAAAGTTACTTTATGATATTTCACTTTATAAAGTTAAAGTGACTTCTCACTTGCCTAGGAAATATCACCCTTTCTCCTTTTTAGACTTTATAATGTTTTCCTTAGGAAATTTAAGTCCCTTTTATTAAATATTTCCTCGCTTTAGCCTATGGGAACCACTTTAGGCTAGCGGACTCCGTCATAAGCTTCCTAGGTGGTCAGGGACATTACAAACTTTGATCGACTATAGGAATGGAATTAATCTGAGCTTTGGTGAAGAATTCAGTGATAAATTACTTGTTTGCCTCTTCTAAAATAGTAGGTAATCATGCCCATATTTTGACAAATTCGCTTCCCTAAATTTGCGAGACGATCTTAGACCTATGGTTATTACACTCGGCCTCTGCAGCTCAATTCACCACAAGAATTCGGCCACAAGAAAACAAGTGTGAATTCAGCCCTCTCAGAATAGAAATTATCCCTAGTATGGCCATTATCCTTGGTACGGGAGCCCTAGACTGTCGTATTATATATTGTTAATATAACGAAGTTGGGTTGAAAAATTAAAAAGTTGTCTATATTTTGTGCATATGTGATTTACTGCTTTATATTTCCGTTGTGCAAAGTAGTTTATGGTTGAGATTCTTCATTTGGTAGCGTGAGAGATTTTAAGACTCTAACCTAGACCCAAGGTCATGGAAATTCAACATCGTATCAGAGCGTATCTGAGCTACTTTGAGAGACAGTGAATCAGAGTTTGCACAGTGAAGCAACTATGGGTGTCTAGATCATGGAGCAAAGGGTTCAGTTGAGGACATGGAGATGTGGTCTTGACAAGTTACATGGAGAGATGGGCTGGGAGTTCTGGTGGATTGGTGGTGAGCCTGGTGAACAACAATTTGTTGTAGGGCAGATTGTTAATCGTGGACTTTTGTTGATTTTTCATGGATAATTGGGACAACTCGAGGGTTTCTTTGGCATGGACAAGTTCAGGTTGATCGAGATGGCTTCATGTGATGGACTACAGATTGGCAGGATAGAGTCTTCATCAGATCGTGGTGTTGCAAATCCGAGATTGGTGGGATTTGCACGTGGAGTATTTGATCCAGGAGGATGAGTGTCTGTTGGACTGAGCCAGTGGAGATCGTGTAGGCTCAAAGGGAGAAGCCCTATGGAGGATTGAGATCTTCAGGTTCAGATGTGATGAGGTAGAGGCACTACCGAGATTATCGGATTCATCTATAGGGTATGCTGCAGTGATGGATGCCAGATGAGCTAGTGTCGTTGTCGGATGATGATAGTTACTTCCTAGTCCTGGAAGTAACTCCCTTGCTAAGAGAGAGTGTTGATTTTTGTGTAGTTTGGGAGGTACTCCAAGCCGTGGTGATCGAGGGTTGGAGGTCAAAGTGCCACAAATGAGCTTGTGGGCTTGAGCTCCAAGCTTGGGGGTTTTGCACCATCATGATTTGGGCCAAAACCGTTATGAGAAATCGACATGTGATGGATGAGGATGATAGTGCTCGGCGAGACGATTCCAACGCCATGAGAATCATTCGATTCTGAGTTGTCGTTAGAGAGAAATGAATTTTTGAAGTTGACTAATTAATTATTGGTTGTCAAGTCATGTAGGCTTGTTGTAAATAATTCTGATAGGTGTGTCTCTTCAATAATTCATGGAAGCCCCTTTATAGGTTATAAATAAAGGGTGATGTGACATTGTTTTAACATCCATTTGTGAGCAATACTTCCTCCAAAGAGCTCTGAAATTGGAAGGTCTAGCCGTAGCTAGAGAGCACTTGGGACAGCGTGGAGAGCTCAGATTGAAGGCCGAGTTGTTGTAGGGAGTGCGGATTGGGTGCAGGACCGTTTTGTGGTGAAAACATGTCCAAAGTTAGTTGTTTCAAGGTCGGATTGTTGGGCAATGAAGGCCAAGTAGGAGAGGGACAGAACATGGTTGTGTAGGGACTGTTTGGATTAGTATTTGAGGGAGCCGCAACTATAGCTAGTTGCTTAGCTAGGCTGCAAGCTATAGCAAGCAGCTAAGTTTGTTTCAAGGGCAGCATTAGGGTAAACAAGACCTATTTGAGGTAGCGTAACAGTGGAGGGCTCTCTCCAAGGAGGACCGCATCCCTTGAAGGAATGTTGCTGACTACGTGGAGGGTTAAGGGCTACAGTTTGGGCCCTAACCAGAGTTGTAGGAGCAACAAGCAAGTGTGGAGGACAATAGCGTTTTGTGGAGGAGTGTTGGGTCAAGGGTTGACTGTGTTTGGATCGTGATTGTTGCAACCTGTTGGTGTCATGTGGTTGATCTTCTGAGGAGGTGTAGGATCTTCCTAGGGGGAGAACCAACAATGTAGTTTTGGGTCCAAGTGTTGACTATTGCATGGATCAGTTTGGTGGGCAGCTTGAGGAGGCCTTAGGAGTTGTTTGGAGGAGCCCACGTGGATTGTTGGGAGGCCTACCAAGCAGCCAAGGTGACAACAGACACATCAGATCGGAAAGCAAGAGGACAACAACAAGGTGTGTTGCAGATGGACTTGTGTATATTGGATTGATGGTTTCCTAGGTGAGGACACATTGAGGTGCCTAGATTTGTGCAATAACTCCTTTATTGTAGAGCAAAGGGCAGATTGGTGAAGTCTGTGGGTAGCCATATGTAAGGGTCTCCCAAGTGTGGGGATGTCCTAACTAGGAGAAAATGCTATATCGTGGAATTGGTCTCTCGTGGATTGTTGGAGGGCAGTGTGAGAGAGGACCAAGTGTGGACGTAGATTGGGCACTTATGGCCTTCATCGTTGCAGCACAGGAAGACCATAGTGGGCTGAAGTCCTTGTGTAGCTTAGGAGCAACAGTGGGAAGATTGAGAGTTGTTTACAAGTGGAGCTGTGAACAACTCAACAGGGGTCTCGATGTGTTGTGCCCTTGATGGATGAAGGGACAACTAGAGATCAGATTGGATCATCGAGGTTCAATGGCGTGATGGACTTGGAGCATTGATAGAGAGGCAGGAGCAACAGATCGGGAGCTAAAGGACCGGGAAGGTACAAGGTACGATCGAGAGGGCTGAGAGATTGCACTATAGCCAGATGGTCAGAATATCTTGTTTGTATCTTGTACTAGTGGATGTATGAGGGCCATTATCCCTGGTACGGGAGCCCTAGACTATCGTATTATATGTTGTTAATATAATGAAGTTGGGTTGAAAACTTAAAAAGTTGTCTATATTTTGTGCATATGTGATTTACTGCTTTATATTTCCGTTGTGCAAAGTAGTTTATGGTTGAGATTCTTGGTTTGGTAGTGTCAGAGATTTTAAGACTCTAACCTAGACCCAAGGTCGTGGAAATTCAACATAGAGGCTAGGAGATCGAAGTTTTTCTATGGTTAGTTTCTTGGGAAATTGATGCCCGAGGTGACCTAATGAGGCTAGACCTAGGAAAGGGGGAGAAAGGTGAAAATTGGGGTTGAAATGATCACCCTTTGATGGACCAGTGTCTAATTTCACTTGGGGATATGTAGTCAAGGAGAATTGTGAAGACGGATTTTGTTTCTTGCTCAAGGAGGCTCCAAAAGTCAACTTCGTCCAATGTTAAGGGCAAGAGAAGAAAGGTAACTTTAAAGCATTTATACTTCATTACAAATGGTGAAGGTTTATCAAGATAACACGACCTCTAGGACATTTCATTCATCCAACATGGCCCATACATAGAAATAAGCGAAATAGACACATAATTCCACATAAAACACATGCAACAATTAGCCCTAATAATAGTGAGGTTCTAATGTATGTAGCAAAATGAAAAATAGCGTTAAAATTGCACTTACATGTTAGAGAATATATCCAACCAGCATCACATTTGCACTATAAGAAGCTCCAAGATAAAAAAGAACCCAATCCATACATCTAAATTCATCCATCGTCCAAAAATATCCACCAAGGAAAAAATGTGAAGTTCTCTAATGAGAAAGAGATCCCAATCCAAGTGATGATACAAGTGAATCCATCTAACTCCTATTTATACACCAATTAGGAGTTCGATTTACCTAATGGGCCTACATTAACCACTAAAAATAAAATAATGTGCAAATTAAATAACTTTTGCTGACAAGCCCACCAAACTAGCTAACAAATGAAATAATAAGCCTTTCCGGAGGTCAAATAATAATTTGTGCGTGTCGTAGGGCCCTCCAAGAGGCCCGATGAGGTCCATAAGTGCCATAATGATGAATAAAATCCTTAAAAGTGATTGACAAGGGTGTGGCCCCTTGTTCTCCCAACAATAAACCTGTGGTGCTCCTAGTGTGTGTGGGGGCACACCAATGACCTCATGGGTCTCCATATGAGTCGGAGATGCATGTAGACCATCTGAAAGGGCTCAGATGATGGAATGAATGTTGTCATGTCATCATACAAGTCCTGGGACACTTGCCAAGTGTGTGGTGCACCTGTGGAGCTAGTTGGGCATAGTGTACCAAATGCATCTTCCTCGTCCAAAAGGTGGATCTCTAGCAATATCTGAACATCTTTGGGGATCCATGGGGTGTTGTCTACTGTTGTGGAAGCCCATGGCTCTCTACACACCCTATATGTGCCAATGTAGCCCTCTGGAGGGTTAGGACCCTATATAAGGAGACCAAACCCAAATGGACACCATCAACAATCCTGCATAAGATTCAATGCATCCCCTAGCCTTTCAGTACAACAAGTCATTAAAGTAATTAGATAAAAGATCTTACAAACCATGGACAGCAAGAGGACACTTCATAATGGCATGCCCTT
This sequence comes from Pinus albicaulis, assembly GCA_034641835.2. Classification (NCBI taxonomy): domain Eukaryota; kingdom Viridiplantae; phylum Streptophyta; class Pinopsida; order Pinales; family Pinaceae; genus Pinus; species Pinus albicaulis. The sequence goes on along the minus strand of CM076576.1, from coordinate 155,362,748 downwards.
CCATAGTGGTCTTTGGCATGTGCTAATGTCTACAAGCTCCAAAGGGGGTTAGCCAGGTGCCTTATTAGGTGGTTTCTACCTTTAGAGGGGATGGTATGTCCAAGGTACATCCCTCAAATGGTGGTGGCATGTGATAAAGAGGTGAAATGGAATGGGGAATGAGAGGGGCAATCTTGGGCCACATATCGGAGCACAAGAGTAGCTAGAGAAAGGGAAGCCCACACCTGGGTGTATAATGTGTAGGAGGGAGCAATCATGGTACATGAGGTACCCCGACCTTGATTTTTCCACCCTTCTTTATATACCTTTTGCCTTTTATGAATTTTCTTTGATTAACTGCACGGGGCTCAAAGGACAAGTAAGATATAGAAGTGATTACCCCCCTTTTGGTAGGGCGGTTCATTGCCCTCTGGGGGTTGGGACAATCATGGGTTCCTGAATGATAAAGGAGGCTCATCTAGGGCCTATGGAACAAGGGTGATGGCCATGGGTATGGGGTAGAGATCATGTATTGGATTTTGCCCACGTGCTAATTATGTTTGCCCCGACCATCTTTTGCATCTTGTTGTACATTTTCTTTTTAACTGCTTCAACCTTCGGGGCATTGTTCCAAGCCTGACCTAAGGTGGGGGCAAGGGAATGGGGATGCTAACCCTATGTGCACCCAAAGAGGCAATGTGGACCTAGGTGGAAGAGATGATTAATGGGGGTATAGTGAATGGAATGGGAGTAATATATGTAGATAAGGGAGCGTGACCACACAACCAAATTAGGGGTTTCCCAAGTAGTACCACACTAAAACCGAATGGTCAGTAAAAGAGATCCCACGAGACTAAAATCCAAGGGTAACATCCAAAAGAGATCAAGGGGACAAAAGCACAAACTAAGCCCATTCTTTCCGTCGAATGCCCCATGAATCCATATCTAGAAGTTCCCATTATAAGTAAACCCAATACTCAATTACCAAATGACAAGACATACCTTTAGGTCTAGGAGGCCCACCTTCAAACATACGATCAATACAAATGTGTGAGGGACAACATGGTTGGCTCAGCTGGTGGAAAAATGGCACAACGAACTAGTTGAGGGCTGCAAGGGGTTGCTGGCTGTCGGTTGAGGTCCATCATGGAAAAGAAAAATTCTCCTTGGGATATCACCAAAGTGGTTGGTAACAGTGTCTATGAGACTAAAGTGTAAAAATTTTAGACCCCACTCCGGTTTTTCAGTTTCACCTTATCACTCCCATATAGTTAAATACCCATTCCCATAATCATACATTCAAAATTTTGGAAATGAAATTATTTTCTGAAAACACAAATTTAGGAATTTCACAAGTGCTGGAAATGCAGAAATAGAACTCAGGAAATTATAACAGCCACACACAGAAAAATAACTTGTTGATTTTTGGTCAATGTGACCCTGGAAAAACCCTCTACAACTCTTGGGGAAAATCAATTTGGGATCTCTTCTTTATTTATGAAAAATGTTTTTATAGTGAAACAAAAATATATAGAAAATTCCAGCAACAACAAAAATACAACTTATCTCATTTTTCTTGCTTAACCTCTACCTTGGAAAATGTGCCAACAGTCAAAACATAAACAGCGTTAAATGTTGTATGACTTCCTTGTTTTTCGTGCCCAGAAAAGAAACATTAAATGCTATTGTACGACATCCTTGAAATGCGTGCAAACAACAATAAATGCTGTATGGTTCTCCTCGATTTGCATGTACGGGGACAACAATAAATGATGTACGGTTCTGCCTCGATTTCTGTGCACAAGAATAGCAGTATGCTATACGGACTGCCTCGATTTCTGTACCACAAAAATAGCAATAAATGTGCCTCGAATTCTATGCCAGAACTGTTATACAGTTGCCTAGGAATGCATGCTAAAGGTGCTGTACGATTTTACCTTGAAAAACGTGCCCAAAATCTGCGTTGAACTATGTGTCAACCTGTTGTACAGATTTGTTGAGTGCTGCCTTGGTATGCGTGCCAAGGTTCTGCTCTCCTTCTTCCTCACTGCTCAGAAATTGTCCTTGCTCTCTCTTGCTCCTTCTCTCAATTTGCTCATGAAAAGAATGAATGACTTTTTCTCTTCTTTTCTCCTTTAACCTAACCCTAAGTGACTTTTGGGGAATCCCTAAATCCAGTGGCTGAGATAGCTTTAGATCAAGGGCTGAGAATAAGTGTGCATTTAATTCTCACTTTCTAATTTTTAATTCACCCCACTTAAATAAAGACCCACTTAGCCTTTTATTTCCAGTCACTTTTTCACTTTCCAATTTTACATTGACTTTAATAAAGTCACTTTAAAATTAGACTTGTAACTTTATCACTTATAAAGTCACTTTTAAATTAGATTTGACTTTACAAGTCACTTTAGGAGAAGAGTACAAAATACATTTGGACACTTTTCCCTGGGCCAAAGATCAAAGCCTTAGGGAACCACTTGTCCTCGGGTACCCAAATTTTAACACTCCCTCTTACCGAGGAAAGTGTTCCTCACCACTCCCATCTTGTCTCTGAAGTAGACATGCTTGCCCCATGGTAAGGCTTTGGTGAATATGTCTGCTACCTACTCATCTATGGGAATATACTCAAGCTTCACAACTCTTTTTTGAACAGTCTCTGATGAAATGATATTTGATTCCGATATGCTTTGACCTATCATGAAATACTGGATTCTCCGTGAGTTTAATGCAACTCTGATTATCACAGTAAATCATTGAAGGTCTCAAAGCCTGACCAAATAAGCCAAACAACATCTTGCGAAGCCATATGGCCTCACAACTAGCCAAACTGGCCGCCATGTACTCTGTTTCTGATGAACTCAATGCCACTGACTGTTGCTTCCAGCTGAACCACGACACAACTGCCAAACCCAACCCAAAACAACACCCTGAAGTGCTCTTTCTATCAGAAGCACAACCTACCCAATCTGAATCATTGTACCTTGCCAGTCTCACTCCATCTCCTTGTCTATAATTCAGACCATAATCCGCTGTCCCCTGTAAGTAACGAAGAATGTGTTTTGTAGCAACCCAGTGCACTCTCCTGGGCTCACACATGAACTGGCTCATCGTGTTGACTGCAAAACATATATCTGGTCGAGTGTTGACCAAATACATCAAGGAACCAATCAGCTGTCTATACAAAGTAGGATCCACCAACTCGGAATTTGAATCATGCAACTTCCTCCAGTTAGTGATCATAGGTGTAGACATGGGTTTGCAATCCTCCATGTGAAATCTGCTAAGAATGTCCACAATATACTTCCCCTGCCCCAGGAAGAAATTCCCCTCCTCCTGCCACACCTCCAATCCCAAAAAGTAATGCATCAAGCCAATGTTCTTCATCTCGAACTCTGAAGTAAGATCTCTCTTGCAGCCCTCTATGAGTCTCTCTACACCTGTAATGACCAAGTCATCCACATACAACACCAGAATGAGAGGCTCCTCACCTACCACAATAAAGCATAGGTTCGGATCTACATCACTTTTGAAACCCAACTCCTGCAAGTAGGTATCAATCCTCGAGTACCAAGCTCTAGGAGCTTGCTTCAGGCCATAGAGTGCATTCTTCAGTCTGCATACATGGGACTCCTTCCCATGCACCTCAAAGCCCTATGGTTGCTCAATATAAACCTCCTCCTGTATGAAGCCATTGAGAAATGTGGTCTTCACATCCATCTGGTGGATCTTCCAACCCATCTCTGTTGCTATCGATATAATGGAGAGAATGAAAGTATATCGAGCCACGGGAGTGAAGGTCTCCTCATAGTCAACTCCCTCTACCTGTGAGAACCCTCTCGCCACAAACTGAGCCTTGAACTTCTCAATGCTACCATCTGCATCATGCTTTATATTGTAAAGCCATCTGGAAGTAACCATTGATTTACCTTTAGGCCTCGGCACCACCTCCCAAACATCGCTTTTCATGATAGAAGAATACTCCTCCTGCATGGCCTCTCTCCAGACCTGCTGGCTAGCTGCGTCCTCATAGCTAGAAGGCTCAGATTCAACGATGCTAGTGATTAATGCCATATAGCTACAGAAATGCTCAAGTGGTTTACTCTCTCTAACCTGTCTCTTTGGCCCAGCAACAGATATGGCCTCGCGCAAGGTATCCTGAAGCCACTTGGGTTCCTCTTCCCTGAGCACACTTCTCCCACCGGAGTGAAAGAATCCTCATCATCATTAGAAGCTTGAACTCCTGAAGTCCTGCCAAATGACCTTATGCCTAAACCTATGCCTGTAGATGCTGAAGTACCGTGTGAACTGTCCATCAGTGGGCTACCCTGTGAACTGCTTTGCGGACTGCTTTGCATGCTGCCCAAAGCACCACCCATTTGACTCTGAGAGCCACTCTCACTGAAGGACCTGACACTGTAATCGATGTGCCTCCTGATCCCTGTCCACTGGATCCATGTGACGGACTCAGCTCCTCCTGAGGATCTGGTGAATCCAGATACTCTTACTCCTGTGTCCTCCTGAAAGCCCTACCCTCCTCAAACTTCACATCCTGCCTGACAACAACTTTCCTCCTTGCAGAAATATAAATCCGAAAGGCTTTCGAGGTCTCACTGTAACCCACAAAGATGCCCTTATCTGCAGTGGGTTCTAGCTTGGTCCTCTTCTCCTTGGGAACATAGGAGTATATAATGCACCCAAAGATACGAAGGTGACCAACATCAGGCTTCTTCCCAGAAAAAGCCTCCTTCGGAGTCACATTGCCCAAGGCATGATGTGGACTCCTGTTCTGCAAGTACACAGCAGTGTTGCAGGCTTCTGCCCACAAAAATAAATGTAACCCTTGATCATGAAGCATGGCTTTGGCAGCCCCAACGATGGATCTGTTCTTCCTCTCCGCAACTCCGTTCTGCTGGGGGTTGTAAGGAACTGTGAACTCCCTCCTAATGCCTGCCTCCGCACAATAATCAACAAAATCACCAAGGGTATACTCCCCTCCATTATCCGACATGAGGGTCTTGATCTTCCGACCTGTTTGAGTCTTTACAAGAGCTCTGAACTCCTGAAACCGCTTGAAGACCTCACTCTTGGTCTTCAAGAAATAAATCCAGGTCTTCCTAGAGTGATCATGAATGAATAAAACATAATACTCATATCCACTCAAGGATACATGAGACATCCGACTACTCACATCGGTATGAATCAAGTCAAGAATCCCTGTCGATCTGTTGTCACTGCTGGGAAAAGTGGATTTGGCAAACTTCCCCATAGCATATCCTCTGCATGTATCAAGGTGATCAAAACTGAAATCTGGCACACCTGTGGTGATCTCTCGCAATGTCCTCAAGGCTCAATGATACATGTGCTCCATCTTATGGTGCCAAATCTCGCACAACTTTGAATTGCTAGATCTGCTGCTGGTACTGCTACTCAATGCCATCAAGGGCTGGAATGAAAACTTGTACACCTTGGCATGGCGAACACCAATTACTCTAGCTGAATCAACTGGAGTGCCCCTAGGATATATAAGCACCTGCCCTCTCCTGAACAATACCTCATACCCTCTGTCCTCCAATGTTGAGACGGATATAAGGTTCTTCTTCATCCCTGGCACATATAGAACATCAGACACTTTCAAGGGAGGTTTGGGTTCCCTATCAAATGTCAATGTCCCCACACCAACTGCTCTAACAATGTTGTCATCTCCAAGTACTACCTCTATATCAGTGCCACTCTCTGAAAGCTCCGAGAAGTACTCCTGGACTCCTGCCATATGACGGGAAGCCCCATTGTCAACATACCAAATACCTGAAGATGCTTCGCTAGTGGAGGGAAGTGCACACTCCCTTGAACCTGTGTGGCATGTGATCCTACACTAGTGGACTCAAAAGATATGAACCCAAACTCTCGATCAAAGCTCTCCGAGAAGCCCTCTATCTCTGCAAAAGCTGTCATGGTCTTGTCCTTTCCCTTCTTCTTCTTCTCCGGACATGCAACTGCATAGTGTTCCAACTTCCGACAATTCCAACATTTGACTTTGGAATAGTCCTTCTCCTTGTTTAGCTGCTTACCTTTACCTTTGTCTTTGCCCCCACCAACACTTGTGGAAGCTTGCTTCTTTCCTTTGCCCTTCTTGCCCCTTTCTAACAATGCTACATTGTCATCCTCCTCCACCTGTTTGGCTGCCCCAAGATGGCTCTTTTTTATTTCATTTTGAGTGCAATCATCCCACAACCTCTCCCAGCTGGGAAGGTTCTCCCGTGCAACAATCCCATCCACAAAACTCTCTCAAGTGTTGGGAAGACCATTCAATGTAATCTGCACCAACTCAGTGGGTGAAATGGTCTCTCCAACAGCTGCCAACTCATCTCTCACAGAAGTGATCTTTGTGAGTTATGTTGTAGCACTATCAGTCTTAGCCATTTTAATGGCCTTCAGCTTCTCCCTTAGACCATTTTTATGTTTTCATTGGTGCTCTGGTAAAGATTGGTCAAGGTTGTCCACATCTCATGTGCATATGTCTTTCCTCTCACATGAGGAATGACATGGTCTTTAACACCATCTAGAATCAGCCTTTTTCCCTTAGCATTCTTCTTGTTAAAATCTGCCAACTGAACAGGGTCGGCAGGCACTGCTACTGGGTGTTGTGTGGTGTTAACCATTATGCTCTAGACTTCTGCCTCTTCAAAGATGCTCTGGATTCTCTCCCTCCATGCCATCCTCAACCCTCAAGCCCAAGGACATGCTTGTTGTCCTAACAAACTGAAATTTTCAAAACTGTGGTTAAGATTCAATTTCTTGTATGAAAAATCAGCTGCTTGTAATTTTTCACTTGTTGTCCCAAACTGCACTTTTCAGCCACCCAAGCTTTGATACCATGTAGAAATTTTAGAACCCACTCTGGTTTTCAGTTTCACCTTATCACTAGTTAAATGCCCATTCCCATAATCATACATTCAAAATTTTAGAAATGAAATTATTTTCTGCAAACACAAATTTAGGAATTTCACAGGTGTTGGAAATGCATAAATAAAACTCAGGAAATTATAACAGCCACACAGAAAAATAACACACTGATTTTTTGTCAATGTGACCCTGGAAAAACCCCTACAACTCTTGGGGAAAACCAGTTTGAGAGCTCTTCTTTATTTTTGAAAAATGCTTTTACAGTGAAATAGAAATACATAGAAAATTCCAGTGACCACAAAAATACAACTTATCTCGTTTTTTGTGCTAAACCTCTGCCTTGGAAAATGTGCCAACTGTCAAAACAGAAATAGCCTTAAATGTTGTACGACCTCCTTGTTTTTCGTGCCCAGAAAACCAACATTAAATGTTGTTGTACGACCTCCTTGTTTTTCGTGCCCAGAAAACCAACATTAAATGTTGTTGTACGACCTCCTCTAAATGCGTGCAAACAACAATAAATGTTGTACAGTTCTCGATTTGCGTGCACAGGGACATCAATAAATGATGTACGGTTTTGCCTTGATTTCTTGCCACAAAAATAGCTATAAATGTGCCTCAAATTCTGTGCCAGAACTATTGTACTATATGATTATGCCTGAAAAACATGCCCAAAATCTGCCTTGAACTGTGTGTCAACCTGTTGTATGGATTTGTTGAGTGTTGCCTCGATATGCATGCCAAGGTTTTGCTCTCCTTCTTCCTCATTGCTCAGAAATTCTCCTTGCTCTCTCTTGCTCTTTCTCTCAATCTGCTCATGAAAATAATGAATGACCTTTTTTCTTTTTTTCTCCTTAAACCTAATTCTAAGTGACTTTTGGGGAATCCTTAGATCCAATGGCTGAGATAGCTTTAGATCAAGGGCTGAGAATAAGTGTGCATTTAATTCTCACATTCTAATTTTTAATTCATCCCACTTAAATAAAAACCCACTTAGCTTTTTATTTCCATAGTCACTTTTTCACTCTCTAATTTTGCATTGACTTTAATAAAGTCACTTCAAAATTAGACTTGTAACTTTATCACTTATAAAGTCACTTTTAAATTAGACTTGACTTTACCACTTATAAAGTCACTTTAGGAGAAAAGTACAAAATACATTTGGACACTTTTCTCTAGGCCAAAGATCAAAGCTTTAGGGAACCACTTGTCCTCTGGTACCCAAATTTTAACATAAGGAACACATTTTCTCCAATATTTAGAAAAGGTTTCGCAATAAACACCTCAATTAGATTAATTAGGCAATTTAAATATTTTCCTAAGTCTAACCTAGGAAAATTGGTTAATTAAATCAGATTAATTGAGGAAAATCGATTTTCTCTATAAACTTACAGAAAAGTTACTTGATGGGGTCAAGATGATCTTAGCCATCGACTGCAATAAAATCAAGGCCATTGGTTGCTCAATGAGAGATTATAAGAGCAAATGGATGGGGCTTTTGGAGACACGCTTGAGCAGTTCAACTTACCCAGTTGCAGTGATTAGAGAGGGTGTAGTTGAAGCAGAGGGAGACACCAACAATGAGGTTTTAGCCGAGAATTTGGGAGAATATTTTTGGAGTAGATTTCCACAGTGATTTCTAGTATTTTCAGATTCAGAGAAAGGCCGAATTTATTCTACAGAAAGAGGGTCGAGCAAGCAATGCGAATTGCCAGTTTACCCAGTGTGAGTTGTTTAAGTTGTAATTCCATTTCCAGTTGCCAGAAGAATTACCAGAGGAGGTGCGAGTAGGTTTAGTGAGCAGAGGGAGGCAATATATTTTCCGGAATGAATTTCTAGAAGCATTTTCATTTTCCAGTGCGAGTTGCAGGATATAGTGCAAGTTGTAGGTAGTAGGTGAGAGTTTGTTGAAGGAGGCCGAGTTGGTTATTGTAGAGGAAACTTTGTGTTTCTAGATCAATATGCGAATTGGAGTGGTGAAATAATATTTTCAGAGTTTTTCCAGTGTTAGGCAAGTCGTCGTTGTATTTCTCAAATTGTTGAAGATTAATAATATAAACCCTCATTTGTTGAACTGGTCTTCCCCACATTAGGGTTTTTCCAGGGACTATTGTCCAAAATTACTGATCAATACTTGTATTTTATTTGTGAATATTATAGTAATGAATTAATCGTTATTTGTTGTAATAGTTTTTGAAGACAAATAAACTGTATAAGTTAGAAGATTAATTTATGGTTGTTGCAATAAAGGAAATTTCACAATGGGGGGATTGATAGATCAAATTTGAGTTGCAAATTGTCTGGGAAGCATGTGACACGGGGAGCATTTCGATTGAAATTCCACCTTGCACAAATTCTCGGACATGAAGTAGGACTTTTCCCAAATGCAACTCCAGTAATCATCCATAAAACCCTCAAATCATTAGAAGATACGGACTCAGCCAAAATAAACAAAGAAGCTATGAAGACTCGAATGGAAAGGGGTGTAGTGGTTGTAAGTGACCATGAGAGTGGTTCTTCTTCAGTATAATCTTCTACAGTCAACCCCACAGTTGTCTTATCATTTTTTGTTCCTAGAACCACACCTAGTGCACAACCATCTATTGGGTCAACTCTTAAAAAAAAAGGAGAAGGAAGAAGCTGACAAGCTGGTGAGTAGGTGTTTTCTATGGAGTGACTTTCTCTTCAACGTCTCCAGGAAAAATCCATTTTACCAGCTCATGTTTGATATTATTGCTATTGTTGGCTTGGGGTACAAAGCCCCTTCCTATGATGACTTGAGAGGGCCTACTCTTCAAAATGAAAAGGTCGATTGCACTATGAGGTTGGAGCAATTGAGAGCATCATGGGCACACACAGGATGCATTGTGATGGCAAATGGTTGGACTGATCAAAAGGGTAGAACCCTTATTAACTTCTTGGTTAAATGTCCTAAGGGGACAATGTTTATGAAATCTGTTGATGCATCTGCAAATATCAAATATGCACGATTATTATGTGATTTGTTGGACATGTTCATTTAGGAGATAGGTCCACAACATGTTTACAAGTCATAATGGACAATGCTACAAATTATGTTGTTGTTGGAATGATGCTTATGGAGAGGCATCCTAACTTATTTTGGACATGTTAACACTTGCCATCTATCACACACACCTACTAATTAGTGAGAAAGCTCTTAACCCCGGAAGGCATGGTTAGTGGCAAGAACTAAGAGATGGGGTTGTCACCTATTCCAAACTCTCTCTGTTTAAGATATCTCCTAGGTTAGTTAAGGTGGGTGGTCCCTAATGAAAAGTTATATGATATGAGTCTCTAAGAGAAAAGTTAATTTGGATAACTTGTCATAAAATAACTTATTTCCAAGAATTAAGCAAGCATATGAATAAATGAGCCAATTTCAATGACATATTCAAAGTATAGACCAATGCCTTCAAGTAAATAACAATAACTTTCTTAAAAATGAAATCAAGATACAATGATAGACAATCTTGAAAAATCAAATGTTAGACCAAGATGAGAATATAAACATCAATTGCAACTATAAAGGAAAAAGTACTTGGAAGTAAATGCCCAAATGAGAAGATAATGACATCAATTACTTATGAGCTTAAATGATCCTCAAAGCAAAAAATATATGAAATAACTTTGAAATAGAGTTGCACCAATGAAAGAATTTCAAAGTACAAGAAAGCTAAATGTTGCAAAAGTAAAGGAATTCACCATGCTTGCATAATAAATGCCTCTTGAAATATAGTGACATAAACGAGACTGAAGTAAATCCAAGATAGCATAAATATGAAAATTGCATTTGCAAATAAAGTAAATATGTGATGTAGATTTGCTCTTGGTTTATTTTATTAATTGCATCCTGAAGAAAAATTTCATTTGAACTCCAATTCTCAAACGTCACCCTCGCCCGAAAATTCGGATCTCACAATGAGGAGTCAGTAGAGGTGAAGGGTCCTTAAAATCTATACTGTTGATTTTTGGGTAGCATCGGATGTGTTCTAGCTCCAAAATTTTGTGGAGGGGCTAGAACACATGAGATCTCCTAGTCCCAAAAATCGTTTGGAGAAATTTTGCCCAGAGTGCATTTTATTCAAATAATTAATTATTTTTAATGGAGCCTAAGTTAAAACTTAGGAAATTAAAATAATTAAATTGAATTAATGTAAATGTGGGTGAGAAGCTTCTAAGTGACGAGGATCAAGTCTATTTTAATCTTAGTCGTTGATTAAAGATTTGATTACAATCGTTGATCTCTCAACAGGAAAAGTATAAAGGAAGGCTTGAGGATCAGTTAGAGGACACACACAAAGGGAGCAACACTTGAGCAAAATCGAAATTATGGGGCGTGGTTTGCTGAGAATTTCAGAGTGAGTTCTAGTGCAGAGGGGAAATTCGGTAGTGGGACTTTAGTCCAAGGCTAAGAATACATAGCAGAGACGCAGCACAACACCTGGGACGGTGATGCAGTCACTGAAGAGGTAGCGCTAGGGTTTCTGTGAGGCAGATCAGGCATCAATTCAGCATATTGATTTTTCAGCCAGGAAGGCTCACCAGGAGGGTGACGCAGCTCCTAGAGGAGGTGATGCAGTCTCAGCACAGAGCTGGGAGCAGTTGTCGCTGCGCAGCACTGGGGACAGTGCCGTCATCTGTGGGGTTTGATCATTCTATTGCTGGATCAGCCAAAATATTTGTCTTTGGATAGAGGTACTTCTGTCAGGATTTTGTCTATTGGGTGAGCTGGATTTGCCACCCTAGTTGTATTTAGAAATCTGCTTAATAATAAAACCCTCATATCTGTTGCACCAGTTTTCCCACATTGGTTTTTTCAGGGTCGTTTAGTCCAAAAAATAAGTGTGTCCTTTGTGTGATTGTCTCATTTATTTTTCAGTACTTGATTTGTGTATTGGTGTAGTCTGCAATGTATTTGCATTAATATATACTGAAGAATTCTGTAAATAACTTGTTAATTGAAGAACACAAGTAGGAAATGCAAATCAGTTAACTGCAGTAGGATTTATGTTTATTAGATTCAGAAATTTTCACATGGTATTAGACAAATTGCAAATCAAGGAGGACTGAAGCCATCAACGAAAGGACAGAGGAAAACTGTTGCGGGAAAGAAGTTGTCCCAAGAGACAGTGCGGTTCTGGGCTAGAGAGGTAGAGGAAGGGTGACGCAGTCACCAAGGAAGGCTCAGACAGAGCCTGTGTTAGCCTGCTAGGGTGACGTTGGAGCTGCAGAAGGCAACACAGTGATTGTTGGGCCAGCGCAGAGGCTATTGAGTCTCATTTTTTTCCGGTTGCCATGGCTGGAGGTGCAGTACAGTCTCTATTTAGAGTTGTTGGTGGGACGTTGATTCTGTTGGTGCATAACAGTGTTTAGTGGGGCAGAAGCAAAGTAGAGGGAATTAGTTCCTCAGAAGATTTCTTGCCAAGAAGTCTAGATCCAGTGCTGAGCAGCAACAAAGAGAGATTAGAGAGAGGTGCTTCGACATTTGTTGGCAGAAGGATTTCCATGACGGGAATCGAGATTCAGAGGGAGCTTGTTCCTTAAAGGGTTTCTAGGGCCAAAGAAATCCAGATCTGAGTTTTGTTGAGCCAGTAGCGAAAGAGGGAGAAAGGAACTTGTTTAACATTTAGTTGAGTAGAGATGGTCATGAATGGACTGAGGGGTCGGGACAGGTCGGATGGAGCATCCAACTTTGTCATCTGGAAGGCCAGGATCCTAGCAATTTTGGATGAACATCGCATCAAGGATTATGCCTTGAGGACGATTGTTGTTCCAATTGTGAAAATTACAAACAGTTGCAGTGATAAATTTATTTCTCCTACTTATTATTTCAATAAGTTATATTCAGAAATCTTCTGGCAAATATCGAAATAAATACTACTACAACATTCACAATTATATATGCAGAGAAAGAAACAGTAGAGAACATAAGCACAAGAATCAATCACATGTACACAATTATTTTTGGACAATTGTCCCCGGAAAAACCCAATGTGGGAAAACCGGTGCAGTAGATGAGGGTTTTATTAATTCTTCAGCAAATGATATATTTACAGGGAAAATATTCAACAGATAAATTCTGAACCACCTGAGACAAAATATCCATCTCACTTGGACAATTTTCTGACACCCAGAATAGCCCCTGCAAGCCCCTGCGTCAGTCTGCGTGATTCTCTGCGCAGTCCCAGTGTTGGACTGTGTGAATCTGCGTGGAGACTGCATGGGGTCTCTGCGATGTAGCCTCAAGCTGCCTCCAGTGACCCACTGCTGCTCTCCGACCCTGATCTCAATCACTCGTGAGCTCCTCCTTCTTCTCTTGCAACTTCTCGCCCTGCAACTCTCCCACTAAGATCGAATTCTACATCAGAATGGATCTACTTCGGGTACTGAGTGTGTGCTCGACTTATTTTCCAAGTGACCCTCAAGCCTTCTCTTATAATCTTCCTGTTGGAGGACCAACGACCCAGATTAAAAGATTAATCAATGGCTAGGATTAAATCTTGACTTGGTCCATGTTTTCTAGAAGATTCACACTCTAACTTATTAATACCCTCTAATTATTTCATTTCCTTAAGTTTGGACTTAGAGTCTCCATGAAAATAATTAATTATTTTAATAAGTCTTGAACCGAGTAGAATTTCCACCAATTGTTTCTGGGTTCTTTGGAATGCTGTTGTCCAAGCCTCCCTGCAAAGTTTTAGACTTGGAACTCTTTCTGATATTACAAAAACCAATAGTGGAATTTCCACAAACTGTTTTTGGGTTCTTTGGAATCCTATTATTCAAGCCTCCCTGCAAAGTTTGAGACTTGGAACATTTTCTGATGCTACAAAAATCAACACTCCCTCTTAGCGGGGAAGGTGTTCCAACAATATGCCTGCTGCATGCTACTATGATTTTGAAGCATCTTCTGCGCTACTAATCTTAGGATTCTGCTTCTCCCATCTGTTGCGTTGCTGCCCCCTGTATTGCCTCCTTTGACACAACTACTATCACTTGTTGCATCTGTACCACAACTCCCTCTGAATACTGAGCCCTCCATTCATGCTACTGAAGGGATTCTTCATCATCCCCATCTTCTCTCTGAAGTAGACAAACTTTGTCTTTCCTAGAGCCTTGGTGAGGATGTTTGCCAATTGTTCTCCTGTTGGATTGTACTGCAACTGAACAGCTCCAGGTTGTACACAGTCCCTGATCAAGTGACACCGGATGTCAATATGTTTCGAGCTATCATGAAACACAGGATTCTCAGAGAGCTTTATGCAGCTCTGATTATCACATAAAATGTTAGTCGCTTCCATTTTCTCCTTGAGTAGATTTACTAACAGTTTCCTAAGCCATATGGCTTCGCACGAAGCTATGCTAGCTACCATATACTCTGCCTCTGCTGAACTCAGTGCCACAGATTTTTGTTTCCTACTGCACCAGGAAGTCATTCCTTATCCTAGACTAAAACAGTACCAACTGGTACTCTTCCGATCAACTAAACTTCCAACCCAATCTGCATCAGTAAAACCACTCAACCTGACATCATTGTCATGGGTGTACTTCAATCCAAGCTCGATTGTCCCTCAAAGGTACCTGAAAACGTGTTTGGTTGTTGCCCAATGTGCCCTCTTCGGTTCCACCATGAACTGACTTAGGGTGTTAACTGCATAACAGATGTTTGGCCTTGTATTTACCAAATACATCAATGACCCTATGAGTTGTCTGTACAGCATAGGATCAGCCTATCATCTTCGGACGTGTCGATTTTCCTCCAGTTGGTAATCATTGGAGTGGTCATGGGCCCTGCAATCTTCCATCTAAAATCTCTTCAAAATATTTATAGTGTATCTTCCTTGACCAAGAAAGATCTCCCCATTCTGCTGCCAAACTTCCAACCCCAAAAACTAGTGCATTCGTCCCAGGTCTTTCATGTCAAATTCTTCAGCTAAATTCTTCTTGCAATCTGTGATGAGCCTTGATGATCCTGTCATGAACAGATCATCCACATACAATACCAATATCAATGGCTCACTCTCTACTCTCAAATAGTAGAGATTGGGATCTGCATCACTCTTGACGAATCCCATCTTCTGCAGGTAGCTGTCAATCCAACCAACCAGGCTCTGGGAGCTTGCTTCAGTTTGTATAATGCTTTCTTCAATCTGCACACATGAGTTTTTTGATCATGTGTCTCAAAGCCCTCCGGTTGTTCTATATACACTTCTTCTTCTATCACACCATTCAAGAATGTCGTCTTGACGTCCATCTGGTGAATTTCCTAGCCCATCTACGCAGCAAGGGATATCACGGACGTAATAGATGTGTATCTGGCTAGAGGGGCGAAGGTTTCTTCATAGTCTATTCCTTCCTTCTCAACATACCTGTTAGCCACAAACCTGGCTTTAAATTTCTCGATGCTGCCGTCTACAGCATATTTGATCTTGTAGATCCACCTGGATCCTACAACTGATCTCTCCTGCGGTCTAGGTACCACTTCCCAAACATCATTTGTCATGATGGAATTGTACTCTTCCACCATTGCATCAACCCACATTTGGTGCTGAGCTGCATCCCGAAAACTGGAAGGTTCTTTGACTTGAGCAACTAAGGCTTGATACCTCTCAGGCTGCTTACGCTATCTCTTCTCATTCTGAGGAATTCTGACAAAATCCTCTGCATCCTTCACAATCTATCGAAGTTCCCTGCTCGTTCTTCCACTGGTGGTGGGTGGATTTACCGGCTCTCCTTCTTGCAAATCCTCGGGAAACCTATCCTTTGAATCACTATGCCTTGGAGAGGCAACTGAATTTTCTGTTGTTGGTTGTTGGGGTTGGACCAGAGGCTCTTCCTCTGATTGCGTAGCAGAAGGCTGTTCTCGTGATCTTCTGAAGGTTTTCTCCATTAATTTCACATCTCTTCGCACCACTACTTTCCTGCTCTCATGAATGTAGATGCTATAAGCCTTTGTATTCTCGTTGTATCCTACTAAATACCCCTTTTGATCAGTCATCTCCAACTTCATCCTCTTCTCACTAGGTACAAGATAATAAGATGTATTGCCAAAGACCCTAAAGTGACTCACTTCGGGCTTGCTGCCAGTGAAGACACTTTCTGGCATGATCTTTCCTAGTGCAGTGTGAGGAGTTTTGTTATGAATGTAGACAGTTGTATTACACACGCTTCAGCCCATAGAAATTTGGGCATGTCTTGGTCATACAGCATAGCTTTGGTTGCTTCAACAATAGTCCGGTTCTTCCTTTCTGCCACTCCATTCTGTTCCGGATTTTATGGAGTTGTCCATTCTCTTTTGATGCCTTCCCTCGCACAGAATCCGGTGAATTCTTTATCTATGTATTCACCTCCATTATCTGATCGCAATACCTTGATCCATCTCCCTGTCAGATTTTCCACCAGAGCCTTAAACTCTTTAAATCAACTGAAGACTTCATCCTTGGTCTTCAAGAAGTAGATCCAGGCTTTGCTGGAATGGTCATCAATGAAGATGACGAAATATTCAGCACCAATAAGAGCTCTAGTGGACATTGGCCTGCAAATATCTGAGTGTATTAGATCTAACACACCCTTGGCCCTATTGTTGCTTCTCTGATACGTTGCCTTGGCATATTTCCCCAATATGCACCTCGTGCAGACATCATCCCGTTTGGTGCTCAGTTCTAGAACACCTGTGACAGTCTTCAGGAGAGTTCTCAACGCCCTATGATGAAAGTGCCCCATTCTTTTGTGCCATAGCTCATTCAGATTCGTTTCATCTGCGCTGCCAACTAGTGCCATTGGGGAATCAAGCTGCAACTTGTACATCTTGTTGCTTCTTACCCCGACTTGTGCCTTTTTCTTCCAACTGGGGTGCTTGACGTAGACTCTATTGCCAATAAAGTAGACGTCATATCCTCGGTTTTGAAGCTATGACACTGAGAGTAGATTCATCCCCAAACATGGCACATGCAATACATTAGTGGCCCAGATTCTGTTCCCTACCTCGGTCTGAAAAACTACTGTACCTCTCCCAATGGTAGTGCACTTTGCTTTATTACCCATGGTTATTTTGAAATTCATCTGCTCTTCTTGGTAGTCGGAAAAACAGTCTCGTACTCTCGTCATGTGAGCAGAGGCTTCGTTGTCAATATTCCAGACATCTGAGGACGTAGTGCTTAATACACAAGCAAAATATTCCTCTAGTCTGAATGCTAATACAAATACATCGTGATCCATTTGTTCTATCATGCTTCTTCCCCCTCCTGGATGACTGCGTGAACCCTTCTACGTTGTTGCTGCAACAATAGATCTTCGTTCATTGATAGATGCCCCCTCTATTATTCATCTCTGGCTCTGATACCATGTGAAAATTACAAACAGTTGCAGTGATAGATTTATTTCTCCTACTTATTATTTCAATAAGTTATTATTCAGAAATCTTCTGGCAAATATCGAAATAAATACTACTGCAACATTCACAATTATATATGCAAAGAAATAAATAGTAGAGAACATAAGCGCAAGAATCAATCACATATACACAGTTATTTTTGGACAATTGTCCCCGGAAAAACCCAATGTGGGAAAACTGGTGCAACAGATGAGGGTTTTATTAATTCTTCAGCAAATGATATCTTTACAGGGAAAATATTTGGCAGATAAATTCTGAAACACCTGAGATTGAATATCCAGCTCACTCAGACAATTTTCTGACAGCCATAATATCCCCTGCAAGCCCCTGCGTCAGTCTGTATGATTCTCTGTGCAGTCCCAATGCTGGACTGCGTGAATCTGCATGTAGACTGCGTGGGGTCTCTGCGCTGCAGCCTCAAGCTGCCTCCAGTGACCCACTGTTGCTCTCCGACCCTGATCTCGATCACCCCTGACCTCCTCCTTCTGCTCCTGCAACTTCTCGCCCCCAACTCTCTCACTAAGATCGAATTCTACATCAGAATGGATCTACTTCGGGTACTGAGTGTGTGCTCGGCTTATTTTCCAAGTGACCCTCAAGCATTCTTTTATAATCTTCCTGTTGGAGAACCAACAGCCTAAATTAGATTAATCAATGGCTAAGATTAAATCTTGACTTGATCCATGTTTTCTAGAAGATTCACACTCTGACTTATTAATACCCTTTAATTATTTCATTTCCCTATGTTTGGACTTAGGGTCTCCATTAAAATAATTAATTATTTTAATAAGTCTTGAATCGAGAAGAATTTCCACAAATTGTTTCTGGGTTCTTTGGAATGTTGTTGTCCAAGCCTCCCTGCAAAGTTTGAGACTTGGAACCCTTTCTGATACTACAAAAATCAACAGTGGAATTTCCACAAACTATTTCTGGGTTCTTTGGAATGCTGTTGTCCAAGCCTCCCTACAAAGTTTGAGACTTGGAACTCTTTCTGATGCTACAAAAATCAACACTAGTTGATGTTGATCCTCTCAAGAAGTACGAGGAGGCTCAAGCGAAAGCTAAGCGCATAATCATGGACGAAGTCAAGGATCATGTGATCCCACATATTGCTGAGAAGAACAAAGCAAGGAAAATGTGGGAGGGCTTGATCACATTATACAAGGGATCTTTCGTCTAGCAGAAGATGTTGCTTGAGAGTCAGCTGAGATTGTTTTAGATGCAAAAGGGAGAAGAAATCGATCCCTTCCTTATCAAATCGCAAGGGATCCGAGATTAGCTTGCTTTCGTTGGGGCTACACCAGACGCTGGATTTATGGTCAGGACTGCCCTGAATGTAGTCACTGAAGACTGGGAAACCTTTGTCCAAGCCATTTTGGGCAGGGCTACTCTTCCTATCTGGGAAGAGATGTGGGTAGCTCTTCGACAGGAAGAGATCACATGGTGGACCAAGTCGAGAAACAGCAGCAAAGGGATCAAATTCAAGGAGGAAGAGGAGGATGCAAGTCTTGCATCAAAGGGACAGCAAGGGCAGTAGAGATGGAAGAAAAAGGACCTCTCGAAAGTTAGATGCTTCAGATGTGGGGAAATGGGACATTTCGCCACGCAGTGTCGTCTGAAGAAGGGAAAAGAAGAGAAGTTTGACTTGATGGCTGCTCCAGCACAGGCTGATGAGGATGACAATGACTACGCCATGAGTGCTTATGCACCTCTAGAGAAGAGGTGGGGCAATATGAAGTTGTAGTTGGAGCTACAAAAACTAAAGGGGTAGGATCCTTGAAGTGTCCAAACTCTTGGATCACATACGGCTACGGGAGCCCTTAATGACAGTAGTAGAATGACAGGAGTCAGTTGGTGTGAGGAATGATGGAGCGACAGTGGCAGAGCTAAAGTGCCAAAGTCTGAAGCAGCGCAGTGGAGTGTTGCTGCAGTGCAGGAGGCACAGAGCAGATACAATAGTAGCGCAGTGGCATTAGAGGGTCAGCGCAAATTAACAAGAGAGGGAGCTTCAACATCAAGGTGCATCTAGACTAACTAGTATGTCAGGATTTGGGATGTCTTTCAATTTCTTAACTCTCAGCGACCGTGTTGCAATGCAGTAGTTAGCAATGGCAGTGTTATGGGCAACATGATGCAGCATATTGAGAGCAAGCTAGAGTATAGATGCAACAATGACAGTGGCAGTTTCATGGGCAGCAGTACAGATTGCAACAACGTAGTGGATGATGGGCAATTGGCCAAGCATCAACAGCGCAGAGGACCGATGTCATGGATCAAGGTGATGCTTCTGGTGAGAAGAATTGCTAGAGCACATTCTTTGCTAAGACGAAGTGTTGATTTTTGGGTAGCATTGGATGTGCTCTAGCTCTGAAATTTTGTGGAGGGGCTAGAACACATGAGATCTCTAAGACCTAGAAATCATTTCTAGAAATTCTGCCCACAGTGCATTTCATTCAAATAATTAGTTATTTTTAATGGAGCCTAAGTTAAAACTTCGGAAATTAAAATAATTAAAGTGAATTAATGTAAATGTGTGTGAGAAGCTTCTAAGTGACGAGGATCAAGTTTGTTTTAATCTTAGCCATTGATTAAAGATTTGATCACGGTCCTTGATCTCTCAACAGGAAAAGTATAGAGGAAGGCTTGAGGATCACTTGGAGGACATACACACACAGAGCAGCACTTGAGCAAAATCAAAATTCTGGGGCATGATTTGCTGAGAATTTCGGAGTGAGTTCTAGTGCAGAGAGGGGCAATTCAGCAGTGGGACTTCAATCCAAGGCCAAGAATACATAGCAGAGAGGCAACACAGCCCAAGGAGAGACAGCGCAGCACCTGGAGAGGTGACACAGTCACTGAAGAGGCAGCGTTGGGGTTTCTATGAGGCAGATCGAGCATAAATTCAACAGATCGATTTCTGAGCCAGGAAGGCTCACGAGGAGGGTGATGCAACTTCTAGAGGAGATGACATGGTTTTAGCGCAAAGCTGGGAGCAGCTATCGCTGCGCAACATTGGGGACAGCGCAATCACCTGTGGGGTTTGATTATTCTGTTGCTGGATCAGCCAAAATATTTGTCTTCGGATAGATGTACTTCTGCCGAGATTTTCTCTGTTGGGTGAGCCGGATTTGGCATCCTAGTATTCAGAAATTTGCTTAATAATAAAACCCTCATATCTGCTGCACCAGTTTTCCCACATTGGGTTTTATCGGGGACGTTTAGTCCAAAAAATAAGTGTCATTTGTGTGATTGTCTCATTTATTTTTTAGTACTTGATCTGTGTATTGGTGTAGTCTGTAGTGTATTTGCATTATATTTACTGAAGAATTTTGTAAATAACTTATTAATTGAAGAACACAAGTAGGAAATGTAAATCAGTTAACTGCAGTAGGATTTTTCAGAAATTTTCACATATACAACCAACTTAAGTTGGAGGCTAATTTTAGTGATGCTTGAAGATGGACCTAAATAAGATGCATGTAAGATTTCCCAAAGTAGATTGCAATGCTTGAAAGTGAATTGAAATAAAATTGGTGCCCACAATAGCTTTGCAAAAGAAACTTTTGCTTGAGAAAATGAAAGACGATTTTCTTGACATGAAAGTAAATGGTTGCTTTGAAAGATAACTTGTCCAATACACAATGTTTCAATATACTCAAAATGGAAATGTGGCACAACAATAAAGCATGAATTATTTAGACAAGGGCCAAGCTAAATGTATCAAGTTAAAGAGATGCTTGAATAAAAATAAATTGCTATGAATTGGAATGTAACTTGTGACTTGTAGCAATCAATGTAAATGGTGCAAGCGAATTGTAGTGAACTTTGGGAAAGGGGATGTGATGTGTAGTTATGTTAATTTCCTACTTAAAGCATGCATACGATGTGAGCAAAAATGGAAATGTCAAAACTAAGAATCAATCTACCTACAAGCTCTCTCACTAAATGGAGAGATAGGATGCCAATGGGTAGAACCCACGCTCCCACAAAAAACAGAATTTTTTGTTATTATGGTTTACAATGAGGTTAATGGCTCTTTGAGAGCTACCCAAGAAATTGATGGAAGTACAACATGAGGTTTTGAAACTACAAGGAAATTCCTTCAAATATGGAGCCTCAAGAGAGATGAAGATGGTGACACAATTAGGAAATACAAGCTCCCAAAGTGATACATGACCTAGCCTCTTTCGCAAGCCCTCCTAATGCCCATGACCTCCTTGAAAATGGAACTTAAAGCTTGAGAGAACCTACAACAAAAATGTTAGGGATGCAAAACTAAAACCAAAGGTAGTGTGAAAAATAGCATGTAAAATGAGTGATAATGCTACAATATAATATTCAAAAACTAAATTAAGTGATGGGAAAAGACCCCATCACTTGTCTAGCTTATAAGGAGCTCTTGATTAGCTAGATAAGAAATGAAAGCACAAAAGTTTATGAGATAAATTTGATTGAAATATTGACCGATGCACAAACTATGTTAAAAGGGACCCTACAAAACAAAACACTTTCAAAAGATAAAATTATGAAATTCAAATAATGATAGGAGCTCTTTGAGAGCTATGCCAAGAGTGGGTTGGCGAATCGATCCAAAGATGTTCCCTACAAAACTTCACATGCACATTAGCTCATATGGATTTAAACAATACACAATGGGAAGAAAACTCTAGAATTTGTATGAAAATTGATAGAGTTGTCTAGCATAGAGCATATCAAATAAACAACTGTAAATGTAAGATAATTGTACATTCACAACTCTATAAAGCATATGAGAAAATGGAACAAAATAAAGCATAAGTAGAGAAGTATACCATCATTGAACCAAGCACAACCTCCAAGAGAGAAACACCCATGAATGAACCCCAAAGTATGTTTTATTCATATAAAGCAAAAGAGTACATAAGAGCAGAGTCTCCCTGAGCACAATAGCTGGTACAAAAGATACCTAAGTGAGAGCACAAAGCTCTTGTTATATAGAAGTTTGGGAGTCAATCCCAAGGCAAATGGTGACAATCCCAAAGCACCTTCATACAAATTCGAATTCCCAAGTGACATCAAGAATCCCTCGAGCAAAATCAAATTCCATAATGAAATGACACATGTATATGGGTGGGGACAATTTCCCACAAAAAGCTTCACCAAATATTCTCCCAAATCCTCCCAAATGTACATTAACTTCACAAATTCGATTTTTCCAAGTAAGCAACTTCCTCATTTATTGCTAGAAATTCGATTTCCTTAAGCACATGTCTTTTCCTTGAATTTAGGAGTCCACATCACCCTAGGACTTCACTTTAACTCCTCCATGATTTTCCACCTCATTTCCACATCATTTAGCATGTGTGGATATTTATTTTTCTCCATTTATTTAATTGTTGGCTTAATTTATTACCACTTTTGGTACATCCTTGGGCATGGAGTCTTCAAATAATCCTTAGGTGCCACTCTAGTGGTCAACAAGACACATTGTGTTGCACACTCTATTGACTTGATGTTGGAGGACATAGGAAAAATTCCTTTTGTTAGGAATATTGTTGAATCATAAAAAAGAATTACAAAAATTATATATAATCATGCATTTGTGCTTCATTTGATGAGAACATTCACCAATAACAAGGAATTGGTATGCCCTGCTATTACATGGTTTGCCACTAGCTTCATATTTCTTCAATCTCTCTTGAATTCTATGTGGGATGTGAAGAGAATGTTTATTTCAGAGGAGTGGTGTGCTTTATCATTTAGCTACAAACCAGAGGGAGAGGCCATATGTAGGCTAGCCTCATACCAAGAAAGTTGTGCAAGAGGTGTGTACCATTCTTGAACCTTTGGTAAAGGTTCTTTGATTAGTTGATGGAGACAATCCTACAATGTGCTACTTGTATAAGGCCATGGATAGGGCCAAAGAATCCATTCACAACTATTATTTTGATAAGGGGGATGTAATATCCCGAAAGGGAAATAACCAATAATCCAAGCATACAACAAGATACAAAATGCTATAAACGGAACATGAAGCAGATACACATGAAATAGAGAGAATACTGAGCCATTTTATTATACTGAGAAATAGAAATGAGTACAAGAGGTGATCAGAGTGATGGCACCTTGACTTGCACCAGGCAAGTGTAAGAATACTCTCAGAATATCAAAGGAATGGCTGTTCTCTGCTCTGCGTCCAAGCTGCTGGAAAACTGTCATGCTGCTGCTACTGCTGGAACAAAATGAGTATTTGGGGCTGCTCCCCTACTCGGAATGAGTTGAAACTCTGGAATCCGCCTCTACTCACAATACCCAGAAAAGCCCAGAGAGCGTTTCTGGAATGGATGACCCCCGAAAATACCTTCGTTGAGGATCTACGCTATCCTCACAAGGGGTACGCTAAGGCTGAATGAAATCCTCCAAAAGATGGCCTCCCGCTCTGCCAAAAGTCTCCAATAGGCAAGAGCTGGCCCCTTGCTCAATCTCCTGACCAAAATCCTCCGAAATACTGCTACCCCGAAGCTCCCCCAAGATGGACTGTGTCCTCCTTATCAAGACTGCGCAGTCTCTATGGCTCTGCTCCTCCCACGAAATGCCAACACCAATCCTCTTGCAAAATACTGATGAGACTACCTCACCCGAGCAAGCACTCGAAGTCTCCTAGTGCTGAGGGTGGGATCTCCGAACGGAGACACCCGACGCACTAAACAGTGCTGCAGACAAGCTAAATAGCCAGTGTGCTCTAAGTCAAAGCGACCAGCTCAATATGTATAAACTCGAATGAGGAAATGAGGAGGCTCCCCTCCTTTTTATAACAATGGGCTTCTCTCAACCCTAAGCCCCACCATCTCCTACGTTGCCTCCATTTGGCCCACGTTGCCAACTCAACTACGCTGGCCATGCTCACGCAGTCCATGTGGGTCCCCCCTTCACGTGGTCACTTGGCCCTCCTTGGCCCACCTTAGTCACAACGTTGATGTTACTAGGTGACTTTAGGGAGTGCACTTTATTCTAAGTGAGTCATATCCCCCTCTTACTCACTTTTATTTATATTTTAACTATAGAAGGCAAAATTGATCAAAATTAATATTTCCAATTAGCTATCGCTAATTGGGAATATTACAGTCTCCCCCGGAAAAATGTTGCTTGACCCCAAGCAACTGTAGTGGTGGATGCTGCAAGATCTTCTCACTCTCCCAAGTGGCATCCTCATCCGGCAAATTCTTCCCCCTCACCAAGAACTCCCGGACTGTCTTGCTCTGCAGCTGTCTCTCTCTGACATCAATAATGGCCTTCAGCTGTAGCACCAAATACCCCTCATCATCTGTAGGCGGAAGCTCCTCTTTCACTGTCACCTGCTGTCCGAAAGCCTTCTTCAGGCATGATACGTGAAACATGTTATGAATCTTGCTGCCTTGGGGCAGCTCCAATTCATAGACAACCTGTCCAACCCCGCGTATCACCTTGTAAGGTCCATAAAAGCGGGGCTTGAGCTTTTCAGCCCCCTTCTGCTTCAGAGTCGACTATCGGTATGGCTGCAAGCGTAGGTAGACCAAGTCCCCTACCTCAAACTGTCTCTCCACCTGACCCTTGTCGGCATACAGCTTCTGCTGGTTCTGCCCTATAGCCATGTTATCCTTGAGAGCTCGGAGGATGTCCTGACTCTTCTGGATCCAATCCTTGCCTCTTGGAGCCTTGCTGGCACCAAGCATCACATCAACGAAAGATAAAGCATGATAACCATATAATGCATAGAACGGAGACATACCGATAGATATGTGATGTGTGTTGTTGTAGCAGTACTCTCCTAGGTGCAGCCACTTCACCCATGCTCTCTGTTGCCCACTGACATAGTTACACAAGTAGCCCTGCAGCCACTTGTTAACTATCTCTGTCTACTCATCTGTCTGTGGGTGATAGCTGGTGCTCGGTGTCAACTTTGTCCCCATCGACCGGAAAAGCTCCTGCCAAAATCCGCCCATGAAGCAACTGTCCCTGTCACTGACAATGGTCTTGGGAAGACCATGTAACCTGAAGATATCCCAGAAGAACAGCTCTGCCACCTGTGCTGTTGTATAGTGCGTGGATATGGCGAAAAAGTGTGCATATTTTGTCAGTCGATCAACGACGACAAATATACAGTCTTTGCCCTGCACCATGGGCAACCCTGTGATGAAGTCCATCGAAATACTCTCTCATTTCCCCTTTGGAATGGGAAGAGGCTGTAACAAACCTGCTGGATGGTTCATCTCCCCCTTGTTGCGCTGACAAACTTCGCACTCCTTGACATGTTGGAGTACGTCCTCCTTGAGGCCCTTCCATGAGAACCTCTCTCTGACGGCCCTGTAGGTTTTGGTAAACCCCTGGTGACCAGCCAATGGTGAATCGTGAGAAGCCTGTAGTATCTTCTTCTTGAGCTGAGAGCTCTCAGTCAAGAAGATCCTATCCCTGTAGTAGATGATCTCATCTATCACCCTGTATCTATCATCTGTCACCTGTCCATCCAGAATCTCGCAAGCAAACCTGTCCTTGGAGTACTCCACCAAAAGTCGAGCCCTCCAATCTGCGTCCAAACTCATCAGAGACAACGTGGCTAGTCTGCGTGAAAGCGCATCAGCCACCACGTTGTTCTTCCCTCTGACATACTCAATGTTAAAGTCGTAGGCCTGGATCTTGCTGACCCACTTCTGCTGCCTCTCTAGTAGCTGCTTCTGCTGTAAAAAGAATCTGAGGTTGTTGTGGTCAGTCCTCACCCTGAACCTGTTACCTACCAGGTACTGCCAGAATTTGGCCAAGGCATGCATGATGGCCAACATCTCCTTGTCATATATGGCATATAACCGCTCATGTGGAAGGAGCTTCTGGCTCTCAAAAGCTATCGGGTGACCTCCTTGCATCAACACTGCACCGATCCCCTCTCCCGATGCATCACACTCCAAAACAAATGGCTGCGTGAAATCTGGCAATGCAAGTACGGGGCAGCTGCTCATCACCTCCTTGAGCCTGTCAAAGGCCCGCTGCGCTGTATCTATCCAGCTGAATGCTCCTTTCTTTGTCAAATCTGTCAGGGGTGCAGCAAGCTGAGAGAAACTCTTGACGAACTTCCTGTAGTAGGTGCAGATACCTACAAACCCTCGAAGTTTAGTCACGTTTCTCGGCTCTGGCCATTCTCTGATGGCCCTGATCTTCTCCTCATGGACCCTCACTCTGTCCACCCCTATAATGTGTCCCAGATATAGCATCTCTGTCAGCCCAAACTCGCACTTGGAGAGCTTAGCATAAAACTGCTGCTCCTCCAAAATACGCAACACTGCCTCTATGTGCTGGAGATGCTCCTCCCATGTCCTGTTGTATATCAATCTATCATCAAAGAAGACCAGCACAAACTTCCTCAGGTGACTGCGGAAGATGTGGTTCATGCATGACTAGAATGTGGCTGGTGCATTGGTTAGCCCAAAGGGCATCACCAAGAACTCGAAATGGCCATAATGGCACCTAAAAGCAGTCTTGGGAATGTCCTGTTCCCTCACGCGAATCTGATGGTACCCGGATCTCAAATCAATCTTTGAGAAGAATTATGCTCCTCTCAACTCATCCATCAGCTCGTCAATCCGCGGTATGGGGTACCTGTTCTTCATGGTTTTCTTGTTCAAAGCCCTGTAATCAATGCACATCCGCAATGTGTCGTCCTTCTTCTTCACCAACATTACTGAGGAAGCGAAAGGACTGGTGATGGGCCGTATGTGTCCAAGAGCCAACAGCTCACGGATAGCCCGCTCAATCTCGTCCCGATAGGCCTTTGGGTGCCTATAGGGTGTGGTAATAACGACCTGAATACCCTGCTCTAGCTCAATAGTATGCTCAAATCCCCGATCTGGTGGCTGACCTGGCGGTATCTCCCCTAACACCGTGGCATACCTGTCAAGGATGGTCTGTATCTCAGGATGAACCGTCTGCTCGGTAGTCCCTGCCTCTGATTTACGCAGCTCTACTGCCCACTCTATGTTTCCCTTCCGGAAGTCCGCCTCCATCCGGTGAGCTGAAACAGTCTGGGGTGGGTAAGTGTGCATTCCCCGTATCTTCTCATGCTTCCCGGTCTTCTTATCATCCCACTCCATCTCCAAAGCCTCCCAATCTGTGGTGACCTTCCCTAGAGTGATCAGCCACTGTACACCTAATACCACATTGGTATCCGGTATGTCAACCACGAAAAAGTGGTCAGTCACTGTGTAGGTGCCCATCGTCACAGCCAGCTCTAGAACATATCTGGCACACTGCATCGTCTGATCTCCTGGGACCAATACTGAAAATCCATCGAAGCTCTCTGTCGGTATGCCTCTCCGCTCAACCATCTGTGCATCGATGAAGTTGTGGGTTGCCCCACTGTCCACCAGTACTGAAACTCGTTGTCCTCGTACTGTCCCTCGGACACGTAGCGTCAGATACTTGGGTACTCCTTGCAATGCTGCAAGGGTCCCCCCCCGTGGGTGCAAAAGCTGCACCTCCTGCTCTTGGTGGTGGAGGTGGCAAATGGTCTTGCACTGCATGGCTGCCTCCTGCCTCCACGTCATCATACTCATCCTCTTCTCCGCTGCTCTCGGAGAAGACCTCAATAAAGTGTGCTTTGCCAGCAGCACACCTGTGTCCTGGCGCCCACAGCTCGTGACATGTAAAACACAGCCTCTTCTTCTTCAACTCCCTCCTGGCATTATCATCCAACTGTCCCTTACCCGGATTCCCCTTTGGAGGTGGAATCCTCATGTCCTTCCCCTTAGGCTGGAAAGCTTGTCTCTGAGGGTAAGGCGTCTTGGTCCTGGGTAAGGCATCCTGTAAATTCCGGGTCCTGCCAACTGCGTCATGGAGTGTGGTTGGTCTAGTGGATCTGACCAAACCCCGAAGTGGCTCTGCTAACCCCTCAATGAACTTGTAGATCATCCGTGCCGCGGATAGATCTGGCACCATCACTGAAAGTCTCAGGAAATCTAAGATATAAGTATCCGGGCTCCCGGTCTGCTTGAGCCTCGTTAGCTCAACAAAGTGCTTCTCCGGATCCCTCCGATCAAACCTCTCTATCAATCTCCGGGTGAACTCGGCATATGTAGTCACTGTCGAATGCCCGAGTGTAACCATCCCATGCAACCACCAATCTTGAGCCTCGCTATCCAGATGCAGTGCTGCCACTTTGATGGCCTCCGTCTTTGCCATTTGGTTGAGCTGGAAGTATATGTCCAGCTTCTCCACCCAAGCCTTTGCCGAACTGTTTGATGAACCATCAAACGTGGGAAAATGGAACCTGCTTACTGTACACTGAGTGTCTCCCTCGTGATAATGTCGATGCCCTCTATGATGGTCGCAGGGTCTGCTGTCCCAGTGGAGCTGAACAAAATCTCTGAATGAAAGGGCATCCCTGAACTCCTGCCCATATGCCTGATACTCAGCAAAATAATCACCCATGTGGCCAAGCTCTGGCTCCTGTTGTGCTCCTGCCCCAGTGTCTGCACCCAAAAAAGTGGGCATAGTGGAACGTGTGGGGGCATGTGATGCCATGTGCGGAGTGGCATCACGCTCCTGCAAATGATGGGATGTGCCTGACCCCTCACCAACCTGGAAACCCCTTGGGGTTTCATGCTGTCTAGCCTCAACAGCAGTGAATCTCTGACCCATCATCTCAATCTGCCTTGCCAGTTCCTGTACTGACTTGAGGAGCATTTCCCCAAACTGTTTTGCATCACTATCATCTGCCATTGGCTCCCCTTGTTCTGTGTTCACTACTGGATCTTGTTCTGCGTCCTCTATTGGAACGCAGTCACCCTCTCCGTAGGTGATTTGCAACCTATGTTCTCTGTCACGGTACTTCCTACCCCTGTAGCAAATGTACGGCTTCTCTTCCGGTGTCATAGACAACTCGCTCCACAGGCTGAGCCAGGTCTATGAGCTCTGATACCATTGTAATATCCCGAAAGGGAAATAACCAGTAATCCAAGCATACAACAAGATACAAAATGATATAAACGGAACATGAAGCAGATACACATGAAATAGAGAGAATACTGAGGCATTTTATTATACTGAGAAATAGAAATGAGTACAAGAAGTGATCAGAGTGATGGCACCTTGATTTGCACCAGGCAAGTGTAGGAATACTCTCAGAATATCAAAGGAATGGTTGTTCTCTGCTCTGCGTCCAAGCTACTGGAAAACTGTCGTGCTGCTGCTACTGCTGGAACAAAATGAGTATTTGGGGCTGCTCCCCTATTCGGAATGAGCTGAAACTCTGGAATCCGCCTCTACTCACAATACCCAGAAAAGCCCAGAGAGCGTTTTTGGAATGGATGATCCCCGAAAATACCTCCGTTGAGGATCTACGCTATCCTCACAAGGGCTACGCTGAGGCTGAATGAAATCCTCCAAAAGATGGCCTCCCGCTCTGCCATAAGTCTCCAATAGGCAAGGGCTAGCCCCTTGCTCAATCTCCTGACCAAAATCCTTCGAAATACTGCTACCCCGAAGCTCCCTCAAGATGGACTGCGTCCTCCCTCTCAAGACTGCGCAGTCTCTATGGCTCTGCTCCTCCCACGAAATGCCAACACCAATCCTCCTGCAAAATACTGATGAGACTACCTCACCCGAGCAAGCACTCGAAGTCTCCCGAGGCTGAGGGTGGGATCTCCAAACGGAGACACCCGACGCACTAAACAGTGCTGCAAACAAGCTAAACAGCCAGCGTGCTCTAAGTCGAAGTGACCAGCTCAATATGCATAAACTCGAATGAGGAAATGAGGAGGCTCCCCTCCTTTTTATAACGATGGGCCTCTCTCAACCCTAGACCCCACCATCTCCTACGTTGCCTCCATTTGGCCCACATTGCCAACTCAACTGCGTTGGCCATGCTCACACAGTCCAAGTGGGTTCCCCCTTCACGTGGTCACTTGGCCCCCTTGGCCCACCTTAGTCACAACGTTGATGTTACTAGGTGACTTTAGGGAGTGCACTTTTATTCTAAGTGAGTTATATCCCCCTCTTACTCACTTTTATTTATATTTTAACTATAGAAGGCAAAATTGATCAAAATTAATAATTCTAATTAGCTATCGTTAATTGGAAATATTACAGGGGATGACGAGTTTGAGAAACAACAAATGATATGGAGAGTAATTGATGAGCGATGGAACATTACACTCCATCATCACATTTATGCTATAGGGATTTACCTAAACCCCACATTTTCTTGCTCCTATGGTTTTATATTTGATGCTGAGGTCATGGATGGATTTTTTACTTGTGTTCAGGAGGTGGTGTCATCTCTATTGAGATTTTGCGTATTTGGGATAGCATCAGTTGTGCTCTAGCTCCCAAATTTTGAGGAAGGACTAGAGTTCACCTGATCTACAAGACCCAGAAGTGGATTTGGGAAATTTCATCTGGTTTAGGAGATATTAAATTAATTAATTATTTTAATGTATTTCCTAAGTTAAAACTTAGGAAAATAAAATAATTAAAGTGAATTTAATTAAACATGTGATGAAATTGTCTAAGTCACATGGATCAAGCTTTCTATTAATCTTAGCCATTGATTAAAGATTTAATCTTGGCCATTGATTTGTCAACGAGAAAAGTATAAAGGAATGGCTTGGGGTCATTTGTAAGACACACAGAGGCAGAGCACTTAAGCTAGTGAAATTCTAGGGCGGGTTGCTAAGAATTCTCAAGTGTTTCAGTTGCAGAGAGGGGAATTTAGACCAAGGAGATGATCTGATCCCGGGGTCTAGAATACACAAGAAGCAGAGAACAGATCAAGAAAGACAACGCAGAGGAAGGCAGCAGCAACAGTAGCAACAGTAGAGGGCAGCAGCAGCGGACAACGATAGTACCAGCAGTAGACTGAAAGTGCAAAAGTGTCCTCAGACACACAACTTTATTGATCAAGCAAAAAGATTACATAGCAAATTACAGGAGTTTACACACGTAAACTCACACTCTCACATTCTCTCATTACACATTACAATGAAAATAGGAAACTAACCTATTTATAAGCTCTATGCTCTAACTTAATCTAGTTATGGATCACTTGGAAAATAAACAAGTGTCCATTTACAATAAATGAGCTTCTAACCAAACTACTAACTTTTCTCCTAACTTAGAGCCTAGGAAACGATTCTTTTCTAGAGTCCTAATTTTTATTAACAAATTTCTAATTCTAAATATCTCACAAATATATTAAATATTCTAGAATAATAATTATTAATTTAATATCTTAAATTAATAATTATTTTATTCAAATACTATAACCTATGATAAAAATTATTTTTGGACC
The DNA here is from genome assembly GCA_034641835.2 of Pinus albicaulis. Classification (NCBI taxonomy): domain Eukaryota; kingdom Viridiplantae; phylum Streptophyta; class Pinopsida; order Pinales; family Pinaceae; genus Pinus; species Pinus albicaulis. The sequence continues at coordinate 155,331,159 of CM076576.1, read as the reverse complement.
ATCTAACATTCCCCCCTATGATCCAAAGATACATTGCAACAGATACCAAGTTCATCCCTGAACTTAGTAAACTTTATTCTACCAAGAGGTTTTGTGAAAATGTCGGAGGTCTGATCTTCTGAAGGGCAAAACACTAGTTTGATGACGTCCTTTGCAATGAGAGATCTGATATGATGATACTTGGTGTCCACATGCTTTGTCTTTGAATGGAAAACTCGATTCTTGGCAAGCTTTATTGTTGATTGATTGTCGATGAATAATGAAGTAGCTTCTGTTGGAGGAATCCCCAAGTCCTGTAAAACTCGACGTAACCAAACAATCTCACATGTTGCTTCCCATGCTGAAATGTACTCTGCTTCTGCTGAAGAAGTGGCCACTGTACTTTGCTTCTTGCAACTCCAGGAAACTGCAGCTGACCCCATGTTCATTAAGTAACCTGAGGTTGATGCCCTGTCATCAATACTGCCAGCAAAGTCGGCATCGGAAAATCCACCAAGTACAAAATTTTTAGTCTTTTTGTAAAGAAGACCAAAATTTTTTGTTCCTTGGATATATCGAAGAACTCTTTTGGCTGCATTCCAGTGGCTGTCTAATGGTTCCTGCATAAAACGTGAAAGAATACTGACTGCATAAGATAGATCAGGACGAGTGGTTGTCAAATAAATCAAGCTACCAATCAACTGTCTGTAAGTCGTGCTGTCCACTCTTTCCCCCCCTTCAAATTTTGAAAGTTTTAAGTTTTGTTCAATAGGGGTAAGGACAGGCTTACAATCCTGCATTCCAAATCGCTGAAGAATTTCTGCTGCATATTTACTCTGGGAAATGAAGATCTGATGTGGACGTTGGAATACTTCAACTCCAAGATAGTAGTGAAGTAGTCCCAAATCTGTCATCTTAAAACCTGCATGTAACTCCTTTTTCACATGTTCAATGTGATCATCATTTTTGCTTGTAATGATCAAATCATCAGCATACATAATGATAATGACCAGATATTTTCCCTGTTGGCGCAGATACAAAGTATCATCAGATTCACTGCGATGAAAACCAACTTTGCGAAGGTATTCATCCATTTTGGCATACCAAGCGCGGGGAGCTTGTTTTAATCCATATAAAGCCTTGATTAATTTGCAGACTTTATGTTCTTGCCCTTTGACTTCAAACCTTGGTGGTTGTGTCATGTATACATCTTCCTGTAAGTCCCTGTTGAGAAAAGCGCTTTTGACATCCATTTGATGAACTTTCCACCCTTTCTAAGCTCCTAAGGCAAGTGTAAGGCGGATGGTGTTCCATTTGGCTGTGGGAGCAAAGGTCTCCTCATAATTGATCCCTTCCTGCTGCACAAAACCTTTAGCAACAAGGCGTGCTTTATACTTGTCAATATCACCATTTTGATTGTACTTAATTCGATAAACCCATTTTGCATCCAATAGGTTTAACATGCTGAGGACAATCAACAAGTTGCCAAGTCTTGAACTGCCTGATATTCATCAACCATTGCTTGTTGCCATGCTTTATGTTTTACTGCCTCTTGAAAAGAAGAAGGTTCAATAAAATCATTTGCTATTAAAGTAAAATTGCCTTCATTTCGTTTTGATGCCCTTGTTCCTGTTTTGTTTTGTTCATTAGGCCTTACATCTTTCAAGAGTTGAACTGCCCATTTTGGAAGTTGTTGCTCACTTGTTTGAGCTTCTGAGAAGTCTCCATCATTGTAAAGGGGATTAATGTAAACTGATGTTCGTCGTTCAGGTGGTGAATCTAGAGAATCATTGTCAGAATAACTGCTGCTGTTTGGAGACGCTGATGAATTGCTAGAAGACCCAGATGATTTTGTTGAAGTAGATGGATTGGATGACTCATCTTCAGAGGAAGGAAAATCAAGTTCATACCAATTTGGTGAAGTTGGTTGACTTTGCATATTTCCTTTCCTTTTACTGCCCTTAGTTTCTAACTTGTGAAGAAGACTTTCGATTTCTTCAACACTCTTACTTTCTTTTTCATCAAAAATGACATCCTTGCTCACAATAAATTTTCCATTTGTCAAAAGACGATACCCTTTCTTTTCATCTGAATAGCCAATCATGGTGCATTTCAAACTTCTTGAATCAAGCTTAGTTCTCTTTTCTTTGGGAACTAAGGCATAACAGATGGATCCAAAAACTCGAAGATGTTTAACTTTAGGTTTGAAACCAAACCAAGCTTCATAAGGGCTGATTCCTTCTAACGAAGCAGTTGGAGATCTATTTCTTAGATAGACAGTTGTATGGATTGCTTCTGCCCAATATGTTGGACTTAACCCTTTGAAAGTTAACATGGATCTCGCCATGCCTAACAATGTGTGATTCATCCTTTCTACGACTCCATTTTGCTGTGGAGTGTAAACATTTGTAAGATGCCTCTTGATGCCATTTTCATTGCAATAAGTTTTGAATTCATTTGAATTGAATTCTCCCCCATTATCTGTCCTGAGAGTACCTATCTTTTCTTTGGCTTCATTTTCAACAAGTTGTCGGAAAATTTTAAATTTCTCAAATGCTTCTGACTTGTTTTTCAAAAACTAAACCCAAGTCATTCTACTGAAATCATCAATAAAGAGCAAGAAATATTTGCAACCACCTAATGAACTTTGTAGTGGACCACACACATCACTGTGAACTAGTTGCAGCAACCTGTTTGCGCGCCATGTACTTGTTGGAAAACTTTCTCGACTCTGTTTGCCATAAATGCAGGTTTCACATTTAGCATTTTCTTTGTTGAAAGTCAGAAGTCCTTTAACCATCCCTTGTTTCCGCAATAGAGAAAGACTGTCAAAATTCAAATGTCCATATCTTACATGCCATAATCTTATAGGTGAAATTCGTGTAGTAACTGTCCCTGCAAAATCAGAATGCCTTGGAATAACTGTCCCTTTCATCCTTAACAGTTTTCCGTCTTCATATCCTGTCATCACTGTTTGGAAGTTCTGTTTGACTGAATTAATCTTAACTAAGCCATCTTCCATAATAATTTGATGTCCTGCTTGTCGAATCATGACCAAAGACAACAAATTTTTCTTAAAGGTGGGAACATACCACACATTGGAAATCAATTTTTCTCCAATTTCAGGGAGAAAAACTTTGACTGCACCTTTTCCATAAGGCGTATGTTTTGTATCATCTGCTAGAAAGATGGAGTTAAGATGGCACTCTTGAAAATTCCAAAAGAAATCCCGTCTACAGGTCATGTGCTGAGTTGCTCCTGAATCCAAAATCCAAGCATCTTCATAATCACTCTTAACATAAGAGGAAAGTTGGATTGTTGGTGAAGAAGTGAAGACATATTCTGAGTCATTATCATCTTGATCTTGATCATTTGCAAACTGTGCTGAAGGCTGTTGAAACTTAGAAATTTTATTGATAGATGTGCGACAATCTGAAGCATAGTAACCAACTCTGTTACATCGCCTGCAAACAATTTGACTTAAATCAGTGCCTCTTCCTTGAGACTGTCCTCGACCTCTGCTTTGTCCTCTGTTTTGAGATTGTCCTCTTCCTGGATTCTGTCTTGTGCCTTGCTGAGATCCTCTGTTTTGATTGTTGCCTCTGCCTTGAGAATTGTTTCTGCCTGAATTGGAGCCTCTGTTGGAGTTGTTTCCTCTGTGTTGACTGCGACTACGACCTTGCGCTGCTTGATTTTGATTAAAATTACCTTTGCCTTTGTTTTTGGAATTTTCAGCTAGGGAGTTGCTAGTACTGGCTTCTGTGAGGAAAACATCTTCACCAACTTTCTTTTTCTTCCCAAAAGTTTTATCATGTTGAGTCAACATTTCGCAGAGCTCATCAAACTTTAGCTTTTCTAACTTTCCAGTGAGCTGTAGAGTTTCTAAAAAAATGTGTGTAGGAAGAAGGAAGCCCAGCAATTAAAATTGTGACCATAAAACTATCATCAACTGCTTGAAAACCAACATTAACAATTTCCTGCTTAATATTTTTAAGTCTGGAGATGTATTCAAGAATATCTCCTTCTTCAGTCAATTTTTGATGCAACAATTTTAATTGTAGATCAACTCTTTTTAATTGAGGCTGAGTATTAAACAACTCTTTAAAAGTTCTCAAAGCAGACCATGTATCTTTAGCATTTTCGATATGGACATACATTTCATCATTGACAGAGGATTTAATGAGAGCTAATGCTTTGGCATTTTTAACTTCCCATTTTGCTAGCGCAGCTGCATCTATAGGTTTATTTGGCTTTACATCTCCATCACAAATATCATGCCATAGTTCATTATAAACAAGAGTGCTTTCGATGAGGCGTTGCCATGTTTTGTAAGATTTTGAGCCTTCAAGTTTGTCGGAATCAGAAAAGAAATTAATCAACTTAGACATTGTAGTGTTAAGACTTCACACCACGAATCAAGCTCCAAAAAATCAAGATGCGCAACACAACAGCGACACACGACGCAAAAGAAATGAACTATCGGGGCTTGGCCTTGACCCTCGAATAGTCGTCGAAACAGGAGAAAATTGACTGAGCTTTGCACTTGGCTCTAGTCAATTTCTCAAATATTTACAAGGCAACTTTCAAAATTTGACTTTTACAATGGTGCTTTTGCACAATCTGGTAAAAAAAAAAAGTACCCCCCCTCAAAGTAAAATTACTTTGAGTCACACTATCTCTCGAGAAACAAATTACAAAGCACAAATCTTCTTATTGCTCCAAAAAGTACAATACCCTTATTACTCCAACTACAAAAAAATAACAATGTTCTTCAAGTAAATTGCAATGTTCTGTCCCAAGATGTTGTGATTCAATGTCAATACCAAGATATTGGAGAGAGCGCGGACATTTTTATGTTGGTTTTTATATTTCCCCTTTGCATCTATTTCTGGTCGCTGCAGTTTGACTTGGAGGCATAATTGTTAGTTTTTGCTGGATGGTTGCAGCTCACAGCTATAGGGACCATCGCAAGACCGTTAAATTCAAACGAGAACAGAAATTCAACTCACAGCTCCTGACAATCTTGAGATGGCTTTTGGTCCAAATCCATTTGAAAGATTGCACCATATTCTGTCATAAACTTTTGATTAAAACCTCATATGGTGGACGTTGCAGCTCTCAGCTATATGGAGCATGGGTAGACCCTTTAATTCAGATGAGAACACATTCTTTGCGGCAGCAAGATGGGTTTTGGCCCAAATCTGTTTGAAAAGTGCAGAACTCGATGCCAAGTAAACGCTGGAAATTAAACCGTTGTTGATGCCAATTAAACGTTGGATTGAAAGTGCATTGGTCAGCGTTCAAACGCCTCTTTGATTATGGTCAGTGTTTCAAATGCTGTTTTTTAACGCTGCAAGGACAAACTTCTTGCTGTTTTTTTTTAATGCTGCAATGTCAACGCTGGGTTTCTTCAATTGAACGCTGGCTGGCTGTGCTGTGCTAGCATCTATATATCAAACAAAACACAACTCATACTACATGCAGAACGCTAAACAGCTGGTTGTATGACAGCTGAACCTGCAGAACGCTGGCTTCAATTTATTAAAAACTAATTGCAACACATGAAACTGCAGAATCGATGCCAGAATCGATGCAAAATGGAAGACAAAAAACGCTGGTTCGATCAAAACGCTGGTTCAATTATTTGCAGAATCGATGTCACAGATCGATCCCAATTAAACGATGGATTGATGCAGAACCAATTCAGAAAACGCTGGTTCTAACCTTTTAAAACGCTGTTTGAATGTAAAATCGATTTGCAGAATCGATGTTTTCATGAAAGCACTGTTTAAAAAAATTAAAATATACAGCGCTTTCCTCTTTCTTTAATTTATTGCAACAAACTTCTTATAAACTAATTGAATCCAAAAAAAATAAACCTTGTGCGGAAATGGCAAGAGCGCTCTCCTTTTTTTTTTGTTCACTCAAACAATCTGAAACAGAAACGCATCTGCTCTTAAAAAATAATTTTAGAATTTGCAGATCTAAAATCAATAAAAAAAAAAAAATGCAAATTTCATACCAATCTTTTGCTAATCACTTCAATGGAGTTGAGTTTTCCACGACCTGGTAGAGCTGGAATCTCCTTCTCAGTGCATTACCGTGGCTCTGATACCACATGAAAGTGCAGAAGTGTCCTCAGACACACAACTTTATTGATCAAGCAAAAATATTACATAGCAAATTACAGGAGTTTACATACGTAAACTCACACTCTCACATTCTCTCATTACACATTACAATGAAAATAGGAAACTAACCTATTTATAAGCTCTATGTTCTAACTTAATCTAGTTATGGATCACTTGGAAAATAAACAAGTGTCCATTTACAATAAATGAGCTTCTAACCAAACTACTAACTTTGCTCCTAACTTCGAGCCTAGGAAATGACTCTTTTCTAGAGTCCTAATTTTTAATAACAAATTTCTAATTCTAAATATCTCACAAATATATTAAATATTCTAGAATAATAATTATTAATTTAATATCTTAAATTAATAATTATTTTATTCAAATACTATAACCTATGATAAAAATTATTTTTGGATCATCTAACATAGACGGCAGTAGCAGCAGCAACAACAACAAGGACAGCGTGATTTTCAAGAAACCCTTCAGGGGTTACGCAGAGACCCTTAGGGGCAGCGTAGTGACTACGTCACCCAGTCTGGGTAACGCAGTCCCTTCCAGTGACAGTGTTGAGCATTTGGAGGCCTTCAAAGGCTAACGTAGTGTCTTTTAGGGGCAGATCTGGGGTTTCTAGGCCTAGATTTGGCTGAGTTTTTTAAATCTCGTTTGAGGGTGTGGATCAGTCAGTATTGTTGGTCTTAGATCAGCCAGGTGCTGCAAATCTAGAGTTTTCTCTGTAGGGTTTTCCAGATCTGGAACCCAGAGTTGTGTATTCAGAAATATTCTTAATAATAGAGCCCTCCAACAGCCAGAGACCGGTTTTCCCACATTGGGTTTTTCCGGGGACAGTTTGTCTAGAAATAACTGTGTCACTTTGTCTATGTATGCATGTGCTTATTCTAGATCCGAATTGGTAGAGATATGTTATGTGTTTTGCTTTGTTGTTAACTTGAATTTATTCAGTTGATAACTTGTATAAGTAGGAGAAGCTTAACCGGATTAACAGAAATAATTTATGCATAAGAATTAAGATTCAGAAATTTCTACATGGTATCAGAGCAATTGTAAATCTAGAAGGGTCACCAGCTGAAGCATCTAAAGAATCTAGCTACATAAAGCAGCTGGAAAGGCATCAAAAAAGAAGATCTGAAGGGACAATGCAATTTTCAGGAGGAGATTCACGCAAAGGGAAGGGTGGCACTGTCCAACGTTGTGTCCTAGCAAGCCCACGCAATTACTGCGCAGAGGCAGGTCAGAAACAGCGCTGGTTAGGTCTGAAGCCAGCCAATGTGATTCAGATCTGAATCTGTCAGATCCAGAAAAAGTCTGTAGAAAAGTTGTAGAAATTCAGAAGAGCTGGTGGGGTTAAACTTCTGAAGTTTTCAGATTTTTAACCTTAGCACAAGTGACAAAGTTTGAGAAGAGATCAACTTCTCAGAGAGTTTCTTGCCAAAGGAAACTTGCAGTTTGGTCAGAGGATCAAAGAAGAAGCTGAATCATAGTTGATTTGGTAGATTTCCAAGGAGGGAAATCAAGTGTCAGAGGGAGCAGAGGCTTCCAAGTTCGAAAAGGACCCTAGATCCAAGATCTCTAGCATAAAGAAGAGGAGCTCCAACACATTTTGAGCAGATGTCTCCTCATGGATTGTGTGATTAGGATAGGCTAGAGGGCCTCTCAAAGCAACGGTGGCAGATGATGGGTCCGGAGATGATGTGGCCATGAGTGCTCATGAACCACGAAAGTGGGGTGACATGGATCTGTAGAGGATCTACAAAAAGTAAGGTGGGATCTTTGAGCAGCTCATCTCTTGGATCACAAGTGAGCTACGACAGCCTTAAGACAGTAGCAGGACAAGTGGAGCAGTGGGTGCATAGATCACAGATGAAGCAGAGGTAGAGGCAGATCTGGAGGCTGGGAGGAGCATTGCAGAGCATAGCAGCGTAGAAGCAGTAGCAGCGCAGAGGCTGATGTGACTTCAGCAGCACAGAGCAGTGTTGCTTACGCAGTGCAGAGCTGCAGCAGCGCAGAGAGCTTCAAAGGGACAACACAGTGTAGCAGCGTGATATATTTCAGCACAAGGAGCTGATCTGACTTCAGTAGTGCAGAGGGAGTTTGATTACGCAGGCAGAGCTGTAGTTGTGCATTGTTTTTTAGATGCCAACACAGATCTGTAGCCTATGGAGCTTCAGTGATGAGGATGCAGTTCATCTGACTTGTCTGTCAAAGATTGGGCAGGAGATTCAGTTGTTTCTCTCAACAACTGAAGTTGCAGTACAACAGATCAGCGGTGGCAGTGCGATGAGCAGCACAGATGCAGCATATTGAGAGGGAGTTGCAGTACAGTGGTTGCAGTGGCAGTGGCTGAGTCATGGGCAACAGTACAAAATGGCAACACTAGTGCAGAGTTGAGTGGCAGAAGGCCAAACTTCAGCAGCACAGAACTAGTGCCCAAAATCATGTAATGCATAAGTGTGATGTATTGCTAGAGCACACCCTTGATGCTAAGAGGGAGTGTTGAGATTTTGTGTATTTGAGGTAGCATCAGTTGTGCTCTAGCTCCCAAACTTTGTGGAGGGACTAGAGTACACTGGATCTACAAGACCCAGAAATGGATTTGGGAAATTTCTTCTGGTTTAGGAGATATTAAATTAATTAATTATTTTAATGTATTTCCTAAGTTAAAACTTAGGGAAATAAAATAATTAAAGTGAATTTAATTAAACATGTGATGAAATTGCCTTAAGTCACACGGATCAAGCTTTCTTTTAATCTTAGCCATTGATTAAAAATTTAATCTTGGTCGTTGATTTGTCAGCGAGAAAAGTATAAAGGAAAGGCTTGGGGTCATTTGTAAGACACAAAGAGGCAGAGCACTGAAGTTAAACTGAGACTCTAGGGTGGGGTTGCTAAGAATTCTCAAGTGTTTCAGTTTCAGAGAGGGCAATTTAGACCAAGGAGATGATCTGATCCTGAGGTCTATAATACACAAGAAGCAAAGAAAAGATCAGGAAAGACAGCGCAAAGGAAGGCAACAGCAGCAAGGACAGCGTGATTTTCAGGAAACCCTTCAGGGGTTACGCAGAGACCCAGGGGGCAGCGTAGCGACTGTGTCACCCAGTCTAGGGTAACGCAGTCCCTTCTAGTGACAGCGCTGAGCATTTGGAGGCCTTCAGAGGCTGACGTAGTGTCTTTCAAGGGCAGATCTGGGGTTTCTAGGCCTAGATCTGGCTGAGTTCTGTAAATCCCGTTTGAGGGTGTGGATGATCTGAAAATGAGAGTATTTGTACTGTTGTTCAAAGTATTCATTTCCATTAAATTAAGTGTGCAAAGTGTTTGTAAGGTTTTGCAAGTAAAACAAAGTGTTCTTGGTAATTGTTTATGAGTTTAAGTGTGAGGGAATGTTATTTAAATTTACTATTTTACAACTTGAATCTGAAATACACATCAGGATAAATTCACCATAAAGACATAGCAACATGATGAGGCAGTTCACCCCTCCTGGGCTACATCTGCTGGGTCCAAGGCTCCCAATGGGCATGTCCTTGATATATTATGATGCTCAAATTGGTTTTACAGTGAAAAAGAAGCCTAAATAAGCTGAAACAGCTGTGGAAATGAATTCAGAAGACCGAAATAAGCTAAGTATGGCTTTTATTTCACCTAAAACAGTGAAGTGTAGCCCTATGCAGCTCCATTTCCCTCATGGCCCTGATGGCTCTCCAAGCTTCCCTGAAGCAATAATGGCTGAAAGACACCTCTGTTGGCTCTGCAACCTGTTCCAATGGTTCTAGAATGCTCAGAATAGTCGAAATTGACTAAGATTTCCTCCAAAAAGGTTCAATATTGAAGAAGTTATGGCAAAAACAATATTTTTCCTAGTGTCCCACAAAAAAATCCACTAAATGTGGAGTAACTACAAATAGGCCGACTAAAACTGGTGGTCAGGTCGGATTTGGCGGAACGTGCTCCAATCTTGGCGGACCCACCGGTGGTTACATTAAATGTCAGGCGGGTGGTCACATGACTCACCCCGCACTGATCGCCTGGAAAACTGTTACATAACAGTCTTTAAACCTTTGCATTAAATGTGATGTCGTGCTGTCACATGGGCCACAAACCGTTAGCTGAATGGTTATGTAACCATAGCCACCTGAAGATTGAGCCCTGGTCACGGGCTACGGACGTATACTGTCGGGTAACAAGGGGCTAGCCCTTCTTTCCGCCAACGGAATTAAATTCAAACTTTAAATACTCCCGTGAATGCATAGATGTTAAGATATTCCACGTAGAGGAGTTGGTTGGAGCGCTTTGTTGGCTGGCGGGAGGTCCGGGGTTCAAACCCGCGGACTTACAAAAATTTTGACATACGCCATACCAATTCTTTCCACGGCCTGGGGGCCACCTGGCGGCCTCTGGGGCTGCCATGTGGCAGCCCATGATTGGCCCAATCCATAACATGTCAAACCACTAACGAACACTGCCACTTGTCAAAATGTGATAGGCCAGTAGGGAATATTTCGAGGAATATTCCCAAAATATTCCAAGGAATATCTCGGAATATTCTTTTTTTAATATTTTCCAAAGTCTACTCAACCTTGGTCAAACTAAATTTTTGAAGGATACTGTAAACTTCAAACTTGCATAACTTCCTCATACGATGTCGGATTTGAGTGCCGTTCGCGGCGCCAGAATCGCAGCGACGAGGCCTATTCGGTCGTTTAGGTTTCAACCAATTTTGAGCATTTTTTTTTAACTTAGGACATGATCACCTGATCACACCTCCCAAATAGGAAGCTTTTGAACCCCAAAAGCTCTCTGATTTACAGAAATTGAAGATGAGGAGACTAATTCTCCACTCTTCCAACCTTGAACCACTGAAATCTTTTTGACTTCATCAAATTGAGCTTCTCATAAAAAGATAAATTCTTCCTTGAATCCATTGACCGACTGTTGCTAACATTAACTGAGTCATGATGCAAATTTTTGAAATTTGCAGAACAACAACTGTAATTTGCAGAATACATATTGTTTCTACAATGGTCAAACTTCAAAGGTGACTGAAAATAAGATTCACCTTGCCAACTGTCCTCATGACGAATTTTTGACAATTGAGCCATGTACTTGCGTCAAATCCCGACCAAGTTTTCTCGCCATACCAACGTGCCATTCTGAAATCAGCATTGACCCCTGCTGAAATTTGTGTCCTCTTTGCTTGCATGCTTTTCCCTTTCTTGGATTCTTGCACCACTTTGCACCGACACTTTGTTCTTTGCACTGATTGACACCAAAGGCACTTTCTGCAACATCTTGTCATCCACTAGAGACGACTTGCTTTCAGGCTGAAACATATCATCATTTATATTAGCAACAACATGAAAAGGAGAATGTACAAAATCTTTTTGCTTAACCATCAACAAAGTCAAATTTTGACTTGCATTGACAAGCCTTTTCAATTGCCCTGCATGGACTAAAGAAGATTCTAGCTTCTTCTGATGTGCTCTCACAATAAGCTCTTTTCCATCCTTTGCCTTTAAATTCACTATCCATATTCTCATCAAAAGATTGTTTACCTCTAGCCTCTAAATGCGTAGCTTGTACACAAACTTCGTCTAAACTAGTAGGATTGAACATAAGGATAGTATGTATAAGGTAATTGTGTAAACCACCTATTTATTTCAGCAAGGTATCTTGACTATGCAAATCAATTCCTAACAATAGAGCCCTTCTTCTAAACTCTTGAGTGTAATCTTGAACACTTTGTCCTTTAAGTTGTCTAAAACTTTGCCAATTCATGATAGCCTTTTGTAAATGAGCTAATGGATAAAATTGTTGCTTAATTGCGGAAATAAATTCAGCCCATGATAAAGTGATCTTACCATGTTTTTTAATTTCATCCTTGGTCTTGGCCTCCCGCCATACCAATGCTGCTCCTTCCATTCTTAAAGAGGCTAACTGAATCTTGGTGTCGTCTTCATGAAGGTTTTGTATCCTCAAGTAAACTTCCAACTGTCTTATCCAATTATCAAGTTTCTCTGCATTGACTTCACCATTAAACATAGGCAACTCAAATTTAACATCAAGGTTTAAAAATGGACTTTTACCAGTGGTTTTAGACTTGTGAGATTGATTCACTGAAGTTGAGGATGATGATGTAGAGGAAGAGGATGAAGTTGGGGATGGTGGATCACCATTTCCTCCATGTCCTTTCTTTGACTTGTCATCACTTTTCTTTCCTCCTGAAGAACCCTCTCCTTCTTTCTGGTTTTAGACCCTTCTCCAACAAGCCTATCATTTCTTTCTTGGTAGAGTATCCTTACCATCTCTGTCATGTCTAGGAAAGCTTTTTGGAATACCTATTCTTCTTCTTTGGGATCAATGTCTTCAGGAGCTTCTCCTTCTCTTGAAGACATGCTTGAAGCTACTTCCATGGCTCTTGGAGGTGGCTCTCTGACCCTTCTTGGTTGTGCATTAGTTTTTGCACTAACCAAGTTTCCTTCACCTCTCTTGAGTTTAAGTCTAGTAAGCATCAAAACTTGCAAACAATCAACTATATCCTTGCACAAAACAAATGCTGAGTAAAACTCTTAATACTCAAATCCTGAGCTCTGATACCATCTGATCTAAAATGGAAGTATTTGTACTGTTGTTCAAAGTATTCATTTCCATTAAATTAAGTGTGCAAAGTGTTTGTAAGGTTTTGCAAAGTAAAACAAAGTGTTCTTGGTAACTAGTAAGTGTGACGAAATGTTATTTAAATTTACTGTTTTACAACTTGAATTTGAAATACACAGCAGAATAACTTCACCATAAACACACAGCAACATGATGACGCAGTTCACCCCTCCTGGGCTACATCTGCCGGGTCTAAGGCTCCCAATGGGCATGTCCTTGATATATTATGATGCTCAAATTGGTTTTACAGTGAAAAAGAAGCCTAAACAGGCTGAAACAGTTGGAAATGAATTCGGAAGACAGAAATAAGACAGAAATAAGCTAAGTATGGCTTTTATTTCACCTAAAACAGTGAAGTGTAGCCCAATGCAGCTCCATTTCCCTCATGGCCCTGATGGCTCTCCAGGCTTCCCTGAAGCAAAAATGGCTGAAAGACACCTCTGTTGGCTTTGCAACCTATTCCAATGGCTCCAGAATGCTCAGAATAGTCGAAATTGACTAAGATTTCCTCCAAAAAGGTTCAATATTGAAGAAGTTATGGCAAAACAGTATTTTGCCCAGTGTCCTCCAAAAACCTCCACTAAATGTGGAGTAACTGCAGATAGGCCGACTAAAACTGGCGGTCAGGTCGGATTTGGCAAAACGTGCTCCAATCTTGGCGGACCCGCCGGTGGCTACATTAAATGTCAGGCGGGTGGTCACATGACTCACCCCGCACTGATCGCCTAGAAAATCGTTACATAACGATCTTTAAAACTCTACATTAAATGTGATGTCGTGCTATCACATGGGCGACAAACCATTAGCTGCATGGTTATGTAACCGTAGCCGCATGAAGATTGAGCCCTGGTCACTGGCTACAGACGTATGGTGTCGGGTAACAAGGGGCTAGCCCTTCTTTTCGCCAACGAAATTAAATTCAAACTTTAAATACTCTCGTGAATGCATAGATGTTAAGATATTCCACATAGAGGAGTTGGTTGGAGCGCTTTGTTGGCTAGCGGGAGGTCTGGTTTTCAAACCCGTAGACTTAAAAAATTTTGACATACGCCATACCAATTCTTTCCACGGCCTGGGAGCCATGTGGCGGCCTGTGGGCCTGCCACGTGGCAGCCCATGATTGGCCCAATCCATAACACGTCAAACCACTAACGAACAGGATTCTGCCACTTGTCAAAATGTGATAGGCCAGTAGGGAATATTCCTAGAATATTCCGAGAAATATTCTCGAAATACTCTTTTCTTAATATTCTCCAAAGTCAAGTCAACTTTGGTCAAACTGAATTTTTGAAGGATACTGTAAACTTCAAACCTGCATAACTTTCTCATACGATGTCGGATTTGAGTGCCGTTCGCGGCGCCAGAATTGCAACGACGAGGCCTATCCGGTCATTCAGGTTTCAACCAATTCTGAGCAATTCTAATTTTGAGCATTTTTTTTTTTAACTGAGGACATGATCACCTGATTAGTGGATCAGTCAGTATTGTTGGTGTTAGATTAGCCAGGGGCTGCAGATCTAGATTTTTCTCTGTAGGGTTTTCCAAATCTGGAACCCAGAGTTGTGTATTCAGAAATATTCTTAATAATAGAGCCCTCCAGCAACCAGAGACCGATTTTCCCACATTGGGTTTTTCCGGGGACAGTTTCTCCAGAAATAACTGTGTCACTTTGTCTATGTGTGCATGTGCTTATTCTAGATCTAAATTGGTAGAGATTTGTTATGTGTTTTTCTTTGATGTTAACTTGAATTTATTCAGTTGATAACTTGTATAAGTAGGAGAAGCTTAACCGGATTAACAGAAATAATTTCTGCATAAGAATTAAGATTCGGAAATTTCTACAATCTCCAACAGAACATGCAGAAATTTGTAAAGAAATGGAGATATACATGATGGCAGGTGGCACATTTAGGTTTGAGATGGCTATCCCGAGCATTGTTGAGGGTCATAGGGGCTTCAAAGGCTGACGCAGACCTTTCCGGGGCAGCACTGGGGTTTCTAGGCCCTAATTGTTGGAAATATTGAGAAGAGGGTGAATCAGTATTTCTTTTCAATTGTTAATTATTGCCAGTTAGATTCTTCACAATTAAAGACAGATATATATATATATATATATATATATATAATAATGATATTAAGAATTAAAAAGAACTTCAATCCCTTTTTAATAATAGTATACAATAGATGAGAGAAGGGCACCAACCTGTTTTCCAAGCACCAACTTGGACTTTGATGAGGCTCCGACCTCTAGGGCTTCAACCCTATCTTCTCAAGGCACCAACCTTGTGTTTAGGAGCTCCTACTCCAAGGACACCAATCCATTTAACAGCTTCACATCATCTTCACTGGACATTCCTCATCAGCTAGCAATTTTTTTGATGCTGGAGGCGGCTTCAACAGATGTATGATCTTCAATGTCTTAGAGATGCTTCGCAAAGTTCTAAATTATTTCTCTAAAATTCCAAAAGTTTTGAACTATCTCTCCACAACTCAAATTTATGAGTAGAATGATATAACAGGTACGTTTCACTTCAAATCAGTTTCTGTGTTGTACACAAATCCATTGAACAATTATTACAGGGTTGAGAAGATTATCACAGGTTTGAATCATATGTCCGAGTGGCATCATCACAGGTGTGAATCAACACATGTCCGAATATGTATCAAGCATCACAGATCCAATCAAGTCTGAGCGGCATCACAATTCTTTGTTTAGCATTTACATGTATATATTAACCACCCGAGTTTGTCACCTTATCACAAATCTTTGTTTAGCATTACATATTTGATTTCTCCTTAGATGGTCCGAGTATGTGTAAGGGGCATAACCCAAATAGCATTACTCCACAGGTGGTCCGAGTAATGTGTAACGTGAGGAATATATGACCCAGAAAACACTGCTCTTCAAGTTAGTTGATACACGTCCGAATTGCCACCAGAAGACTCGATATTCTCCTCAAGTTCACGAGTTGTGAACCCTTTTCGTGTGCTCTGATGTCTTCTTCTTGTCCTCACCGAAAACTTGTGATCAAATGAAGTGATGGGACGTCATACTTATACAGGTTTGACGTTAGAAGAATGGACAGATCTTTCTAGATGTAGGCCGACATGAAGGAGCTAGGACAAGTCGGCTCAGAAAAAATATAATTATTACACTACTTCAAAAAACAATATCTTTCTAACCACGGGGAGGTTTGGGGCATATGAGGGCTCGTTGGAAAGAGGAAGGGGTCCTGTTTAAGATGGTCTAAGTCCCATTGTGATTGGCTGCCTCCAAGATGCCAAAATTCATTTTTCCTTTGTAACTGTCCTTATTTTTAGTGCAGAAAATATATAGGACAGAATGCCTTCTCCATTGCTTGGCTTCTTAATCATGGGGTCATAGCGTCATCATGATAGTACCCAGCAAGTGCAGTAGTATGTCACAGTGCAGCCTCTTCTAGTCTTTCAACCTTCATCAAGTGTGTTCATTCATTCAACCTATTGCCATCAATGACAACTTGGATTAACAATCTCGATGGCAATATTTTCCTTTTCTCCCCCTTTGACATCAATGGGAAAGTGCTCCCCCTGTCATGCTACTCCCCCTAACATACTGTACCCCTGACATGCTGCTTGATTTAATGTGATGCAAGAGCAATGACCCCCATCTTTTGGCGAAGATACTCAAATGCTTCTCGTGGAAGGGGTTTTGTAAAGATATCTGCAATTTTCTCTTTTGTATTGATGTATTCCAACCAAATATTGTGTTCAGCAACTTGTTCACGGAGAAAGTGGTATTTGATTGGAATATGTTTGGTTCTTGAGTGCATCACCAGATTTTTTGAAAGACTGGTGGCGCTAGTATTGTCACAAAAAATAGTAATTGGTTGCTTAGTTTCTATGTTGACATCCTTCAAGGCTTCCTTCATCAATAGAATTTGTGTACAACAATTAGCAGCGGCTATATATTCGGCTTCAGCTGTAGAAAGGGATATAGATGATTGCTTTTTGCTGAGCCAAGATACAAGACACTCTCCCATAAAGAATGCATTTCCACTGGTACTTTTTCGATCATCCATGCTTCTAGCCCAATCAGCATCAGAATAAGCTGTCACAATAAGAATTGAACTCTTAGGATACCAAAGACCGAAATCGGTCGTTCCTTTCAGATACCTGAGAATTCTTTTCATAGCTGCTAGATGGGATTGTTTAGGACTTGACTGAAATCTTGCTACCATTCCTACTGCTTGCATAATATCTGTTCTTGTAGCAGTTAAGTATAGGAGAGCTCCAATAATTGACCTGTAAAGAGTTGCATCTATGAGAGGGGTATCATCATCTTTGCTTAATTTACAATCTGTGGTCATCGGTGTGCTCATAGGTGCACAATCTTCCATCCCATATCCTTTAAGCATGTCTTTAAGATATTTTGCCTGAGATATAAACATGCCTACAGAAGTTTGAGATATTTGCAGCCCAAGAAAGTAAGACAACTCACCAATCATTGACATCTCGAATTTTTTGGACATATTTAGAGCAAATTCATGGCTCATTTCTTCATCATTGCTAGCAAAGATTAGATCATCAACGTAAACAAGAGTGATCAGAAGTTTTCCCTCGTCCATCTTCATATAGAGATTACTACTTGCCACTCCCTTTTTGAAACCTTCTTGTTGCAGATAGTGATCCAACTTTGCATACCATGCTCTAGGGGCTTGTTTTAATCCATACAAGGCCTTTTTTAGTTTGCATACAAAGTCTTTTCCTTCAACAAGATCAAATCCTTCTGGTTGCTCCATCTAAACTTCTTCCTTGAGATCTCCATTCAGGAATGTTGATTTTACATCCATTTGATAAACCTTGAATCCTTTTGAGCAAGTAAATGCTAAAAAGATTCTTATGGGTTCCATTCTAGCCACTGGTGCAAAGGCTTCTTCGAAGTCAATTCCTTCGATTTGTGAGTATCCTTTGCAGACAAGTCTGGCTTTATTTTTGATGATTTGTCCTGTTGAGATTGCAACAAGATGATGAGCTTAGTGAAAAGAGTCGCCTTCACTAAGTGGGCCCGCACGCTATTTTTGGCGCAAGTCTATTTTTAGACTATGTCTATTTTTAGACATGTCGATCATATTCTATGAGTTGCAGAATGCTATTTGTGGATGGTTGGTCAAGTTGGAAAAATAGATGGACTTCTATTTTTAGACATATTGGGCGGAATCTATTTTTAGATTGCCAGTCTAAAAATAGATATTTCGAATATTATTAGCTCTTAATAATATTTGGACTCTAAACATTATCTTATTCTCTTGGAGCACTTCAGTTAAGTGCACAGATGTGGCACAGGAGCTGACAGAAGGAATTACGCTATTCCTAAGGGTTATGTGGAGCTATTGCATGGATACCTCAGTTAGAACTCATGTGACAGAGTTTGGTGGAGTTGATTGAGGAAGTTAATGGAGTTGTGTTCGGTTTAACTAATCTAAACATAGTTGAGCTATTTGTATCTAGTTTAACTGATTGATACAATTAGTGAGAGTGGTGTGAATTAATTATTAATTAATTCACTAATTATAAACTCATTAATCAACTAAAGAATACATCGGTTAACTTCAGTGCATGGACAGTTTCAGTGGAGACCAGTGCAGAGATAGGTGAAAGAGCAGGTTAACTATCAGTTGTGACTATACTGTTGCATATTTGCAACAACCAGTGATTGGAGGAGCCCATGAGGATTGCGCAGTACAAGCCAGGTGGTTTATGTTATTTAATGAGCCATCCTATAGCATTGATTACGCAATAGAGGCTGGCTATCAGGTGGCAGAGATTGGAGCATGTGTTTTGCTAGATCTAGCTTGATTAGTGTGTAGTAATTGGAGGTTGTGCTGAGAGCTTGTGAGGAGCTTTGTACAATGATTGTTACATGATCTCTATGACATATAATATACAAATAGTTGGGGTTTTCAGCTTTAATCTTTCCCATGAAATACTGTGTTCATATGTGTGAGTGTTTATGGTTTTAATGTGCGCATGCAATTGATTTTATTTCCGCAATTAATGATCAATGGTAGAAGAGATTTTGTATTGTGCATGAAGATAAAATAGTGTGTGATCAGGAGAATCTCGGTGAATAATATATCAGTTATTCAAAATTTTCTACATGTCCATCTTCATTCATCTTGTTTTTGAATACCCATTTTGTTCCAATTATATTTTTATCTTTTGGGCGAGGTACTAGTTCCCAAGTCTCATTTTTTTCGATTTGAGACATTTCTTCTTCCATGGCCTTTATCCAATAAGGATCTTTGCTTGCTTGATAAAAATTTTCAAGTTCTATTAAAGATAATAGAGCCACATCATCTTTTCTTGGGGTGCTTATCATTCTTCTTCGAGTTTGGATTCCTTCATCTATATTTCCGATGACTTGTTCTTCCGGATGATATCTTTGAACAAACTTGATCTTGGAGGGAGTTTGTGAAGATTCATTTTGAGGTTCACTTTGAGATTCTTCATTCTCCTCTTCTCTTTCAGGGTCTTCTTCTTCACTTTGTTCAAAGAAAGACTCAACTTCATGATCTTCAATTCTTTTTTCTGGAAGGCCTTCATCAATCTTCACATCAATGCTTTCCACTATTCTTCGTAGAGAATTGTTGTAACATTTGTAAGCTTTGCTCCTGGTGGAGTAACCAAGAAATATTCCTTTGTCAGTTCTAAAATCAAACTTACCTGGTGAGTCATCATTTATTTTTATGAAACATTTGCTTCCAAATATTCTGAAATATTTCACTGAAGCAGGTCTTCCTTTCCATAATTCATAAGGAGTCTTTTCATTATTTGGTCTCAGTTGAGTTTGATTTAAAGTATAAACTACAGTGTCAACTGCTTCTCTCTAGAATTTTGGTTGCAAATCAGCTACTAGTGGCATTGTCCTAGCCATTTCTTGAATGGTTCGGTTCCTTCTTTCAACTACTCCATTTTGCCGGGGTGTCCTAGCAGTAGAAAATTCTCTTTCGATTCCATGCTCTTTGCAGAATTTATCAAACTCTTTCGAAGTGAATTCACCTCCTCTATCTGTTCTAAGACATTTAATCTTAGAATCTTTTTCATTTTCAATGAGAGCTTTAAGATTCTTAAAACACTCAAATGCTTCGGATTTATATTTTATGAAATATATCCACATCATTCTAGTATAGTCATCAACAAATAGAGCAAAGTACCTTTCACCTTGAAGAGCTAGAGTTCTAGTTGGCCCACACAAATCTGCATGAATGATTTCCAAAGGTTTTGATGTTGAGAACTCCTTGGTTTTGTGGCTAGTTCTAGTTTGCTTTCCATGTTGGCATGGGCCACAAACAACTTGATTTGGTTTGCACATTTTTGGAATGTCCCTTACTGCATTATTTTTGCTGATGCTGACTAGGTTGTCAAAACTTGTATGCCCCAATCGCTTGTGCCATAACCAACTTTCATCTGTTTGACTTAAGTAACATTTATCTTCTTGGATTCTACTGAGAAAGTAAACATTATCTGGTGTTCTTACTCCTTTCGCCACAAGCTCTCCTGAGGACGAGTCTCTTATTTCACAATTTTTTGTACTAAAGACAACATTATGTCCTTGGTCACAAATCTGGCTGACACTTAAGAGATTCTGTTTGAGCCCTTCTACCACAAGGTATTTTGAGCCTTTCCTAGTCCATTGACAAGGGTAGCAGTCTCTTTTCTAGTGATTTTAGCAGATCCACTTCCAAAAGATACATTTCCATTTTTCTTGTTCAATGAGATAAACTTCTTTTGGTCACCTGTCATAGGTCTCTAGCATCCACTATCCACGAACCAATGATTTTCTTCACTATGAGCACATAGAGCTAGGCCACATTTATCAGTTTTAAGATTTACGTTTTTTGCTTTTTCCCTTTTGAGAGGGGGAATTTTGTTCATTATGATCATAATCATCACATAATGAGCAAGACGGATCAAACTTAGCCAAAGGATCAAAGGAATTGTAAGTTTTGATTTGTTCTTGCTTTTTAGGCCCACGCTTCATTCTTATGAGCCTTGCAATGCTTAGGTTGATGCCCAAAGTTTTTACAATTGTAACAATGCCCAAGAAAAATAGTTTGATACCTGTTGTAGTATCCATAGCTTGAATCAACATTATTCCTTGGAGTTGCTCTTTCAAATCTTGGTTTTGAGATGTGACCTTTTTCCTGAGATGATTTTTCTTCTTTTGGATGGCAAGAGAGTACATCAGCATAACTTCTGGCATTAGTCTTCGTACTTGATGATTCTCCTTTGAAACCAATTCCAGACTTGTCATGTTGAGCTCTAGTGTTAAGAATGTTGTCAAGAGCTAGAGAGCTTTGCCAACTCCTTTTGATTTGCTCCAATTCCTCTCTTAGGGACACTATTTCAGCTTCACGTTTTTCACATATATCATCCTTCTCTTTTAACTTCATGTTCAAGAAGTCTTCCCTTCTTTTTGCTTCCTCTCTTTCTAATTTGAGAGGAATTATCTTCTTTTGTAGATTCTCATTTTCTTCAACGACACTCATTAGCAAACTATCCATGTTTCTTTCATCTTCTATTTCTGAGTCATCATCATTTGTAAATGCCATGAATAGCATTTCTTTGCTTCCAACATAATTACTTTCCTCATCTGATTCATCATCGCTTTCTTTGTACTGATGCACATTTCTAGTTGATTTCCTCTTTATGACTACGAATTCATCTTCATCAGACTCATCTTGTTTAGAGAAGAAGTTCTTCTTATTAAACCCTTTCTTCTTGTACATCATTCTTTTAGAGTCATTTTCATCATCACTATCATGTTTATGAGGACATTTTGCAGCGTAATGACCTATTCTTCCACAATTGAAACAAATAAGATGGTACTTACCTTTTAGCTTAGATCCCCTTTGTAGTCTTCGTACAAATTGAGCTAACTCGTTTTCAGTTTCTGATTCGTCACTGTTGTAATTCCATCATTTTCCTTCTTTTGTAGATTTTGAGGCTTTGAAAGCTGCTTCTTTGAAATTTGGGATCCCTTTCCTCATCTCATAGGCAATAAGAATTCCATGAAGTTCATCCATCTTGAGATGCAACTTTCTTTTGTCAAATACCAGTTGTAAGATGCTTGATACATCAATTCTAACTACCTCTGTAAAACAAAAATATCAGTCCTTGAAATTACTTTATACCAGCGACAAGATAGCTTACAGTCAAGAAAGAAACAGGTAGGAGACCCACATTTAGATTCCCAATAAAAAGTGTCAGATCTGAGTCAAATTTGAAGACAATTTTTATTAGTGTGGCTGAATATTTCATACCCTCTACGCACCAGGTAAAATGATAAAATTTAAGGCCACATTGAGAGAGGGCTAGGTCTTCCAATGAGACTATTCGGATCCGTCAAGAGGTCAAGGGTTAGGCCAATAAATTTAATATCGAAATAGATGGATAAGCACTCAAATTTTGAAGTACAATTTCTGCAAAAGTTTAATGATCAGATGCAGAAAATAGATTTTTCAAATCTGCTTACAAAAGATGTGACTAAGACCCTTGAGAATAAGCTTCAGATCAGTGAGGGTCTCAGCTTTGTTTTTAGGCTCACGTCAAATGACCCACAAATCTGGCAAATTTCAGCCTCTAAAGAGGCTTGATATTTCAGTGTAAAAATAAATAAAAAACAAGAGATTAGATCTTGGAAACACCAAAGGCCAGATCTGAAAACCTTACGGCAGCAAAATTTATTGAAATTTAACTGTAATTTTGTTTAGATTCAGGGTCAGAAAAAAAAAAAAATCGGTTCCTTTAAATGCTATCAGTCCCTGCTTCAGATTTTTCTGCAAGAAAAACCAGATTAAAAGCCAGGTTGCAAAAAAAAAAAAAAAAAAAAATTGTTTTTGGCTCTTCAAAAATTTTTGTTGGTAATAATGTGGGGTTCAAACCCTGAGATGTGGGTAATGTGAGGGCTAAAGCCCTCCTTCTCGCTTGCATTCTCTAACGATTCAACCTGCAAAACGAAATAAGTTTGAAAACCCTACACCCTTTTAGACTTGCGGAGATCAAAATGATAGGAAAGAATAATGGACATGAGAATCATAGGAAATATGAATTACTTGCCAAGTCTAAAAGGAAAAATTTAAAATATTCACAATTATTAAAATTTGAAATAAAACATTTACAAAATTTATATTTACAAAGTTTAAAATACACAATTAAAATATTTACAAATAAAAATATTGATGAAAGCTAAAACAAAATTAAATAAAATACATTTCAACTATTATATTCACAAATTAAAATTAAAAAAAAAAAGAAAAAAGAAAAAAGAAAAGGAAATATATATATATATATATATATATATATATATAATGTTGCATAGTGTTTGAAAGGATATTTATATTATTATTAATTATTATGATTATTTATATCTCTCATCATTTTCCAATGTGGATAAAAATACTTACCCAAAACATGAATAAGAAAGTATTTTATATATATATATATATATATAATGCTGGAAAAATAATTTATTTCAACTATTTATTGAAGAGGTTCTAGTAGTTGTATCATTATGTGCAAAAATGAGAGGAATTGATTAAATCAATTTTTATATAGTGTAATAATAATATTACATAAACATAATTATGCATATTTTAAGTTATATATACCTTCTTAAATGCAGTGGTGGAAAAGTTATTAACCTTCCATTATTTTTATTTTGGCGAAGAGGCTTTATTACCAAAAGTCATTAAGGCATTATAAAAAAAATATATACAAAAGATGAGGAGAATAAGTAGAGAAAGAGATAATAAAGGGCAAAAGAAAGGAGAAAGGTAAGAGTGTAAGTATGAATAAGAAATAAAGGAATAAAAGATGCGGGAATGTAGATGAATATATATTTAAAAAAAAGGGGGAGAGGGGGGGTGTTGACCATACTTTGTCAACAACCCCATAGTAGTACACCCTCATTTTTTCAAATAGGACTTATCATGTTCGAGGCTCGTGTCATCCAGATTTCATCGACAATCAACATTGTTATAAATGATGTAAACCCATTCTGCATGTTATGATGTAAATGATCTAAGTGAGACCGTCAATGTATGTAACAACCTAGGTAAGCCTAGTATGTTGTTGATGATTTCCATCCTAGGCGGTTTTTTGTCTCACTGATTCACGTAAGTGATCAGCAGAGTTTTTCCCTCCAGCCTCACCCCAAAGCTTGGGTGGATTTTGTCATCAGCATGCTAAGTGAGTCCTAATGTTTTCTATCGAGTCCTTGTAAAAGTAGTTCGAGCTACTTGGTCTACTAGATCATGTTTTGAGTCGCAGAATTGGGTATTTATTTGAGGGTCCATACGAATGGGTATTCCCCCTTCATGTATGTAAATGTATTATCTCATGTAAAGAGGGTTGGAAAAATAATTAAAATCCCCTCTCAGTCAATTAATTAAATTTTCTGGTCAATTAATTTAAAAATGTTAAACACCATGTTAAACAACCACATGGTGTATGAGAAAGATAAACACACACACAAGAGACTCAACACACAATGAAGGATAAGTGTGTAGCTCTCTTATTTTCCATTATACAAAGATGTATATTTATAGTACAATGGTGTGACTCTTGGTTTCATATTCCAAGGTCACTTGGACTCCATTGTGACTTTTCGCATTCCACACCTACCCATGTAGGATTAGGTGTTCCAACATCCCCCCTTAATCCGAAGGGGTATGTGTGAGTCCAAGAAAAGAGTTGTAATACAAATCTGCAAAGTATACATGGCAGCACTTGGGTGAATCAACTCTCTGAAATGTTGGAAAAAAGAGGTGGTTTTAGGATGACCACAAACACTGGAACGCAAAACTTGTTGCAGTTCCCGGAACTCTTCCAAAACTGGCAAGAAGCTGAAAGCTTCTGCTAGAGGAATTGTCCCTCATAAAAAAGGGATACCTTCAACCTAAAAGAAGGGAGGTCTACTACCTGTGATGGTTTTAGGATTACCAACAACTCTGGAATGCTTGAAGCATTTCCTGGAACTCAACCAAAGCTGGCAAGAAGTTGAAGGCTTCTGCTAGAGGAAGTGTCCCTCATATATGAAAGGGAGACCTTCAACCTAAAAGAAGGGAGGTCTACTACCTATGATGGTTTTAGGTTATCCACCAACCAAAGATGATGGTTTAAGGTTGTCCACCAACCGAAGGCATGCTCATGGGCATCCGTGTCTCTGGCTACATCTCTGAATCCGGAATGACAAATTGTGGCTCGGGCTCGCTTGAACTGCTGGCTACAACTCTGAACATGGAATGAGAGATTGTGGCTCAGGCTCGCTTGATCTGTCGTCGAAGCTTGTACATGACCACCATTTTCCCCCTTGTCAGGGAAAAGGTGAGATGATGGCGAAAACTCAACTGCAAGTTTGCTCAATATTCGTGAACATGTTCTGACATGCGACTTAAACATCTTCTTGGCTGCTGATGCCCATTGCCAAGAAGCGATCCATCCAAGATGAATCTTGGTTCTTGCAGGAGGCTTGTGTCTGAAGCATCTGTCTGAAGAATGGGTGTGCCGACCACAGTGCTTACATGGATGAAGATCAAAACAATGATCTTTCATGTGGCCAACTCGATCACAGTGTTGGCATTTTACAATCTGATGTTGTTGTGGAACAGGATCTGGAACAGCTGCAGGTGAACTGTCATACATGAATCCGGCACTCTGAAATTTGATGGGCTTTGTGTAGTCTGGAATATGAAAGGTCACATCCTTGTCATATCCAAGACCAGTTCGGTGCTTGTTGTGGACAAGCTCTTCCCAAGGTCTGATGATGGGCTTAGGAAGTGCAGGTTGAACTACTGCATCTGCATGTACATCTGCTCTTGAACAAGGAACTGAATTGGAATCATATGGAACTTTATCTTCTTGCTGCTGATGGGAGTCAATCTCAATCTTCTGAACAGAAACAGGTTCAGAATGGTGACTCTTTTGCTGAAGTTCATCTTGCTGAAGCTGAGTTTCCAACTGCAAAAACTCAATCTTTTCTTGTGCATCTAGCAAACAACTTTGAATATTACAAAGAGCATTCTTGCTCATTTTTATCATATCATCAACATTGGAATGAATGAGGTTACTCAACAACTCTAATGCCTCATTGATTTTAGTCATTTCAACAACTTAGGCTCAAAAAATAAAGAGTGTCGGCTTCAACCGAAAATGCACCCGTTTACAATGTGATTCAATTTAATTTCAAGAAATACAAATGACTCAAGAGAACTTCCAACTATGGAAATCTCAAAGTACAAAATGTGCTCCTCAAATGATGGAAGACAATCAACAATTTTTCCAACAACTCAAATTTACTGATTTCAACAATGAATGAAGAAGCAATATCAATAGAATGTCAATATCTCTGCAAAAATATTTTGTAAATGTGCAGCTGAAAACACTATGCAAAAAGCCTTTAAGGCAGCTGATTTTTCTTCTTCAAAGAGCTGTTTTTCACCAATAACAACTCATCTTCACATGTCAATCTCTTTTAGAGAAAGTCACCCTTCAAATCAAAGTTCAAATTTCACTTTTCTCTATGCATTCAATCCATTTGCTCACATGCCATTTCCTCTTTCATGCTGTTCATTTTCTCTCTCTTTGCTATTTGCTCCCTCTCTTCCTCTCTCTCTGTTTTTTTTTTTTTTTGGTTCTTTATTTAAATTTAAAAAAAAATTAGTGAAAATAGAGGTAAAACTGGGAGGTGTTTACTGGGGGAGGTTTTATTTGGGAAAGGGTTTTGCTGGGGGAGGTAAATCCTGGGGAAGGTTTTAACTAAGCGAGGTTAAAACTAGGGGAAGTATTATATGGGAAAGGTATATCTATACATTTTTTTTTTTTTTTAAATGATTATTTATTAAAAAAAAGGGAAATTAATTAAAAAATGGGAGGGAATTTTTAATAAATTAAAAAAAATGAATTTAAAGAGAGGGGAGGGAAACTAAGGGAAATTTTAAAAAATTAAAAAAAAAAAAACGAAATTAAAAAAGGGATGGGAGGCGAGTTACAGGGAGGAGAGGGGAGGATTTGAGGAAGGTAGGGGGAGCGTTGAGCATATGTGAGGTTGCGTAGAGCTGTGCGTTGAGAGGGCAGAGAGCAGAGTATGGGTGAGGGGGTGTAGGGCGGACGGAGCGGTGGAGTTTGAGCAGTGTGAGGAGTTGGGTATGAGGGAGCCACGAGGACTGTCGTTGGGAAGGGAGAATGGGAGTAGGGGGTATGAGTGGAGCGTGAGGGCAGGTGAGCAGGGTGAGGGAGCAAGGGGAGGGGGTAGCGTAGAGCGTAGGGGCGGACGGGGTAGAGCGAGGGTGAGGCTGTAGGGGTTTGAGGGAGATATGGAGCGGCGTGAGGGGATTGGAGGCCGCGGGGAAGGGGAGAGTGAGGGCTTGGGTAGGGAAAGGGAGGACTCGGGTGAGAGTGAGCAATGGGTAGCGTAGGTTTGCAAAAACAATGTTACCGATGAAATAGGTAACCGCAATGTTACCTACTTTTTCTTGGTAGCATAAAAAGCACCCGATTTTGAAAAGTGGTGATGCAGAATCACCATTTTTTTTTTGGTGCACATTTTTGACACTTTAATATTTTTATTTATGAAGTATGAATATTTGTTTTAAAATGTTAGTGAATTTCATGTTAATTTTGAAATGTATTGATGCAGCATCAACTCAGCATCAACTTTTTTTTTTTAGAGGTGATTTTTATGCTAATTTTGAAACATATTGATGCTGCATCAACTTTTTTTTTTAGAGCGGTGATTTTCATGTTAATTTTGAAACGTATTGATGCTGCATCAACCCTTTTTTTTTAGAGCGGTGATTTTCATGCTAATTTTGAAACGTATTGATGCTGCATCAACCTTTTTTTTTTAGAGTGGTGATTTTCATGTTGGTAATAAAACACAAAACTTAGATAAAAAATATATATATAAAAACAATAAAAAAAACCCAATAAAAATGTAAAAAAAACAAAAATAGCTCGTAAAAATAAAAAATTTAAACAAAAATAAATAAACAAAAACAAAAATATTTGAAAATTATATCAAAGGAAATGACAAAATTTGAAAAAAAAACACATAATTTAAAGAAAAAAACAAAAATTGACCAAAAAAATTAAAAAAAAAACATAAAAAAACATTTTTTTTTTAACTTATTAAAAAAAACCATATTAAAAATTTTAAAAATAAAAATAAAAATAATTAAAATTACAAAATTAAAATTTAGATTAAAAAAAAAATTAAAAATTAAAAATTAAATTTAAAAATTTAAATTAAAAATAATAATAATAATAAGAAAAAAAATACAAATTTTAAAATTAACCAAAAAAAAACAAATTAAAAATAAAAAAATAAAAATTGAAAAAGAAAATAAAAATTAAAAAATTAAAATAAAAAAACTATCATTAAAAAACAAAAAAAAATGAAAAAAAACACATGCAAATAATTAAAAAACAAATACACATAAATTTAGTGCTTTTTTTTTAATGAAACAATTTATAGATTTTAAAAATGAAAAACTAAATAAACTAAAAAAATTTAAAAAAAAAACAATTAAATTAAATTAAAATTTAAAAAGTTTAATAAATAAATTTTAAATTTTAAATTTTAAAAAATAAGTAATCTATAATATTAAATATAAAAATAAAAGAAAATTAAAAAAAAATTTAAAAAATTTAATTTAAGATAAAAAAATTGAATAAAAAAAAATTTAAATTTTTTGAAATTAAAAAAAATTTAAAAGAAATCAAATTAAGATAAAAATATTAAAATTTAAAAAAAAAATTAAAATCAAATCAAATAAAAAATATACATATATATTAAAAATTAAAAACAACAAAAACTAAAATAATAAAATTTAAAAAAAATAAAAACAAAATAAAAACAAAACAAATTATATTTTAAATAAAAAAATTAAATTTAAAAAAAAAAAAAAAATTTAAATAAAAAAAAAAAATTTAAAAAAATCAAAATAAAAAAAATCAATTTAAAAAAAAAAAAATAAAAAAATTAAAAAAAAAACCATTTAAAAAAAAAATTGGAGCGGCGGTGGTGGTGGGGCGGCGGCGGTGGTGGTGGGGGCGGCGCCACCCGGCCCTCCCCACCCGGGCGGCGGCGGTGGCCGGCCCGTGGGCGGGCGGGTGGCTGCGCACCACCACCGCCGCTCCAATTTTATTTTATTTTTTAATTTTTTTTTTTTAAATTGGTTTATTTTTTTTTTATTTTTTTTTTTTAAATTGATTTTTTTAAATTTTTTTTTCAAAAAATTTATTTCTTTTTTTAATTTAATTTTTTTATATAAAATATAATTTGTTTTGTTTTTTTTTTTCAATTTTGTTTTTATTTTTTGTAAATTTTATTATTTTTTTGTTTTAATTTTTTTTTAAAATTTATTTTGGTAGTAATTTTTATTAAAGTTTGCTTCTTTTTTTTTTATTTAATTGAATTTTTTTTTTTTTTTTAATTTCATAAATTTTCTTTATTATTTTATAGAATTTAATAAATTTTGTATTTTTTTTTAAATTTATTTGAATTTAATATTGTTTTTTAAATGTTTTACGTCTTTATTAATTTTTTTTTTGTTAATAACATAAAATTTTTATATTTTTATATTTCAATTAAAATTCTGTATTTAAAATTAGATTTTTTTTTTTAAATTAAACTTAATTTTTTTAAATTAATTTGTTTTTTAATTTGTTTTTTATTTTATATTATTTTATATTTTTATAGTTTTTTCAATTTTCCATTTTTAATTGATTTTTAAAGTTTTTATTTTAACAATGATTTTTTTTTTCTTTTATATTTAAAATTTATTTTTTCTTTCAAAATTTATTTGTTTATTTGTTTATTTATTAAAATTTAATATTTCTGTTTTTAAATTTAATTTGTTATTTTAATATATATATATTTTTTTAATTTAATAAAATTTGATATATAGACATATTTTAATTTAAGTTCATATATATATTTTATTTTTTGTAATTTAAATTTAATTTATTTTCTATAGTTTATTTGTTTTTCTAATATATATTGTTTTAAATTTAATATTTTCATTGTATTTTATTTTTATTTTTTATTTTTAATTAATTTTTCATTTTTTTACTTTTAATTTAAATATTGTTTTCTTTTTTTTAATATTTTTATTTTAAATTTTTAAATTTATTAAAATTTAATATATTTCCTTAAATTTAATTTTTTGTTTTAAATTATTTTATTTTTTTTTAATTTAATAAGCATTTTCTTTTTCTTTTTTAAATTTAATTTCTATATTTTATTTTTTATAATTTCCTTCTTTTTTTAACTTGTTTTTTTTTTTAATTTAATATTTTTATTTTGCTTTTATTTTTATTTTTTAATTTCTATATTTTTTAAAATTTCAATCTTAGTTTTTTTTGTTTATTGTTTTATTTTTTTTTCCCTTAAATTTTAGGTTTTTTTTAGTGTTTGAATTAAAATTTTTATTTTGTTTTTATTTTTATTTTTTTTTATCTTCATATATTTTTAAATTTTAAGCTTTTAAATGTTTTTATTTTTTTAATTTATTTTTTTCTTAAATTTTAGGTTTTTTTTTAATGTTTGAATTTTAAAAATTAAAAAATGTTACTTCTATTTTTAAAAATGCCAAAAGTATGACACAAATTTTTTTTTTTGTTATTCCACCATCAACTGGTTTTGTTTTGAGGGTGTTTTTTCAATCCTTTTTTCAAGAAACAATTTTGTTTTTACCATAATTTTATAAAATGTTGAAATTTGACCTTAAAAAAAAACGAAGTGCGTTCTGGAAGACACTTTTTTTTGGGGGGGGTGTTTTTTCAATCCTTTTTTCAACAAACAATTTTGTTTTTAGCATAATTTTAGAAAATGTTGAAATTTGACCTTCAAAAAAAAACAAGTGCGTTCTGGAAGACAATTTTTTTTTTTTTTTGGTGTTTTTTCATGTTTTTTGAGAGTTTTTGGGCTAGAGTTCCCGTTTTGAGGTCAGGTTACCTATTTCATCGGTAACAGTGTTCAAGGTGAAACGTAGATAAGGGGGTGGGGAGTGAGGTGAGGATAGCAGAGCGAGCGGGTAGGATAGGTGTGAGGGGTAGTAGGGGGACGGGGGCCTAAAGGCCAAGAGGGAGGCGGTGTGATAAAGGGACTGCGTAGAGTGAGGGGAAGTGGGTTGGGTGTATGTGTAGGTGCAATGGCCATAGGCAGGGCTGAGAGTGAGCGATGGGTAGGTGTGTTGAGTGTGAGGGATTGGGGAGCTGGTGCGAGGGGGAGGCCGCGGCGAGTGGGGGTGAGAGGTTGTATTGGAGTGGCGTTGAGGGATGGGAATAGCGTAGGGGCTGTGTAACGTACGCTGAGAGACGAGAAGGGGGCCGATTGGAGTTGCAGGGTAGGGGTGCCGAAAGGCCAAGTGATAGATTTTTTTTATTTTTTTTTATTTTTTATTTTTAAACAGCAGAGAGGGGGGCCGAAAGGCTTGAAACAACCCATAAATTTTTTTCTTCTCCTTAAAACAGTAGAGAGCAGTAAATTGAATTTGAGATAGCAGCAGAGGGCGAGATAAATGCAGAATTTTTCCAGAAAATGCAATAAACTCTGAATTTGAAGATAATTGCAGAATTTTTCTTCCAATAAATGCACGAAATTTCAGCAGAAAAACCCAGAGTTTGTAGAAATTTTTCAATGAAAAACCTAGAAATTTTCCTTTCAGAAATTGAAACACTATTCCAGCAGATCTTCAAAATGCAGAATTTAATAGGCAGAAACTGCAGAGAAAAAATCAGAATTTAGAGAACCTTCAGATGCGCAGTGCTGCTCTTTTTCAAAACCACTGTTGCTCTTCTTCAAAACACCTTTCTAAAGCGGCAAAATGACTGCTGCAACAATCTCTGAGTGCTGCAAAAATTATCAGAATTTTTGCAGATATGCACAGGCCATAAAAACAAATGGCTCACTCAAGGTTGAACTAGTTATGAACGTATCAGCTCTGATACCATGTTAAACACCATGTTAAACAACCACATGGTGTATGAGAAAGATAAACACACACACAAGAGACTCAACACACAATGAAGGATAAGCGTGTAGCTCTCTTATTTTCCATTATACAAAGATGTACATTTATAGTACAATGGTGTGACTCTTGGTTTCACATTCCAAGGTCACTTGGACTCCATTGTGACTTTTCGCATTCCACACCTACCCATGGAGGATTAGGTGTTCCAACAAAAAAATCTTAAACCAAAAATTTAATTAATTTAGTATCCTAAGTTAGGATTAAATCTTTAAAGGCAAAATTTGTGGGTCCTTGGAAAATAATTTTGAAAGTCCCAAGCCAAGGGAATATTGAGAATTTTAAGAAATTTTGAACTTTTGGGCCTTGGTGGTTAAGTCAAAGTCAAAATTTTGGGGTAATTAACTCAAAAAAATAATATTTTTGAGTTAATTAAAATTGAATTAAATGATAAATTCGTTTTTTCCCCAAATTTATAATTTCAACGCTCCTGATTAAAAGATGGTTAAATCTTTTGGACGGTTGAGATTATTTTGACAAGGATCATCCAAACTAGCCGTTGGAGATTTTGTCCTATAAATTTAGAGGTCTTTGTCAGTCTTGACTCATCCGATCTTAGGATCGTGCACTTGTTCTTAGAAGCTCTTGTAAATTTTTGAGGAATAAAGCATAAAGACTTTGGGGTTACAAATTTTGATGTTCCTTCTCGGATCTATGTGGTGATTTGTCTCTAAACTCTGCTACTTTGTTTGAATTTTTATGGTTGATGGCCTTCATGGATTAATCTGCATACAGGTATCTTGTGCAGTTTTATGGGTTCATAAAATGACATTTTGATTTTTTTTCTAAGGGATCTCATGTTATTTTCTTAAATATCTATCGATCTAAAGTTCAGATCTAAGTGTGCAGGGAAATATTTTTTTAAGATTTGAGCCTCTGGGGAAGTCTTCAGTTGAATCAGCCGACTCTCAAATGACATAAATCTGAAAAGCTCATTATTTGTTAAATTCCAAGTCTATATTACGAAATTAGTGGTTTTGCAGGGTTTTCTAGGGCTTGTGCTTCTCTTAAATAATTTTCATTTTCTAAAATTGTGCTAAAATGGATTCAAATTTGGCCATGAGGGCCTCAGATCTGTAAATTAGTTTGTAAATTTGTAAATTTTAGGGTTGTAAAGGTTTAATCATTTTTGGTGTATATATATTTCGGGATTTGACTGGTTTTGCAGGTTGCAGGGTTTTTTCAGAATTTTTTTTAGGATCTGAGCCATACCTAACCCCCAAGGGCCAGATCTGGCCTCAGAATCTCTACTGTTGGCAGATCTGCATAATATTCAATTTAAGGAGCATCAAAATCTCAGTTTTGTAGAAACAATTTATTTGCTGGACGTACTAGGTTATTCACGACATTTTTCTGCCTTCGACCCTCTCCATCGAGCTTTAGCTGCATCGATCCTTCCCTTTCATGCCGACCGATCTCCCTTCCTCTCCGTCAAGCATTCAACCCGCTGTCTTGTTCTGCATTTTTCTCAGCCCTCTTTCCAACCTTATTCTTAACGCTGTCCATTTCCTTCGTTTCCATCATCTGCTTGTCTTACACTGTCGTCCAAGCCCGCTCCATACGCTGCACCCGTTCACCTCGTCCAGCCTGCTCTGCCTTAGCCTCCTCACGCTGCGTCCCTGACCCTCTGTCTTCATTCCTCCCTTATGTCCGACCTCTGCTTGCCCGTCGTCATTGCTTCCTTCTGCGTTCACCCGTCCAGATCTTCTCATCCGCCAACCTGCAAACGAAAACAACAAACAAGCGCACATGAAAAAAAAATAAACACATCTATATGTATTGAATTTAATCGAGTTTCATTTCCACTTGAGGTTTCGATTTCATTTTTTAGGTTGGACGATTAATGTGGGTAGCGTTAGTTTAGTTCGATTTTGATAGCGTTAGTTAATGTCTAGTTTTTAATTGTTAGTTTTAATTTGTTTTATTTTAGATTTAATTTAGATTTAGT
This sequence comes from Pinus albicaulis, assembly GCA_034641835.2. NCBI lineage: Eukaryota > Viridiplantae > Streptophyta > Pinopsida > Pinales > Pinaceae > Pinus > Pinus albicaulis. The sequence continues at coordinate 155,297,353 of CM076576.1, read as the reverse complement.
TTAATTCTAACTTAGTTTAAATTTTAATTTGTGTGATTTGACTTTTAGATCATAGTTTTAGTTTTGATTTATTTTTTAGGATTCTAACTTTTAGTTTTAATTTAGTTAGATTTTCATTTTGTTAATTAGATTAGTTTTTTTTTTTTAGATTTTAATTTAGTTTGATTTTAGATTTAATTTAGATTTTAGTTTAGTTTAGTTTAAAATTTAGATTAGAACTTTTATTTAGATTTAGATTTTTTTAATTTGTTTTAAATTTAAAAAATAATAAAAAATAAAAAAATTCCAAAAATTCTAAAAAAATCTAGAAAATACAAAAACATAAAGAATCTGAATTTTCAAAATTCTAAAAAAAAATTCTAAGTCCTATAGTCAAATGAGCCTCAAATTTTCATCTAAAGTTTGACTGTGGATCATTTTAATTTTCGAACTGGGTTATATTGGAAATATCATAATTTCGGAAATTTTTTAAGCATCTGGCATTTACCTCAATGATCATTTCATGATAAGCTTTGTTGATTGGCTCAAGTATCTTAATGAATGATCGTGGCACTTTCTATTGAATATCATTGTGGTCATTTAACAACAGTTATACATCCAATACTTATCTTTAATTTGATAACGGGATCTTGTTTGACTCCATAAGGCACTGGTTTTAACATTATCAATCTGTGAAATCTCGTTAATTTTATCAAGTATTTGGTGTTTTAACTGTGTCTCCTAGATTTTTTCTCTTCATTTATAATAGGGTCTACCTCCCTTAGCTTGCAAGGAGACAGCTTAAATAGAGAGATTGGGGATCACGGTGACAACCCCCGATCTGAGCCATTGTCGTGGTGCCTAGACAATCTATGCAACAACATTTTTTGGCGTTGTTACCGGGAATAGAGTTTTTTCTGTTCTTGGTCTTAGCGACATTTTATAATCTTCAAATCTTCTTTCGCCATTCATTACCTTGTCGCAAGGGATCACATTTTCTGGCGTCTTTTCATCTCTTCATATTTTCATCATCTTATCTTTCGTCATATCAGTAATCATTTCATCATTGCATCTTTAACACCTGGACATTTCAGTTGGCTTCTTGTCTGGGTGGCGACTCCACTTATTCATCTTTTTACTCCCAGACAAGAATCTCCCCTTGATATCCATCTGCTATCTCTCGATTATTTCTTCTGTTTTAGAATTAGTTTCATGTTCAAGTGGCAACTCCAATTCTTTCATTTCTTACAAGAGTTCCTGCTAAGAAGTTCGTTTTTTGAGGACCTTTTGACTATTCTTGAACACGGATCTATTTCTAAAATCCTAAAAACGATATCATGGATGTTTTTACCACGTGTAATTTTGCTAATATTCAGGGTTATCCCCATGACGTCCCTCAAATGGATAAATTACCTATCTTTCAAGGAAATGATGCAGTTAGTGTTAAATCTCATTTGTTTGCTTTCACTAACTGGTGGAATAGATTTGCAGTTGCAAATAATAATTTCGATGATGTAAAGATGAAAACTTTTGTTCTTACTTTTGGCGAGGATGTTGCTTAATGGTTTACGGAAAAACTTGATAATTCATTTGATACTTTTGAATCAATTGTAGCTGCCTTTAAGGAAAAATATGGTGATAAAAGGGAAGATAGGCATTTGGTAAGAGAGATCAGTACCATATAAAAGAAAGAAAATGAAACGACTGAAGAATTTAACAAGAGATTTAATGGTATCCTTAGAGAAATATCTCAAACTCATAAACCTCCTGATGGATCTCTTCTGAATTTTTACATTGATGCTTTTGATTCTAATACTTCATATGAGTTAAAGTGGGCTAAAACTGCAAATTATAAGGTTTGTCAATCTTTAGCTGAAGAGCTTGAAAAAGATAAAAGGGCATCTGGGAAGTCTGAAATTCCTGGTTTTGATAGGGCTGCAACTAAGTTAAAAGAACCTCTAGAAGATGATGATGACCATATGAAAAGGTTAATGCAAAAGCTTGAAAGCATGGAGCTTAATCAAGCGAAATTGATCTTTGAACATGCTAGGGAAATAAGCGCTTTACAGTCTAGGTTGGTTCAAATGGAAAGGGCTCAAACGCAGAATTCCCAACCTAGAAATAATAATGCTTTGCAGAAAAGAGGCCTATCTTATGAGCAGAGACCGACGAATCAACTCGAGTTTGCAAATCTTGTGGATGAAGCTCTGCCTTATTGTAGAGCCTGTAATGCTCTTCATGAAGAGGTTACTTGCCATGTTGTCAAAAGAATCATAAATAGTAGAATGGCAGGTTCGAGCCATCAAATTAATGTTGTTGGTAAGGACTATCACATGCATATAGAAGATCATGAAAGTCAGGTTAAGGAACCAGCTCAGATGATTAAGGATGTGCAACCCAATCATACGCAAATGATTCAAAACATGGAAGCTAACCAAATCAATCTTCAAAATAAGATAACTTCCATGGAAGCAAGTCATGCACAGGAAATAAATGTCATGGAAAGCAGGTTAAAGATAATAGAAGTTAATCATTCTAATCAAATGTCCATTATACAGAATCATATGATTGCAATGGAAGCAAGACACACCCAGGAAATGACTACCATGAAGGAAAATCACTTGTTGGAGATGAGTTCCATACAGAAAAGGTTGGAAAAAATGGAAAAATTACATATACAAAAGTTTCAACCGAAATTTGATTATGAAGATTCATCAACAGATCATCAGACTTCTTGTCTGCTAAAGCAATTCCCATCTCATCACAGGGAAGTCACTTCTCCCATTAGGGAAAATTTAACTATGGTTTCAAGGGATGTTGAGAAAGACCAAGCTTATGTGTCACCATTGACAGAGTATATCCAGAATAATATTGGTCACGCTCCAGGTTCTTCAGATATTTTGTACAAACATCTTCAAGATGAGGACAAGCAATCTACAGTGGTCTCATCGCTGACATCACAACCCACTCAGAAGAAGAGAAAGAAGCAGAAAAGAAGAAGTAATTGGTTTGATTCGTCTAATGGTCGAGAGCAGCTTGACATTCGAATAAGACAGAGTCCTACAATTAGCAAGATTGGACATGGCACATCTGAAAAGTAGCCCACAGACTTGCCTGAAAGCAGGCAAATGCTCAACATGCACTATATTGAGCACATCTGATGCCATTGGGCATCCTCTGTATTGTATTTCTAACCCTACTCCTTGTTATTTCAGCATTTCATTTTGTAGTTAGAGTAGATTTACTTTTCATGTTAAATAGAATAATAAATAAAAGAAGAGCTTCTATTTTTCATGTGCTTAATATTATATGATGATATTTGGATGGACACTACTTATGTAATTTTGTGTGTTGCTTGGATGCAGATTCTGGATTCTTACAGTCCTTCAATGAAGCAACGTGTCCCCAAGTAGAGCCAGATGTTGACCATACTTTGTCAATGACCCCATAGTAGTACACACCCATTTTTTCAAATGGGACTTATCATGTTCGAGGCTCGTGTCATCCAGATTTCATCGACAATCGACATTGTTATAAATGATATAAACCCATTCTGCATGTTATGATGTAAATGATCTAAGTAAGACCGTCAATGTATGTAACACCCTAGGTAAGCCTAGTATGTTGTTGATGATTTCCATCCTAGGAGGTTTTTTGTCTCACTGCTTCACGTAAGTGATCGGCAGAGTTTTTCCCTCCAACCTCACCCCAAAGCTAGGGTGGATTTTGTCATCAGCATGCTAAGTGAGTCCTAGTGTTTTCTATTGATTCCTTGTAAAAGTAGTTCGAGCTACTTGGTCTACTAGATCATGTTTTGAGTCGCAGAATTGGGTATTTATTTGAGGGTCTATACAAATGGGTATTCCCCCTTCATGTATGTAAATGTATTATCTCATGTAAAGAGGGTTGGAAAAATAATTAAAATCCCCTCTCAGTCAATTAATTAAATTTTCTGGTCAATTAATTTAAAAAATCTTAAACCAGAAATTTTGTTGTGTAACCAGCTCCAAAAATAGAAGTATAGAGATATCAACGCCTTAGAAATAAGCCACTTCGAGGGGGCAACCTCCAATACATTACATAAATGAACAAATCTTGGATGATCCAATTTACAAAACCTCCTTTCTATATATAAGAGTCCATGGGGCCTGTTGTCGCACAGATTGTTCAGGGCACCGCGACAACGGCTCAGACTGGGGGGCTGTCACCTCTTATCCCCAATCTCTCTCTTTAAACCGTCTCCTTGCAAGTTAAGGGAGGTAGACCCTATTATGAAATAAAGGATAAATCCAGGAGACACAGCTAGAACATCAAATACTTGATAAAATGAGCGAGATTCCACAGATCTAAATTAGATTTTACGTTAAGACCAGCGTCTAAAGGAGTCAAACAAGATCTCGCTGCAATGAGTAAACAAGTGTTGACGTTGAATCATAATTATTAGAAAAAAAATGACTTAATAACAGATATTCAATTGAGAACACTACACACCATGAATCACATGATGAAAAATGCCGTAGATTTAAAATGTTCAATTAATTTCGATCCAGACAAAATCAACGATTGTGTATAGTCACTCTTAAGATAAAATTTCAAAAGCTCATTTGATCTATTGAAATTAAAATTTGTATTTTTGGATTTTTTATTTTTTTTATTTTTTTTATTTAGTTCCAAATTTAAAATCAATTTGGTTTTGAACTAAATTAAGCAAAACGACCAATGTTAGAATTGTAAATTAAATCCTAAAACTAAAGTTAAAATTAAAATTAAACTAAAACTAAAATTAAACCTTAAAGTTGATCTAAATCTAAACAAGACAAGAACTAAGTTAAACTAAAGTTAAATTCAAATTTAATATTCAAAAATCTAAATCTAAATTTAGAACTAAATTAAAACTAAGTTAGATCTAAGACTAAAACTAGAACTAAAATTGAACAAAGCTAAATTGAAATCTAACAAATCAAACTACAACCATTCACAAATCTGCGTTTAACACTAAACCCTTCCAAAACAAGCCCGATGAGAAATAACGCATATACTGTATTTGATCTTTTATGATTGCGTTTATTTGTTTATCTCGTTTGTGCAGGTCGATATGCCGCCGGCTGGAGGAGGACACGACTGTGTGAAGGCAGAAGAGATGTGCAGTCTTGAAGGCGTGCGTTTGTTGCTTTGTTGTTTTTGCAGGTTGAGCGATCGACGGGAGCAAAGACGTAGCAGGATCGATGAGTGAAGATGCCGCGTAGAAGATGGCTTGGACGGCTGAGGAAAACAATGAAGCGAGGGTTTAAATCGACATGAGGAGCTAGGGTCAACAGATCAAAGGGTTTGATGCGTGGAGGAATTAGACGAGTATGCAGTGAAAAGTTCGATTGCAGAGAGAAACGAATAAATGCAGAGCTGGATGGATGGTAATGAGAGACGGGTAGGGCATAAAGAAATCGAGGGCAGCAAGGAGTTGATGAAGGCTCAGAGACAGAAATCGATCAACGCAGAATGTGAAGAGAAAGTGGCTGGGTTTGACGCAGAGAAAGGAAGATTGAATATGGATGAATAGCGTTTGAACCCAGTACACACAAATCTTCCAGCAAATTCAGAATTTTCCTTAATTAAGCTCAGATTTTTACGCTGATTAAATGCACCAAAAATCTTTTCCTTTAATATGTGCCCGGATCTGGAAGCTGACCCAATCCTGAGGTCAGATCCTCCTCAGATTTAAAGATATTTCAAGAAAAACTTCCTGCACTCCTGCAATAAACCCAAAAGAACCAAAACTGTATACAGAAACAAACCCTCAAATCTAAGAAATAATTACAAGTTTACAAGACTAATTTAC
>CM076576.1:155020178-155291438 GCA_034641835.2 Pinus albicaulis | reverse complement strand
AAAAAAAAAAATCGATTTGAACCTGTAACCTGCAACAATGGGTCAGATCTGAAGATACACACCCAGAGACTATTAAACCCTTACAGAAAAATTACAAATTTACACTAATTTACAAATTTAAAACCCTCATGGTTAGATCTGAAATCCATTTTAGCTCAATTTTCAGAGATTAAGATTTTAATGAGAGGCATAAGCCTTAGAAGACCCTGCAAAACCCAAATATCGTAAGATTGACCCGGAATTTAACAAATCAAGAGCTTATCAAATCTATGCTTATTGGGAGTCGGCTGATCCAACCGAAGATTTCCCCAGACGCCCAATCTTTTAAAAATTTCCTGCACGCTTAGGTCTGAACTTTAGACTGATAGAGATTCAAGAAAACAACATGAGATCCATTGAAAAATCAGAAATGCTATTTTATAAACCCAGAAAACTGCACAAGATACCTGTATGCAGATTAATCCATGTAGGCCATCAACCATAAAATGCAAGAAACCAAGTAGCAGAGTTCAGAGACAATTCACCACATAAATTTGAGAAGGAACATCAAGATTTGTAACCCCAAAGTCTTTATGCTTTATTCATCCAAAAAAATTCACAAGAGCTTCCAGACAAGTACACGATTCTAAGATCGAATGACTCAAGAATGACAAAGACCTCTAAATTTATAGGACCAGATCTCTAACGGCTAGTTTGGATGATCCTCGTCAAAATAATCTCAACCGTCCAAAAGATTTAATTATCTTTTAATCCGGAACGTTGAAATTAAAATTTTAGGGAAAAAACGAATTTATCATTTAATTCAATTTTAATTAACTCAAAAATACTATTTTTGAGTTAATTACCCCAAAATTTTGACCTTGACTTAACCACCAGGGCCCAAGGGTCCAATATTTCTTAAAATTCTCAATATTCCCTTGGCCTGGGGCTGTCAAAATCATTTTCCAAGGACCAACAAATTTTGTCTTTAAAGATTTTATCCTAATTTAGGACCCTAAATTAATTAAATTTCTGGTTTAGGATTTTATTAATTAATTGACCAGAAAATTTAATTAATTGACTAAGAGGGGATTATAATTATTTTTCCAACCCTCTTTTACATGAGATAATACATTTACATACATGAAGGGCGAAAACCCATTCGTATAGACCCTCAAATAAATACCCAATTCTGTGACTCAAAACATGATCTAGTAGACCAAGTAGTTGAAACTACTTTTACAAGGACTCGATAAAACACTAGGACTCACTTAGTATGCTGATGATAAAATCCACCCTAGCTTTGGGGTGAGGCTGGAGGGAAAAACTCTGCCGATCACTTTCGTGAATCAGTGAGACAAAAAACCTCCTAGAATGGAAGTCATCAACAACATACTAGGCTTACCTAGGTTGTTACATACATGGACGGTCCTACTTAGATCATTTACATCATAAAATGCAGAATGGGTTTACATCATTATAAAGACTGTCGATGTATGAAACTGATGACACGAGCTCTCGAACATGATAGGTCCTATTTGAAAAAATGGGGCGACCCTGCTATGGCCGTTGACAAACCTGCACAAACAAGGGCCATAATGTAATCCTGTGGGGCCACACGTAATCCTAGCCGACCTAACAATAATAATTTAAGGGCACAATAATAATAATATGGGGGTTGCAAGGCACACACCTCTCTGACTATACTAGTGATATAGGGACCTAACATGCCCCTCTCCTTCAAAAAAGTGTTGTCCCCAACACTTGAGTAGCTCCGGGTGCTTCTGTATAAAATTCTCATCCTCCCATGTAGAATCTTCAGTGGGTAAGTTCTTCCACTTGATGAGATACTCTGAAATTGATCGATTCCGTAGTTGTCGAGTTCTTGTTTCCATGACCGCTTCTGGTTCCAATATGATTTTTCTTTCCTCATCAAGTTCTGGCAATATTGTTTGAACTGGAAGATTTTCTCCTATAACCTTCTTTAAGCATGAAACATGGAAAACTGGATGTACTCGCGAAGAAGCAGGAAGCTCCAATTTGTATGCGATAGTACCAATCTTTTGCAACACCTTGTAAGGACCATAGTACTTTGGCGATAATTTATTATCCTTCTTTGCTTGCTTGAGGGACATTTGTTTGTATGGTTGTAGCCGTAAAAATACCCAATTTCCTACATCAAAACTTCTCTCGCTACGATGTTGATCTGCCTGTTGTTTCATTCGATTTTGTGCCAAATTCAGGTTATCCTTTAAGAGTTGGAGAACTTCTTGCTGATGCTCGATGTGATCTTCCACTGCTTGAACCTTCGAATTTTCCCTTAAAGATGATGTGATGGATGGTGGATGACATCCATAAAGTGCCATAAATGGGGTCATTTTTGCTGTAGTATGGAAGGAAGTGTTATACCACCATTCAGCGAGAGGTAACCACTTGACCCATTGTGTTTGTTTATCGTATACAAAACAACGAAGATATCCTTCCAAACATTTATTTACTATCTCAGTTTGACCATCAGATTGAGGATGATAAGATGAGCTATGAGCTAATTGAGTACCCAAAAAAGAAAATAACTCCGTCCAAAAATTTCCAGTAAAAATGGGATCTCTTTCACTCACAATAACCTTTGGGCTTCCATGTAGCTTTTGAATTCTGTCCATAAATGTAGTAGCAACTGTACTTGCTTTAAATGGATGAGATAATGCACAAAAGTGTGCATACTTGGTAAGTCTATCAACTACCACCATGATGACACTTTTTCCTTCGGACTTAGGTAAACCTGTGATAAAATCCATTGAAATCTCCTCCCAACGTTGACTTGGAATGGATAAAGGTTGTAGAAGTCCCGGGGTCTTAATTGTTTCCACTTTATTCTGCTGGCAAACTAAACATTCCGCCACAAACTTTTGAATATCAGATTTAAGGCCATCCCAAAAAAATTCTTTCTTCACCCTGTGGTAAGTTTTTAAAAATCCTGAGTGTCCTCCTAAAGGAGAAGTGTGCAATTCCAGAAGAATCTTTGTTTTAGTTGGGAATTCTTACAAAGATATAAGCGATCTTTGTACCATAAGGAATCATTTTTCCAACTAAATGTATCAGATGTACTAGGATCTTGCTGCAACTTTTGAATGAGTGTCCATACATCTTTGTCCTTCTTCCATTCATCTCTTGTTTCGGTTATCCAATCTGGTTGGATAATAGAAATGGCACAAAGCAATGCTTCCACCTCTTCATTATTTCTTGAGAGTGCATCTGCAACAACATTAAGCTTTCCTTTTTTGTAGATTATTTCAAAGTCATAACCCAACATCTTTGTGACCCATTTTTGCTGCTCTTCTGAAGATAGTCTTTGTTCCAAAAAGTGTTTAAGACTATCATGATCAGCTTTTACCTTGAAGTGTCTTCCCATTAGGTAAGTTCGCCATTTCTTTAGTGCATGCAGTATTGCTAACATTTCCTTCTCATAAATAGGTTTCTGTAAATACTTTCCTTTGATTGGACGACTTTCAAAAGGAATGGGTCTTCCTTCCTGCATTAAAACTGCACCAATTCCATTTCCTGAGGCATCACATTCCACAATAAAGGTTTTTGTGAAGTCTGGCGTAGCTAAGACCGGTGCTAGGCACATTTCCTCTTTAAGACGTTCAAAGGCCTTAGTTGCTTCAGGAGTCCATGAAAATGCATCTTTCTTCAATAATGTTGTTAGAGGTGCTGCTATTCTCCCATAATTCTTAACAAACTTGCGATAATACCCCGTTAACCCGAGAAATCCTCGCAACTTCTTTATGGTTGTGGGGACTTTCCATTCCTTAATGGCTTTAATTTTGTTAGGGTCTACTTTAACACCCTCGTGAGATACAATATGACCCAGATATTCCACCTCTTGTACTCCAAAGAAACATTTGATTTTTTTTGCATATAATTGTTTCTCCTGCAATAGTTTGAGCACCCTGTCAACATGTTCAACATGATCCTTCCAAGACCTGTTGTAGATTAGTATATCATCAAAAAATACTAGCACAAATTTTCTAAGGAAGGGTTTGAAAATGGAATTCATCAACCCTTGAAATGTAGAAGGTGCATCGGTAAGGCCAAAAGGCATGACCAAAAATTCATAATGACCCTCATGAGTTCGAAATGTTGTTTTTGGAATATCTTCAGTCTTCATTCTAATTTGATGATATCCTGGACAAAGATCCAACTTGGTAAAATAAATTGCTCCATGTAATTCATCCAATAATTCATCAATCACAGGAATGGGAAATTTGTCTTTAATGGTGAGCTTATTGAGTTCCCTATAATCTGGACACATTCGCTATGATCCATCCTTCTTGTGTACCAATACTACAGGAGCAGAGAAAGAACTTTGACTAGGTTGAATTATACCCGCCTCTAACATTTCTGCAATCATACGTTCAATTTCGCTCTTTGGAAGTAAGGATATCTATAAGGCCTGATGTTTGGAGGAACACTTCCTGGAATCAAATGAATAGCATGATCATGATCACGAATAGGTGGGAGTCCTTTGGGAGTTTGAAACACTTTGGAATGATTGTCCAAGACTTGTTGGAGATCTGCAGAAATAGATGATTTTGATGTCGGAACTTCTAGTGAGCATAATTGTGCAATTACGCCTCGTTGTTCTTTCTTTAGAAGCTTTGTCACGACATTAGAGCTTATTATCCTTCCCGGCTTCCCTTCAATACCCCGTAATTCGACTTCCTTTCCTTCTGAAAAAAATTTCAAGAAAAGTTCTTGAAAATTAAAAGCTACCGTCCCCAAAGATTGTAAACATTGTACTCCTAGTACAACATCAGCACCTCCCATAGGAATGGAAAGCATTGGACTAGTCAATACATATTCCCCCATGGTTAGCTTGATATTATGGCATTTTCCGGAGCAATTTATAGTTCCTCCATTTGCAACCATCACTTGACATTCTGGTGCTGGGTATAGGAAACAATTTAATTCCTTGGCTACCTTACAATGAATAAAATAATGGGTGCTACCTGAATCAATCAACACTATTACCTTTTTCTTCTTGATTTGTCCTTCTATCTTGAGAGTTTGAGGAGTGGTAATTCCTGCCAGTGCATTACACGATATGGTCGGATTCATTTCTTCCTCTTCTAGGGCTGGTTCCTGGTGTATATCCCCTTCTTGTTCATTTTCTTCTTCCTCTTCACAATCTATGTAAAATAATTTCTTCTCAGCACACTTATGACCTTTAGTGTATTTGCTATCACAACTGTAGCAAAGCCTTTTTGCTCTTTTTTCTTCCAATTTTTGTGGTGTCAACCTTGTAGGTTGTGGAAATCTAGGCGTAGCAACACTTCCTTCTTTATAGAATTGAGTGGTAGGCTTCCTTGTCGCCATTATTTTATATTCAACTTTTCTTGCCAACCTGAATGCCTTCTCCAATGAATCTGGTTCCAAAACGTGAACTTCATGTTGGATATTATCCTTTAAAGTGCCTATGAAGAGATCGATCCTGTGTTCCTCTGGAATATCAGTTACCCTTATATTCATTTTTTGGAATTCCTCAATGTGCTGCCCCACTAAACCCTTTTGTTTGAGATTTATCAATTGGCTAAAGAAGGTGTTGCTCTTTGTATCCTCATAATGTGCTATCATTTCTTCCGTAAAAATTGACCAAGTGACAATTTTTTTACGGGAGCAAAGCCATCGATACCATACAAATGTATTTTGTTCTAAATGTAAGTTGCAATGCGTACCTTTTGTGTGTTTTGCACGTTATGGAGATCAAAATATTGCTCCATCTATAGTATCCATGTTACAGGATCCTTTCCATCAAACTTCCTCATATCCATTTTTGGAATATGGTGGTTCTTCCCGCCAACATTAGAGTTTATGAAATCACGATTAACATTTATTTTGTCCTCATCATGAGGTTCTTCTACTATCTTTTCACCATTAGGAAACATTTCTTGTATAAACTCTGTCAAACCTTCGATGTCTATTTTTAGATCATTCTTCATGTTTTCCATCTTAGCTTCCATGCCAGCTTCCATGCCATCCATCTTCGCTTCCACACCTTTCTTCAAAACTTCCATTTCATTTTTTGTTGCTCTTTGCGAGAGTGAAATTTGTTGCACTTTTTCTTGTAATTTTGATAGATCATGTTGCAATTCTTCATCTTCATGAGTCATAGTAGAGCCTTCTGAAGGCTTAATGGGTGTTGAATTATTTTTACGGGGCATCTTTTAGAACCCAATACTGATATCTATTCTACAATATGCCCTTGGAATCAATTTAAATTGATTCTTCAAACAAGAGTTATGCAATTCGGGAAAAAAAAAAATACACATATTTTTCTTGCTTTTGAGGAGCTCGATATTGAAATTGGATTATCTCTGTGATTGCTGCACTTCAATATCTGAATTTCAGCACTGACGTAGCCCTCTGGATTATCTTTTGAATGCCACAGGTCTGACCTGATTTGGATTCTCCAAGACAAAGTTGTGTTCAATCTCCCACAATGACCTAATTATGGATTGGTTCAGTAGAGCGAACTTGTACGACTTGCCACGTATCACTGTTTCATCCTTTGTCTCTAAAATTGATAGCGAAGAAACTACAGTCTGTGTACTTGCGACCACTTTTTACGGCACTCCAATCCGATGCCCAGAGAGAGAGTTATTGAACTTTTCCCACGATCACCTCTTTGAGATGCAATTTAGGAGCCTGAAAAAGCACTACCTTCCACAGATCATATCTCCAAAAATGCTGTGAACCAAGCTCTGAAATTTTTCGAAAAATTTCCTCAAGATTTTAGTTTTGCACCATACAAATTTCAGATTCTGACCCTTCGTAGAAAAAAAATTATAGCGCAAATGCCACGATGACCTGTTTAGGAGCCTGAAAAAAGACCTAACTTCCACAGATCATATCTCCGAAAATATTGCGAACCAAGCTTTGAAATTTTTAGACAATCTTCCTCAAGATTTCGGCTTCGCACCCTAAAAATTTCAGCTTCTGAAACTTCGTAGAAAAAAAGTTATAGTGAGAATGCCACGATGACCTGTTTGGAGCAGCGAAACCCTAGAATCCAAAGCTCTGATACCAAATGTTGTGTAACCAGCTCCAAAAATAGAAGAAAAGAGATATCAACGCCTTAGAAATAAGCCACTTCGAGGGGGCAACCTCCAATACATTACATAAATGAACAAATCTTGGATGATCCAACTTACAAAACCTCCTTTCTATATATAGGAGTCCATGGGGCCATAATGTAATCCTAGTGGGCCACAATGTAATCCTAGCCGACCTAACAATAATAATTTAAGAGCACAATAATAATAAAATGGGGGTTACAAGGGTACAATAATAACAATAAGGGGGTTACACTAACAACAATAAGGGACTATACTAGTAATATAGGGACCTAATAAATTTAATTAATTTAGGGTCCTAAGTTAGGATTAAATCTTTAAAGGCAAAATTTGTGGGTCCTTGGAAAATGATTTTGAAAGCCCTAGGCCAAGGGAATATTGAGAATTTTAAGAAATTTTGGACCTTTGGGCCTTGGTGGTTAAGTCAAAGTCAAAATTTTGAGGTAATTAACTCAAAAAAATAATATTTTTGAGTTGATTAAAATTGAATTAAATGATAAATTCATTTTTTCCCCAAATTTATAATTTAAACGCTCCTGATTAAAAGATGGTTAAATCTTTTGGACGGTTGAGATTATTTTGACAAGGATCATCCAAACTAGCCATTGGAGATTTTTTCCTATAAATTTAGAGGTCTTTGTCAGTCTTGAATCATCCAATCTTAGGATCGTGCACTTGTTCTTAGAAGCTCTTGTAAATTTTTGAGGAATAAAGCATAAAGACTTTGGGGTTACAAATTTTGATGTTCCTTCTCGGATCTATGTGGTGATTTGTCTCTAAACTCTGCTACTTTGTTTGAATTTTTATGGTTGATGGCCTTTATGGATTAATCTGCATACAGGTATCTTGTGCAGTTTTCTGGGTTCATAAAATGACATTTTGATTTTTTTTCTAAGGGATCTCATGTTATTTTCTTAAATCTCTATCGATCTAAAGTTCAGATCTAAGTGTGTAGGGAAATATTTTTTTAAGATTTGAGCGTTTGGGGAAGTCTTCAGTTGGACCAGCCAACTCTCAAATGACATAAATCTGAAAAGCTCATTATTTGTTAAATTCCAAGTCTATATTACGAAATTAGTGGTTTTGCAGGGTTTTCTAGGGCTTGTGCCTCTTTTAAATCATTTTCATTTTCTAAAATTGTGCTAAAATGGATTCAAATCTGGCCATGAGAGCCTGAGATTTGTAAATTAGTTTGTAAATTTGTACATTTTAGGGCTGTAAAGGTTTAATCATTTTTGGTGTATATATATTTCGGTATTTGACTGGTTTTGCAGATTGCAGGGTTTATTCAGAAATTTGTTTAGGTTCTGAGCCAGACCTAACCCCCAAGGGCCAGATCTGGCCTCAGAATCTCTATTGTTGGCGGATCTGCATGATATTCAATTTAAGAAGCATCAAAATCTCAGTTTTGTAGAAACAATTTATTTGCTGGACGTACTAGGTTATTCACGACATTTTTCTGCCTTCGACCCTCTCCATCAAGCTTTAGCTGCATCGATCCTTCCCTTTCATGCCGTCGATCTCCCTTCCTCTCCGTCAAGCGTTCAACCTGCTGTCTCGACCTGCATTTTTCTCAGCCCTCTGTTCAAACTTATTCTTGACGCTGTCCATTTCCTTCGTTTCCATCATCTGCTTGTCTTACACTGCCGTCCAAGCCCGCTCCATACGCTGCACCCCTTCACCTCGTCGAGCCGGCTCCTCCTTAGCCTCCTCACGCTGCGTCCCTGGCCCTCTGTCTTCATTCCTCCCTTACGTCCGACCTCTGCTTGCCCGTCGTCGTTGCTTCCTTCTGCGTTCACCCATCCAGATCTTCCCGTCCGCCAACCTGCAAATGAAAACAACAAACAAGCGCTCATAAAAAATAAAATAAACACATGTATATGCGTTGAATTTAATCGGGTTTCATTTGCACTTGAAGTTTTGATTTCATTTTTTAGGTTGGACGATTAATGTGGGTAGCGTTAGTTTAGTTCGATTTTGATAGCGTTAGTTAATGTCTAGTTTTTAATTTTTAGTTTTCATTTGTTTTATTTTAGATTTAATTTAGATTTAGTTTAATTCTAACTTAGTTTTAATTTTAATTTGTGTGATTTGACTTTTAGATCATAGTTTTAGTTTTCATTTATTTTTTAGGATTCACTTTTAGTTTTAATTTAGTTAGATTTTCATTTTGTTAATTAGATTAGTTTTTTTTTTTTAGATTTTAATTTAGTTTGATGCTAGATTTAATTTAGATTTTAGTTTAGTTTAGTTTAAATTTTAGATTAGAACTTTTATTTAGATTTAGATTTTTTTAATTTGTTTTAAATTTAAAAAATAATAAAAAGAAAAAAATTTCCAAAAATTCTAAAAAAATCTAGAAAATACAAAAACATAAAGAATTTTCAAAATTCTAAAAAAAAAATCTAAGTCCTATAGTCAAATGAGCCTCAAATTTTTATCTAAAGTTTGACTGTGGATCATTTTAATTTTCAAACTGGGTTATATTGGAAATATCATAATTTCGGAAATTTTTTAAGCATCTGGCATTTACCTCAATGATCGTTTCATGATAAGCTTTGTTGATTGGCTTAAGTATCTTAATGAATGATCGTGGCACTTTCTATTGAATATCATTGTGGTCATTTAGCAACAGTTATACATCCAATACTTATCTTTAATTTGATAACGGGATCTTGTTTGACTCCATAAGGCATTGGTTTTAACATAATCAATCTGTGAAATCTCGTTAATTTTATCAAGTATTTGGTGTTTTAGCTGTGTTTCCTAGATTTTTTCTCTTCATTTATAATAGGGTCTACCTCCCTTAGCTTGCAAGGAGATAGCTTAAATAGAGAGATTGGGGATCAGGGTGACAGCCCCCGATCTGAGTCATTGTCGCGGTGCCTAGACAATCTGTGCGACAATAGGGGGAATTAAGGAAGAGCAATAAAGTAAGGAAGTAAAGTAAATAAGGGTAAAATAATATACAAATTTGAGAGTAAATCATTGATATAAGGACTTCATGACTTAAAAAATAATAATAATAATAAATTATATTTAAATATGGTAAGATTTAAACTATTTATGTAGATAGGATGGTATTGGGCTTGAGGAATTTATTATTAAATAGAGAGAGATTTATTCTTCCTCTAAAGGGATAGAGTGTAACAAGCTGACATTTGTAAATTGTATAAAAAAAAAAATTGAGGCTAAACAAATAAAACCCCCTTAAACTATTAAGACCGACGATAACCAGTCCATGGAAGAGCAATCTCACCTTGAGGGAGGAAAGCCAAAGGGGTCCAAAGATTTAGATTATAGACAAACACGGGAGGATATTTCTAGGGAACTACAAAAGATTAAACTCCTAGAATTCCTAAGATAGTGAGTCGGAGAACGTACTGAAGCATGGTTGGAAAGAATGACAAGGTGTTTCAGAACGTACTAAAGCATGGTTGGAAGGAATGACAAGGTGTTTCACGCTGAGAGAATATTTTTCCACCTCTAAGACAAAGATTGCTATATTCAGCTAAAGGAAAGTGCAATGATTTGGTGGGGAAATTTCGAAAAGAAGTTGCATCTCATATCAGAAAATGTTCCTTGGGAGTTGTTCGAGAGAAGTACAGAACATCAATCCACTATAGTTAAGTCCTCATATACTATTAACGACATAAAAATTAATATTATTTGATACTAGTGCTATTGATAGTTTCATTTCGTCATATGCATTAAATAAATATGGGTTGGCAACCACAAGCAAAACGATTTCATACAGGTAGAAATGGCTTCAAGAGAACTTCAATCCATAGGTTTAAGTGTTGAGGAATAAAAAGTTAATTTAGGGGTCCGTTAGACTAGGTTGAAAGTACTAGGATGAATGATCACAATGGGAAATAACTTAGTTTCTAACTATTTCCCGAGATCTTGTGTTGATTCTTGGATATCACCGCTTTATTTTCATAATTATAGCAACAATCCTAATATAACCCGAGGTGTACTACTCCGAGTCATCCTTGATAATTTACCCAAAGTATTCAACGTTATGTAATATTCAATGACAAGAAAAGTGGCTTTCAACTTTTGGAAGAAATTGAAGCTTTTTAACAATGATAAAATGAAATTTTATATAATTCGATATTCAAAAGCTATGAACGCTAGGACGATACATTTTATTAGAAGAGATGAGATATTTAATGCTAATCTATGTATCGAAGACATATATCAAGCTCAATCCCACTTGATTCCTAATCCATTACTTTTACTTTACATTCCATCCGACAAAAGAGTTGAGATAACTCATGGAAATTAGCTGCAAAATTTTTCACAATGAAGTTTAAGATTTTGTATATCATGCAAGTAAAGTTTGAAGTACATTCAAATTATTATATTAAAATGAGCACATTAATATCACTTTAGACATTAAACTTTTTCTGTAACTTTTGAACATTAGAATGGAAACTATTCTAATTGTTTTTATGCAATTGAAACATTCCATTCTTCAAGTGATGTTGAGCTTTCCATATATATATCTTACTAGCTGATAGCTATAACCATTGATGATATGAATTTATGCAAATATCTTTTATACCGTTTTCTTATGTTAATACTTTAATTACTATCCAAATATATGTGTAAGTGGTTTAAGGAGTAGAGTGAAGGTTTAAATTTTTACAGTTTAATATACACTAAATTGGACATTTTGATATTCAACTATTATGTCATTGTTACGATAGATAATTATCTATTTACAACCGTAAGGATATATCAATGTCCAAAACAAAATAATATGGCAACATAGCATTTTCATGGAAAGGAAAACAATGTGGTTTAGGAAAGAGAAATTAGGGACATTATGACACTATATAAGATGATTAACGGTAATTATTTAGGCATATATAAAGATTAGTTGGCTAAGTTGCTCCAAAGAAGTTAACTCTTGAAGAAAGGAAAAATGGTAATGAGATCATGACTATGGACATTATGACAAGACCATTAGATATGAAGCTACAACGACATAAAAAGCTAAACTATTTTGAGGTAAATTGATGGATGAAAGAAGACACTAACTATTCAAGAAATGTTGGGAGAAATCATGAGGAATCAAATTGAGAGTACAAGTATAGTTCACTAAAGGTACACATCAATCGAAGACAAAATGGATGAAACAAATGTTAAGATGGTAAGAAACCACCATGTAAGGTAGTAAACATGCTATTAGAACAAGACGATATAGTACCAAGAGAGTGCAACAGAAAATTTCAAAGTTTGATCTCCATTGTTACCATAATATAATCAATATAGTACCTAGGGAGGACAAAAAAAGAAAAAAATTACAAACTTCTAATGGTGATAATAAATGTTAGTTATCATAATCAACTTAGAATATTGAGATCGACAAAAATAGCACCAAAGGTGAGTGAGTGGAAGTTTCATGAAGCAATATAAGAAGTCAATAACATTAGATTAAAGAGTGAATCTTTTAAAAAATTGATCAATTATAGGATAATTTATGTGCACAACAACATCTATAATAGTTTCTCCCTCTAATGGGAGAGTCACATTATAAAATTTTCCTTAAGTGACTAACTATATCCATGGATTATGGACATCATGGAGCATGATTAGGAAATTATATCCCGTGATGCCTTAAAACCTGAAATGATAAGTAGATTACATTCGATATCCATGTTATTGAATTTATTTATAGGGTCTTATCCAAGTTGGGGAATAGTAACGACATTTCCAAGTGATAATTTTATGCATAAAGAGATAAGGAAAGAAAACCATGATGACTAGAGGTGAGAAAACAAAGTCAATTTAATAATATGTGCTTTTTCAAATTGAAGTAGACATGGAATAGTAGGAATATCTGTTATAAGGAAGTGAAAGGGTGTTTTCTATCAAGAAGAATTTTCTTAAGGATATGAGCAACATGATTGGTAAGGGTCAAAGAAATGACTTGTAAAGAGTTGTGAACACTCCTAATTTGTTAAGAATAACAAGTGATAAACTGAGAAAATGGTTAAAGATAAATATTAAGGATAATAATTATACACTATTAGAAAGGAAGATACATTTGGTGATAAGATGAGGCTTAAGGACTAATGAGAAAACGATTAATGTGAAGAATAAGGAGAGGGTATACTAGTGATGTGTTATGTGTTTGAATTAAATGAGTCAATATAATAGAAATGAAACAATGGTTTAAGGAATGATGGTAAAGCTAGTAATATCCTAGCTAGAGTTAAGACTCGAAATGGTGAAACTTGCAAGTAAAGAGACTATATCAAAATGGTAACATACTAATAATGTGACTATGCATATCTTGTAAATTGTGAATTTCTTATTGAAAGAGGAGGAAATTATTATTTGTCAACAATTGACATCTTGTTGAAAACATGACACTCTTAGTAGACCAAGTTTAATGCAAACTGAATAATGTATTTTCAAGCAGTAACAAATTCCTTCAATGAAAATAAACCTCTCACTAAGGGATCTTTAGATTGGTCAATTAACTCTTCCTCCATCTCCAGCATAACTCTAATGATTAGCCCTGCAAAACCCTACTCCATGACTTCTAGATTTTTAGGTTGAGGATGAGCTTGAATAACATGATAAAGAAGTTAATGTTATTATTATCTCTTTGGATCCAGATTACAGATCAAAGATAATTAGACTTAAAAGACAAATAAATAACAAGACTTAAAAGGTTCGCTGAATCCATATGTAGTTTTGTGTTTTAGCGTTCTTAATCAACCTGTATCAAGAAATTAGACCATTGATCCGGATTTATGCAGGAACACAACAGAATAAACATATAACCATAAATACAGAGATGCAGCGGAAACAACACTTCATTTCATTAATATCAAAGAACTGAAATTTGCTTACAGACAGAATGGAAATAAAACTAGCTAGGGCGCTGGTAGCTATCTCTGAGAAGAGATGTGGCGGCTACAGGCCTCTGAACTGAGTTACAATGAGGCTCGAGGGCCTATTTATTATTGAGAAACAATGGAGAACCTTAAACATCCAAAAACCTAACCCTAGGAGATGAAGCGCCAAAACTATGGGCCCCGTTTGGGTAAATTGGTGTTTCAACTTCCCAGGGACGTAACTTTGGCATACTATCTCTGTTTGATGCACATGGTACATCATTAGAAATATCTATCCGAGGAATACAACTTTCACCACGAATATCCATTTTGGAATGGAATGATATTCGCTAGAAGCGCGACATGCCCAAAAAACGTCGTTTAGGGCCTCAAAACGGCTCCGGAAGTTCAGGACCCGAAAAACTGCTAAAAATAGTAAGTTGTGCCGAAACTGAAAAACTGAAAGAGGCAATGGTGGGGCCCCAAGTGGAATAGGCGGGTGGCCACCAATATCCACCTGGATCAACCATGCTTCAACTAAGCAGTTGTTGAAATACTAAGAGAGGGGTGAATCAGTATTTCTTTTCAATTGTTAATTTTACCAATTAGATCACTTAAATTTAGAACAAAAAATGAACAATGATGAAATAGATACTTTTATTAATTTCTTCTTTACAATAAGTAAAGTACAATAATGATATAGGGCTCCAACCCTAGATGAAAACTCCAATCTTTCAGGCTCCATCCTGTATTGTGCCAAGCACCGACTTGGTCTTTCCAAGGCTCCAACCTTGTCAATTTGAGGCACCAACCTCCTGGGCTCCAACCATATCTCTGGTACAGGCTGCGACCTGGTTTCTTGAGGACTCCAATCCTCTAGGGCTCCAACCCTTTCTTTCAAGGCACCGACCTTGTCTTTATGAGGCTCCAACCCTCAACTTCACTTTGTTAAAATATGTTTGGTTATTTGTTATTCTTCACGGCTCCCAAAGTCTTCTTCAATGAGCCTTGTCACACTTAGTCTCCACGTCACATCATCAATGACAACCTTTTCTTCTTCGAAGGTGTCACCACTGCTCTTCATCGTACCCAAAAAATTTCTTCAAGGTCATTCCATGATGACTTCAACAATGCATCATGATCTCCACGAATCTTTAGCTACAAGGCACTCTACAAGGTTCTTCAATAAGGTCTCCAAGGTCAGCTCAAAATCGGCTCCAACTTGTCAACAAGATGTCTGCATAAAATGACCTTCAAAAGTGTCTTCAATATTCTTCATGATACCCAATCAAATCCTCCAAGTCACCTCATGATGACATCAACGATGCATCATGACCTTTAATATTATCTTCAAAATCACTCAAGACTTCTTCACCAAAATGTCTTCACAAGATCTTCAATGATGGTCCACAACTTCAAGGATGCTCATCAAGGAGGTGATAACATGTCTGCAAAGATTATGTTTGCTTCAAGACCTGCTTCTAGAGCTGGTCCAATCAATGTTTTAAGAAGTGTCACAAGTTTTCTCCAACTAGATGTTAATAGGTAGGCTGCAAACTAATGTGACCGCCTTTAAAGTTTAAACAATCTTCAAAAGATGAAACAGGTCCGAACCCACAACAGGACTGTAGTGTATGCCTCCTCCACAATTCCAAGCTTGAGGGAACACACAAAACTTCCAGATGACAGCTTTCAACTAGTGATGATTAGCCTACGGTCTGTCCTCCACAGGTCCGCAATACCACAAGATGCTGCCACAGGTGTATATCCGAGCTTCCAATAAGGGCAGCAATCCGAGCTTCTTGTCTGAGGCTTGTCTGAAATCTTCCTAGCACTGGACTGAGTTGTAGCTCTGTTTTATGCCTTAAATTCTGGGTTTCACAGCTCACTGGTTAGGGCTTCCTGTGCCACTGTAACACCCCTCAACTCAGCCTTAAAACTCTTTCAATGTTTGCACCATCCTTCTTCCCTTTTAACCTTGTACTTGGCCTCCTTCTAGACTGTTATTACAGACTTTGCATGGCCCAAAACTGCCCTAAACTAAGGTTCTGTTCAACACATCCAAAACGCAGATGCTTAGCACTATTCCTCAATTCTGAAGCCTCCAAAACACAGGTCCAAAATTTCCACAAAGAAATATGCCCAAAAAAGAGATATCCCTTGGCCTCCTTGCTGTGTTTTTCCTTCACTCTGAAATCTTCACCGAATTCTGTGTTTTTTCACCAAACTTGATGCCAAGAATGAAGTGTCTAACGTTGTATATATAGTGGTTTTTGCAAGCTAAACCGAAAAGGCACGTCACTGTTTGGAGACCGACTTGTGTCCTTGAGCATAGGTCGGCTCAATGTTAGAGTTAATTTCCTTAACTTAAAAAATCAATATCTCCCAAACTATTTGGAGTTTCAGGGCAAGTAAAAGCTCGTTAGAAAGAGTAAAAAATCCTCTTTCAGATGGTCTAGGTCCCATGCTGAAAGGATGCCTCTAAGATTGCAAAATTTATTTGTCTTTGTGACTGTCCTTAAATTTAGTGCAGAAAATATTTGGGACAGAATGAGGTCATTAGGGAATTAATGTGAGGTCTCCACTTGTTATGTCTTTAATCATCATATGTCATCAAGTGATCTCCAATTATTTCATTGTCCATGTCATCACCATATATTTCATCATGTGTGCCATCAATGTCACCATGTCATCAAGATAGTGCAGTGATATGTCATTAACCATATGCAGCATGCATCAATTTGTTAGAGTACAGGATAGGTCATCACAAGGAGAGATTCTTCATCAAGATTCACTATGAGCATCATTAATAGCTTGACATTCTCATAATGTTAGAGCAACCTTAGCATCTTCATTAATGGCATCATTAGCACCTAGGGATTGCATGAGGTTCATTGACATTACAAGAATATTTGCCATCTCAGCTAATGCCATATTAGCATCAATGACAACCTTGACTAACAGCAGTAAGTGTTTTGGGCTCTTGTTTCAATTCATTTCGTTTCTATATATGCAATCATAAAGATTGGAGCATCCCTCCATTTAGATTTAGGGTCTCAACCTATGACTTTTATAAGGTTAATTGGTTAATATAGTATAGAAAATAGTAGCTACACCCTTATTTGTATATCCATGTTCGATTATTCTATGTGACATTTATAACTATGGGTTATATTTATAAGCATTTAAAAACTTATTTTGTATAACCTTACCTTATTTTGGATGGATACGTAAGACTGTCGCTTTGTACTATTACATGTAATAATATACTATTCACTTAAACATTGATGGTACATGGATACCAATATGAAGAAAGTTTTGCTTAAACATTGTTAGTACATGGATATTGATATAAATTATGAATTATGTTATGGATATGGTATCTATAATTTTACATATCAACATAAATGATGAGATAGAAATAAAAGAATAATCACACTTGACTATTTAAGGTGAAAATGAATTTACATACCTATTGGATAAACATAACCAAGTATGTTATATGAACTCAAAGATCAATATCGTAGATAACAACATATTTGGAATGTGTAGAAATTGTTATTTGAATAACAATTTGTTTTGAATATATTGATACGCATGTTATAATTTGTGGACAAGTGTTTACATCGCAGATGGTATCATTACCAAACCGACCGCGTGATGACAAAACTCTAAGAACAAGTGAGATTCACTAAGGTTCCATGATAGGGAGTTAACCCTAGTCCTACTAGGAGAGGTGGAGGTGTTTCCTACCGTTTATCCTCCAAAACATGGAGTCATGGGAGGACTGTGCAAGTCACACTCCCCTAGACATGTGATGATGACTACCGTATACCTACCAAGGAATCAGGTCGATATAGTCGACGTTGTAACCTTTGAGGTCTATGAATGGTTAGGTCAATATAGTTGACGCCATGTCATATTCCTGTAGAGGATGGATAGGATGGGAGCAGAAGAGATTAAGAAGGATAGGATGATTCTAGAATAGCTTGGGAACTCTGTTAGGGCAATACGTGGCTACTAAATTTGTAAACCAATAAATGATCAAAACATAAATGTTAAAGCGTTCTCACACATTAAACAAAAATTCAATTATGGTACACCACCCTTATATGATTATACTAATCACTTCAATAATCAATGAAATACGACATAAAACTTAACTTCGGGACGAAGTTTTCTGAAGTAGGGTGTATGTAATGACCCAACTTGAGTTATAGGGAACATAGAAATATTAGCATGCATACGAGACATGCATATGATAGCCACATATGTATGTATCACGTGCACTGCACCAGTATATGCAGTAATCAATTATGAAAAGTCTCAGTGTAGGGTAATGAGTGAATTATTGAAGTATTGAGTGAATACCTAACTCACCAGAATATAATGAATGTATTGTGTGGTAAAAGTTATACCACCCACTATCATAGTATAACTAATATATTGTTCAAAGGAAAGTAAAAGCATTGACTTATGCAAATAAAAGATGATATTTGATAAAATCCAAGATATTTACTAAATGATGATATTTAATAATAAATCCAAGATATTTTAGGAATCCAAGATATTTATTGAATAATAATATTTTAATATAAATTTAAGATATTTATTAAAAGAGGATATTTTAATAAATATCTTGAGAGGATATTTTAATAAATATCTTGAAAGGAGATTTGTGTATAAAAGGAGAAGGGGGGGAAACTTGATGGGCATGGGTTAGTGAGGTGGGAAAACTGACCCGGATGCTGTCAGAGGATTTCTAACTGTGGGAGACAAGAGTAGTGAGTTCTAACCGAGTCATAGAGTGATCTTGATTGTTATTGGAGTTTTGGGCACGGGGGCCACAAGACTTGTCTTCTGGACCTGGGTACCGGAGAGGTTGACCATAGATAGGCTTGGAGGAAAATGGGGGTTTGGTAACGGGAGCGGAAGCCATGGCGGGTCAGGAATATCTTCAAACACAGTTCCAGTAAGTATTAAATAGTGAATTGATATATTCTACTTCAAAAATTCCACTCTGGATTGTGTAGTATCAATTTTGTTAATGATTGTTAATTTCGAACTTAGGACCTTACACATAGAAGTGAGGCAGGATCCTTGAGCAGCGCATCTCTTAGATCACAAGCGAGCTACAACAGCCTTAAGACAGTAGTGAGACAAGTGGAGCTGTGGGTGCATAGATCACAGATGAAGCAGAGGCAGAGGCAAATCTGAAGACTGGGAGGAGCAGTGCAGAGCAAAGTAGCAGCAGTGCAGAGGCTGATGTGACTTCAACATTGCAAAGCAGAGCTGCGTACGTAGTGCAGAGCTGCAGCAACGCAGAAGGCTTCAGAGGGATAGCGCAACGTGAAAGATTTTAGCACAAGGTTCTGATGTGACTTTAGTAGTGCAGAGGGATTTTGTTTACGCAGGCAGAGCTGTAGCTGTGAATCATTCTTCAGATGCTAGCACAGATCTGTAGCCTATGGAGCTTCAATGATGAGGATGCAACCCATCTGACTTGTCTGTCAAAGATTGGGCTGGAGATTCAGTTGTTTCTCTCAACAATTGAAGTTGCAGTGCAGCAGATCAACAGTGGCAGTGCTATGAGCAGCATATTAAGAGGGAGCTGCAGTACAGAGGTTGCAGTGACAGTGGCAGAGTCATGGGCAGAAGTACAGAATAGCAGCAGTAGTGCAGAGTTGAGTGGCAGCAGGCCAAGCATCAGCAGCACAGAACCAGTGCCCAAAATCTTGTAATGCATAGTGTGATGTATTGCTAGAGCACACCCTTGATGCTAAGAGGGAGTGTTGAGATTTTGTGTATTTGGGGTAGCATCAGTTGTGCTCTAGCTCCCAAATTTTGAGGAAGGACTAGAGTACACTTGATCTACAAGACCCATAAATTGATTTGGGAAATTTCATCTGGTTTAGGAGATATTAAATTAATTAATTATTGTAATGTATTTCCTAAGTTAAAACTTGGGAACTTAAATAATTAAAGTGAATTTAATTAAACATCTGATGAAATTGTCTTAAGTCACACGGATCTAGCTTTCTTTTAAATTTTAATCTTAGCCATTGATTCAAGATCTGATTATGGTCATTGGTTTCCCAACGAGAAAAGTATAAAGGAAAGGCTTGGGGTCATTTGTAAAGACACACAGAGGCAGAGCACTGAAGCTAAGCTGAGATTCTAGGGCAGGGTTTGCTAAGAATACTCAAAATTGTTTCAGCTGCAGAGAGGGGAATTTAGGCCAAGGGGATGATTTGATCCTGGGGTCTAGAATACACAAGAGGCAGAGATCAGCTCAGAGGACAGCGCAGAGGAGAAGGGAAGCTGCAGCAGCAAGGACAGCGTGATTTTCAGCAGGAAACCCTCAAAGGGTTACGCAGAGACCCTAAGGGGTAGTGTAGGGCCTGCGTCACCCAGTCTGGGGCAACGCAAACCTTTCCGAAGCAGTGCTGAGGGTTAGAGGGGCTTCAGAGGTTGACGCAGACCTTTCCAGGGCAGCGTTGGGGTTTCTAGGCCCTAGTCTTGGCTGAGTTCTATAAATCCCGTTTGAGTGTGTGGATCAGTCATTATTTTGGCCCTAGATCAGCCAGTGAGATGTAGATCTAATATTTCTTTGTGTTTTCCAGATCTGGAACCCATGCTTGTTGTATTTAGAAAATTCTTAATAATAAAACCCTCCAGCAGCCAGAGACTGGTTTTCCCTTTTTGGGTTTTTCTGGGGACTATTTGTCCAGAAATAACTGTCACTTTGTCTATGTGTGCATGAACTTGTTCTAGATCTGGATTGGTGGAGATCTGTTATGTGTTTTGCTTCGATTTTAACTTGAATTTATTCAGTTAATAACTTGTCTAAGTAGGAGGAGCATAACCAGATTAACAGTAAATAATTTCTGCATAAAGTGTAAAGATTCAGAAATTTCTTCATATGACTCATGATATAAGATACATTATTATATTTTTTGTTAATATTTTGAGGCTGAGTCAGAAGCTGAGTCGGAGGCTGAGTTGGGACTCAAGATTCAAGACATGATTCACTATACATATTACACATCTTATATTAGTTCTCTTTCATATTTATGTGTCAATGCATTTATTTGATGTTGTGGATGCTTTAGATACTAAAAAAAATGAAAAAAATTGAATATCATTGTATTTTTTAAAATTTTGCCGGTTTTTTCCTTTTTTAGACCCTCACTGACTTTTTCCAGATCGCGGTGTTTGCAACATTTCTTTAAATATTCATTAATTCTACAACAGTTCCAGTATTGCTTCTAATGGTAACTTATCTGCTCATGCTTGAAAGGGCACAAGAAAAGTAGATATTTTCACAGTTAAAACAGCCCAAACAGATGAGACATTCTCATGGATTGGGCATTTTGCAAAGCTCAGCATTGTTGCATTTAAGCAATGTCTGTGGTCTTAGATATGTGGTTCTGGTGATCGTCTCAGACCCATGTCATTATTGATACTTCACTAGCATGATGGTCACCTGATTCTATATTGTAGTTTAGTTTTTCTACAATCTCTATGCCATATGGCTGTGCATGGTGGTTGCTTGAAGAAAAAGAAAAATTGTTGGGCTAAGCTATGTGAATAAATTATTTTCACTATAGAACATTGTTTATATTTTAGTTTTCATTGCATCTTATAGAGGTATATTGTTACAACCTTACTGTTTCAGGTGCGGCACCTATTGGAGTGTCAGTTAACTCAGCCAAGGGCCATAAAGTTAAAAGTGGAACTCCCGAAGTATCATTAGTAGCATCCACTGTGGATTCTTCTGTAACATCTAAACATGAAGAAAAGGAATACAAGGAAGTTTCTTCACGGTCCAAAGCATTGGATGTGTCATCAGCAGTTTCATCTCCAACTGGGAAGCGTTCCAGATGGAAAGAAAATGAAACTCAAAAGTTGATAGAACTAAGGGGACAGATGGACAGTAGATTTAGAACAATGAGAGCAAAGAAGGTTTTGTGGGAAGAGATTTCACTGACTTTGTCAGGTTATGGAATTGATCGAACCCCTGAACAATGTAAATCTTGCTGGTCATCCCTGGTAAAGAAGTATGAGGTTAGTTACAACAACCCCTTCCTATGTGATTATATCTTAATTCAGTTATCTCGCTTTTTGGTCTTTGCCTTGCATTTGATTGGGACCTTACTACTATTTATCTTTTGTAATTTGCAGAGTATTCTTGAGGGTGAGACAAGTAAAAGACATTGGCCATTTTTAACTGACATGGCCAAAATTATATCTAGTCATAAAAGTGGAGTGGAGTAGCTGATGGTCTTTAAGTGGCATAATGTAATTGAAGGAACTGCTTCTTTGTGTTTTTCGGATGGAAGTAACTTACTCCATCTATATTGAAGATATTGCATGGAGGGCATCTGCAAGTGTAGTTGTAATTATCTGCTTGCTGTTGATGACCTAAGTCAAGCTACATCACAAGGTGCTACAGGAACCCTCAAGATTAATGGATTCCTTAGGTGTCAAAGAATTGCAATGATCCTTTTATATTTCTTGAAAACAAGTTAGTGAAGCACTGTGGAGGAATATCTCTTACTGGTCTTTCATCTTCAAGTGCGGGGTATTATTCTTTGAAATTGCACAATACTGGGTATAGTTCCAGTAGCAAGATTCTATAGGGAGAAGTGGCAGATTCGACTGCAGTTAGGCGTGTGTGTGTGTTGCTGCAATGGCGAAGCCAATATCTCCACAGAAGGTTATATAATCAGCAGCTTAACTTGGTGCAGAGTGAAGCACGGATTAGTGAAATCTAATGTCATTGAGATGGTTGGATTAACAATTATCCAAGGCACATTCTTTATTGAAATTCATACAGCATGTAAAATGGGTATTACATGTATCTCTCATTTAATTATAAATTTTGACATTCAATTAAGAAGAATTTCCATCCTGCAGATAATTGTCTTGACTATGGCATATGTTAAAATCAAGCTTGAAATAGCCTTTTCTTTTGCAGATATTAAGATAAAGTAGATCGAGTGTCCATGGCATTTGTTATAGTTTAGAGGTCTTCTGATTCTACCTCAGAAGAGGTATGGAGAAGTGTTTCAATTTTGCTTGTGAATATCCCATGTCTTTACTCCATGATTTTCCTGACAGCAAAGAAGAAACCTCGTGCTTAGGGTATTCTGTGGTACTAATTGTGGCTATGTAAAAGTGTTTCAATCTTTTTTGTGAAGATCCAATGTCTTTACTCTTTTTCCTGAATGACAAGAATAAAATATGTGAGGACAGGTTTATCTGAACTACTAATTGTAGCCTAAGTCACACAGTTCAGGATCAATGACATTCAGGTTTAGTTCAAACTCAAATGACATTCACCATTAAGTTCATCTATATACATTTCCCCACACCCCCCACACACACACATAGATATACTAAAATGAGATATAACATAAAATAGTAAGAAACCAACATCAGTGAACATTCAAAAAAACTGTGATGGACATGAAAACTACAGGGATATACTATGAGCTTGAGGACCCAGAGAATGCTAATGAGGTTTGACAAACCTGAACAAACCTCAAATTTGTTTTTTTTAAGTTCACTGAATTTCGAAGCTCAAGTTTGAAGTTCAACAAACCTTGTAACATGGATTGTGGCTATGGAAAAGTGTTTTAATCTTGCTTCTGAAGATCCTGTCTTTACTCTTTTCTTTAATGAACAAAATGCTGGGGACGGGGTTGTGACAGTGTACTACAAATTGTGGCTATGGAAAAGTGTTTCGATGTTGCCTGTGAATATCCTGAAAGCAATGAAATAAAATTGGGCCATGGGGGAGGGGGGAATTTGTACAACTAATTGTGGCTACATATAAGTGTTTCAATCTTCCTTTTGAATATCCAATGCCTTTATGTATATATTAATTTTGAAAGAAAAGAAAACCCAGGTGGTAGGGAGTCTACTACTTATTACAGCAATGGAAAAGCGTATCAGCAATGCAATGCCACTACTTGAATCCTGAAAAAGATCTATAAGCTCTCAAACAATATGCACAAGTCAAGTCCAAACTTGGAGGTCCATTACATTTAGCGATTGGGGTTATTTATAGAAAGTAGAGTGACCTTTCACCTACCATGACCTTTCACCTACCGTCATGACTTTTCAACTTCCACATGACCTTTCACATTCCATGTGACTCTCTACTCTAAATCCTAATTCACTTTTAACAAAATACAAATTACACCAATATTATGGAAACAAAACATTCTCAATCAACCAGCTTGGTGATGGAAAGTTTTGGAACATATGCTTGTAGATCTTTAACCAAATATGCTTGCCAAAGTTTGTATTCTTGCAATTGTCGAGATCTTGTGTTGTAGCTCATCCCCGCGTCTAATAAGACATTCTCATGCATTTGGTACCAAGATTGGCTTCTTACCTTGTATCTGACTCAACGGGATGGTGAGCTTCGTGTGTAGCTTCATAGGTTGAGCTACACATTGCACAATCACTTCTTTTGTAGCTTCCAAATTGTATCATGTAGCAACTTGCTTAATTGGGTCCAAAATTGCTTAGATCTCTTGCTTGACCTCTTCTTTTGATCTAGTTTCACATAGTGCACCTATGGAAGGTATTTTGTGCACCTTGATAAGAGATTCCAACCCATTATACAAGGTTTTATAAGAGGCTATTACCTTGTCCAAGACTCTACTCAAGTTATCATGTGACTGCATCTTGATCCTGACAGCAACCTTACCCTTCTTCGTTGTTATCCAATTTTTCCTTGGCAGTTCTTCAGGCGCATTATGATACTTCATGCTCCACTCATATATAATATCTACTACTAAAAAAGCTAGTTTAATTGCCATTCCTCTGTATTTTACCTCAGTTTGCATGTTGGGGAATGGAGCCATAACTTGATGTAGGGGCAACATTTCATTATAAACAAGATCCATGACTTCTTCTAATACCTTGACTTCTTCAAGAGTGGATGTTCACAAGTCCTCAACTCGGGAATGTGAGATCAACAAGGTTTGGTTCTCATTCTCTAGTTGTAGAACCTTCTACTTAGAATTAGTCAATTTTGTCTTCAATTCTTCAACTTCTTTTGTTAATCGGTATATAATTCTTTCCATAATTGTTGCAATAGAAGTTCCAACATAAGCTATCATTGCAGGGTTCATAGTGGTGTCCATGACTCTCTCTCCCTTTCTGCAACAGCCGATATGGGCTTTTATTAAATTCTTGGCTAAGCATTTGTGCCTTTCGTGCATGATCTTGCATTGGACTTGGTCAAAATTAAGCCGAGAGAGATCCAATACCTCCTCCTCTTTTGTTGTGATGCCTAACTCCTACAATTGGAAATGTCCACCAGTGATAGGAGTAAGTGGTGGGACATTCAAGGTGGGCAACTCCAATTGCATTTCTGAGCCCTTTGATCAATATTTTTTGTTGATTTATCTACCTATACCTTGTCAAGTAGATCATGTTGAAACTGCTTGGCTAAGGCCTCTTCCTATTTCTTGGTTTCTTCTTCTTGCCTTCTTTTATTTTCTTCCTCTTCTTTTCTCCTGTGTTCTTCAATTTTCTTCTTACTGTGGAAATTTCTGAATCTTTATAGTTTATGCAGAAATTATTATTGTTAATCTGGTTATGGTCCTCCTACTTAGATAAGTTATTAACTAAATAAAATTCAAGTTAAATCAAAGCAAAACACATAACAGATTGTTGGAAATATTGTCATTAATAGCAAAAGAGAAGACCGGAGCAACACCAGAAATTATCATCAAGGCAAAGGAGCACAAAGGAACACTAGCTAAGCAAAAAATACAGCTAAGCAACAAAGGTAGAAAGGCAGCAGAGACATAGATGCGATGCGATGGACGTGATGCGATCGATGAATGTGATGTGATGGACGTGATGCGATCGATGAATGCGATGCGATCGATGGATGTGATGCGATGGATAGATGCGATGCGATGCGATCGCATATCGCAATCGAGGTAGGAGAGATATCGCACAATCTTAGAAGTCATGTGAGTTGCGATGTGAAGTAGCGATAAAGTCAAGTGGGACCCTATCGCATATCGCTCATCGCAAGCTCGGGACGAAGTGTGAAATACAAAAAGAGTCTCGGATGTGATATATTTCAAGGATAAAGTCTACAGGATTTCAAATCCGAAGGTATAAGGTTTCCCTTTGAGAAATCGCATTGGGAGGATGAAAGAGCAACAAAGAAATGAAGAAAAAGAGAAAAAGTTGAAACCTAAAGGTCTTTTCAAGTCCGGAAGTATGTGGTCTTCCTTTGTTAAATCGCATCGGAGGACAAAGGAGGATTA
This sequence comes from Pinus albicaulis, assembly GCA_034641835.2. Classification (NCBI taxonomy): domain Eukaryota; kingdom Viridiplantae; phylum Streptophyta; class Pinopsida; order Pinales; family Pinaceae; genus Pinus; species Pinus albicaulis. The sequence continues at coordinate 155,265,164 of CM076576.1, read as the reverse complement.
TAACATAGAACGATGGAATGCTGAAATGCAATAGAAAAATCGGTAAGTGGAATATATTTAAATACAGTGGAATATATTTTGTAATCCGTGGAACAGTGAAGGCAGGATTAGAAAATTGGTAAGTTGTTGTTTTGCACCACTTTTGGAGGATAAGTGGTAAAAGGTGAAACGAACGCGATAGCGTTAAGAGGGCGACGCGTGGCATTCCAAAATCACCTATTTCGCATAGGTTGGGAACATTTAAATAACATGCAACTTGGTGTGTGAATTCTGTCGGATTGGGAAGTTAAGAGAGATGAAGTGCGATGATCGTCTGATCTGACGCAGAGTAAATCATCGGTTGAGATTAGAACAGTCAACGGAGTAAACTGACATGTCTGATCATCAGTGTATACCTGTGGGTCCAGATAAATAAGATGTCGGCATTCTTTTAACTAAGTTAAAAAGATGTGGGACCCGAGTGTATTTATATGATGGCATTGTGGTACATTTAACCAAAGTATGGAAGGGTAATAAACTTTGAGATTTGCAATATGATGATGACCGTCGAATTGCGAACAGGATCGATGATAGTCGTTTAATCAGGGATGCGGCATCGGTATACGTGCAAGACTGGCGGAAAGATAAACCTTTACAAATGTTTTATATATTAAAGGTTATATGATTATAGAGTGGAATGCATGGTTTTAATGTATTTGGTTATGATGGGTCTTAACCAAAGTCACAGATTATGGTATTATTAACATGCCATGATGAATAATGTCAATCAAAGGATAAAAGCCCAAGGTAAAGCGTGAAAGAATTCCTCTTTTAGAATATGTGACAAATCGGTGTTAAGGTTATGGTTGATGTAAATATGGATACGTATAATTGAATTTATATGCAAAGTGTGGGTGAACGCAGCACAAAAGACACAGATAACGGAGGAAACAGGGTATTTATGCAGCAGAGCTAGAATATAAATAGCAGAAATTGAAAAGACAGTGACAACAGCAAAAGGATAAATACATATGGAGCCAAGAGCTGAAAGGGTTAAGCGAAACATATTTGTTGTAACTATCAATGTAAATGAATTAATTATTTTTAGTGTATGTGATGCAAAGGCAAGTCTCCGTAGGCAAAGCAAAACTCCTCTGTAATACTAAAATGTATACATACTGTTATATTATTCTGAATGTGTTGGACAAGAAAATGAGAAGGGGGAAGGCAAAGAGTCATACCTGTTCATTTTGAATTCCCTGTGGAATGCAAACAGTTATGAGGTGATCTCTATAAATAATGTTATTAGCATATGCATTAAAAAAAAAAAAAAAAGAGAAGAGAGAATGGAGAAAGAGGTGAGAGAGTGTAAGATGAAGGAGCAGATAGAGAAGATGTCTGGAGCTTCTAGACCAAAAATTATGTTGGCAATAGGACTTGTGGCAAGATATCAAGAAGCACCAAAACAAAATCATTTACTTGCAATCAAGAGAATATTTAGATATCTACATGGAACTTCACTTTATGGCCTATGGTATCCAAAAGGAAAAAGCTTCACATTGACAGCATACACAGATGCAGATTGGGCCAGCTGTGTGGATGACAGGAAAAGCACAAGTGGAGGTGCATTTTATTTGGGAAAAAGTCTGGTGGCATGGCTAAGAAAGAAGCAAACTTCTATCTCTCTATCTACAGCAGAATCAGAATACATAGCAGTAGCAGCGTGTTGCACACAAGTAATGTGGATGAAACAAACTCTCCAAGACATGAAGGTAAGCATTGATGAACCCATTTCTATCAAATGTGGCAATACAAGTGCAATAAGTATATCAAAAAATCTTGTACTTCATTCAAAAACAAAGCACATCCCAATAAAGTACCACTTCCTCAGAGAACAAGTAGCACAGAAATTAGTGAAGTTGGAATATGTACCAAGGAACAAACAGAAGACATATTCACAAAACCTCTTGCTAAAGAACCATTCAAATATCTAAGAGACAAGCTAGGGGTAGTGTCTGCAGATGTTACTCTCTAACATGATCAGAAATAAAAAATAAAAAAAAAGGGTTGCATACAAGAAACAGGATCAGTGCAGAAGACAAGTGATAGTCAATATCAGGCAAGAAAGCATCATTCTAGGGGGAGAACAGTCAACAAATATTGTCACAAAAGAGCATGTGAGCAGTGCATGAAACAAGGAAATGTGCAACCCTTTTCCATTGATGTCAAAAGGGGAGGGGAAGCAAACAAAAGAAGAAAGGCTCTTACTGAAAAAACAGACAGAGGGAGACAACACACTTCTCAGAATGAGAAGGGGAGGAAGCATTGGAGTATTGCCATCAATGCCAAAGGGAGAGATTGTTGGAAATATTGTCATTGATAGCAAAAGAGAAGACCAGAGCAACACTAGAAATTATCATCAAGGCAAAGGAGCACAAAGGAACACTAGCTAAGCAACAAATACAGCTAAGCAGCAAAGGTAGAAAGGCAGCAGAGACATAGATGCGATGTGATGGACGCGATGCGATTGATGAATGTGATGTGATCGATGGATGTGATGCGATCGATGGATGCGATGTGATGCGATCGCATATCGCAATCGGGGCAGGAAAGATATCGCACAACCTTAGAAGTCATGTGAGTTGCGATGCGAAGTAGCGATAAAGTCAAGTGGGACCCGATTGCATATCCCTCATCACAAGCTTAGGACGAAGTGCGAAATGTGAAAAGAGTCTCGAATGCGATATATTTCAAAGATAAAGTCTACAGGATTTCAAATCCAAAGGTATAAGGTTTCCCTTTGAGAAATCGCATCGGGAGGATGAAAGAGCAACAGAGAAACGAAGAAAAAGAGAAAAAGTTGAAACCTAAAGGTCTTTTCAAGTCCGGAAGTATGTGGTCTTCCTTTGTTAAATCGCATCGGAGGACAAAAAAGGAGGATTATAACATAGAATGGTGGAATGTTGAAATGCGATAGAAAAACCGGTAAGTGGAATATATTTAAATACAGTGGAATATATTTTGAAATCTGCGGAACAGTGAAGGCAGGATTAGAAAATTGGTAAGTTGTTGTTTCGCACTGCTTTTGGAGGATAACTGGTAAAAGGTGAAACGAACGCGATAGCTTTAAGAGGGTGACGCATGCCATTCCAAAACCACCTGTTTCACGTAGGTTGGGAACATTTAAATAACATGCAACTTAGTGTGTGAATTCCGTCGGATTGGGAAGTTAAGAGAGACGAAGTGCGATGATTGTTGGATCTGATGTAGAGTAAATCATTGGTTGAGATTAGAACGGTCAACGGAGTAAACTGACGTGTTTGATCGTCAGTGTATACCTGTGGGTCCATATAAATAAGATGTCGGCATTCTTTTAACTAAGGTAAAAAGATGTGGGACCCGAGTGTATCAATATGATGTCACTATGGTACATTTAACCAAAGTATGGAAGGGTAATAAACTTTGATATTTGCAATATGTTGAACACCGTCGGATTGCGAACAGGATCGACGGCAGTCGTTTAATCAGGGATGCGGCATCGGTATACATGCAAGACTGGCGGAAAGATAAACCTTTACAAAAATTTTATATATTAAAGGTTATATGATTATAGAGCGGAATGCATGGTTTTAATGTATTTGGTTATGATGGGTCTTAACCAAAGTCATAGATTATGGTATTATTATCATGCCATGATGAATAATGTCAATCAAAGGATAAAAGCCCAAGGTAAAGCGTGAAAGAATTCCGCTTTTAGAATATGTGACAAATCAGTGTTAAGGTTATGGTTGATGTGCATATGGATACATATAATTGAATTTATATGCAAAGTGTGGGTGAACGCAGCACAAAAGACACAGATAACGGAAGAAACAGGGTAATTATGCAGCAGAGCTAGAATATAAATAGCAGAAACTGAAAAGACAGTGACAGCAGCAAAAATACAAATACACAGCGAGCCAAGAGTTGAAAGGGTTAAGCGAAACATATTTGTTGTAACTGTCAATGTAAATGAATTAATTATTTTAGTTTATGTGATGCAAAGGCAAGTCTCCGTAGGCAAAGAAAAACTCCTCTGTAATACTAAAATGTATACATATTGTTATATTATACTGAATGTGTTGGACAAAAAAATGAGAAGGGGGAAGGCAAAGAGTCATACATATTCATTTCGAATTCCCTGTGGAATGCAAACAGTTATGAGGTGATCTCTATAAATAATGTTATCAGCATATGCATAAAAAAAAAAAGAGAAAATGGAGAAAGAGGTTAGAGAGTGTAAGATGAAGAAGGAGCAGATAGAGAATCTATGAAGATCCAGAGATGATTCTAAGCAGATATTAAGGTTGGAAGGACAGCAATGAAGAAGGAGGAAAACAAAGTTGATATCCAGGTAAATCAGCATATGATCTTATTGTAGAGTGAGGGAGTTGGTGCTTTCGTTTCAAGTTTTAGCTTGAAAGATGTCCAGTTGTAGTTGGCTGAGGTAGGAGCCTCCTGTAGGTTGTAGCCTGTAGAAAATAGATGGGAGTTGGAGCTTCCTTGCAAGTTGTAGCTTGCAGAATTGAGGTAGTAGCCTCCTGCAGGTTGAAGCCTACAGAAAATTAGTGGTGAGAGGGAGTTGGAGTTTGCCTTTGCATCACGACAATAATAAGATGTGGTTTTCTCCCTTATGGGTTTCCACATATATCTGTTGTCTATGTGCATGATGACTATGTGTTGATATTCTGTGTTTAATTTGCTTAATACCTACTACTCACTTATTCAGATTGTTGTTCCGTTATACATTAAGTTGATCATGAAATGAAAGTGTAAATAAAGTCTTAAAAGAAAGTTCTAAAAGACCATGAATGTGTTAAACTAATTCACCCCGCCCTCCCCCTCTCAATTTAACCAAGGGTTCAACAATTGGTATCAGAGCCAGGTTCCTTCTGTATTAGTTTAACAACTAGAAGGAGATCCTAGGTCCCCAAGATGGCTAGCCTAGAAGCATGCTCGACAAATAAAGCCCCTTTGTTTAATGGCACAAACTATGCCTTCTGGAAAATAAGAATAAGGACGTACATAATGTCTCTAGAAATAGAAGTTTGGGCTACTGTGGAGTTGAATTATGCCCCAAAGGATTCTTACACAGAGAAAGAAGCTAAACAAGATTTTATAGCTAATGCCAAAGCCATGAATGCACTCTTAAGTGGTATGTGTGAGGCAGAATTTATCAAAGTAATGCACAACAAGACTGCCAAAGAAATATGGGATACATTAGAAAGTATCCATGAGGAAGATAAAAAGGTGAAGATGGTCAAACTACAAGTCTATAGAGCTCAGTTTGAAAATATAACAATGAATGAAGAAGAAGATGTTGCCAGCTTATTCTTAAGGGTTGCAGAAATTGTGAATAACATGAAAGCTCTAGGAGAAACGATTATAGAATGTGTAATTGTTCAAAATATATTGAGATCTTTACCATTCAGTTTTAACCCCAAGGTTTCTGCCATAGAAGAAACAACTGATTGGGAAACATTGACCATGAACCAATTACTTGGAAACTTAACAGCCTATGAGATGAGACTTCCACAGAGGAAGTCAAATGTGAGGGAGGCTACCTTTAAGGCAGAGAAGAGCAAAGAAGAAAAAGAAGATACATGCTCCTGCTCTGATGAAGAAGAGGCCAAATTTGTCAGAAGATTGGATAGAGGCTCAGGCAAGTATAAAGGTAAACTTCCATTTAAATGCTTTAACTGTGGAAGAGTTGGGCACTATACATCTAAGTGTCCTCATAAGAAAACAAAGAATCAAAGTCAAGAGACAGAGAAAACCAAAACAAATAATTGGCAGAAAGGGAAAAGATTCATTAGAAAATCATTTTATGCTCAGCAAGATAGCAGTGCATCTGAAAACTCGGATGAATCCTCAAATGAAGAAGGAACCTCTGAATTTGTGTTGATGGCCAAGGAAGAATCAGAAGGATGCCTTTCAGAAGAGGAGGAAGAATGTGAGGTGGATCTTGAGGGGGAAATAAGAAGTGCCCTGGAGGAAATAGATAGACTTAAACTGAAGTGCAGAAAACATAAATACATTCTCCTCAAATATGTAAAAGAAGAACCAAATTCAGAAGACCTCAGTCAGTTGAAAGTAAAACTTGAAGAAGCTAAGAAGGTGGAAGACACTCTACTAAAGCAAATTGAGGATAAAATTCAAAAGCAAGAGAAATTGGAAGAAGAAGTAGTATGCTTGAGAAAGAAATTAGAAAACACCCAAAGGAAATTGTCAATGAACACTCCTCAAATGACAAGCTCTGAAAAGTTGAATAAAATACTAAATGCTCAAAGATCTCCACTCATAAAAACTGGGATAAGTTACGAAGGAGAAACCAGCAAATCCAAGGTAGAAGATAACCAGAATATCATTTTTGTAAAAGTTGTACAGGATAATGAAGCAACTCAAAATATTCCTACAGAAGTAGAAGCCAGCAAGAACATGACCTGCAATGAAGTAAACATAAACAAGAAGGAATCTCAAATAACAAAGAACGAAATCAATAAACAATCAGCTAGAAAAATCTCTTGCACTCCTGAATATGGAAAATTCGGAAGCCGTGAAAGGAGATTCTTTCTTCCTATGAGAAATGTCACTTGTTTTGCCTGCCACAAACTAGGACATATTGTTGCATACTGTCAGACAAAGAGAATCGATTCCAACCAGCAAAGAATGCAGAAAATGAAAAGACTACCTCAAGCAAACAAATGGAGAGGACAACACTTCACCAGGTACACTAATCGTTTCAATGGATATTGTTTCTATTGTAAGGGGTACAGCCATAAAGCCATGGAGTGCAGAGTGAATGGACAAAAACTGATGTATGAAAACTCAAGGATATTGATGAACAATGGAGAATTCACTCATGTACATAATCCATTCAGAAACATAATCAAATGCTTTGACTGCCATCAAATCGAGCACAAGTGTCACAAATGTCCTCTCAGAGAATGTGGTCAATCTTCTCAGGAAAGGTACCAAACATAAGGATGCATGCAGCGGAAAAATAAGTTGAATAAGTGTGACCTGACTCTAATAGCTCAAGATCAGAAAAGCCAATGGTATTTGGACAGTGGATGTTCAAAGCATATGACTGGAGATTGAAGCAAGTTTGTAACCTTTGATGAAAACAAATCTGGGAATGTGACATTCGGCAATGATAAAGCAGGGAAAATCAAAGGAAAAGGCTCAGTCAGTCTGAATAATGGAAGAGGAAAGGCTCAAGATGTACTATTTGTGGATGGGCTGAAAGCCAATCTGCTAAGCGTCAGTGAAATGTGTGATAAAGGCTGTGAGGTCCTTTTTAGAGCCCAAGACTATGAAGTAAGACCGAGCACCATAGGAAAGACCTTGATCAAAGGTGTTCGAACAGAAAGTAATGTCTATATAGTGAAAGAAGAGAATGAAGCATGCCACATAAGCAAATTTGATGAATCATGGTTATGGCATAGAAGATTGGGACACCTAAACTTTGACCACATCATCAGTCTGAGCAAGAAGAACATAGTCAGAGATATGCCAGCAATAAAGAATCCTTCAAATACCATATGTAAATCCTGCCAACTATGCAAGCAGAGCCGCATATCTTTCAAGACCAAAGAGATTCTATCTACAAGTCAGCCTCTTCAGCTTGTACACATGGCCCTGTGTGGACCTTCAAGAACTAAAGCACCAAGCGGAGAATCTTATTTCATGTTGATAATAGACGATTTTACCAGATTGACGTGGGTAGCATTTCTCAAATATAAATCGGAAGCGCTTGCGAAATTCAAAATATTCAAGGCATTGGTAGAAAATCAAACAGGATTGAAGCTAAAGTGCATCAGATCAGACAGAGGAGGTGAATTCACATACTATGATTTTGCAGACCTATGCAATGAACATGGGATAAAACAACAGTTTACAATTGTCGGTACACCTCAACATAATGGAGTGGCAGAGAGGAAAAACATGTCAGTACAACAGATTTCCAGAGCCATGATGCAAGAAAGTAACATTCCCCAAACCTACTGGGCAGAAGTAGTACACACAGCTATTCACATTCTTAACAAAGCACATTTAAGACCAAATTGTGACAAAACTCCTTACGAATTATGGCATGGTAAACCAGCATCAATCAAGCACTTTAGAGTCTTTGGAAGCAAGTGTTTCATAAAAATTAATGATGAAAACCTGGGAAAGTTTGATGTAAGAGCTGATGAAGGAATATTTTTAGGATATGCATCCAAGAGTAAGGGCTACAGGTGCTACAACAAAAGACTACACAAGATTGTGGAAATCATTGATGTAAGATTCGACGAAGAACTACCAAATAGAACAAGAAGCACAAGATGCGCCAATCCTCCAGATGATCTTGAAGATGAGAACCAAGATAATGATGAACTGAGCAAAATAACAGAAGATATTGAACTAAACTCAAAAGGTCCCTCAAGACACACTCAAAAGAACCATCCAGAAGATCAAATCATTGGGGACAAGAGTGTGGGAGTCCATACTAGAAGACAGCTAGCTGAACAGACAAAAGAAGTATACCTAGCCATGCTATCTCAAATAGAGCCAAAGAAGTTCGAAGAATCCAGCAAAGACAAATATTGGGTAAATGCTATGAATGAAGAACTAGACCATATTAAGAAGAACAATACCTGGGAGTTAATACCGAGACCCACTGGGAAAAATCTCATTGGCACAAAATGGATATTCAAGAATAAGATGAATGAACAAGGTCAGGTAATCAGAAATAAAGCCAGACTTGTGCAAGGGATACTCTCAAATCAAAGGTCTTGATTATGATGAAACCTTTGCCCCTGTAGCTAGAATTGAAGCAATCAGAATGTTTTTGGCCTTTGCATGCTATCATGAATGGAAATTTAGAGGAAGAATTCTACATGCAACAACCCGAAGGATTCTCCTTAACAGATAAACATGACTATGTGTGCAGATTAAAGAAAGCCTTATATGGGCTGAAACAAGCTCCTCGTGCATGGTATTCAAGGCTGGACAAATACTTGCAAAAACAAGGTTTTAAGAAAGGAGGAGTAGACATCAATTTGTACATAAAGGCTAATGAAAATGAACTCCTAATTGTAGTAGTATATGTAGATGATATCATGTTTGGTAGCAACAAAGATGAGTTAACAAAAGGATTTGCTGAAGAAATGAAATCAGAATTTGAGATGTCTATTGTTGGAGAGCTCACCTTCTATTTAGGACTTCAAATTCAACAAAAGAACACAGGAATATTCATCTCACAAGAAAAATACTTAAGAGAGATGTTAAAAAGGTTCCAAATGGAAGACTACAAACCTGTGACAACTCCCATGATCATTGGATCCAAACTAAGTGCTAATGATGGATCTGCAAATATAGATCAAAGACTTTACAGATCCATGGTAGGAATTCTGCTATACCTAACTGCTTCTAGACCAGACATTATGTTGGCAGTAGGACTTGTGGTAAGATATCAAGCAGCACCAAAACAAAATCATTTACTTGCAATCAAGAGAATATTTAGATATCTACAAGGAACTTCACAATATGGCCTATGGTATCTAAAAGGAAAAAGTTTCACATTGACAGCATACACATATGCAGATTGGGCCAGCTGTGTGGATGACAGGAAAAGCACAAGTGGAGGTGCATTTTCTTTGGGAAAAAGTCTAGTGGCATGGCTAAGAAAGAAGCAAACTTCTATCTTTCTATCTACAACAGAAGCAGAATACATAGCAGCTGCAACATTTTACACACAAGTAATGTGTATGAAACAAACTCTCCAAGACATGAAGGTAAGCATTAATGAACCCATTTCTATCAAATGTGACAATACAAGTGCAATAAGTATATCAAAAAATCATGTACTTCATTAAAAAACAAAGCACATCCCAATAAAGTACCACTTCCTCAGAGAACAAGTAGCACAGAAATTAGTGAAGTTGGAATATGTACCAAATAAGGAACAAACAGCAGACATATTCACAAAACCTCTTGCTAAAGAACCATTCTAATATCTAAGAGACAAGCTAGGGGTAGTGTTTGCAGATGTTACTCTCTAACATGATCAAAAAATCAAAAAAAAAAAAAGTAGTTGCATTCAAGAAACATGATCAGTGCAGAAGACAAGTGATAGTCAATATCAGGAAAGAAAGAATCATTCCAGGGGGATAACAATCAACAAATATTCTCACAAAAGAGCAAGTGAGTAGTGCATGAAACAAGGAAATGTGCAACTCTTTGCCATTGATGTCAAAGGGGGAGGAAAAGCAAACAAAATAAGAAAGGCTCTTATTGAAAAACAAACAGAGGGAGACAAGGCACATCTCAGAATGAGAAGGGGGAGGAAGCATTGGAGTATTGCCATCAATGCCAAAGGGGGAGATTATTGGAAATATTGCCATTGATAGCAAAAGAGAAGACCGGAGCAACACCAGAAATTATCATTAAGGCAAAGGAGCACAAAGGAACACTAACTAAGCAACAAATACAACTAAGCAGCAAAGGTAGAAAGGCAGCAGATACATAGATGCGATGTGATCGATGAATGCGATGCGATCGATGGATGCAATGCGATGGATGCAATGTGATGCGATGGACGCGATGCGATCGATGGATGCGATGCGATCGATGAATGCGATGCGATCGCATATGGCAATCAGGGCAAGAAAGATATCGCACAATCTTAGAAGTCATGTGATTTGCGATGCGAAGTAGCGATAAAGTCTAGTGGGACCCAATCGCATATCGCTCATCGCAAGCTCAGGACGAAGTGCGAAATGCAAAAATAATCTCGGATTCGATATATTTCAAAGATAAAGTCTACAGGATTTCAAATCTGAAGGTATAAGGTTTCCCTTTGAGAAATCGCATCGGGAGGATGAAAGAGCAATAAAGAAACAAAGAAAAAGAGAAAAAGTCAAGTCCGGAAGTATGTGGTCTTCCTTTGTTAAATCACATCGGAGGACAAAGGAGGATTATAACATAGAACGGTGGAATGCTGAAATGTAATAGAAAAACCGGTAAGTGGAATATATTTAAATACAGTGGAATATATTTTGAAATCTACATAACAGTGAAGGCAGGATTAGAAAACTGGTAAGTTGTTGTTTCGCACCGCTTTTGGAGGATAAGTGGTAAAAGTTGAAATAAACGCGATAGCGTTAAGACGGCGACGCGTGGCATTCCAAAACCACCTATTTCGCATAGGTTGGGAACATTTAAATAACATGCAACTTGGTGTGCGAATTCCATCGGATTGGGAAGCTAAGAGAGACGAAGTGCGATGATTGTTTGATCTGACGTAGAGTAAATCATTGGTTGAGATTAGAACGGTCAACGGAGTAAACTGACGTGTCTGATCGTCAGTGTATACCTGTGGGTCCATATAAATAAGATGTTGGCATTATTTTAACTAAGGTAAAAAAATGTGGGACCCGAGTGTATTTATATGATGGCACTGTGGTACATTTAACCAAAGTATGGAAGGGTAATAAACTTTGAGATTTGCAATATGATGAAGATCGTCGAATTGCGAATAGGATCGACGGCAGTTGTTTAATCGGGGATGCGGCATCGGTATATGTGCAAGACTGGCAGAAAGATAAACCTTTACAAATGTTTTATATATTAAATTTTATATGATTATAGAGCGGAATGCATGGTTTTAATGTATTTGGTTATGATGGGTCTTAACCAAAGTCATAGATTATGGTATTATTAACATGCCATGATGAATAATGTCAATCAAAGGATAAAAGCCCAAGGTAAACAGTGAAAGAATTCTGCTTTTAGAATATGTGACAAATCGGTGTTAAGGTTATGGTTGATGTGCATATGGATACGTATAATTGAATTTATATGCAAAGTGCAGTTGAACGTAGCACAAAAGACACAGATAATGGAAGAAACAAGGTAATTATGTAGCAGAGCTAGAATATAAATAGCAGAAACTGAAAAGACAGTGACAGCAGCAAAAAGACAAATACACAGCGAGCCAAGAGCTGAAAAGGTTAAGTGAAACATATTTGCTGTAACTGTCAATGTAAATTAATTAATTATTTTTAGTGTATGTGATGCAAAGGCAAGTCTCCGTAGGCAAAGCAAAACTCCTCTGTAATACTAAAATGTATACATACTGTTATATTATTCAGAATGTGCTGGACAAGAAAATGAGAAGGGGGAAGACAAATAGTCACACCTGTTCATTTCAAATTCCTTGTGCAATGCAAACAGTTATGAGGTGATCTCTATAAATAATGTTATCATCATATTCATAAAAAAAAAAAGAGACTGGAGAAAGAGGTGAGAGAGTGTAAGATGAAGAAGGAGCAGATAGAGAAGCTGTGAAGATCCAGAGATGATTTAAAGAAGATATTAAGGCTAGAAGGATAGCAATGAAGAAGGAGAAAAATAGAGTTGATATCCAGGTAAATCATCATATGATCTTATTGTAGAGTGAGGGAGTTGGTGCCTGCCAAGTTGTAGTTTCTGAGTTTATGTTCACCGTAGTCACGAGGTAGGAGCCTCCCCGTAGGTTGTAGCTCGCAGAAAATAGATGGGGAGTTGGAGCCGTGTTGTAGCTTGCACTGAGGTAGTAGCCTCTTGTAGGTTGGAGCCTACAGAAAATTAGTGGTGAGAGGGAGTTGGAGCTTGCCTTTGCATCACAACAATAATAAGATGTGGTTTTCTCCCTTATGTTTTTCTACTTATATCTGTTGTCTATGTGCATGATGATTATGTGTTGATATTCTGTGTTTAATCTGCTTAATACCTACTACTCACTTATTCAGATTGTTGTTCCATTATACATTAAGTTGATCATGAAATGAAAGTGTAAATAAAGTCTTAAAAGAAAGTTCTAAAAGACCATGAATGTGTTAATCTGATTCACCCCCCCTCTCAGTTTAACGAAGGGTTCAACACATATCTCCGCCAATTCAGATGTAGAACAAACTCATGCACACATAGACAAAGTAACAGTTATTTTTCGACAAATAATCCCCAGAAAAACTCAATGCGGGAAAACTAGTCTTCTAACTGTTGGAGGGTTTTATTAGTAAGAATTTTCTGAATACAAAAAGCATGGGTTCGAGATCTGTAAAACCCGACAGAGAAATAATAGATCTACAGCTTACTGGAGATCTAGGGCCAAAATAATGACTGATCCACACCCTCAAACGGGATTTAAAAACCTCAGCCAAAGTTAGGGCCTAGAAACCCCAGCACTACCCCTGAAGCCTTTGTGTCAGCCTCTGAAGCCCCTCTGACCCTTAGCGCTGCTCCAAAAAGGGTTGCGTTACCCCCGACTAGGTGACGCTGCCCCTTAGGGTCTCTGCGTTACCCTTGAGGGTTTCCTGTAGAAAATTACGATGTCTTTGAGGGACTGCGTAGCACCTCCGTAGCATAGTTGTTGCCCTTCCTGTTGCTGCTCTCCTGCTTCTCTGCACTGCCTCTCTGAGCTAATCTTTGCTTCTTGCTGATTCTAGACCCCGGGATCAGATCATCCCCTTGGTCTAAATTCCCCTCTCTGCAACTGAAACACTTCTAAGAATTCTTAGCAAACCTACCCTAGAATCTCAACTTAGCTTCAGTGCTTTGCCTCTGTGTGTCTTTACAAATGACCCCAAGCCTTTTCTTTATACTTTTCTCATTGGGAAACCAACGGCCATGATCAGATCTTGAATCAATGGCTAATATTAAAAGAAAGCTTGATCTGTGCGACCTAAGACAATTTCATCACAAGTTTAATTAAATTCATTTTAATTATTTAAGTTTGCTAAGTTTTAACTTAGGAAATACTTTAAAATAATTAATTAATTTAATATCTCCTAAACCAGTTGAAATTTCCCAAATCAGTTTTTGGGTCTTGTATATCAAGTGTACTCTAGTCCCTTCTCAAAATTTGGGAGCTAGAGCATAACTGATGCTACCCCAAATACACAAAATCTCAACACTCCCTCTTAGCATCAAGGGTGTGCTCTAGCAATACATCACACTATGCATTACAAGACTTTGCGTACTGGTTCTGTATTGTTGAAGCTTGGATTGCTGCCACTCAACTCTGCACTGTTGCTGCCATTTTGTACTGCTGCCCATGACTCTACCACTGCCACTGCAACCTCTGTACTGCAACTCCCTCTCAATATGATGCATCTGTGTTGCTCATAGCACTTCCACCACTGATCTGTTGCACTGCAACTTCAGTTGTTGAGAGAAATAATTGAATCTCTTGCCCAATCCTTGACAAACAAGTCAAATGGGCTGCATCCTCATCACTGAAGCTCCATATGATATAGATCTATGCTGGCATCTGAAGGATGATGCACAGCTATAACTCTGCACTGCGTAAGCAAACTCCCTTTGCACTACTAAAGTCACATCAGCCCCTTGTGCTGAAATCTCTGACGCTACTGCTGCACTACGCTATCCCTCTGAAGCCTTCTGCGCTTCGTAAGCAACTTTGCTCTGCGTTATTGAAGTCACATCAGCCTCTGCGTTGATGCTGCTTCTACATTGTTGTTGCTCTGCTCTGTGCTGCTCCTCCCAATCTTCAGATCCGCCTCTGCCTCTATCTCATCTATGATCTATACACCCACTTCTCCACTTGTCCTGCTACTGTCTTAAGGCTGTCGTAGCTCGCATGTGATCCAAAAGATGAGTTGCTTAAGGATTCTGCCTTAGACTATGTAGCTCATATACATATCCATGTCACCCCACCTCCGTGGTTCATGAGCACTCATGGCTGCATCATCTTCTGATCCATCATCCATCACAGCAGCTTTGGAAGAAGAGGCTTCCCTGTCCTTTTTCTTCTAAGGACAATTGTTGGAAAAATGTCCCATTACACCACACTGGAAGCACTTGATCTTTGAAATATCCTTCTTCTTTCTCTATTGCCTCTTTGATGCCAAGGTTGCATCTTCTTCATCTTCCTTCTTCACTTTGCCTTATCCCGAGCTGTACTTCTTTTTGGTGAATCTACAGAGTTCTTCTTAACGCAGAATTCCCCACAAGTCGTCCCAATCTGGGAGGTTCGCTCTGCCCAAGATACTTTGTACAAAGGTTTTCCACTCATCTATGACAGCATTGAGAGCAGTCTTGACCATCACATCGTCTTCCACTTTGGCACCCATTGCAGTCAACTGATCTCTGATCGAATGCAATCTGAAGAGAAAATGCTCCATGTCTCCTCCCTTGGTCATCACGAATGACCTCATCTGTGTCTCCAACAACATTTTCTTTTGGAAAGATTTTCCCTCATATAGGGAGATTAAGGCCTTCCACATCTCATTAGTTGTCTTCTTCTCAGCTAAGTGTGGTACAATATGGTCCTTAATTCCATCCATGATTAGCCACTTGGCATGTCAAGCAGCTTCCTTATGCTTCTGAAGGAGATCCAGATTTGTCGGTGTGGCTAGAGTTTGCTCTGCATGGTCTATAAGATTGTATGTCTCAAGGACTATCAGAATCCTTGCCTTCGAAACTAAAAAGTTTGAGAGGCCATCCAGCCTTTCCTGATCACGCAATCCATGAGGAGCCATATGCTCAGAATGTGTCGGAACTTCCTTTTCTCTTTGCTAGAGAAATGGATCTAAGGCCCTTGGTGAAATGGGCACCTTCTACTCCCTCTGACAACTGATTTCCCTCCTTGGAAATCTGCCAAATCAAGTATGATTCATCTCTCTTTGATCCTCTGATCAAACTGCAGTTTTCTTTGGCTAGAAACTCTATGAGAAGCTTATCTCCTCTCGCTCTTTGTCACTTGTGCTTAGGCTAAAAATCTGAAATTTTCAGAAATTTAACCCCACCAGCACCTTCTGAATTTCAATAGCTTTTCTTTAGTCCTTTCTGGATCTGACAGATTCAGATTTGCATCACACTGGCAGGCTTCAGACTAATCCAGCGTTGTTTCTAAGTTGCCTCTGCACATTAATTGTGTGGGCTTGCTAGGAGACAGTGTTACACTGCGTCACCCTTCCCTCTGCGTGAATCTACCACTAAAAACTGTGTTGCCCCTTCATATCTTCGTTTCTACTGCTTTTTGCAGCTAGAACTTTCAGTGTCTTGCTGGTGACCCTCCTAGATCTACAATTTCTCTGATACTATGTGGAAATTTCTGAATTTTTACACTTTATGCAAAAATTATTATTGTTAATCTGGTATTGCTCCTCCTACTTAGACAAGTTATTAACTGAATAAAATTCAATTTAAATTCGAAGAAAAACACATAACAGATCTCCACCAATTCAGATCTAGAACAAGTTCATGCACACATAGACAAAGTGACACAGTTATTTCTGGACAAATAATCCCCGGAAAAACCCAATGTGGGAAAACCGGTCTTCTGGCTAGTGGAGGGTTTTATTATTAAGAATTTTCTAAATACAACAAGCTTGGGTTCAAGATCTAGAAAACCCAATAGAGAAATAATAGATTTACAGCTCACTGGCTGATTTAGGACCAAAATAATCACTGATCCACACCCTCAAACGGGATTTACAAAACTCTGCCAAAATTGGGGCCTAGAAGCCCCAGCTCTGCCCGTGAAGCCTTTGCCTCAGCCTTTGAAGCCCCTCTGACCCTCAGCACTGCTCCGGAAAGGGCTGCGTTACCCTAGACTAGGACTATGCGGCACCTGCATAGCACAGTTGTTGCCCTTCCTGTTGTTTCTCTCCTGCTTCTTTGTGTTGCCTCTATGAGCTGATCTCTACCTCTTGTTGATTCTAGACCCGGTGATCAGATCATCCCCTTGGTCTAAATTCCCCTCTCTGCAACTAAAACACTTCTGAGAATTCTTAGCAAACCCACCCTAGAATCTCACCTTAGCTTCAGTGCTCTGCCTCTATGTGTCTT
The DNA here is from genome assembly GCA_034641835.2 of Pinus albicaulis. Taxonomy (NCBI): domain Eukaryota; kingdom Viridiplantae; phylum Streptophyta; class Pinopsida; order Pinales; family Pinaceae; genus Pinus; species Pinus albicaulis. The sequence continues at coordinate 155,248,307 of CM076576.1, read as the reverse complement.
TACAAATGACCCCAAGCCTTTCCTTTATACTTTTCTCGTTGGCAAACCAACGGCCATGATCGGATCTTGAATCAATGAATAAGAATAAAAGAAAGCTTGATCCGTGTGGCTTAAGACAATTTCATCACATGTTTAATTAAATTCACTTTAATTATTTAAGTTCCCTAAGTTTTAACTTAGGAAATACATTAAAATAGTTAATTAATTGAATATCTCCTAAACTAGATGAAATTTCCCAAATCAATTTCTGGGTCCTATAAATCAAGGGTTCTTTAGTCCCTCCTCAAAATTTAGGAGGTAGAGCACAACTGATGCTACCTCAAATACACAAAATCTCAACACTTAAGCTCTTTCTCTTCTCTCTTTTTCTTCATTGCCTCCTCTTTATTTTTTGTTGCCTCTGTGTTCTTTCTTTTTATAGTCTCTTTTCTTTTGTCTCCTCCTACTTTTTCACGTTATCTTCTTCTTGTTTCTTTCTCATCTCTTCTGCCTCTTGCTCTCTTTGCATTTCCTCTTGTTGCTTCTGCTTAGCTTCTTCCTACTGCTTCTTTTTGGCTTCTTCCTTATCAAATTTTTGCTTCTTTTGCTTTTCTTTGTTGGTTCCCTGCTCTTCCTTCCAAGCTCATGCTTTCTTGGGTGTCATGCTCTAATTTCTCTTCCTCTTTAATTTGCAGCAATGATTGCAGTGGTTTGGAAGAATTATAAATTTTTTTAGCTTTGTCCTCTTCGACTTCAGTAACTAAGGCATATGCCCAACCAAATCCAATTGATTTGTAGTGTGCCATAGCAATACCTGTTGTGTCATATTTTTGGAAACTGAACTCACCAAACCGAAAATGTTGCAACTCTTCAGCTTTTGTCTCTTCTTCCTTGAAAATTTTGATAAAGTAAGCTCTGATGTTGAGTGGGAAGATGGGCCATGGAGATTTCTTTGCTTTGACCAAGGTCGTTGACAAACTTGTGGTGAGTTGTTAAGCCACCTCCTGTAATACCATTTTGTCTGTGATGAATGTAGGAAGAGCATTGTTAGGATATTCTGACACATAGAAAATAGTTAAAAATAACTTAGTCTAGTGTAGAGTTAGGTAGTGTGTTTCTTTACCATGTACATTTGTAACTTATAATCCGACGGTCACGATTTGTAGTAATCCGACGGTTATCTCTCACCTCGGTATTAACAGCACTTGATCCGTGGCTTAACACTCAATTGGTCCATGATATTTGTTTAAAGAGCATGGAGGGTCATTTGTCCGGTAACCGTTTATGAGAGAAACATATGTACATTTTCCTTTTATATTAATAGATTCCCTGAAGTGGCCACATTTGCTCAGGGCGTGGACTGTTTCCTTCTTTGAGAGTTTTAACCACGTGATTATATTGGTGTACTAATTTGTGATCTGTTTTTGAGCGGTGACCTTTGGTTCTTGATCTAAGGAACTTAACCTATAAACTCCTACATGGTATCAGAGGTATTTTGAGGGCCGCGTCCATTGTTGATCAAAATCCAAAGCCGATTTGACTGCATGCGAATGTCGTTTTGTAGATCTACTATTTCTGAACATATTTGGGCTTGGAGAACTGCTCGGTTGTGTCTAGAGCGTCTGTTACAGTGAGGAACGCCTTTCGTTTCATGCGAAAAGGTTTCCTGCTGCCCAAGTTATGTCAGTTTAGATGTGGAGGTACAAAGCATCTATTTTGCAGTTATATTTGTTAATAGTTCTGCTTATTTCGGTTTTTTCTGTTTATTTTTGGTGTTAAGGTTTTACTTATTTTCCATATCTATACCCTCTTCTCTGTGTATGCTCTTTGTTGTGTGATCCGTGTGATCTTGGCAAATCAGAAACAGGAAAAAAGGATTTTTGTTGCTACGTATGCTCTTTCCCCGCATCTTTGTGCGATCTCGGGAAATCAGAAATAGTGAAAAAAGTGATAGTTGCCTGTAAGGCTAACTGGAAATCAAACATTCTGCCATAAGGCTTTGCATTTCGTTTTTTTTGCTTGGTTTTTGTGTTTTTTTGTGCAGGAAAAGACATGCACACTGAAGACTAAAAAAAAAAAAACTATCTTCCTTTTATACAATAACGTGATCCTTTTGTGAGGGGTTATTTTATGAGAATAGAGGTCTCGGGTTCAAGTCTCTTTCTCAAGCTTCTTTTGTAAAAAAAATTTGTTAAAAGGGGCGGAATTTTTTTTAGAAAGCTGCACTTCATCCAATTCCCGTAACTATTCGGCATCTACAATTCATATTTTCAACTTTTCATTGGAGCAGTTAGTTTTAGATTTTCTCAGCTTCAGTTTTTTTTTTTAATTGGAAAGTGCATGCCCAATTATTCTTAACAACACCAATTATTTCCAATGGCTACCTCACATGGTAGATATCCTTAGAAGTAAAGGGCTTTATAGAATAGCCACGGGACAAGAAACTAAACCTTCCGATGATGATAAAGCTACTAAATGGGAAAATAAACAAGATCAAGCACGAGGGTTGATAGGAATGTTCATTTGTCAATATCTTTGATTTCATATCCTTGACATTGACACCCTTGATGAGGCCCTGGAAAAGCTAAAAACTATTTTTGGCATTCAAAATCAAATCCGGGCCCACCAGCTTGAAAATGAGTTGCTTACTTTGGACCCCAATAATTTCTCCTGCATTGAAGATTTTTTGTCCAAATTTAAGACCCTCAGAATTCTTTTAGAAGGTTGTAAGATCAAAAAGGACGATGGTAGCCTCATATATTTCATTCTTGTTAAGCTTGTTCCTGCATACTCTGTATTTGTTTCCGCCTTCCATTCCACCAGAGAATCCATCATTTCTTCAGGAACCACCTACAAGAGTCCCTCTTTTGATGCCTTTTGTGATTCTTTGATAAGAGAACAAGAAAAACTTTTACACCTTGGTCTTATCACTGCTGGAAACGCTTCTAAGAAAGCCTTAGCAGCTCAACAACAACCATATCAAAAGAATCCCAAGAAGCAATATCCTAAAAAATATGGTCCTAAACCAAACAAGGGCCCTAAGAAATTTCAGCCGCAAACTGAAAAATCAAATCACCAAAATAATAAGGCAAATCAAAACAAGGGGAAGAAGACAGATAGACATTGCAACTTTTGCAATCGGGATGGCCATATAGAGTCCAAATGTTTTAAGAAGATGGAAGTCTTAGAAGTAGCAATGAAGAAGCACAACATCAATTTGGAGCACTCTTCACCTTCTTCTTCAGGCATGGCACTTTCTGCTTGTGGTTGTCAAGCATCAAGATCTGGTTATGCATTAAATGTATCTTCTTCTTCTCCTTCTCATGAGTGGCTCATTGATTTTGGAGCTTATTACCACATGGCTAAAAATAAATCCATGTTTTCTTTTTTAAATGATTGTAACACCAAACATATTTATGTTGGTGATGATAGATCTCTTAGTTTTGTAGGATCTGGAACCATTCATCTAGATAATGGTCAGTTTAATGATGTACTATGTGTTCCTACCTTGTCATGCAACCTTCTATCTGTTTATCAAATAACTCATTCAGGTGAAGGGAAAATAGTAGAATTCTCACCTCATGATGTTGTAATCAAGGACCTCAAAGATCCTAAACATATTTTAGCTACTGGCATTGTTTATGATTCCACAAGGTTGTATAAGTTTGACAACTTTGGGTCATCATCTCTTCCCTCTGTTTTTGTTGCTCATAATGATGATGTGAGAAAACTTTGGCATGAGTGATTTTGTCACTTAGTCTATTGCTCCCTTCAAACTCTATGTAATAAAAATATGGTGACGGTTCTTCCCATGGTATCTTGCCGAGATAATGTTTGCTCCGGATGTGTACTCGGAAAACATCATCGGGATAGTTTTGACAAACATGCCTCTTGGCACGCTTCAGCCCCTTTGCAGCTTGTGCACAGTGATTTATGTGGTTCACTTCCTGTTGTTTCTTTCTCTGGTTGCAAGTACTTCTTAACCTTCATTGATGATTTTTCTAGAGGCACTTGGGTATATTTCTTAAAACTCGAGAGTGAAGTTTTTAACATGTTCTTGGCCTTTAAGGCCTTTGTTGAGAAACAATCTGGACATCAAATTCTTAAGTTAAGATCAGACAATGGCGGAGAATATGTTAACAAAAAATTTATCAACTTCTGCACTGAGCATGGCATTCAATTGCAACATACTATTCCATATACTCCACAACAAAATGGTGTAGCTGAAAGGAAGAATCGCACCTTAAAAGAAATGGCTAATTGTATGCTTCAATCTAAAGGACTTGGTCTCAATTTCTGGGCAGAAGCCATTAACTGTGCAAATTAAATAATGAATCGCACTCCTACTAAGGTTTTAAAGAATATAACTCCGGAAGAAGCTTGGAGCTCAAACAAACCAGATGTAAGTCACTTTCGTGTTTTTGGAAGTGATGCTTGGGCCCATATTCCAGATGCGAAACATAAAACCTTAGAACCTAAGAGTGAAAAATGTATTTTTGTTGGATATTCTGAAAATGTCAAAGGATATAGACTTCTTCAACCAAAATCCAAAAATATAATTATTAGAAGAGATGTAAAGTTTAATGAAAATATATATGCCCGCAAGCCTAGTTCGACAGGTGTGCCACCTTTGGCCTGCGAGCCTGATTCGACATATGTGCCACCTATCTCTCTCTTCTATTTTTAATAGCATTCCTTCTAGTTCAGATGATGACAGTGAGGATGAAAATCCTCCTCTAGCTCGTGAAATTTTTTCTTATACTCGACTACTTCCAAGATGGGTCCGCTCTACTCGGGATGCAGCAGGTTCTCTTGCAGGTGACCCTGCTGATCGACGACGTACATGTTCTCAGTTCAAAAGAGCCTCTTCCTTATTAGCTCAAGTTCCAGGAAAACTTGATCCAGAAACCTTTGAAGAAGCTTCTGGTCATCCAGATTGGGAGGAAGCTATGAATGAAGAGTATCGTTCCTTATTGGAAAACAATACTTGGGATCTTGTTCCTCTTCCAAAAGGAAGAAAACTTGTCAGATGCAGATGGGTTTACAAAACAAAGTTTGGACCAGATGGAAAAGTGGATAGACATAAAGCTCGTCTTGTCGCTAATGGTTTTTCACAAGTTGAAGGCATTGACTATACTGAAACCTTCTCCCCTATTGCCAAAATGAATTCTATCTGCCTTGTTCTTTCCCATGCTACCTCCTTTAAATGGGAAGTCCATCAAATGGATGTTAAATCCGCCTTCTTACATGGAGATTTGCATGAAGAAATCTACATGGAACAACCCTCTGGATTTATCCAAAAAGACTCGAGCCTTGTTTATTGCCTTAGGAAGTCTCTCTATGGTCTCAAACAAGCTCCTCGGGCTTGGTATGCCAAAATGGATAGATTTCTCTTAGATAATGGCTTTTCTAGGTGTCATTCTGACAACACTGTCTACACTAAGAAAGTGGGTACTTCCTTCACCATCCTTGTTCTTTATGTTGATGATCTTATCCTTACTGGTAGTGATCCAAACCATATAAACCATGTGAAGTCTAGCCTCAAAAAGAAGTTTGAAATGACAGACTTAGGACACTTGTATTATTTCCTTGGTCTTCAAGTCTTGCAATCCAAGGAAGGCATTACCCTCTCTTAGTGCAAGTATGCCTGTGATCTTCTACACCACTTTAACATCGAAGACTATAAGCCTGCCCCTTCTCCCTTTTAGTCTGGAGTCAAGCTTTCAGTCAACTATACTATCCCTGAAGTTGATGCTACCTTATACCGTCAACTTGTTGGTAAACTTTTGTATCTGACCCATACCCATCCCGACCTTTCCTTTGCCATTGGTCTTGTCGCTCGGTTTATGCACCAACCTCATGAAAGCCACTGGAAAGCAGCTAAAAGAATACTTCGATATATTCGAGGTACAGTTCAGTTCGGGATTCATTACAGTGCAAGAGCATCTCCCTTGTTGATTAGTTTCACTGATTCTGATTGGGCTGGTGACCCTGATGATCGGAATTCCACTGCAGGATATGTATTCACTCTTGGTTCAGGACCTATTACTTGGTCTTGTAAGAAACAAAGTGCCATCTCCCTTTCTTCAGCAGAAGCAGAGTATCGTGGTGCAGTTGAAGCCAGCAAGGAAGCCATGTGGCTTCGTCAGATCCTATCTAAATTTGGTCTTCATCAGCAGCATCCAACTACACTTTGGTGTGATAATCAGAGTGCCATTCAGCTATGTAAAGATCTAGTTCAACATTAGTGTATGAAACAAATTGAACTCCACATACACTTCATCAGAAATCTCGTTCATGATCATGTTCTTGAAGTGCAGTATTTTCCAACCAATGATCAGGTAGCTGATATCTTTACAAAGGCTCTCACAGAAGTGAATTTTACCAAACTTCGATCCATGCTTGGAGTTCAGGAAATTTTTCATTAAGGGGGGATAGGCTCTAATGCCTCCTTCCTTCTCCTATTATGTCACTTTTGTAAATCCTTCAATCCTATCCCAATTTGTTCTTAAGGGGGGATGTTAGGATATTTCGACACATAGGAAATAGGCTCCTTTTGTGTCACCTTTGTAAATCCTTCAATGCTATCCCAAGTTGTTCTTAAAGGGGGATGTTAGGATATTCCGACACATAGGAAATAGTTAAGAATAACTTAGTTTAGTGTAGAGTTAGGTAAATTTTGTTTCTTTACCATGTACATTTGTAACTTATAATCCGACGGTCACGATTTGTAGTGATCCGACGGTTATCTCTCACCTCGGTATTAACGACACTTGATCCGTGGCTTAACACCCGATTGGTCCATGATCTCTATTTAAAGAGCATGGAGGGTAATTTGTCTGGTAACCATTTATGAGAGAAACATATGTAACTTTTCTTTTTATATTAATAAATTCCTTGAAGTGGCCACGTTGGCTCAGGGCGTGGATTGTTTCCCTCTTTGAGGGTTTTAACCACGTGATTACACTGGTGTACTGATTTGTGATCTGTTTGTGAGCGGTGACCTTTGGTTCTTGATCTAAGGAACTTACCCTGTAAATTCCTACAAGCATGAGGAGGCTTATAAGCACCAAAAACTCTGATGTCATTAACATTAGGAAACCAATCCACAAAATCATGAAGATAAGCCTTGGCTTTGTCAGACATACATGAAGGTTTTGTGTCGAAAAGTAAATTTTAAAGAGGATAGATGAAATACTTTGCAATCTTATCGTACGTCCTTTTGCACCTTGTGTTCCACAATATTTTGAAATAAATATGCATTGGTGATTCCTCTTCAGGAGTCTACTTTAAGCCTTGTTGACCGCTCTGTATCAATGACCCCATAACAGTACACCCCTTTTTTCCGCAAAAAGGATCCACCATGTTCGAGTATCCGTGCCATTCAAAATTCATCATCAGCCGGCAATTTTATGAATATGTCAGTTCATTATGCATATGTAAAATGTAAATAATCTCAGTATGACTACGTCTGTATGTAATAGCTTAGGTAAACCTATGGTTTTGGTGACGATCTCCATTCTATGATTTTTTTTATCTCACTGATTCATCTATGTCTCTAGACACAAATGATCAGCATACTTTTTCCCTCCAATCATACCCCAAATTTAGAGTGTATTTTGTCGCTAAGATCTTAGGCAAGTCCTAGTTTTAGATCGATTCTATGTAAAAGTGATTTGAGAATAATCCTAGCTAATTGGCTAGACTATTTCAAGCCACTTGGTCTACTGTATTATATGAAATGGGTATTTTTTTAAGGTCTATAACGAACAGATTTTCCCCCCTTAAGGATTTAAAATGTAAAATCTTGATATAAAAAAATATTTAGTGCATGGTCTCTCATAATTAGACACCATGGCTAAGCATTAGAGGGTTGGAAAAATAATTAATCCCTTCATAATTCAATTAATTAAATTTTCTGGCCAAATTAAATTAAAAAACCTAAGTTGAAAATTTAATTAATTTGATGTCCTAGGTAAATATAAATTCTCCAAATGAAAAATTATTGGGTCTTAAAAATTAAATTTTTAAGGGTCCCGGGCCAAGGGAATACTGAAAATTTTAAGAAATCTTGGACCCTTGGACCTTGGTAGCTAGGTCAAAGTCAATTTTTTCAGGTAATTAACTCAAAATTATCATTGTTGAGTTAATTAAAAACGAATTAAATAAAAAAAAACGAAATTTATCAAAAAATAAATAATTTCGACGGACGAAATTAAAATATAATCAAACATTTTTCAATGGTCGAGATTACTTTGACGGGGATCAAGTGAACTAGCCGTTGGAGAATTTATCTATAAATTAGAGGTCGGTGTCAGTCTATTTTTTCATCCGACCTTTGAATTGTGTACTAAACTCTCAAGCTCTCTTGTATGTTTTCTGGAATTAATGCAAAAGTCTTTGGGGTTTCAACTTGCAATGGTGTTCCTCTTCCTGAATCTATGGTAACATCATTTTAATTTCTGCAAATATTATTTGAAAATCACAAATCAATAGCTCTCTTAGAATAATCTGAATACAAGTATCTTATTCAATTTGTTGGATTTATGGTAACATTTTTAATTTTGATTGAATTAGAAGGTATCTCTATCTCTTCATAATTTTATTGTTATTTCATTTCTCCACTTGGTTTGATGGTTGATCTATTGTTTGCAGAATATCTCTAAGGTTTTCATTGAACATTTGGGGATAGTCCTCGGTTGGACCAACCAACTCTCAACATATATTTTCTGAAGAACCTACATCATAATAGCTTCAAGATTTATCTAAAGATTAATTTTTTATGCATAAAGTTTTTGGGCTAGTACCTCTCTAAAAAACCAAAATCTTTTAAATATCTTGTGGAAAAGTTGATAGATCTCTCTAGTAAGAGCCTTAGATCTTCAAATCTAGGAGCGAAGTTGGAATCATACTCCATGGATCTAACATATTCACAATTCTTGTGCATAGATTTGTATATATTGTATAGATCTGAGGTTTTTGTAAATATTTTTTGTTTTAATTTCTAACTTAGGGTTCGGGTTTTATTTTCAGATTTTTGTACATGTATTGAGTTTTTTGGGTCTTTGTTTGTTTTTTGTATAGGTTTGGATCAGGAGGTTTTCAAAGGAGTTCTCAAGATATGAGACAGGTCTAGGCCCTAGAGGGCAAGATCACATCTCAGAATACATTTGTTTGTAGGAAGATTTTTCAGTCATTTAAATTTGGCTTCAAATCTGGGTTTTCTTTGAAATTATTTAAATTATGGGCAAATAATTTTTTCAATTTATTTTAAAAAGGGGTTTTGTTTCTCAAACCCTCTCTGTTGCATTCGTTTCTCCTCCCTCAGCTCCTCCCCTCGATTTTCCTTGCGGCCCGCTCTCTTTTCCTTTTCTGGTGCTTGCTTTCTCCAATCTGCTGCATGTCGGCTTCATTTCCTTGTGGCTCCCTCTCCTTGTGCACCTTTTCCTTCCATTCACATTTCCTGTAGCGTCGTTTTCCTCCCTGCAAATATGTCTTCCCTTTGTTCTGCACCTCCTTTCCCTTTCGTGGCCCTCTTTTTCTCCTGTGTGCTCTCCATTTCCCTCGTATTTCTTTCATGTTGCGTCTTACCTCATGGAAACTCTTCCTCTAATCAATCTGCAACTGCCAAATTCACGTCTTGTATGTTATTTCTCCCTACTATCTGCATTGACTACCCTTCCTCCCTCCTGCTTGCTCCATCCCTCGACTCCTGCTACCATTTCCCTGCCGCAACCTCCATCTCCTTTGCCCCTATCATCTTCATCTTTTCGCTACCGCTCATTTTCCTTTTGCCCTTCAAACTAAACCTAACTCAACACAACGCAATTCATAATATTTCCATAACATTTAAGTTTTTTTTTTTTTTTCAAAAGTTCAAATTTAATTTTTGGCTTTGTTGTGTTCCTAATTAACTTTTAGATATTAAAAATTAAATAAAAAAATGAAAATTCTATTAACTTTTAAAAAAAATTAAAATAAAATAAAAAATAACTATTAACACTAGCAAATTTTTTAATCCTTTTTTGTATGTGAAATTTGGAAATTCAAAATTTAAAGTTTACTTTTGATATAGGGATTTTTGGGCTACTCATTAAATGTTGAGGTTTTCCTTCTTGGGCTTGAGAAAAAATTATTGTGGAGATTTTTTTTTAAATTTCTTATAGTTGACATGATTTAAATTTTTAAATATCCTAAGCTTGACTATAGGAGAAAATACTAATTTCTGGGTTGGCATTATTTTATAAGATTATTTAATTCCAGGAGTATTTGATGAAGCATTTACTCGACTAGCATTTAAATTTTGTTGTTATCTTGATAATTAATTATTGAGATTTAAATACTTAACTATTTCATATGCTTCAGCTAAATTTCATGATTATTGACATTGGATTTGAATATTTCAATATTTGATATCAATTGAGATCGTCTATTGTTTTAAAGGTAAATTGACTCTAAGCAGGATTTTTACTTGAATTTTTAGATATTTATTGAATATTTAATATGGGGAATTTTTTCAAGTAAATTGGGATCAACATTTTTTCTATTGTGGAACTGTGACAATTGTATATATTTCGATTGAGCATTTTCATAATTGGCTTCTTGAACTGTATGAGATCTTAATGAAAATGTGGTTGAGGGTTTGTAAATTGCAAGTGTTAAAAACTGAGTTTTTGTGATATTTTATGTTCATTTTTATACACATAAAGCATGAATTAAAACTCTAAAATAGCAGAAACATCACACAACTACACCATAAAAATAACCACAACACAGCAAATGATGAAGGAGTTCACCCCTTCTGGGCTACATCTCCTTGGTCCAGCTTCCAATGGCTTGGCCCTCTTTCATTATGCTCAAAATGGCGATTTCATACATTTACAGTGCTCAAATGGCTTCAAAACCTGTTCCATCAGTTTCAGAACACTAAAAAATTTCTGTCTAGCCTCTTTCTAATCCAAAATTGGTCAAAAACTGAAGAAGTTATGAGCCTCCCTAGTTTTGTTGCTAATCGCATCACAATTTCTCCAAAATTCAAACCGTCTTACAATTTTGCCCTTATTTCAGCTAACCGAGCAACAAATTTCCAGAATTCCGGGTGAAATAGTCAGATCATTAATTTGCATAATAACACCATAATTCTAAATTTTTAACCATAATGGTTGGTGGTCAATTAAATGTTTTTAATTAAAAAAATTGCACCATAACTCTGCGCCCCTGGTCCTGAGCGATTAGTCGTGTGGTGTCATATGGGTGGGTCGGGGCTAAGACCTGGCCCCTTACCCCCACCATTCTTCCATATAACATTTTTATTAATGTTTTCGAACCATTGTTTAACAATTAACTACGTAGCCCGACCGGTAAGACTTGGTGTTATTTGAATGGAGGTTCGAAGTTCGATTCTGCAAAGGTGCAATTTGCCCTTCAAACAAATTTTGGTGGCCCCCGTGCTGCCACGTGGTGGGCTCTGGTTAGGCCACATGGCAGCATGTGGTTGGCCATCAACCAACCAAAAAAAAATTTCCAAACTAAAACCAATCTGGGCCTACCACTTTTCAGGCAATCGTAGGCCCAAAAAAAAATACCATTCGGCCAACTAGAAGAGGCCACGTGGCAGCCTGCCACTGGCCCAAATTTTTGCCTAATCAGCTGTCTTTTTTTTAAAAATTGTCAATTTGTGCAAACAAACAGAATGTGTTTACGGGAGCATACAGTGTCATTTTTCCGCAAAATGAGTTGCGTCAGATTCAGAACAACGAGGTCTACGTAGTTGTTCAAGTTCCACACCATTCCAACAACTTTCATTTTTGAGCATTTTTTCAAGCACATGATCACACCTTCCCACTGGAAGTGTTTAGACCCCAAAAACTCTTTTATTACTGAACATTTGGATGAGGGTACAACCCCCTCACCCTTCAAGTCTTAATCCACTGGAATTTTCTTGAATTCAACAATTTGACTTTTCATGAAAACTAATATTTTCCCTTGATTCTAGAGACCTTGTCTTGTTGTTGTAGATGCCATCTTGCTGCAATTTCCCAGAATTTTCAGAAAAGAAAACTATCCTTGAAGAAACAAACATGTTCCATCCTCAGTCGTCAATCAAATAAAAGTTAAACAACTTGAAATTCTTCTCACCTCGAACATTGTCAACATGACGATGTTTAGCTTGTCTTGCCTTATGCTTGGCTCGACTATTGACCAAATGTGATCGCCATCTCCATGCAGCATCCCATTTCAAAGAAAACACTTTTTGAAACCCACAAGAACTTTTGAACCCAATGCCCTCTTTGTAAATTTACTTTGGCACTTGCTCTTTGATCTTTGCACTCTATTGCACCGACATCTTATCCGTGTCACTACTCAACAATGATGCATGTTGCTGCAATTTTACTGCATCTGGTTTACCTCTTTTAAGAGCCAACATTTTAGACTCCTGAAACATATTATCACAACCATTAGCAACCTTAATGAAATCATAATTTTCATTTGATGTATCACCTTGAAAGGCCTCTTTCGCAACATATTGATGCTTGAACATTAACAGAGAAACATTTTGACTAGCATTCACAATTCTCTTCGTTTGTCCAGCATGCATAAGAGACAAACTAATTTTCTTACTATGCGCTCTAACAATGTACTCAATCCCATTCTTGAACAAGTGATATTTATTCTCATGGCAATGAAATATTTTTCTCTTATCATAAAGATATGGGCTACCCAAAACAATACCAGAAATATCAAGCGGAACAACATCAAGTTCAACTTCATCAAGAAAGTTTGCAGTGATTGCAAATCTAAGTATGCACTTACTCGTCACCTACAAATTCGCATTTTTACATATCCAACCTAAAGGATAAGGTCTTGGATGATGAATGGTTTCTAAATTCAACTTCCTAACTAAGTCTTCAGAAATAAGGTTTTCTTGTGAACCACTATCAAATAGGGTGTCAATATTGGTATGCTTTGAAATAACTCTAACATGGAAAAGTTAAATTCATGTTTCATCATCTTGAGTACTATTGAGACAATGTTGTGAAACCATCTCCAAAAATAGAAGAAAAGTGGTATCAACGCTTTAGAAATAAGCCACTTCGAAAGGGAAATCTCCAATACATTACATGAATGAACAATTCTTGGATGATACAAATTACAAAACCTTCTTTCTATATATAGGAGTCCATGGGGCCACAATGTAATCCTAGCCGACCTAACAATAATAATTTAAGGGCACAATAATAACAATATGGGGGTTACAGGGGTACAATGATAACAATAAGGGGGTTACACTAACAACAATAAGGGATTATACTAGTAATATAGGGACCTAACATGCCCCTCTCCTTCAAAAAAGTGTTGTCCTCAACGCTTGAGTAGCTCTGGGTGATTTTGTATAAAATTCTCATCCTCCCATGTAGAATATTCAGTGGGTAAGTTCTTCCACTTGATGAGATACTCTGAAATTGATCGATTACGTAGCTGTCGAGTCCTTTTTTCCATGACCGTTTCAGGTTCCAATATGATTTTCCTTCGTCATCAAGTTCTGGAAATATTGTTTGAACTAGAATATTTTCACCTATAACCTTATTTAAACATGAAACATGGAAAACTGGATGTACTCGCGAAGAAGCAGGAAGCTCCAATTTGTATGCCATAGTACCAATATTTTGCAACACCTTGTAAGGACCATAGTACTTTGGCGATAATTTATTATCCTTCTTAGCTTGCTTGAGGGACATTTTTTTATATGGTTGTAGCCGTAAAAATACCCAATCTTCTACATCAAAACTTCTCTCACTGCGATGTTGATCTGCCTGTTGTTTCATTCGATTTTGTGCCAAATTCAGGTTATCCTTTAAGAGTTGGAGAACTTCTTGTTGATGCTCGATGTGATCTTCCACTGCTTGAACCTTTGAATTTTCCCTTAAAGATGATGTGATCGATGGTGGATGATATCCATAAAGTGCATAAATGGGGTCATTTTTGCTGCAGTATGGAAGGAAGTGTTATACCACCATTCAGCGAGAGGTAACCACTTGACCCATTGTGTTTGTTTATCAGATACAAAACAACGAAGATATCCTTCCAAACATTTATTTACTATCTCAGTTTGACCATCAGATTGAGGATGATAAGATGAGCTATGAGCTAATTGAGTACCCAAACAAGAAAATAACTCCGTCCAAAAATTTCCAGTAAAAATGGGATCTCTGTCGCTCACAATAACCCTTAGGCTTCCATGGCTTTTGAATTCTGTCCATCAATGTAGTAGCAACTGTACTTGCTTTAAATGGATGAGATAATGCACAAAAGTGTGCATACTTGGTAAGTCTATCAATTACCACCATGATGACACTCTTTCCTTCAGACTTAGGTAAACCTGTGATAAAATCCATTGAAATCTCCTCCAAACGTTGACTTGGAATGGATAAAGGTTGTAGAAGACTCGGGGTCTTAATTGTCTCAACTTTATTCTGCTGGAAAACCAAACATTCCACCACAAACTTTTGAATATTAGATTTAAGGCCATCCCAAAAGAATTGTTTCTTCACCCTGTGGTAAGTTTTTAAAAATCTTGAGTGTCCTCCTAAAGGAGAGGTGTGCAATTCCAAAAGAATCTTTTGTTTTATTTGGGAATTCTTACAAAGATATAAGCGATCTTTGTACCATAAGGAATCATTTTTCCAACCAAATGTACCATATGTACTAGGATCTTACTGCAACTTTTGAATGAGTGTCCACACTTCTTCGTCCTTCTTCCATTCATCTCTTGCTTCGATTATCCAATCTGGTTGGATAATAGAAATTGCACAAAGCAATGCTTCCACCTCTTCATTCTTTCTTGAGAGTGCATCTGCAACAACATTTAGCTTCCCTTTCTTATAGATTATTTCAAAGTCATAACCCAACATCTTTGTGACCCATTTTTGCTGCTCTTCTGAAGATAGTCTTTGTTCCAAAAAGTGTTGAAGACTATCATGATTAGTTTTTACCTTGAAGTGTCTTCCCATTAGGTAAGTTCGCCATTTCTTTAGTGCATGCAGTATTGGTAACATTTCCTTCTCATAAATAGGTTTCTGTAAATACTTTCCTTTAATTGGACGACTTTCAAAAGAAATGGGTCTTCCTTCTTGCATTAAAACAACACCAATTCCATTTCTTGAGGCATCATATTCCACAATAAAGGTTTTTGTGAAGTCTGGCATAGCTAAGACCGGTGCTAGGCACATTATCTCTTTAATATGTTCAAAGGCCTTAGTTGCTTCAAGAGTCCATGAAAATGCATATTCCTTCAATAATGTTGTTAGAGGTGTTGCTCTTCTTGTTGATCAGCGGTTTTCATTGATGTCAACCCAAGCAGCACCAGGGGTTAACCCAATATTGAATGAGAAGTTTGACCTACCAAATTAATATATTTTGGGTCATTAATGCTTTTGATGGTTTCTACTTGTCGAGATGTTTCCGTTGATATATGGCACACCATGTAATTCTTCACGGTTTGTGAGATATTCATGTTTGAAGTTTGTACCCCGGTTAGTGGGCTAAAACCCCATGGGGTTGGGGCATGGGTAATTGAAAAGTCATAATTAATATTTTTTATGCTCCTAAAATCCCTCCCACGTTCACTTGTTGAAGCCCCTCTCAACTTAAACATTCATATATATTGTGATCTTCATTTCCTCTTTAGGCAAGGGATTCGGCCACCTGAAACAGGTCATCGTGGCATTTTCGCTCTAAAGTTTTTTCTATGAAGGCTAAGAAGCTGAAATTTTTATGAGGCGAAGTCGAAATCCTGAGGAAGCTACAGTAACAATTTCATATCAAGTTGCGCAACATTTTTGGAGATATGATTTGTGGAAGTAAGGGTTTTTGTAGGCTCCTGAAATTCATCTCAAATAAGTGACCTTGGTAAATTCGTCATAACTCTCTCTCTGAGTATCGGATTGGAATTCCGTAAAAAGTGACGGATAGTGCATAGTCTGTAATTTTCGCTCTATCAATTTTAGAAGCAAATGCATAAACAATGACATGTGGCACACCGTACAAGTGTGATCTGCTGAAATAGTCCATAATTAGGGCAGTGTGAGAAATTGGGTATAACTCTCTCTTGAATAATCCAAATTGGGTCAGACCTGTGGCATTGGAAAGAAGACTCAGAGGACTACTATAGGACCGAAAATCAGATATTGAGGATCTGAAATAACAAAGATACACTAGATTCAATATCGAGCTCCTAGAAGGCAAGAAAAAGCTAGATCATGTGTTGTCAAGGATTGCAAAGGACTAGACTTTCTACGGCATAAAAGCAAAACAAGGTGCAACAGAGGGTAGCATGACAAGAGCAGCAACCAAGGTGCATAACAGCAGCAAGAAGTTCATCATATGAAGTCTTCAAGTGGGCAGCACTGCATACAATCATTGTAAAGGTATCATTGTACTTAGTCATTGTAGATACATTATTGTACAAATTGTACTAGTGTCTATCTGCCAAGGGTTGAAGAGGCAGTGTTGGGAGGTCTAGGATCATCATTAGGTGGTTGTTTCAAAGTTTGGGTTATTGTCTAGTATATCTTCTTCTTCTACATCATTCTATATCATTGTAAAGTGGACCATTTTCCCTGGTACGAGAGTCCATTCTTCTTTTATTCTTCTATAGGGTGGTAGGGTGGTGCTAGGGTGAGTTGTAGCTCATTGGGTGTTGGGGCATCCATTCAGTGACTACTGAAGAATCTCGGGCGTTGGAGCATCCATCCAGTGGGAGCTGGAAAAGAATGCTTTTCTAGATTCTAGGAATTTGGAGCTTTATTTTCAATTGGAGTTGAAAAGAATTATTAGAAAAGCATTAGGTGGTTTTTGTCCCAGAGTGGGTTTCCACCTTAAAAATTGTGTGCATTTGTGTTCCTCTTGTTTGCTCCTATCATTTTACAAACACTGATAATAATTGAAGATTAACTAATGCTCTAATTAAAAGAGATTTCCAACACTTCTCCCATAATTCTTAACAAACTTGTGATAATACCCTGTTAACCCAAGAAATCCTCGCAACTGCTTTATGGTTGTGGGGATTTTCCATTCCTTAATGGCTTTAATTTTGTTAGGGTCTACCTTAACACCCTCGTGAGATACAATATGACCCATATATTCCACCTCTTGTACTCCAAAGAAACATTTGGATGTTTTTGCATATAATTTTTTCTCCTGCAATAGTTTGAGCACCATGTCTACATGTTGGACATGATCCTTCCAAGACCTGCTGTAGATTAGTATATCATCAAAAAATACTAGCACAAATTTTCTAACGAAGGGTTTGAAAATGGAATTCAACAACCCTTGAAATGTAGAAGGTGCATTGGTAAGGCCAAAAGGCATGACGAAAAATTCATAATGACCTTCATGAGTTCGAAATGTTGTTTTTGGAATATCTTCAATCTTCATCCTAATTTGATCATATGCTGAACGAAGATCCAACTTGGTAAAATAAATTGCTCCATGTAATTCATCCAATAATTCATCAATCACAAGAATGGGAAATTTATCTTTAATGTTGAACTTATTGAGCTCCCTATAATCCGAACACATGCGCCATGATCCATCCTTCTTGTGTACCAATACTACAGGAACAGAGAAAAACTTTGACTAGGTTGAATTATACCCGCCTCTAACATTTATGCAATCATATGTTCAATTTCGCTCTTTTAAACATAAGGATATCTATAAGGCCTAATGTTTGGGGGAACACTTCCTGGAATCAAATGAATAGCATGATCATGATCAAGAATAGGTGGGAGTCCTTTGCGAGTTTCAAACACCTTGGAATAATTATCCAAGACTTTTTGGAGATCTGCAGAAATAGATGATTTTGATGTCAGAACTTCTAATGAGCATAATTGTGCAATTACACCTCATTGTTCTTTCTTTAGAAGCTTTGTCATGACATTAGATCTTATTATCTTTTCTGTCTTCCCTACAATACCCCGTAATTAGACTTCCTTTCCTTCTGAAAAAAAAAAATCAAGAAAATTTCTTGAAAATTAAAAGCTATTGTCCCCAAAGATTGTAACCATTGTACTCCTAGTACAACATCAGCACCTCTCATAGGAATGGAAAGCATTGGACTATTCAATACATATTCCCCCATGGCTAGCTTGATATTATGGCATTTTCCAGAGCAATTTATAGTCTTTCCATTTGCAACCATCACTTGACATTCTGGTGCTGGGTATAGGAAACAATTCAATTCCTTGGCTACCTTACAATGAATAAAATTATGGGTGCTACCTGAATCAATCAACATTATTAACTTTTTCTTCTTGATATGTCCTTCTATCTTGAGAGTTTGAGGAGTGATAATTCCTGCCATTGGATTACACGATATGGTCAAACTCATTTCTTCCTCTTCTAGGGCTGGTTCTTGGTGTATATCCTCTTCTTTTGAAGATTCTTGTTCATTTTCTTCTTCCTCTTCACAATCTATGTAAAATAATTTCTTCTCACCACACTTGTGACCTTTAGTGTATTTGCTATTACAACTGTAGCAAAGCCCTTTTGCTCTTTTTTCTTCCAATTGTTATGGTGTCAACCTTGTAGGTTGTGGAAATCTAGGAGTAGCAACACTTCCATCTTTATAGAAGTGAGTGGTAGGCTTCATTGTCACCATAATTTTACATTCAATTTTTCTTGCCAACCTGAATGCCTTCTCCAATGAATCAGGTTCCAAAACACGAACTTCATGTTGGATGTTATCCTTTAAAGTATCTATGAAGAGATCAATCCTGTGTTCCTCTGGAATATCAGTTACCCTTATATTCAATTTTTGGAAGTCCTCAATGTACTCCCCCACTAAACCCTTTTGTTTGAGATTTATCAATTGGCTAAAGAAGGTGTTGCTCTTTGTATCCTCATAATGTGCTATCATTTCCTCCGTAAAAATTGACCAAGTGACAATTTTTTTACGGGAGCAAAGCCATTGATACCATACAAATGTATTTTATTCTAAATGTAAAGTTGCAATGCGTACCTTTTGTGTGTTTTTCACATTATGGAGATCAAAATATTGCTCCATCTGTAGTATCCATGTTACAGGATCCTTTCCATCAAACTGCCTCATATCCATTTTTGGAATATGGTGGTTCTTCCCGCCAACATTAGAGGTTATGAAATCACGATTAACATTTATTTTGTTCTCATCATGAGGTTCTTCTACTATATTTCCGCCATTAGGAATCGTTTCTTGTTTTAAGCTTGTCATCAAGCCTTCCATGTATGCTTTTAGATCATTCTTGATGTTTTCCATTTTTTACAAAATCTTAAACTATGTCCTTCACATCTAGATTCCATGCCAGCTTCCATGCCATCCATATTAGCTTCCATGCCATTCTTCAAACCATCCATCTTAGATTCCACGCCTTTCTTCAAACCATCCATCTTAGTTTCCACACCTTTCTTCAAAACTTCCATGTCATTTTTTGTTTCTCTTTGCGAAAACTAAATTTGTTGCACTTGCTCTTGTAATTTTGATATGTCATGTTGCCATTCTTCGTCTTCATGAGTCATAGTAGAGCCTTCTAAAGGCTTAATGGGTGTTGAATTATTTTTAGGGGCCATTTGAGAATCCAATACTGATATCTATTCTAAAATATCCCCTTGGAATCAATTCAACTTGATTCTTCAAATAAGACTTATGCAATTCGGAAAAAAAATACACACCTTTAATTTTCTTTTGAGGAGCTCGATATTGAAATTGACTTATCTCTATACTTGCAGATCCTCAATATCTGAAATTTGGCCCTATAGTAGGTCTGACTTGATTTGGATTCTACAAGTTAAAGTTATGTCCAATCTCCCACAATGACCTAATTATGGACTGGTTCAGTAGAGCGAACTTGTACGAATTTCCACGTGTCATTGCTTTCCCCTTTGGCTCTTAAATTTATAGACAGGAAACTAAAGTCCCTGTAATTCCAGTCACTTTTTACATAATTCCAATCCGATGCTCAGAGAGAGAGAGTTATGAAGAGTTTACCACGATCACCTCTTTGAGATGAAATTAGGGAGCCTAAAAATGACCTAACTTTCACAGATCATATCTCCAAAAATATTTCGAACCAAGCTCTGAAAGTTTGCGATGATGTTCCTCAAGGTCTCAGCTTCGCACTCTAAAAATTTCAGCTTTTGAACCTTCGTAGAAAAAACATTATAGCGAAAATTTTGCGATGACCTTTTTAAGTGAAATTCAGGAGCCTGCAAAAAGCCCTAACTTCCACAGATCATACCTCCTAAAATATTGCGAACCAAGATTTGAAATTTTGTGATGATGTTCTTCAGGATTTCGGCTTCGCACCCTAAAAATGTCAGCTTCTGAACCTTCGTATAAAAAAATTTATAGAGAAAATTCCACGATGACCTGTTTGGAGCAGCAAAACCCTAGAATCCAAAGCTTTGATACCAAATGTTGTGAAACCAGCTCCAAAAATAGAAGAAAAGAGATATCAATGCCTTAGAAATAAGCCACTTCAAGGGAGAAACCTCCAATACATTACATGAATGAAAAATTCTTGGATGATTCAAATTACAAAACCTCCTTTCTATATATAGGAGTCCATGGGGCCACAATGTATTCCTAGCCGACCTAACAATAATAATTTAAGGGCACAATAATAACAATATGGGGGTTACAGGGGTACAATAATAACAATAAGGGTGTTACACTAACAACAATAAGGGACTATACTAGTAATATAGGGACCTAACAGACAACTTGAAGAAATAGTACTTGCAATGTCCTTACCTTTCAAACCCATTGCAGTGATCTTTGTTTGATCTCTGGAATCAGAACCTAAATCATGTGATATTGTAGAAGTTGTCTTCTACTTCTCCTTGTTTTTAAGCTTGTTGGGTCTCATCTCTGGATGAAGTTTCCAGCAATGATCTTCATCATTCCCATCTTTGGAACAGATTTTGCATGTGAGTTTTTATTTCTCTGTCTTGATGGGAGAATTCTTCTTACCTTTACCCTTGAACTTACCCTTTCATTTCCCTCCATACTCAAAGGTTTCCTCACTTGTCTTTGTTATCACTCCACTAGATTCCCAAGGCTGAGAAAGGAATCCCAACAGAGGTAACCACAAACCAAGCTTTTGACTTGATAGCTATCCCTATCAAGCCAGAGAGGGCTCTCTCCAAAAGGGTCACAGCCAGGAGGGCTGGAGAAATTAGGGTTTTAGACTAGATAATGAGTGCAAGGGGTTATTTTGAATTGATTTGGTTGGGAAAATTAGTGGATAAAGGAATTAGGTCAAGGAAAGCAGATCAAGGAAAATGGAGTTAGGGTTGCAGAGATCAATGGGGCAAGGTAGTTACAATTCCAATCACTTGAAGAGAATGGTTATGGAATGGTTTTGAAACTATAAGAAGTCTGAGAAAAACATAAAGGATATATTTCTCTCAAACAGAAGATAATGAAACAAAATATGATCAGCTACCCAAAACAAAGCATGTGCAAGCATGTATTCTGAATTTCAAACTTATAAAAGATCATATCATATACATGAAAGTGAGATGAAAAATACATTCAAACATATGTGACTGAAGAATAAAAAATGAAATACATTCAATACCACAGGTATCCCATAAATGTCGCTGCAACTCCTCTTTATTAGCTTGGATAAAACTGAGTAGAAGTTCCCTTGATCAACTAGCAAAATCAAACTAATTCCAACATCCAACCTTTGGAAATGAGTCAAAAATGACATGATATAGGCCTAAAAATACCTCTCCCAACCTAAGGGGTCAAATCCATCAAAGGATTTGATCCACTAAAGTCTGAACTTAAACCTAGAGTGTAGGGTGGTTAAAGTGACTCATCCCTAACTTTTGTGAACTAATTCATTACACCTCATTTGCTTGATTTTCCTAATGTACTTACCCTATTAAATAGTAAAAACATGATAATTAAATTCATCTTCATCATTTACATCGGTAAATTCAACATTTCCCAAGATAAAAATCAAAACTAGAGTGAAATTTAGTAAATTTCTGAAGACTGCCAAATGCACCACTTTCTTGTTAAACGCACAGTGACCAGGCATAAAATATCCTTTATGTTCAAGGCTGAATTTGAGTACCTTCCCGGTGTCTAAATCTGCTCTGAGATGACTCGTTGGAAATCCCTTCAAGTCTACTTTCCAGAAATACCTTCAGTTTGCAAAATGAAGCCCATTTTCTCTATCAAAATTCACTTCTCCCAAGACTAATAAACACGCAGCAGCCAAGGAGAATTCTCCCTCTGTGTGTAGCACCTTTTTGTAGACCACATTTGGAGGCCTTCCCGGCATCCAAATTGGGCCCATGATAGCTAGTTGGAAATCTTATCTTGTCTACTTTCCAAATATACCTTTGGTTTCATGATTGGAGTTTATTTGACTTGTGGAAGGATAAACGCTGGAAGAAATTCTATCACACACACACATAAAATAACATAGTTATTTTTGGACAAAATTCTCTGGAAAAATCCAACTTGGGAAAATCGATGCAACAAATGAGGTTTTTAATATTATGCAGCAGTGAAATAATCTAATTACAACTAGATGTCAAAACTGGAAATCCTACAGAGAAATACTAGCAAGAAAAAACTAGTGAGGAAATTTTCTCACTCCACGGGAAAATCTGGGATCTGACCTCAGCTCCAGTTGGGTCATCCAAAATGGCAATGTGTAGCCACTGCATCACACTAACGCAATAATTATGCACTTAAATTGAACTAACTTTTCCTCAAGTTGTTTGGTCTGTTGTTGTCTGGGAAATTGTCTCTCATAGCCTCTAGAACCTCTTTCCGGATTCTGGAACTGAAACTCATCTTTCCCCAGCAAAATTGAAACTGCCTCTCAAGGTTACTGTGCTGCCTCTGCATCAACCTCTCTATGGCTATTCTGCCTCTCTATAAATGCACTCACCGGGTCTGGAATTTTTCCTCCGACTTCACTGTCTTTAGCCCACTTCCTCACTTCTTCGATCTCATTAGCTCTATCTTCGGCAACTGACTGGTGTTACACTGGAAATAGATCTACTAATTGTTATAGCATCATGTTACACCTTTGTATACTTGATGCTCTGAGTTATGGCCTTGGGCAGCCCTTTCCCTTGAGACTTGGTCCTTTATCTAAAAAACATTATTTTTAATTCCGTACATGATGTTTCCCTTTTATAATCGCATGCACACGCAATTCCATCTATACCCAACCCGCGTATATAATTTTAAATGTGAAAAAATATAAAAATCCCTATTTTTTGGGTGAGGTTTATGGGTTACACCAGAAGCCTACCTACAAAAATCTGTGGCCTAATTGTATCCCAACTGAAACAATTGTTTTGGGGTGGTATAATTACACCTCATGGGAAGGCCTAAGGGAGGAAAAAGATAGGATATTGATAGTATAGCCATTTTGTCCCTAATCAAGTGTAATTTATCCTTGTGCCTCTTGCATTCCCATATTATGGAAAACCTTTTTTCCCTCACAGAGATGTTCATTCCTCTTATATGGCATCCATGTGTATGCATTTAGAAGGAGATTGTTGAGGCTTGGGCTGGACATATCTAGAGGGCGGTTTCGCTTGGAGCCATCGCTGAATCAGGTGGTATTCCTCCACACATCCTTACATTCATCAATAAAGAAGCTTTGTCCCATTCTTGATATTCATGATCTTTATGCTTTATACATGACTATGATCTTATTATGAATGTTTTCATGTTTTATGTATATATGCTTATATGATCTAACACTAATATCTTGGACACAGTTTGAATTATCACTAGTATATGTGTTTTTATTGAATGAGTTGCAGGTTTTGGAGCACTAGGAGAAGCAGAGGATTTGAACCCTACGGGATTTCCTTCAAACGTAAGACCTACAGGTACTACTCCTTCTTCCCATTTTACTAGTTTAAGCATTAAGACTACAATTTTCTATGTGTGTTGTTGTTGTATGCCTCTTTCTCTGTTGGGGTTTCCAACCCAGACCCTAGGATGTATTATCCTGTAACAAAATTTGTGACTCCACTAGGGATTACATTCTTGAAATTCCTATTTTTGGTTGTTTCTCTCTGGATCTGGGCATTCTTGTTTGGTTTGTTCACTTTTCCAGTATCTTTGATTCATTTTCAATCTGGGTAGAAAGTCTGATCTTTTGGATCAGACCTAAAATTTTATTTTTTCCTTACTGGATTTTTTATACGCTCTTTCTAGTTTATATAGTCGCGTACACATGCATTTTTGTCCAAAGAAACACATGTATACGTGTGTTTTTTCAAGTATAGTCGCGTATATACGGAGGTTTGTTACTGTCGAGCCGCGTGTTTTTGGTTTCAAATGAATTTTTTGGATTCTGAGTCTAGTGAAGGTTTTTTCCTGTTTTTTATTCGTTCTATTTAATCATTGATGGTCTGGGATAGTCTTGTTTTTTGCAAATTTTCAGTTTCCTATCTTTCTTGGTGAAAACCTAGTCAACCTAGGGTTTTCCCTTTTTGGTGAGGAGTTGGTTTTTGTGTTTGGTATCAAGGCTTATTGTTGAAGTTATTGGTTTTTATGAATATCTGGAACAATGAATTAGTCTAAATTTGTTTATACCAAGCCTTTATACAGCTTCGCCTTTGCTTTTCTTTCGTTGGCTTTCTTGGTTTTTCTTGGTTTTTGAGAAAGGAACTTCTTGCAATCTTGAAAAGTTTTCTTAGTTTTCTTGAAATTGTCTTGTTTTTTGAAGTTGTTGTGTTGCCTATCAGATCAATTTGTTTGAGTTTATAACTTCTTTCCACTTGTTAAGTCTTTGCATGTTAATGATTTCTATGGATTATGGAACTTGAGGTGTTTTTTTCTCAACTTTGTGATCTGGATGTCTTTTGGTAGTTTTTGCTTTCTCAAGAACTCTTTGCATCCTTAAAAAGGAAAAAGACAAAAAATATTTTTATGTGCCTTTTCTTTTTCTTTTAGTTTTGTTTTTTTGGCCTCCTTATCATTTTTGAGCAAGTGCAAATATTTTCATTGGGTTGAATTTGCTTGATTTTGGGAAAAGTTCTTGTTTGAATTTACCCTTCTTGTGTCGAGTTTTTGACCTCTTTGTTGGGAAACACGCTTGTTTTTAGAGTAATCCAGAATCTTGCATTAGACATTTGTATTTTGCATTAAAATAGTTGTATTGTAATAATTTTTAGTCTTTTTGTAGATTTTGAGTTTGTGAGCGTGTATTTTAAAAATATAAAAGAAAATCATTTTCTTTCATTAGTTTGTTCGTAGTTCCCTTTGTAGAAATATCTTTCATCGAAGAAAAAAATTGCATTTCACGCGTAGCCAAGTTTCTATTGATTTCTTTTCACGTCCATAACACCATAAGTTGCACTTCCATCTCACCCTTGACTTAAGAACAACCATTAAAATCAAGCGATAAAAACTAAAATGAACTATAATTTTTTATTTGTCATTAAATACATCAACTAGTCTAGGTCATTAAAGCCTTGGAATAGGTGTGTGGAGATTTAACTCTCCAAGGCCACTTTGAATTTAAACTTACAATTTGACTAAAAGAGTGAAATCCAGTGTCGTTAAGTTGTCTGGAAAATCTCTCCTAAAAAGGGAGTCAAGCACGAGGGCGAGTGAAAGTAGGGAAGAGAGATACCCCCTCTCCTACTTGTCGGATCCTGACCAAAGACTATTCCGCCTGGCTGCCGATACGAACTAGTAACCTTAGTTTCCATTCCTAGGTATTGCATAAGTGACTGCAGGGGGGAATACCCATATTACCTTAGGTAGACGTTGCATCACGTTCATTAGTACTTCTAGAGGGTGCCCTTGTGAAGCTCGGGTACTTGCACCGACAAAGGATTTTGTCTGGAGGTTAGCGTAACTACTTTTGTTACCTTCTCTAGTGGGCCTGGGGCATAATTACCCCTGAATATTTTTGGAAGGCCCTTATATATTCGCTTTCTTGTATTTTGGTGTCTGTTCCTAATCACCTAGAGCAGAAATACCTGAAAGTAGCTTGATTGGTTGCATATTTAAGGACATTTAAGAGAGTGCTCTTTGCTCCTAGACTGCCATAGCTTTACAATTTTTTGAGTTTGTACAATTTATATTAATAATTAAAGGTGGTTGATTGATCAGTTTGTCAATCCAGGAGGCTTCATGGGCTCTCACCTGTAAGTGTCGAGCCTTCTCCTAGAAGGCATAGGAGCAATTCTACTGGTGATTTTCAATCAACGTAAAAAAACTCATCGAAGAGTGATCCTCCGCTTGGGTCTATAGTTTCACAGGGTAGTCCTAGTGTAATTCTGGATTTGGATAGGACTACTCCTCTCCTTTCTAGGGTTATTTTTCCGTCATAAGACAAGGTTGAGGTTGAAGAGATCCCTGAGTCTCTTGTGACTCCTTCTTCACCTCTTTCTCCTAGTTTTTCGGACGTTGTATTATACGTTGGGACCTCGACTCACAAGCCGGCAAGCCTTGCTATTTCTCCTTCTTTTCTTTCGATGACCACTGCTAGGAACATGGTTTGACTATGAGTACTTCTAGTGTGCATACTCCTCTTTCAGTTGAAGGAGGAGGTATAATTGTTATATCAACTCTCACTCCTAGTACTACAATATTGGGCTCTACCTCCATTCCATCTTCGAGTGGGGACACCCAATATTTTTCTTCCCACACTGGTTATTTTTCATTTGGGATGCCTTCTAGTGCAATTCCCTTAGTTCCTTTAACCATTTCATATGTTTTCTCCAACCTATGTCTTATATGACTAGTGGTTCAGCATCTTTCTAGGTTTTTCCTTTTGGAGGAGGTCATATCTCCCATTTTGATCCTTCTCTAGGCTCTTTTTCTTTCTTCGCTCAAGGTCAAGGTTTAAATCCTTTTCAAGGAGGACAAGGCTTAAATCCTTTTTAGGAATGGACTAACCCTGCTTTTAGTGGTTTAGGAACCGAGAATCATTTTGTTTCTGGTCAACGGTGGAATATTCCTTTCTCCTTTGTAGGAACCTCTCAGGTTTTTTCTCCCTTTGCCAATGCGTGGAACCCTTATCAAGGGCTCTCCTCTCCTTGTAATACTTAGATTGGGGGAAACGTTCCTAGTTATGATAAGCCTTTAGTAGGGGGAGGTCATACTCTGAATTTTTCTGGACCACAGGGTTTTCCTTATGGTTTAGTGTCTTCTACGAACAATCCTTGGAAATCTCGTGCCTCGGAAAATCCAGGTTATTCTTTTCAAAATGTTGGGGATCCCTCCCATCGTGGGTGGAATTCTCAAGGTCCTTCATGCTTACCATTCCTGACAACTCTAAATTTTCCAGATATTTCAAAATTGACTAACAATCCAATTCGATATAGCCCGGCTTGGCCTCCGGTTCCTACCAAACTTCCATTGGATATCCCAAAATTAGAAGGGAAGTCTGGCGAGGATCCAGCTGACCATGTAACAAATTTCCATCTATGGTGTTCATCTAACTCCCTTATTGACCATTCAAATAGGTTGAGATTATTTCAATGCACCTTGACCAGAAATGTTGCCAAGTGGTACATATAGCTTAGTGGGAATACCTTTGTTTCATTTGGCGAATTGGCTATTATTTTCATGAACCATTTTCAGTTTCTTGTTCAGTATGATGTTGGAACTGAGCTGTTAGCCAATTTCCAACAGGATAAGGCAAATCACATTTCTGACCATATTCAGGAATGGCGAAGAAGGAAGAGGCTCATTAAAGCCTATATTCCCAATGAATTCCTTTTGGAATGGTTCTTAAAATCTTTACAGCCAAAAATCTTGAAGGATGTATCACTCTCTGGGGTATTTAATAAAGGGTAGGCTTAGAGCCCATCAATTAGAACTTATATATTCTCGATCTAGGATTCTTAATAAGATTTTTTCAGATGCTCCTCGATCCAAGATAGATTTAGCCAAGCTGGATCCAGGTCCTCATGCCGACGGGCTAGTTGAATCGATCGATAACAATACGGCTAACCTTTTAAATCAATTGCAGCAGTTTTTTTTGCAAACTGATTCTTCGATTCGGGCATTGTCGTCAGTGTCTATGCCTTCTCAACCATTAACTATTAACGTTGTCCAATCCTCTAACCCCAAAGGAAACCAACAATATGATGGGAAGAAGAAGAGATGTAATAAGAAGAAAGATAAGGATGGGAATGGTAATGTGAACAAACCCAACAATGATGTTGGGGATGGTAAAAAAGAGTAAAAAAAGAAAGCTACGTTTCCTTGCAAATTGTGCACTGGAGACCGTTTAACTCATCTTTTCCCCAACAGAAGAAAATGCTTGCTGGCGCAAATGCTAGTATTGGAACCCCCACAGGGGGCAACCAGGAGGGGGAAAATCCATCAAATGTATACATGATGATTTCTCATGTTGACGTTGCAACAACATCACGTGATTATGGTGAACCGGAATCCTCTAAGGCTAAGGTCGCTCCTGATATTTCAGATCCACTCCATATTGAGAGTCCTGCAATTGAACATATACCTAGGATGCAAAAAGGCTCTACAAAACGTTTGACGATTAATCCTAATGCCAAGGGAGCCCAGAACTACTCCATTGTAAGCCCTTGTACGATACCTGCGTTAGAGGTACTCCAATCATGCCCAGCACAAAGGAGTGCGTTTCTCACTGCAATCGAGGAAATAGATCCGAAAAACTCGCTCGGTATTACATTTGACATGTCAAATATCAAGACGAGACTCCCTCATCACATGGCTTTCCAGATTAAATCTACATATCGGAAGATGAACATTTTCCGAACTATAGTTGATGGAGGTTCCACATGTGTCATGTACATTGCATGTTGGAAAACGATCAAATCTCCTCAAGATGTTCCTTCACCTACTCTCTTGACTGCATTTGATGGTCATTCTCATAGGCTGCATGGCATTGTTTGAGCCTTTCCCATCTGTGTTGGGGGAAAGGTGGTCAATATCGAGGTAGAAATGGTCGATGTTAATTTGGACTACAACCTTATATTGGGATGAAAATGGATTTATGAAATGGATACCATTGTATCATCATTATTTCGCATCCTATGCTTTTCCCATGAAGGGAGAATCGTTACTGTTGATCACATGGATTATTCTCTGAAATATTCCAATGCATCCTCTGATTCTACTTTTCCCTTGGTGAAGAATGCCAAGCAGCCCGTAGAGAATATAGAAGTCGGAATGTATTCCTCATTCATGGGAAATTTTGATCTTCTGTCTCCTATCGCTCGAATAAATGCCATTTCATCGTCCAAGGCCCCTTCTCAAAGAGAGTTCTTTAGAACTCATTATTTTTCAGACCCTTGGCCCTTACCCTCTTCTATGACCACATTAGAAGAAGGGAAAGTGAGTGGAATGGAATATCCAATGTCTACAGCTGAAATTTCTTATCAATTTATTGTTAACACTGCAGATTCCGACCTGACTCCTCTTTCACCAGAGGATTTGGATGGATATGTGGCTCCGAATTAGACTATTAACTCAACTTCTTATATGGATTTCCTTGATATTGTTTTGCCATCTGAGAATGCAATCCTAGAATTAATGATAGATGTGGAAAGATTGTGGGATGATTTGCATCATCGGTCATATTTCCTCCCAGACTTGCGTGAAGTAGAGTCAATTTTTTCTATCCTTTCGTCAACTGGTGATGTTCACACAATCCTAAATCCTTTAGCTCCAGCATAGATTTTTGTCGAAGGTAATATGTCTATCATTTCAGAAATAATTATGGTGAACATCTCCAGGGATCCCAATATAATAGAGAATGTTTTCATCGGACTCGAGTGTTCCCCTGAAGAAATTCAAATCTATACCGATCTTTTCAAAGAATTATGTGATGTGTTCACTTAGTCTTATGAGGAAATGCTTGGAATTGATCCATTAATTGTCCAACATGAGATCAAGACTTATGAGAATGATAAGCCTATACGGCAAAAGCTTCGGTCGGTAAACCTTAGGAAAGAAGCAGCTATCAAAGCCAAGGCTGAGAATTTTCTTAAGGCAGGTTTCATATACCTCATTCCTTTGACTGAGTGGGTTCCAAATCCAGTCTCAGTTGATAAGAAGCAATGAATGATCCGCGTATGCATAGACTTCAAGGATTTAAATAAGGCTTTTCCAAAAGATAATTTCCCCACACCCTTTATTGATTAGATCATCGTTGAGTGTGCTGGAAATATTTTCTCCTTCATGGATAGTTTCTCGCGTTATAATCAAATTACTATTCGTCCTGAAGATCAACATAAGACAGCTTTTATCTGCCCCTAGGGTACCTTTGCATATAAAAATATGCCTTTTGGCCTTAAAACGATGGAGTGACTTTCTAGCGAGCCATGTCTTATGCTTTCCACGATATCAAACATATCATCGAAGCTTATTTGGATGATTTAGCTACTCGTTCTCGAAATAAAATTGATCATCCCCATTATCTTCGATTGATTTTTGAGAGATGTTGTTATTATAAAATCTGATTGAATCCGAATAAGTGCCTTTTTGTGGTCACGTTCGGTTGATTATTGGGATTCATAGTGTCTACTGAAGGGATTCGCGTAGATCCTTTCAAGGTTGAGGCAATACTTCAGTTGCCTCCCCCATCTATCATTCGTCAACTTCAAATTATCCAAGGAAAAGCTAATTTTTTGAGGAGATTTATCATCAATTATGCGGAGATTACAAAGGGATTTATGAGATTGTTGAAAAAAGGAGGTCTATTCCTGTGGGACGACTTCGATTAGTGCTCATTCAATTCTTTGAAAAAAGCATTAATCTCTGCTCCTTTACTGAGTCCACCAAATTATAGCAGGGATTTCCTCTTGTATCTCATTGCGATAGAATCAACCATTAGCATGGTTCTGGTTCAGGAAGACGATGCTCTCTATGAGCATGTGATTTATTATCTAATCTGAGGCTGGGTAGGTCTTGAATTATAATATTCTCCTGTAGAGAAATTGACTTTGGAAGTTTTCCATGTTTTTCATCGACTTGGACATTATATTATGCTTGGAAAAACTTTTTTTTTTGGTAGTTGTCAATCCATTTCAGTTTGTTCTCAGTAGGCAAGAGATTGGGGGAAAATATAACAGATGGATTGTTATTTTACAAGAATTCGATCTTGAGTTATTTTAATCTAAATCTAAGAAATCTTCAGTATTCTCAGAATTTATCTCATAGTTTCCTTGTGAAGAAGAAACATTTTATGAGGAATCATTCCCTGATAAACATATTTTCCTCATTTCTTCACAAGATCCTTAGTATGGGGATATTATTATATATCTTCAGACTTCAAAGTTTCCCCTCGCTTTTTCAAAGGATGAGCAGAGAAAATTGCGTCACTTGGCCAAAATTTATGTGATCATTGGTGAAACTTTATATCATTGCAAGGTTGATTCAATCCTTAGATGCTGCTTAACCCTAGAAGAAGTTAAGCCTGTGTTGAATGATTTCCATAGTGGAACTTGTGGTGGTTATTTATATGGGCTTGCTACAACCCAAAAACTCTTGCGTGCTGGCTATTTTTTTCCTTCAATCTTCAAATATTGCGTTGAAGCAGTCAAGAAATTCCATCCTTGTCAAGTCTATACCTGGAAGATGCGCGCTCATCCAACTCTGATTTTTCCTAGTATTATCATCGGTCTATTCACAAAGTGGGGAATTGATTTCACAACTTGTAACCCGCTTTCGGAAAAGTTTCATAAGTATATCATTGTAGCAGTGGACTACTTCACTAAGTGGGCCGAGGCTATGCCTACTTTTGAAAACGATGGTCAAACAGTAGCCATGTTTCTATTCAACCAAGTCATTTCTTGTTTCAATATCCCTAAAGATATCGTTACTAACCATGGCAATCATTTCCAGAAAAACATGATGGTTG
The DNA here is from genome assembly GCA_034641835.2 of Pinus albicaulis. Lineage (NCBI taxonomy): Eukaryota > Viridiplantae > Streptophyta > Pinopsida > Pinales > Pinaceae > Pinus > Pinus albicaulis. The sequence goes on along the minus strand of CM076576.1, from coordinate 155,216,433 downwards.
AATTGGCTCTCAATTTAGGTTTTTGGCAGGAGCATTCATCTCCTTACTATCCTCAAGCCAATGGGCAAGTGGAAGCCGTAATTAAATCCATGAATTTTATCCTGCAAAGGACAATTAATAAAGCTCGATCTGATTGGCACATTATGTTGTATCCAGCACTTTGGGAATATCGGATGTCAATTAATATTGCAACTGGTTTCACTCCTTTTCAACTAGTTTATGGGTTGGAATCAATATTCCCTATGGAATGTGAAATTCATTCTCTTAAACTAGTTGTTCAACTTCTTCTAGACGCTACTAGTCTTGAAGAATGCCTCGTTTATTTAGAATGTCTTGATGAGCAGCGTTGAGAAGCAACCACGATCAATGAAGGTCATAATAAGAGGTTGAAAGTCCAGTACGATAAGACTGTATGTCCTATGGTTTTCTCTGAAGGTGACCTTGTCCTGGTCTATGAACAAGAAAAAGACGCCTTGGGAGCAGGCAAGTTTGAATCCATGTGGTATGGTCCTTTTATCGTTAAGAAAGTCTTGAAAAGGGAGCTTACGATTTGGTTGACTTTGATGGAAACGAGCTGGCGGAGCCCAGAAATGGGCTCTATCTTAAAAATTATTATGCCTAGGATTCTGCCTAGCATTTCTTGGTTTTGTAGATAGTGTATATTTGTACATCTATCTATAAGTTTCATAGTGACATCAATATTTTTTATCTTCCTTGGAAGGTATTGATGGATGACATGGTCTATTTAGGATTCACCCATGGTGCTAGCCGACATACCCGGAATTTGTCTTCCGTAGCTTGGATAATTTACTATACATCCAGTCAATTTTTAGTTTCAAGGGGAATATGTATCGGTCATGCTTCAAATAATGTTGTCAAATATATCGTTGTTGTTAATCTACTATCTGAAGCAATATCTCTTGGTGTTAATTTGTTAGTAGTGTACTTGGATTCGCAACTAATCATGTCTCAATTAAATAACATCTATCGTGTTAGAGATTCTTATTTATATCATCAATTTCTGAGAGTGTGTTTATTATAGATATCATGTGATTTTATCATATTTATCCATATTCCACGATAAAAAAACTCATTCATTTATTCCATATCTAATCAAGCATTATATTGGCATATAAATCATTCATCACATTAAAAATAAAAAATAATCAAACATCATTTTTATATATGGTCGTCACATCATGAAATTGTTTGTATATAGATAGGAGTCATATGTTCAAAATATTATTGCAAAACCGAGACAAAAGTGTCCTACAAAATTATGGCTTAAGACAAATCATGTCTATCACAAGGATCAGGTCATCTCTAATCTATGTCTGAGGAACCCACCCTAGATGTGCATCTCAAAAAAAGACTATGGCAGTTGCCACACGTCAGAAAATTTGTACCCAGTCTCGTGGTACTCCTACCATGCGCCTCTGCATGGCCTCTGGTAGATCCTCCACTGCTTCCATGGGAACTTGGCGAGTCAAACTCTCCAATTTCCTCTGTACAGCATGAGGAACTCTTTCGGTCTCGGCAAAGGCACCTTCCACGTCTCTTCCGCGGTGCCTATGCCTAGGCAGTCCCTCAGGTCTTACCGGTCCCACATCTGTGTCATGAACAACAAATTTTTTAAGAATTTTTGTCTTCTCAAAAATAATTTCATTTCATATTCTTGAAATCCAAAAAAATAAAATAACATTAAAAAAACAATTTTACCAATGGCTCCCCATGTAGCACTTGGTGGAAGTACCAGATTTGGATCTGCTCTGAAATCCATGCATGCATAGGGGTAGTCCTCAATGGAAATGATTTTTTCTCCCCACCAAAGGAATAACTTGTCATCGAATGTAGTTTTAGGGACCTCGCCATCCCCTTGTCTCTTCATCAAGTCAGGCCATCTAGCTATCCGTGGATCTCTTGGGTTGCTGATGATGCAAATAATTTTGGGTCAAAGACCTGGTAATCTCTCAAAGAAGAAAGTACAGAGTATTGTGCCATATCCAAAATTCTTTGTCTTCTTCTTCCTAATAGAATTCAATTTTTTTTTCATATTGATAAAGGGGTGTACACCAGTCATATACTATGGTAAGGAAATCTACTGCCAGACGCATTGTACCACATGATTCTTGGTGCAATGAGGTTGATCTAGCTACCCTGACAATTGTAAAAAGAATAATCAATCCCTCCACATATTTGATTGGGGTCTTTGTCCCTACCTTTTCATTATTTGCTGGGCAATACATGCGAATATAGTCCTCCACATTAAGGCCTCCTCAAGCCTTCCCTTGAAAATTATTCGGCTCTCCTCTTCGAGAAATTCCAATGATGAAATATATATGTTCTATTTATATGTGCAGGGGCATCTGATCAATCATAAAAGCATCCTCTTCTGGATCCTAGTAACTAACGAGCATTTCCTACAATCTTGTATTGGTTTTCATATTTGGCATTTTGAAAAATTTCAACAATCCTCATCCTCTCAGTGAATCCAATGCCAATGGATCATTCATAACCTCATTATCAATTTCACTATGCTCTCTTTCTCTCTAGCTAATTGATATCCTACACATTCATGTGTTTTCATTTGTTAAAATTGTGTTTTAAAAACTCGGACTGTGCATATGCGGGTTGAATTCGTACATAGTTGCATATAGGGCTTCCATATACATGACGTTAATATATCCAACCCGCGTATGTGCGGATATAAAGTCCAAAAACTAAATCCTTGCGGTCAAACTTCATGAAAATTACTTGAAATGAATAAAATTTCATCAAGAAATCGATTTAGGGGATTACCTAGAATTTTGATGGTTGATCTAGCTGAGAATTTTGATGGATTGTGGTTGCCATTTTTTTGCTCCAGAGCTCTTTTTCTCACTTGTCAAAAACACAAATGAAAAATTGTAAGTCAAAAGGTCTATTTATAGTGAAATTTCAAAATTTTCAAAAACCCACTTTTCTAAAGTTCATGTCTATTTTTTGAAATTTTTATAAACTTTATGACCTTTTTGGCTTCAAGTGCTGGGATAGGTTTGTTTTCAAGAAAAATTGAAGACTTGGAGACATTCTTACCACTTTGATTCCATGACCGCTAATGCGTCATGGTAGGTATCATTTTCGTCACTGGCATATAGGTTAGGGAAGGTCACTTTTTCCGTTGCATTATGCATTCTAGCCTCCATACTGCGATATGTTTCCATAGGGTTGATCCTGTCATGTTATGATTATTAAACCATTTTCACTCATCGACTTATAAAATCATGACGTGATGTTGAGCCATCCTTTACATGGGCTTCCTAGTTAGATCCTTGCTTGCATATGTTTTCCATGCTGCAAAGATTGAGTAGGCTCGGGAGTCCTCTTTAGTCCCGCCATGACCTTTGTGATGAAGCTTCATTCTCCTTATTCTTCACTATCTTTATGGCTTTATACGCTAGAGGCTCCCACTTGTTGATTTGTATTGCTACATTTCATGTTGACTATTTATACCTCTTGGCCTTAAGTCGTCTTCACTTGGACTCATGTATAAGCCACTTTTTTATGATGTCTTTTCTACAAAATCAACCCTGCAATCACTTAGCCTCTGCAACTTGACACCTTATTCTCATGGAGAGAACATCCCTTTTGAGTGTTGTTGATTATTTTCGTCACCTTGCATTGAGCATAGGAATGTTCAAGTCCCAAGAACTAGCGCATATGTATTTTGGCACTCGTTCTTTCCACTGTACTATAGGAATTCTTTTGTTTTATTTTTCAAGCTTTTAATATGAAAAAGACAAAAAAATTAGATATTTCAAAAAGAGCGGGAATGATACATTACTTCCATAATTGATGGCAGCTAAATTCAGTTGTGTCACCCTTGAACAAAACACTCAAAAGAAAGTATTTCCTCCATTGGGATGGGCTCAAGTTTGACATAGGAGAGCCATAACCTTGTTATTGAATCATTAATCCCCCGGTTGGTTATCTCTTCCAATCATATGGAGAGTTTTTTTATGCCTCCTACATGACAAACTTATACAAAGTTATCATATGCTGCCATATAGTCACATTTGAGTCGTGTTTTTTTTCAAGGGAAGTAAACTTGAGTCAGCCTTTCTGTTGTGTCTCTTGACTCATTTTTCAGTCAGCCATACTCGGTCTGTTAGAGTTATGTTCTATCACATCAGCTATTTGGTCATTTTCTCATGCTAGTTAAGAAGGTATCCATTGACTTCTTGCTAGCGGGTTTTCTTTTATCGACTTCGACAAATTGCTTTGAGAGTAGACCTAGTGTTAACACTGGAAAATTGTATGAGCAGAAGAAAAAAAACATTATTTAATGTAAAGAAAAAGGATTTACAGAGTTGGAAGACATTAGAGAATCTAGAAAGTATTTAAAAATATCTAAGGTCTGAGGAAAAATCAAATTTGAGCAAGTCATAAATGCTTTTGCGCGCATAATACTTCGTGAAAAGCGCCTTTGCGCACCTTATGACTTGAAATGTGCAATCTTGGGAGTGGCGAAAGTCACTTTCTGGGACCACAAAAAGCACACTCCATGATAGTGATTCCTCACTTGAAGCCGCCTAAGGACAACCACCAAAGCCTCCTTAGACATCAAGTGAGCACACAATGGAATATTTGTAGCACACAAAGGAATCATCCCCCCGTCTTGGGTCACCATCCACAATGTACCAAGAGAGGGAAGGAGGATTTGAATTCTCATATATAAGGCCACCATGAGATGAAGAATTTGAGAACACATTGTTATGTTGGCTAGAATTTCCAAAGCAATACCAGCAGTGTGTGATCTGGAGCTGAAAATAGAGGGGACTCAATTTTTGGCCATCCAACAAGTTCAGTCCACCACAGTAGAGAGAGGGAGACTTTGCACCGAGGAAAGCTTGGAAGTAAAAAAATCCTTGCATCGAGACTTAGAACCCATGTTCTAGGGGCCCTTTGGCAAGAGGTTTAAATTTTCATCCTCATTTCCTACCAGCACTCAATAAGAGGGGCCGAAGAGCCACCGTTTGGATAATTGCAGTTGTTTGACTCTATTCAGAGCTTTTGTTTATTTGTTTTAGTTTTAGTTTAGTTTTAGTTTATATATGCATGCTATTTCTCTATCTAGTATGTTTAAGATTCTAGCTTGTTCCATAACTTGCTTGACTCCGCTTCTTTTTCTGCCTGTGACCAATAACTTAAGTGGGTAAACCACACCCCTTAAGTTGGTGATATTTCTTACATGCGTGCACCAAACACACTAACACAGGATTGGCAACTCCACTAACGTTTATTACCAAGTTTATGTGATTGTGCCTCTTTTTTTTTGCAGAGACCCCTGTCTATGTTATGGAGTGGAGCTGAATTTCCCCCTTTTTTCTCTTGAAGTTCCTAGTTCATCCCAAGTGATAGACTAAAGTATAACAACTCCAAAAATTACTTTTGTAGGAATTTGAGTATTTTTCCCTCCCACAGACGCGCCTAGGGCGCGCGTTCAGAGTTGACCCACGCGCATACATCGCACATGTTTCATCCTTTTGTGCGCAAAAGACAGAAAGAGAAATTTCTCCCACATTTCTATCTGTTCCTGCTTGTAAAGTGCTTGGAAACCCATAATACATCTGCCATCACTGGTTGAGGTACCCCGCAACTTTCTCACTCTTAGCTACTTTTTGTAGGCTTAGTGTCAGTTTTATTTCAAGTTGATTTTTGCAAAGTCCACACATAGTTTAAGTAGGGGGGAAATAACTTGCATTCCGAAAGAATTTTATGTTTTGCAAATTTAGGTACCAACGCACCTAGATAACTAGCCAAAGTAAGTGGCCCAAGTCCATGCATGCTTAGTTAGTTTCTTTTTTCTAGTGTAAAAGTTATTAGTTTAGTTCAATTTTTGCAATAGGATTTCGGGACTAGGATTGAATTTTCGATAGAAGAGCAAGTAATCTATGTTGTCTTTGCACCCTCCGGTGATCCTAGACAAGCATATGAACACTCTCTATTCACAATTCGCCATCTCTCTTTAGTTGATCACATAGATTGTAATATTCCTACTTAGCCTAAGCTAACAGGAATATTCATTTTTGTTTTACTTTCTGTTGCATGAATAAATGAATAAAGGAGGACATGTAAAACTCCTGAAAAGACTAAATAAATCAATGCCCATGTGAACAAGGATAATTCAGGGCCATGTAAATAAATCACTTGCAGATGTGAGGAGTTTGAGTTGTGAGACTGGGTCAACCTTGACAAAATCTACAGTGCTTTCTAGATTCAATGTACCTCACGAAGGGATAGTGCAGTTCTAGAAGGAGGCCCCTCATGTGAAATGAGCTAACTCATCAAGGTGGTTTAGGGTTTGCAAAGGCTTTCATCTTATAAAAGGAAGGGGAAGGCAACAAGAGAAGTTTGTTGATTGATTATATTTCCGAGTATCTTGTTTGTTTAAACAAATACTATTCTCTGTTGTTTAGTGGAGGATTGTGTTGCTTAGCACTTGGAGTTCCTATGCAGGGATTTGACCTCTTCCATTGAGGATTCTTGGAGGAGTATTTGCTGATTTGATCCACACTAGTACATTTGGCAGAAATTCCGACACTTTAGTTCCGACACTTTTGTCGTATTGTCGGAAATTTCCCCAAATTTTATCAATTTTCAAATCCTGCCAACAACCGTCGCTATACCGATGTTTAGGGACATCGTCACTTTTGTGACGTTCATGAATGTCGTCAGTCTTGTGATGTTTGGCACAAAACATCGGAAGAGCGACGTTTGTGGGACATAACGTCGGAAATGCGACGTTGCTAACATATTCGTCGGTCTTGCGACGTTTGGCACAAAACGTCGGAAATGCGATGTTGCTAACATTTTCGTCGATCTTGCGACGTTTGGCACAAAACGTCGGAAATGCGACGGTGCTAACATTTTCGTCGGTCTTGCGACGTTTGGCACAAAAAGTTAGAAATGCGACAGTGCTAACATATGCATCAGTCTTGCGACGTTGGGCACAAAACGTCGGAAATGCGACGTTGCTAACATATACGAACCCATAACAATTATAGGTTGTATTAAATTTTATTATTTTTATTATTTAATTTTATTATTATAAGTTGTTAGACATCATTATTATTATTTTTATAATTAAATTTTATTATTATAAGTTGTTAGATATAATTATTATTATTTTTATTATTTAATTTTTTATGATTATTTTTATTATTTAATCTTTTATGATTATTTTTATTATTTAATCTTTTATGATTATTTTTATTAAATTTTATTATTTAATTTTATATAGACTGTATTATCATTTTCTACACATGACAATTATAGGTTGTATTAAATTTTATTATTTTTATTATTTAATTTTATTATTATAAGTTGTTAGACATCATTATTATTATTTTTATAATTAAATTTTATTATAACACCACCATTGTAATGTTTTTCCACCATATGGTATACTTTGGAATATGATTTGCCACCATAATTAAACCTTGGAAATTTGGGTTAATATATATAATGTGTGGAATTATATAATAAGGTTTGGATTAAATATGAATATATATATATATATATATATATATATATATATATAATGCAAATTTTAATTTAAAATATAATTATAATTTCATATTTAAATATATTTTTTCTCATTAATATATAAATATAAATTTATTTTTACATATAATGTTATAATATAGTTTCAAAATAAACATCACATTAATAATTTCACATTCAAATATATTTTTTAAATAGAGTTTTAACTTATTTATATATATAAATATAGAATAGAATAAAAATTTTGAAAAATAAATATCTAAAATTATTATAGAATTCACACTGCATTTCAAATATATTAACAATTATATTTTAAATATATTTTTTATATAGTTTTGAAATAAGTTATTAGATTGGTGAATAAAATTAATTACATTTGAATTTTGTCTAATTTATTTTTTGGTAAATTAATTTCATGAGGTTCACAAATCTCAAGTCAAATTTAAACCAGCTAAACAAAAACTCTAATAATTTCATGAAAATCATCTAAAAATTTATTGAAATATCAAACTTGACAGTAGACCAATATGGGTTTAGTTAGTTTTATGAGGATCATGTTGGAAGTTATGTTGTTAATTTACATAGAACACCACTTTTTTTGTATAATATTTTTAGTTTCTATTTTTTTATCTTTATCTTCACGATTCTAATATGTTAAGTTTTTTTTTATACCACATACATTTAAATTATATACATTTATACATTTATAAAGAGTTATAATAGAAGTTAAATAGTTGGGGTGGTGGGAGGGGGAGGGGGAGAGATTCTCCTAAATCCCGATGGAATATGGAAAATAAAGTACTTATGGGGGCTAGTCCAAAGAATGAACAATCTCACATAAATGTATGGGCTTCTTCCAAGTCTCCAATTGGCTAATGATTGAGATTTCTCTAAGTTAGTGATCTTGGGGGATTCCCTTATCACTATTCAACACCTTCAAAAAGGTTTTCTCCTGAAGAACAACAATTTATCCCTCCTCAGAAAAATCAATAGTACCCTAAAATCATTCTCTCAAAAGGCTTATTACCACATTTTAAGAAGCCAAAACAAAGAGGCGGATACACAAACGAATCAATCCTTCCTTCTTGAAGGAAGCGGGTTAGTATGAGATCAATGACATGTCAGGTTGGAAAGATATTCCATGAATAATTCCACTCAATATAATTGTCCCTCTCTCTTGTTTTGCTAGTTGGATATATGCACCATGAGAATTATTTTTCGAAGATTTCCAAATCCCTCCTTTCTATGCTCCCCCTGTCTCCTCTTATATATGCACATATTCACATCATGCATAACATTTGGCATAAGGATCTCGTCATTAAGGTTGAGGTGGTGGTTTGTGGGGGTGTTGGCCACGCGCCCATTTACCCCTCATATGTGGAGTCTTATAAAGTTGGACAACCCTTAATTCCATCCTTTGCCTTTGTACCAAGTTCATTGATGGATACAGGGTGGGAGAGTTAATGAATTTCGTGGTTGATTCGATCCCTCGGGCATGGGAGTTCACTAGTCTAAAGGTGGAATTCATGGTTGGCGTTAATATTATAAGGCAGAAAGTATCAGTTCAAGGGTGTGCCCTTGAGAGTCAAGACAACCCTTCTGCTAGTTGGTGGGCTCTCCACACCTTTGTAAACTTCATCGATGCTAATAATTCTTTCAATCTTATGTGTCTCTTGCTCGGTGTTGTGAATGTTAATGTCTCGATTCAAAGTGAAAACATGGGGAATTATCTTGTCTTTTCTTGGCTCAGTTTCCTCCTATGCAGTAAGAAGTTGGGAATATTTCCCCTCCAGGTTATCAATGGATTTTTTTAAATCTCAAGAAGTCAAGTTGGAATTTTTTCCAGTGGGTGTTGAATTTCTCATCTTCGAATTTCAAGATTCTTCACCACCCTATGCGCATCCTACAACATTTTCCATGGAAATAGGTGTTACTGTGTTGAGGGCACCATCACTGGTGTAGCTTCATTCATCCCAAGTCTTGCACAATTTTCATACGCACAATTTCCCCTGCATAAATACTAACTTCTTTGGTACCCTTAGTTCTATTCTGCATTTTTTTCTTAGTTGGACAACTCCCTCCCTTTCTTCCAGCTTGTCTCTTTCCATGTTATGATAAATTTTGGGTCTCCTCCTTATGTAGGCAACTCCCCTAGCTCAAACCTCTCCCCCTCTATTTCCAAGCTCTTTTGGCTCCCTATTTGTGGTATCAAATCACACTTTGTATCTAATTTTTTGTTCCAACACTCAATTTCTGTCCCTTATAAGGAACAAGTTGCAAAAGATAGTACAATTTTATGTCCACATCCCCATTATTTCCATTTAGACCAATATTAATGCATAAATTTTCAATCATAATATAATATTAAATTTCGTTATTACTTTTCAAACACTCCTTAAGTACCTCTTTTCCACATCAAAATGGCATAGGTAAGAAAAAGGTCTAAAATAAATTAGACTCAACATAATAAAAACAATATGCAAAAACTATAGTTATAGCTTACATACACTTACCTGGACCAGCATTATATAACTCTACTTCACTAGGATGAACATTAACTAAGGCTTCACGTATGCATCCACCAAATCTGTCACATCAATGTAGTCCATAATACATGTACCTTCAAGAGTATTGTGACCACACAGGTGCCCTAGTGTGCACGTTCGTGTGGCCCGTTTGCCGGTTTCTCCCTTGTACCTTTGTTCAGTTGTGCGTGTCGTGTCGCGTTGTGTGAGGGCGCCCACCCAAACGCATTTGAGTCGGGTCATTTCGTTTGAGGGTGGCCGTATCAAATTTACTAAGTTGTGACTGCAAGGGTGCCTTGTGCACGTTCGTGAGGCTAGTTTTCTATTTTCTCCCTTGTGCCTTCGTTCGGTTGGGCACGCCGTGTGAGTGCACCCGCCCAAACGCGTTCGGGTTGGATCAGGTCGTTTCGTTTGAGTGCAACCGTATCAAATTTGCTAAGTTGTGACCGCACAGGTGCCTTATGCACATTCGTGTGGCCCATTTGTCGTTTTCTACCTTATGCCTTCGTTCGATCATGCACGTCATGTCACACCGTGTGAGGGCACCCGCCCAAACGCATTCAGGTCGAGTCATTTCGTTTGAGGGCGGTCATATCAAATTTTCTAAGTTGTGACCGCACGAGTTCCTTGTACTGCACGTTCGTGTGGCCCGTTTGCCGTTTGCTCCCTTGTGCCTTCGTTTGGTCGGGCGCGCTGCGTGTTTCGTTTGAGGGCGCCCATCCAAACCCGTTCGGGTCAGGTCGTTTCAGTTGAGGGCGCCTGCCCAAATGCGTTCGGGTCGGGTCGTTTCAGTTGAGGGCACCCACCCAAACGCGTTTGGGTCGTTGTGGTTGAGAGCGATCATATCAAATTTTCTAATTTGTGACCGCACGGGTGCCATGTGCACGTTCGTGTGGCCCATTTGCGGGTTGCTCCCTTGTTCCCTCATTCAGTCGTACGCGCCATGTCACGCTGTGTGAGGGTGCCCGCCCAAACGCGTTCGGGTCGGGTCGTTTCGTTTCGTTTTAGGGCGGCCTTATCAAATTTTCCAAGTTGTGACCGCAGGGGTGCCTTGTGCACATTCGTGTGGCTCGTTTGTCATTTTCCCCCTTGTGCCTTCGTTCGGTCGGGCACATAGTGTGAGGGCGCTCGCCCAAATGCATTCGGGTCGGGTCGTTTAATTTGAGGGCGGTTGTATAAAATTTGCTAAGTTGTGACCACACGGGTGCCTTGTGCACGTTCGTGCGGCCCATTTGTCTTTTTCTCCCTTGTGCCTTTATTCGGTCGGGCACGCCATGTCATTTCGTTTTAGGGCGCCCGCCCAAACACGTTCAGGTCGGGTCGTTTCGATTGAGTGCGCCCGCCCAAATGCATTCAGATCGGCCCCCCTAAGCCCCCAATCCCTAATCCCTTAACTAATAACTCATTATTCAACCCCTAACCCCTAAATTCACCTAAATCCCCTAACCCCTAACCCCCAATCCCCTAAGCCCTCCAAATTCGAATTAGCTTTGAAGAAGTAATTGTTTTCTACAATATGGTTTGTAAGTTATTTAAATAGAGGTATCTTCTTTAGAGTTCTTTTTTAGATCCATGGTTTCATTTACTAATTTTTGAACAAGGCGTATGACACTCTTAATGTCTATGGTATTTTTATCTTGAAGCTCATTATCTATACGAGTATTTTCTGCTTCAAGGGTAATTTCCTGATAGAGAAAATTGCAATACAGGGTTTAGGGCATGTTGTTGCGTTATTGATGCTTCAAGGGTTTGTTGAACATACCCCAAATCATTCATTTCCTTGCTACTTATCAGGTTCTTACTTCTGTCTAATTCACTATATACTCAGATCATGAATGTGAGAAGGTTGTTTGCAGATTATATTATTATTGTATCAACAGTGTAATGAATTCTGTGTAGTTATATATTTCTAGTCAAAAACCTCATCTTTAGAAATATTTTCTTGTCATTTTCAAAATTGACTGCTTCATATTTGAGCACAACATGTATCTTATCTAATACTTTATTGAAGCTAAGAGCTCCATCTTTGGGGCAAGCTGCTTTTTGGGCGCTAACTCCACTATGTGTGGGGTTAATTAACCCTATGCCTACAACGTTTACTGTTTTCATATCGGATTGTGTGGGGGTAGATAACTCATAGCCATATCACATAGGCCCCATTCACTTACGAAGGTTCCCCAAACTCTGCCCCCAATTTGGTTGATCTTGATCAGCTTGAAAATTTTGAATTTTCATAGATGATTGATTTTCGTCTCACTCGAATGCAAAAGGAAGATGAATTTCATATTTTTCCTCCATAATTTCCACGTTCGACATCTATTGTATCTATTCATCTATGCTCATCTAGAATCACCCCAAGTTGTACTTTTTTTTTGCAATGGATTCTTGATGTTGATCTCGACGAGATTTCTCCTCCTCAAAAAACATATCCTGGTTGTAAGCATGGTTGTGGTATGTTGATGTTCAGACGAAAACTACAACTTGTAGCCCTTGATCTGCTAGGGGTTACCTTGATATTAACGGTGGTGTATTCATACTCCTTCTGAATAACCAATAAAGGGTCAAGGAAATTGACCAATATGTTGTCAAGTTTTATCTTATCCATCTTTGGGGCAAGCTACTTTTCGGCTAACTCCACTGCTTTTGATCTCAATTTTTCCAATTGCTTCCTTCTCTCATATGATACCTAAGCCTTTGCATTTCTCTTCCCTTCTAACCAATGAGAACACAAGAAAACCTATTTATATAAAATCACCTATAATACTTTTGTGGGTTTCACTAATATCCCTTTAGTTAGTGTGTGCACAATAGCCTAGATCCTAAAGTGATTCCCGTACAATGATAATCCACTAGGTGTATTTGTTCTTAAAAAACTATGCATGGATAGATGTCCCATTTATGGCCAAGTTACACCAAAATGGTTCCCCCTACCTACCTAGTAACTACATTACATTTATTTCATGACAAGACTACCCTACAACCCACCAAATTTCTATCATATCCTTGACGTCAACAACAATTTGTTGTTCAAGATATAGCTAAGTTGGAACAAACTTAGCTCTAGAGCTTAGGATATTTTTCCACCTCTAATGTTTATAAGCCAATAGATATAAAATTTCTAAAGCATGTGGAAGCCCTTTAAGTATCACCTTCCTTATATTGACTCCATCTTAAAAATCATGGAAAATGTCCATAGATGAGTTATCCTTACTAAACCAAAAATTTCATTGAAAATAATCATTCATACCATAACATTACTACTTCCCTTTTAACCACATAAAACTTATTTTTAAGTTACCATAATTCATCTTTAATATCACATAATTAGATTAAAAAATCAACCAAAATCTCTAGTTTATGAAATAAAAATTCAACAATTTTATATAATTAATAATTTAAATAAATATCTTAGATCTAATTTCATTAATAATTATTTATAATCAACAATACCACTTATTTACCCAAACCCCTTATTAACCCCAAGAAAAGTCTCACACATTTTATTTAATGGAATTTGAGTGGCCTTAAAAAACACACGTATTTCATTTCAAAATGTCAAAAAATTTCAAATATCAAAATTTTTAATTTCCCTCATTCATTTCCCTCTTTAAAATGTCAAAAAATTTCAAATATAAAAAATTTTAATTTCCCTCATTCATTTCCCTCCGATTGCATGGTTCGTCCAGGGAAGGAGGGAGGATGCGGCCATACTGTCGCCAGTTTTTTAGGAAGGATGCAGCCATACTATTGCAGGTTTGGAGGAAGGATGCTGCCATACTATCGCAGGTTTGGAGGAAGGATGCGGTAAGTAAAGAAATTGATCCCGAGTGCCTGTTGCAGGTCTACTCCGATACATTTGGTTGAAGTCTGGTGATTTATTTCCTTCTACAGAAAGAATCTGAATCTACTTTGATACATCGGATCCAGATTGCCTTTGGTCCGATGATCAACAACAATTATCATAATAGTCTTGTGCCTTGTATACAGACATCAATACCTGCCCCGTGGATTCAAAGGCCCTTCATTCAGCCCCAAGCAGTGGGATTTGGAGAAGTAAAATTCAAGGAAAAGTGATGAACTCTGAAGAACATGTCGTCAAATGCCCCGGACAAGGTAATCCATGTATTCATTCAGTAGTCCCACTGAAAGATTTATTGTTGTAATGGATTGCCCTAAATATGTAGTGCTTTTCATTAAGTTTCTGTGTTTATCCAATGATAATGCAATGCCCTTTAGGTTTTTTTGGTTTTGATAATGCAAGCCACCTTCTCCAAGTTTCTTCGATAGCTGATCCTTCCCACTATCCTAGATGGCCTACAGTCGCTCGGCATACTGTCCTGATTTGTTTGATGAAAGGGAATTCCTGGAAAACGTGAATGATCATTTCCTCACTATTTTTGTACAAGGGGCATCAACCAGGCCCAATCACATACCTTCTTTGAAGCACATCCAAGGTTGAGATCTTTCTTTCAGCACCACATAAAAAGTTTTGCCTTGGCTGGGCACTTAGATTTCCAAAGCATTTTCCTCCACCACTTTAACTCTGCAGGGACTCGAACTGAAATCACTATGATGTATCCAAGCTTGGGGACATATTCACCAAAAGCAGAGGAACTCCAGAGAAGCTTGGCCTCTTTGTCAGTTAATCAAATTTTACAAGAATTTAGAGCATTTACATATGCATTCCATGATTCATGAAAAACTGCTTCTAATCCCAGCTCCCCAGCAGTCATCCATCCGTGTCTCCAATTGGTAGTTTTGGCCGGGTTGTCTATGTGTGCAATTTTGAACATAGTGTTGTGCTTTTTTTCAGTATATCAGTTATAAATCTACTAGGAATTAATTGTTAGGTGATAGGTTCATAATTTAACACAAACAACAGCACCTTGTTGGCTTAAGGGGTCCTGACCCAGGTTCGGTGTGCAAGGTTTGCCAACAAACCCCTATACTACTGGCCCTTTCGGCAGTGACCTGCTTGCGTAGGTCAAAGTCTCACCCAAAGTAGTATGGGTGGGTGCTGGAACCAGGTTTCCGCACCCTGAGAAAGGATAGGTAAGGCAAGCAGAGCTACGCTAGATCATGTGATTCCAGATTACCTTGTTCTGTGCAGAGTTAATTAAGTCTCTATTTGCATCCACGTGCACTATATCTATAGTTATATGCTTGTTATAACATCAACACAGTAGTACATAAACAGAACATAATAGATCTAGATCCAAGAACGCAGTACACAGATCTTTTGCAACTTAAAGACAGAAAACGCACAATACAGAAATTATCAGTAATTCACACAAAAGTACTCATAGATTCAATTCTCTAACAATATTTCACATTCATTCATTCATCAATTATTCCTTACAATTCCCTTCCCAACCTGCGCACACAGCAGCAGTGTCCGCACATAGCTGGTCTTGGATCTCCGTGCACACAACCAGCAAGAGTCCTTAATTTACTTCCCAAATTACCAATTGCTTCAACCCAGTGATGCATGAGTAAATTCAAAGGGAACTAGTACTGATATGCCGGAGAGCACACACTTTGAGGAAACGATTAATCCATTAATCAAAATTATATATATAAATAACATCACATTGGAATTTACCCAAATATTTCTTGGTAAGAACTATAATTGATACAATGGGTTGGAAAATCTTTTGATTGATCCTTGAGTTAGCACATTAATTTCAACAGTCTCCTTAGGATTTATGGATGTGGGGGAAGCCCATGATCTATTTTCATTGATAAGGTACATTTCCCAATTCTCCTCTTGAGTTGGAGCTAAGGGTATTAGGGATTAGTTCTCTGCCATTATATGAGATTGTATGTTGTAAGTAACGTAGTATCACCTATGAGTTTTGCACACACAAGTGTGGACATGAAAACACCAATAAGAATGAGATCAGAGAATGGATTTCTTCATTTGTTTATGCAATGTCTCATTACAATGTCTCGTTTTTTAGATGTTATTGAGCTATAATATATCTAATTTCCGAATATGACCATTATCCCAAACATGCCACCATAATAAACATTTTACCATGATCGTTCAAGATAAAATGAGCAACGTTTCATACTTTCATGGTTGCTCTTCCGATTGTTTCATTTCTTTTAAAATATTTTTAACCTTTCGTCGGAAGAGTGACGCTTTAAACGTCGGAAGAGCGACGTTGCATTTTTTTTAAATATTTTTAAACGTTCGTCGGAAGAGTGACGTTTCATAAGCGTCGGAAGAGTGACGCTTTAAACGTCGGAAGAGCGACGTTGCATTTTTTTTAAATATTTTTAAACGTTCGTCGGAAGAGTGACGTTTCATAAGCGTCGAAAGACCAATGCTTTAAACGTCGGAAGACATAACGTCGGAATTGCAACAGTGGTTTGAAAAATTGATAAACGTCGAAATTGCAATGTGTGTTTGAAAACTTGATAAGCGTCGAAAATGCGACAGTTCGGTATCATCGGAAGACCGATGCTTCGAAAGAGATAACGTTGGAATTGCGACGTTTGTTTGAAAACCTGATAAGCATCGGAAATGCGACAGTTCAGTATCGTCGGAAGACTGACTCTTATAAAACATCGGAATAGCGACGATTTGGATAACGACGGAAGAGCGAAGAAAGTTTGGAAACGTCGGAACAAGTGTCTCTCTTCTTACGCTCGAAGTGTTGGAATTGCAACATAATGGCTAACCACGTTTTGCCCCGCCTCAAACTGTAGCTCTTGCGACGCCTGTGTGTCGGAATAGCGACGAATTGGTCGTCGGAAACTGGGCCAAATGTGCTAGTGCCACTATCAGGCTTTGGGCCAAGCTCTACTTCCAACTACAACGCAGATCCAGTGAGGGTTTGCTTGATTTTGTAGGTTGCAGCAAGTGGAACTCTAGATCTACAGAGATCTAGCTTGTATTGGAGCCTCTTCTCATGGAGTGTGTCTTTTAACCTCCTGGAAGAGTGCATCCACAAATTGAGCTTCATATGTGTATCTTGGCATCAGGCCATCATTGTAATTTAAGCTATAGCACAGTTTTCATTGAGGAACTGCATTATTCTCATTAGAGGTTCTGCAGGGTGTTTTGATCCCATTTTTTATGAGAGATCTCTGCTGCTGGGCTTTTCCTTTCACTTTGGTGATCCATGGATTAGCTTGTTGATCCATGTTCTGTTTAGATCTGATCTATTTTAATGTAAAGTCATCTTTAGAAATTTCTAAATAATTTTGCAGATCTGCAACTTAAAACTCAGATCTACTCTTTGTAATGCATGATTTGGTCAAAACCCCAAGGGGATCTTGTAAATAAGACTATCTAGTTTCCAGATCTGAAATAGATCTGATGTTTTGTCGATAGATCTGTCCTAGATCTGAGTTGTAATATTTAGCTATTGCAGCTCCTTAAAATAATGTTTTCGAGCCATTTTACAGTTTATACATGTGTTGCAACCCTCTTTCCTGAAGATTTCTTTCTCTATTGTCTCCTATATTCTACTGTATATTGAAAGAGCCTCATTGTAATTCTAATTTTCTGTTGTATACTCATAAGTTAATCATATTTGATGACCTCCTACTCAAACTTTCCAAGACTGCGTTATTTCTGAAGCTGCAACCCCTCTTGTAGGGTGTTTTTCAGCTAGACTAGGAGGTGGGATATCTGTTTACCACACCTAGTTTGATTTGTTTTTGCTTCCCTTTTGGTTCTAGACCCCAGATCTGCTAATACAAGGGATATAAGGGCTCTAAAATCATTTATGTGCATCAATATCCTAGGAGTGCGTTATTTCAGAAGGCTTGTTGTGTTGTTCCAGATTTGGAATATTACAGTGGTATTAGAGCTCCTTTCTTGGCACAGCCTATGCTTTCCTTGGAGCACCACAGCCATGTTGCATTCAGAAGAAGATGAACCTCTTACTGAGAGGGAGAAGAGGTATCAGAATAGAAGTCACAAGAATTTTTATTACACTACTGATGAGAAAGACAAGGGTAAATCCCTTGAAACTACAGATGATAAAGAAGGAGAAGATTTTGCAAGAACTCTGTTGGTGGCCATGCAAGATCTTGACAAAGAGATCAAAGAGATGAGGATGGACAGAATGAGGGAATCTCCTGGGAAGTTTCATCTGAGGGAAAGCTCTAATATGTCTCATCACTGGACTGGTCAACCAGTGAACCTACCACAAGCCCCACAAGCTTCACAACGCTCCACTATGCCTACCTTCTTGGCTGTGGAGAATGAAGGACCACAAGAGAAAGCTTCCCTTGAAGACTAATTTGTGGAATATGAATCTCAGAATCAGAGATTCAAAGACCACTTCATTTTCCAAGAGTTTTTTCACCTCAAGGACAGAAGAAGACCAAGGCAGCAGTATAGAGATGGTGGGTTCTTTCATATTCAGGATAGACACCACTCTATGGGCAGATTCTTTTTTCCTAAGTTTTATGGATCATCCCCCAGTTCTACCAAGGCATGGGTATAAATGTTGGATATTTACTTTCAGTTGAACAAAGTCCCTGAGATTGAGGCTATTAAGATTGCAGCGCTGCACTTCGAAGGTGAAGCACACAATTGGTGGTTCCATGGGTTGTCTACATTGGGACATACCAATGTGACTACCTATTCTGAGTTTACTAGAAGACTGGTGGAGAGGTTTGACAGGAAGGATCCAGAAGCACCCTTCATAATCCTTGCAAAGTTAAAGCAATCAGGGAATGTAGAAACTTATATCTCTGAGTGTCTGAGATTATCATTCATGGTTCTTGATATATTTGTAGCAAGGCGGGTTTACATGTTCATCGATGGCCTGGAGGAACCTTTGCATGGGTTGGTTAAATCTACCAAGCCCATCACTTTGCATGATGCCATTGAGAGGGCTAGAGACCTCCAAGGTGCCTTGCCAAAATTAAAGGAAACTTTCCAGAGCAAGGCCCCTCACTTTTCTAAGGGGAAGGAAGGAAAATTTGCTCCTTCCAAGGAGAGCTCTTTGAAGAAACCTCTTGATATTGATCTCAGGAGGGAGTTGAGGAAGAAGAAACTATGTTTCACTTGTGAAGAGTCATGGGCACCGGGACATAGATGTGCTGCTGGGAAAGCACACTACATAGAGGTCTTCTCAGATTTTGAGGCGGAAGATGAATATGAGGAACCAAGGAGGGGTCACAACGCTGATAATGATGAGGAAGATCCAACACCATCCGGAGATCGGGATGGAGCCTTTGCTCCAATAAGTGGGACTCTTTCATCTTTGAGAGGAGTGCCTAAGTACTTGACCCTAAGAGTACAAGGTTCAGTCATGAATCAGAGGGTATCTATGCTGATTGACAGTGGGGAAACCCACAACTTTATTGATGCTCATCTTGTGCAAAGGAGAGCAATCCCCACTAATAATTTTGAAGGATTCTATGTTTTTGTCCCAGGAGATAGGACCATGCAATGCATGCAATATTTCCCCTCACTTTCAGTCACTATGGGATCCTACACTCTGGTGGATCACTTTTTTGTAGTTGACATACCAGACACCAATATCATTCTGGGTGTCCAATGGTTGATTACTTTGGGGAAGGTGACCAATGATTGGAAAGCTTTGTAGATGGATTGGGTGAACTTGAAGAGTGGGAAACCACAAATTATTCAAGGCATGCACACTTATCCCTCACCTAGTACTTTCACACAAACAACAGAGATGGATTTGTGTGGTGGAAGCAAGGATCTCACAGTCCCTTCTCTCATGTTCATGAGAATGTTGCAAGGAACATTCCTATCTAGTGGCAAGCCACATGGAATGCCATCAGATTCATATCTTGTGGGAGAGGCCTCACAAAGTTTTTCTCCATATCTAGATCTAGGAGGGATTGGAGCAATGAGAGACCAAGTTACAACGCTGGAGGGCTTGGAACAACTCAAGAATGAGGGGGATCTTCTTCCTGCATCACTATCACTCTCTCTCTCTTTTCTGAATCTGCGATGTGGGAGGAGAAGAATGGGAGGATCGGCCTTCCAACAAACAAATTTGGCATGAGAAATGTCAAAAAGGAGATCAACAACATGACAAGCACTACTATGGATGTATCATCAACGTTGTCATTGTTGAACAGTGTGGATCTGTATTGGAAATATCAACTGCTTGTAGAGTATTCCAAAGATCTCCACACAAGTATGATACTAGATGACATGCAGCAAGAAGAGGGCTACTTAGTCCAAGGGGGAGTCATCTATTATCATGGTAAGGCCTTCTTGGCTAGAGCTTCCAAGCTCAAGCAAAAGATACTACAAGTGGCACATGAAGAATTTTTCCTCATCCATATGCATTCAATGAAGGTCTATACCCTGATCATGAGGAGCTTTGATTGGGAAGGCAAGAGAGAGGAATTACATCAACACTTTCAAGAGTGCATTAGCTATGGAGGATTGGGGCAGCCAATGGACTCTTTGCAAGAGTCATTTCAGCCAGTTCTTCCTCTGCTTGAGAGGAGGGAAATGCTCATGCACAACTCCATGTGTATAAAGGATTATGATGGTAAAGGATCTGATCATGCCAAGAAAGTTGTATTTTCTGATTTATCACATTCTTTTGCCATGTTTTTGTAGGCTATGACTCCTAAAGGGGGTGAGAGATCATGTGGATCTCATGATTTATGGTGGGCCAATAGAGATGTTGAACTTGGCCACTCCCTTATTGTGCAAAGGGAGATTCCTTGTCATGATGGGTGCTTTCCAAAGGCACCAAACTTATCTAACATCTTCAGCCATGTTAAGGTGACCCATGCAGCAAATGTGTGGTGGGAATGCCACTTACCACACCTTGATCTAATGCAGGCAGGTGATGCACTGTGCTGGCATCACATGTGGGATTTTGACCCACCTCCTCAAGCTTGGATTTCTGTTTGCATATATGTATTCTTGCTTCCATACTTGGATGATATAGTTGTATTGTTTATGGGATTGTATGGAGAGAGGATGGGCAGTTTGTATGTACCACATGGTTTTGAACTTCTACCTGTACCTCATGATACATGTTTTATATGGAGCATTGCTCCATCCATGTTTATTTCTGTTGAGTTTTTCACTCCTGGTGGGATGGACTATGCACATCTTATGTTGACCTTGGAGGAACAATTCCTGATGTATCGGCTTGATGAGAACTTGGCTTATGATGAGGGCTTGATCATTGATGGTGCCATCAATGGAGGAGGAGAACTACTACAGCTCTTACCCTATCATTTGCTTAAGGACAAGAAACATTTTGGAGGGGAGGAATGTAATATTCCTACTTAGCCTAAGCTAAGTGGAATATTAATTTTTGTTTTACTTTCTGTTGCATGAATAAATGAAAAAAGGAGGACATGTAAAACTCCTGAAAAGACTGAATAAATCAATGCCCATGTGAACAAGGGTAAATCAGGGCCATGTAAATAAATCACTTGTAGATGTGAAAGGGGTTTGAGCTGTGAGACTGGGTCAACCTTGAGAAAATATACAACGTTGTGTAGATTCAATGTACCTCATGAAGGGACAGCACAGTTCTAGAAAGGCTTTCATCTTATAAAAGGAAGGGGAAGGCAGCAAGAGAATTTTTTTGATTGATTATATTTCTGAGTATCTTATCTGTTTAGACAAATACTATTCTCTGTTGTTTAGTGGAGGATTGTGCTGCTTAGCACTTGGAGTTCCTATGCAGGGATTTCACCTCTTCCATTAAGGATTCTTGGAGGAGTATTTTCTGATTTGATCCATTATCAGGCTTTGGGCGAAGCTCTACTTCCAACTGCAACGCAGATCCAGTGAGGGTTTGCTTTCTTGTGTTGGCTGCAGCAAGTGGAACTCTAGATCTGCAGATATCTAGCTTGTATTGGAGCCTATTCTCATGGAGTGTGTCTTTTAACCTCCTGGAAGAGTGCATCCATAGATTGAGCTTCAGATTTGTATCTTGGCATCAGGCCATCATTGTAATTTAAGCTACAGCGTAGTTTTCATTGAGGAATTGCGTTATTCTCATTAGAGGTTTCGCAGGGTGTTTTGATCCCATTTTTTATGAGAGATATTTGGTGTTGGGATTTGCCTTTCACTTTGGTGATCCATGGATTAGCTTGTTGATCCATGTTCTGTTTAGATCTGATCTATTTTAGTGTAAATTCATATTCAAAAATTTCTGAAGCATTTTGTAGATCTGCAACTTAAAACTCAGATCTACTCTTTGTAATGCATGATTTGGTCAAAACCCCAAGGGGATCTTGTAAATAAGACTATCTAGTTTCCAGATCTGAAATAGATCTGATGTTTTGTCCACAGATTTTTCCTAGATCTGATTTGTAATATTCAACTACTGCAACTCCTTAAAATAATGTTGTTGAGCCATTTTACAGTTTATACATGTGTTGCAGCCCTCTTTCCTGAAGATTTATTGTTCTATTGTCTCCTGTATTCTACTGTATATTAAAAGAGCTTCATTTTAATTCTGATTTGCTACTGTATACTCATAATTTAATCATATTTTATGGCCTCCTACTCATACTATTCAAGACTGTGTTATTTTTGAAGCAGTTTGTTGTGCATAGATGTAGCCCCTCTTGTAGGGTGTTTTTCAGCTAGACTAGGTGGTGGGAGATCTGTTTACCACACCTAGTTTGATTTGTTTTTGCTTCCCTTTTGGATCTAGACCCTAGATCTGCTGATCCAAGGGATCCAAGGGCTGTAAACTCATTTATGTGCATCAATCTCCCAGGATTGCGTTATTTCAGTAGGCTTGCTATGTTGTTCCAGATTTGGAATATTACATAGATTAACTAGGAAAAATAGAAAGCGGCCCATATCCGCACATGTTTTTATTTTGATCAAGGAACAATACAACATAGTTTAATAGGGGATTTTGAAAAGGATAATTGCATATCCACACATTCAAACTATGTTCTTGTCCACTTTTTGCTCGCACACATCCACCCATTAAGCAAAGAAAAGGCACCTAAAACCAACTTAACCATACTCACTAAATTCTCCCTAAAGGGGGGCCAAAAAATAATTTATATTTTAAGTTAGGATCAAGGGGATAGGCATCCAATAAGCCGCCTTCATCATTCTTCATCTTGAAACATAGAAGTTAACTATTTAGGGTGCTTTAAATCCACCTATCAGCCCACATAAAAGAAAAATCGAGCACGACAGAGACCCATTTTAGAGGGGGTTAGGCTCAGGCACAGTGCAGGCAGGTATCAGTTAGGGCTACCTCACTTGGCTGCTACTTGGTACTGTTAGCTAACTTACCAAGAAGCCCAAGACTCGAACGCTACATGGGACGGTGGTACTTAATAGCCAAATCTAGGGCATCCTTTCCCTATAGGTGACGGTGCAGGCAAGTGCCAAACCCTCTACCCTTACCTTGGTGGATTTTCTTCGGCTGACTGGGGCGTCGCTAGCTCTTACGGGACATTGTGCCAGCACTCACAATATATCTTCTCAAGGCCCAGTTACATTTGAGTGTGTGAGGATGTATAGGTCTTCTAGGATTTTGAGTATCATACGAAAACAAACAAAAACCACCTTTTTTATTGCTTGATCACATAGAATTAATTTAAAGGGAAAATTTATTTTATTTTCGCTTTGTTTTATGTCTGTGACCAGAATTTTCTTTGATCATTGACTCTATCCTCTCAAATTTTTCCAAAACCAAACCTAGTCGACACCAGAACGGACCCAACGGGACCTTGTCGATCTAGGCCTATTTTGGACCTCCCCCCATTACCCGATGGGGTTCCAGGTATTTCGCCATTTAGGTGTCAAAGACGGAATGCTGCCACCATTATTGGTTCGTCCTTAATTGGGGCATCCTTAGTTGGGAACCCTAGTCGGTCTCCCAACACCACACCACACACCACTCCTCCCACGACCCCTAGGGGGCAGAGGAGTGCGACTCATTCGGGAAGTCAGTCGAATACACAGTAGGGTACGTCACAGACTAACCCTCTTCCTAACCAGCACTTTGTGTTTTTTCAAGTTGCAATGGCGTCAACTTCCCAGTCACCTTTCTTAGCTTTGTTGAATCTACCCAATTTAACCAAGCTGACGAATGACCCCATCGCACACAACCCTACATGGCCTCCCTTGCCCACGAAGCTCCCTTGGGATATTCCAAAGTTCAAATGAAAGTAAGCGGAAGACCCAGGTAATCATGGCATGACCTTCCACCTGTGGTGCTCCTCGAATAGTATCATTGACGACACTATTCGATTGAGACTATTTCATAGCACTTTGACAAGAGTAGCTGCAAAATGGTACATGGAGCAACCTTATACTTCACATGGAACCTTTAGCACCCCTGCCACCATGTTCCTAACATATTTTCAGCTACCCATTCACCATTATTCTGGAATGGAATTACTGACACATTTTAGACAAACCCTCACCGTCCATGTCTCGGACCATCTCCATGAATGGAGGTGGCGTCGTAGTTTATGTAAATCAAAACTCGACGATCGAGTTCTTTTAGATTTGTTCCTAAAAACTCTCACGTCAAATATTTCAAAGGATGTGGCGCAATAAAGGCCCACATCCTAAGAGGATGCCATTAGCAAAGCCCAACATCTTGAGCTGATTTATGCACAGTCAGGATACATTTACAATATCCTGCCAAATGCCCCACGCCTGCAAACTTATCAAGAATTTCTAGGCTCTTCAAACTCTCCAAATGGACTAATTGGGTCATTGAACCAACGTTACCTAGGCAGCAGCAGTCAAAACCCTGGTTACACGTACAGTTCTACCCAAAAAATACCTCAACCCAGTTTTCAAAGTCATCATATGCCTCAACAAAATTTGACCAATAGGGCGCCAACATATCACCAGGGATTACCCTATCCTCTAGCTCAGGGGACCCAGTACATAGAGAGAAACACTGACGGAAGAGATCCCCTCCAACACTCAGGTACAAACCAGGGACCGCGTTATGCTCAGTCCCTAGCACAAGACCCGCCTATGCGGACCAATGCACAGGTGAACTTTGTGCAGCCTTCCCAAACCAACCTCTCCAATATAACCAGGAGAACTTCTCTCCTAACGTCGTGAATAAAAAAGCAAAAAACAAGATAAAATGGAATCCTGGACAGGGGGACAACCAGCAATGCCTGACGTGATCCCAGGTTGGAGGAAACTCCAACCGGAATCAGAGCCAGGAGCCAAGAAATACCCAATGGCAGAGAAAAAGGCCACCTCTTCGAACAAACCATTCTTGCTCGGTATGTGGTGAGTACAGAAATTATACTCACCATTGTCTTGATCTCCCTGAGCTAAAGAAGATACAGATTAATCGAGGACAAGGAGGATCTTCCCAGCAACCAGCTGTGATGCAAGAACCTTTCCCCCATCAAGGGATGGTAAGCACTCAGCAACAAACCCCGGACAATTTCGGGAAAAGTAGCCACGAAATCTACATGACTAGCAAAGAGATGTTTTTCCAAACACATAATCACAATTACGACACCCCACCAGACACCAATACGTCAGGGGCAAGTACCAGTGCACCGACTACACCTTTGACCATTTCAAAGATGCCTATCGAACCATCACCAAAGATGGCAAAGGGACCCAATAGGAAAGCAGGAAACTACTCCAAAGAGACCCATAATTATAGTATTGTGGATGATTTAGCACAATCTTCCGCTTCTATTTTAGCTTTGGAAGTATTTCAATCATGCCCAAAACAACGGAAAGTCTTACTTTTCGCGTTAGGCGCTATCGACCATGTTGATACACGCCTAATGGCTTTTGACGTAGACAAAGCCACCCCTAGGCTTCCTTCCATGGTCGCCTTCCAGATACCAGTGTCGGTCTAGAATATCACAATTCACTGATGTGTCATCGACAAGGGTGCATCCACATGCATCATGTCAAAAAATGTTTGGCAGAAGTTAGGGTCTCCCAAACTAAAACCTTCAGTCATCACGTTACAGCATACGACGGTCGTCTTTTGACCCCTATCGGCCTCTACCAAAAATTCCCTGTCTGCTTAGCCGGAAAGACGATCCACATAGACATTGAAGTCTTGGACGCTCACTTGTATTATAATATACTCCTTGGGCAGAGTTATATGTACACCATGTCAGCCATAACCTCCTCCATCTTCCACATTATGATGTTCCCCCACGAGGAATGCATCATTACTATAGACCAATTGACGCATAGCGAGAAGCGACCCCTAAAAAACACTAATGTAATTATACCCTACATAGATACATCCTTGGATGCACTTTCACGGTACCAAGAATATTTCCCCGACTAGTTCAAACCATCTTTCGTTCTAGGATCATTCCTAGGATATCCTCCCATTATCCCTGATTCATCACCTGATGTCACAGGGGCTCTGGTGTGCATAATGTCCACATCAAGCGTTGAAGCTAGTCATGACATGGACACGAGCAGTAACAGCACCGAGTCATTAGCCATGGCAGCCTCTCTAGCCTACGCCACTTCCCAAACCCCTTTCCTCTACCCTCCAGCTGGTTTCGTCTCCCAGCAATTTTTTGCAACACTGGTGTTACCAAAAATATCATTGGAAATACCAGTTTGGTACCTCATTCCCCCTACGGGAACAGGAGCCACTCACATCACTGCCACAGGTTTGAAGCCCCTCAGTCCCAAGGAGGCGCCACCCACCCAAGAAAAGGTCGAAAACACCCTTGCAAAGGAAATTTCCATTTCAAAACCGGTGATTAGGGCTATGAAAATCGAGAAGAAAGGAAAGAATATAGTGACTCCCGACATACAACGGGAATCACTATTTTGTGCCATATGGGACATAATAGGCCACCCTACCCATAGTTGCCTAAGGCTAGATGAATTAAAACCACTCCTTGGCTCTGAGATAGACATCACGACGTTGTGTTCCCGTAAAAAGGAACCTACCACCAAAGGTAAGATCAAAGCATTGCGTACCAATCACGCATGCACTATTTGTAGCAACTATGGGCACTACACCCATCCTTTCTCAGAAATCTCACGATATAGGGACACCTTACATGCCATCGAGCGATCCTATCAAGAGGATCCCTCCACCCAAGCATCCGGAAATGATCCTTGTACCATCTTGTACCTACAGGAAGAACGAAGGGCACCAGAAAGACCCCCAGTCATACCCCCTCTTGTTATACGTTGCACACTGTGCGATGAACGTGGTCACTTTCTCAAAGAATGTGCAACCCTGGAACTCATCCATAGATGGTATCCTATAGAACGGTTTTACTTCGTTGGATTGTGGGCAACGCAATTCACATGTCCTTTGTGTGCTGACAATCACCTTCTGGAGAATTGTCACTATATTCCCCTATTCTGGCAAGCTCTTGCTAGTTTGCACTCAGCCATAGTCCGCCTCTCTTAAGAAGATGACATGGATGCAGAATCCACAGAAATCTCCACAACACAAGAGGATGTGACGATCAGATCCATCATGTTCTTGTCAGTTGAAAAGCGACCAATCCGGAGACACCCAGTCATCCCAAACTTCTCTCTATAGAGAATACCAACATGCGCGTTATGCAAAATGTCCAATCATGTGGTTGTCACTTGCCCTGATTTAGAAGTGTTACGACGTTGGTTCCCTCCCAGACCACAAACTGAGCACAACGAGACCCCCATATCTAGGCTATTTTGCCTAATATGTCAAGGCAATCACTATGAACAGCATTGTACCTATATCCATCGAGTTAGTCGTACCATCGATATGATTCATACAATAGAGAAGAAAGAGGACGACCTCCGTGAGCGGTATAAAAGATACACCATCTCCGAGTCAACAACTCCACACCCACACGAGCGTGATGGACAAGCTAGAACAACACACCAACCAAGCATGACCCAGGCCAAGCCTAGGATAACATACAGACTATGCGACCTGAATGATCACTGGGTCAATTAGTGTAGAGAACTAAAGCCCCTTGCAAATAGTTTTTGCATAGTCTTTTCTCTCCCTCAGAAACTTCTCTCTAACCAAGAGAAGATCATGCGTACCTACTTCCTGATTTGTTCACACTTTCACCATACGATTAAATTTTTGCACCTCCCCAATCTAAAAGCGGCAAGAGCAGCATTGAATCTACACTCCCCCAAAGAGTCAGACACACCTAAGCCAACAACATGGAAGTGGAATCAGAAGACCACCTCTTCTACAACAGATCCTTTCCAAGCGTCCACATCCAGGACGTCGAGTAGTGTCGATTCCCATATAATCTACTTTGTTGGCACAATGATACCATGCACTATCTACACTAGCCAAAATCATGCACCAGAGGTATGCCCGCTAATGGAAACATTCAGGTACCTCTGCAGCAGGCACACTTTCCACCCACAGGAAATTGACCATCCTCACGGGGAACCCAACCTTGCGCTTACGCAAAATCCCATCACAAATATTCTTCCCCCACCGAATGATGATGACACAATTCACCATATATTATTCATATCATCGCATATCAGAAATAGGATTGTAACTGCCCCCATGTCCCAGGATTTTCACCTTATTCCTGTTGCAAAAGATCAAGGTACCTTGCGCTTTTGCATTGATTTCCGCAATATCCCAAATTTGCACGTCGTTATCGAACTCCTTGATGATACCCAGCCTCTACAACAGTGCCTAGTACAACTAGAGCTCACCAACGATGGTCTCTACAACACAATGAGGCCCATAAGAAATGGGTAAAAGCATCATTTGACCGCCACATCAACCCTCGCTCATTCACTAAGGGAGAACTAGTCCTCTGCTATGATGTCACAAAAGAAGCCCTAGGGCCATGAAATTTCGAAACCTTGTGGAAAGGACCCTACATCATCAAACATTGCCTCTGACAGGGGCCATATATCTTGATGGAACCGGATGAGACATGCCTCAGCAACCCCGTCAACAGCCTTTACCTCAAGAAATTCTACCCATAAGGGCCAAGATGGACCTTCCCTAGAGTGAACGTACACAAACCCAACCACTGAAAATTTTTGACCAAAATACTTATTAAACACGCTCAAAGTGTCGCCATGGATCACCAACCTGAACCTTATTTCGGATTTGCTGATGGAGCATCAAGATGGTCTCAAAGTTTAGCCGCAGCTACCTGGGTCATCTACCACCCTAACTGATCGCCACTCTGCTCAAACGGTTTGTGCATCGGTTTGGCAACAAACAATCAGGAAGAATATGACATTGTCATTGGACTTATGTGTGACACCCTCCATCAGGGCATACGCCATATGCATGTCAACCTCGATTCCCAGTTAGTAGTGTTGCAATTAAACTAAACATTTGAGACAAGAGATACACATCTATTTAGAAAATATTTGCGTGCAAAAAG
The DNA here is from genome assembly GCA_034641835.2 of Pinus albicaulis. Taxonomy (NCBI): domain Eukaryota; kingdom Viridiplantae; phylum Streptophyta; class Pinopsida; order Pinales; family Pinaceae; genus Pinus; species Pinus albicaulis. The sequence goes on along the minus strand of CM076576.1, from coordinate 155,187,055 downwards.
ATTAAGCAGACAATTTGACTATATTACATTCACACATTTACCAAGGAGTCAAAGCTAAGCAGTTGATCGCATAGCTAACAATATCCTAAACTGGAATGTATCTCGAATAAACCATCATACAAAAAAAAACCAAAAACATAGATTCCATCAACATAACATCATCCATAAACCGAAACAGGTGACACAACATGTATAGCTGCAAAAAATATCTCTCATATCATGATGTATGTGTCTAAGTACAAAAATAGTGTCACTGACCCATCAGCTAGCCCAAAGATACACAAATGTCATCAAAAATAGGGGAAGCATCCTCATAATGGGTGCTTTCCCTGTGTACAAGTATATTCTAGGGCGGTGCCCCCTCGGGAGGGGCACCTACACCTAATACTACTCCTGGTACCACCACCGAAGCCGCTGTCACAACTGAGACTGCCACCCGACGCAAAATAGGTCGATAGTCCCGCTCTCGGGCCATCATCGTCTCCAACCAGACCTCCTCGAGTTCATCCATAAAACCTCGAGAAGGAATCCCCTGGGTCAAGCGGTCCTCTCGACGTCAGGCATCCTCTAGAACTGAAACCCAAGCAGCCAGTTCTACAATACGAGCCTCCACCGTATCTGCACGTGCCACCTCTGCATCGACATGAGCTCACTCGGCTGCAGCCTCGGCAGCGGCTGAGCTACTGCCCTCCCCTAAAGGGCCAGCGCCACCACCAAGTCCTCTAGCAACATCTCATCCTTGCCTGCCCCTAGGTCTCTAAAGAGGACCGTGGCTGACCAAACACGCCACAGGACGACCTACCTTGCCAACTTATGCAAAGAGTAACGAAAACTATGTCAGTGTCACCATAAAAACATGTAAACACATATATACTCAAATAAATGCAGAAAACATAAAAAAATGTACCTATTGGCCCCTAAGCATAACCAGGAGGGAGACCCATATCTGGATCCCCCCGGAAGTCTATCCCCGCATATGGGAATCGCAAGAACATCTGGGGTTCACCTCGAACTAGTCCTCTGTCGTGGTGTTCCAGTAATGCTCCACCATGCCCTCTCCACCTCACGGCATCACCGAAGCCCACCTCCTCATACGAGGCTCCTGTGGCCCCCCAAGAGGCACTGCCACCACTGGCCTCAGTAGCACTACCCTCTCGTACATAATGTTGCACAAAATGCTGGCATACACAAACAAATTCGATCCACTGTGGACCTTGTTGAGTTGTGTCACCATCTCGTCACAGCAAAAATAGGAAAAATCATAGAAGTGCCCGAACCTCAACAGGCGCTAGAATCCAACTTGCGGGCCTGATGCCTGATGCGGAGCCGACGACCTTGCTAGTCGCACAATCACCGCCAAAGCACATCGCTCTGCCAGATCTATCACTAATGCAATGCTAATGCACCCCTCCGTAAGAGGTGCCCCACCACAATGGTGTCTCCATAACCTCTCCAAATCCACCCTCCCGGAAGGGTGTGGATACCTCAGTGCCTCAGCATGAGGTAGTAACCTGGTCAAAAAATTATACATCCATCTCAGGACAGATGACCAGGTTCATCCCACGCAACAAAAACATGTTGTGCCTCCTGCGCCAATGCCAGATCAAGTAACGAAGCAATCGGTCCTGCGACCGAAGAAGCTCATCCTCTGCAAACTTCAACAGCCCCCATTGCACCAGTTGACGACGTGCCCCAGCATCAGCATCCAATGTAGTTCGGAGCTTGGGCAAATTTTTCTCTATCCACAACAACCTTTCATCCAAACAGTTACCCATCAGCAATAGGAAAAACATCAGAAATAGGAAAAACTCAAAAAATTTCTTGCCTCGGCCTTTTGCACACATGTCCCTCAGATAGGCGCGCTTAGGGCATGCCTGTATTTTCAACAGGCATGCTTAAGGCACGCCAAAGAAGGGGAACAGAGCACTTAAAGTGCACTTATCCCCGGAAAATGCGCATAGAGGGTGTGATTTTTCCCTGAACTCCCACGCAATCTAGGGCAAAAAACATCCAGAATCCGTACAAACCACGTATTTACAGACCCCAGCACCATCAGACTGAAAAAATTAAAGTGCAGGACGTCATGGAGGTTACTAGGGCATGATATCGCTAATCCCTGGTGCTCAGGCTGACTGCAACGACAACAACTGCTACGCAGAAGCCTCTAACATCTCAAGAACTAAACAAGTACAAATGAATTGAATTAGGTCCATATTCACCTATGTATCGCCCTTTTCAAAAACCTTGGAGGAACATAATTAGAGATCAGAAGGTCTGTTCTCCAAACCGTAAGCTGCACCGTAATCAGCACTCCATAATGAACATAGGCGATGCCACATCGTCGCATTCCTGAAAAAATAATTTTTCAGCACTGGTAGGTATGCCCTCTCTCATCTTCTTTTTTAAAGCTCATGACTTTCAATAATATTTGATAAAGAAGATTCTTTGACTTGAGGTAGTTGTCTTTTCAAGAAAAGCTCGCAAACCATTCACAACTCCATCTACTGAAATTTCTAGAGCAGGTATCATTCTACCCCCAGCATGATAGAGTCCCAGTAAACTCTACATATCCTGATATCATTTCCCCATCAGAAATCAACCATAGGTTCCACATGTCCGACCGTGTTTATCATCACCTCACCCTGCACATGATAAACATCCTCGTTGGTCGGTAGATCCCCCCCTCCATGGCGCTCATCACACACAATAGACCATATCACAACAAAAGTGATGCCATGGACATACCCCTTTAGTCCGGGAAGCACCTCATACCCATCCGTTCACCATGCATAAAGGTCAAGTTTTACCATACAAACTAAAACCCTCTTCCCGGATGACTAATTTGTTTAAGCATATCAAAAGCGCACTACTGCGCCTCACATTTGGCCCACCATACATCCACCAGCATAATCCCATCTGCGATACTTTTTCATCTGCTTCATCAACCCCATGCATGAGACCAACCAATGGGGCCCCCACCTTCAACAAAACACCTTCCTCACAACATCAGTGAGCGAACACTTTCATGTTTTGGGGCACATGTCTCTGTGTTTTGTACAAACCAAACCCCATTATTTTATTCTTTTGGTAAGTGTACAAAGACCGCAAACGGTGCACTACGTCCCCCACCCTCTCATTCATATTTTCTTCCATGGCAGAAATCCCTAAACACCCTTGGTCGGAGTATCACAACCCCACACACAAGCCACCACGACATTCATAGCTAGTTTTTACCCACCCTGGAAGTCCTACTGACTCCAAGTATTTCCCCATCAGAAATAACTATGAATGCCGCCAAGTTGCTTAGTACACTCCGACCTTGGGCCACTAAATCCCCACCATCAGTTTTCAGTCACCCCTCGCCAACATGCCTATGTTAAACTCATCACATCCAGTTCCCTAACCCCTCATGTTAGCGACCCCCCATTCGGTTGAGGCTTCCTTTTTGTCGACTTCAACACCTATTTTCCAAAAAGGAAGCGGTACGTTGGATTACCCCTCTCCATAAGGGGCATCCTCGTGTGGCACTATGGGAGACATCATTTCCCATAGATGTCATCAATCCTCCTGACATTTGACTACAACAAAAGCCTTTCATGTCAAGATGGTATCATACATTACAACCATTTCACTTTGATCAAATTCGTTGAAGACCCGTGCCTTCATAAGCGTCTCTTTCAGCAATTCTTACACAGGAAGGTCCCATCCAGCGCCTATGTGTACAATGCGCAGCTATATGCCATACCAATTTTACACATATGGGTACCACATTCCACCTATTGTGAAATAAAACATGCCCCGGAGGGCGTCAGCAATCGTCGTCAGCAACCACTAGATCACTACCATATTAGTGACACAGACAAAACATGTATCTGTCAAATAGATTTGTTTAACTAGCCATAGCATCACGAGCATGGGACACACCCGCCTCGTAAAACATTTGCATATATATTGTATTATATTTTCTTATAGGGATCCCATAGGACATGGTCATTCTTCGAACCGGTGCAAGGTGTTTCCAACTCCGAGCTTCACGCAGGTCTCTCTCTCTCTCTACGCACGATATACAGAAAAGAAACTATAATGTATTTTGGCTATACATTTCTTCTTAGACCTCACACATTAGGGGCCAATTGTTAACAATGGAATACAAGAAGAAAATGACATTATTTAATGTCAAGTAGAAGGATTTACAGGCTAGAAGACATTAGAGAATCTGGAAAGTATTTAAAAATATCTAAGGTATGAGAAAAAAACAAATTTGAGCAAGTCATAAATGCTTTTGTGCACATAATCCTTCATGAAGAGTGCATTTGCACGCCTTATGACCTGAAATGCGCACAATCCTGGGAGTGGCGAAAGTCACTTTCCGGACCACAAAAAGCACACTCCAGGACAGTGATTCCTCACTTGGATCCGCCTAAGGACAGCCACCAAAGCCTCCTTACACATCAAGTGAGCACACAATGGAATATTTGTGGCACACAAAGGAATCATCCCCCTCTCTTGGGTCACCATCCACAATGTGCCAAGAGAGGGAAGGAGGATTTGAATTCTCCTATATAACGCCGCCATGCCCTCTCCACCTCGCGGCATCACCGAAGCCCACCTACTCATACGAGGCTCCCATGGCCCCCCAAGAGGCACTACCACCACTGGCCTCAGTAGAACTACCCTCTTGTACATAATGTTGCACAAAATGTTGGCATATGCAAACAACTTCAATCCATTGTGGACCTTGTTGAGTTGTGTCACCATCTTGTCATAGCAAAAATAGGAAAAATCATAGAAGTGCCCGAACCTCAACCGGCGCTAGACTCCAACTTGCGGGCCTGATGCCCGATGCAAAGCCGACGACATTGCTAGTCACACAATCACTGCCAGAGCACATCACTCTGCCAAATCTATCACTAATGCAATGCTAATGCACCCCTCCGTAAGAGGCGCCCCACCACAATGATGTCTCCAGAACCTCTCCAAATCCACCCTCCCGGAAGGGTGTGGATACCTCAGTGCCTCAGCATGAGGCAGTAACCTGGTCAAAAAATATACATCCATCTCAGGATGGATGACCAGGTTCATCCCACGCAACAAAAACATGTTGTGCCTCCTGCGCCAATGCCAGATCAAGTAACGAAGCAATCGGTCCTGCGACCGAAGAAGCTCGTTCTCTGCAAAATTCAACAGCCCCCATTGCACCAGCTGACGACGCGCCACAACATCAGTAGCCAATGTAGTTCGGAGCTTGGGCCTATTTCGCTCCGTCCACAACAACCTGTCATCCAAACAGGTACCCATCAGCAACAGAAAAAACATCAGAAATAGGCAAAACTCAAAAATTTTCTTGCCTCAGCCTTATGCACGCATGTCCCTCAGATAGGTGCGCTTAGGGCATGCCTGTATTTTCAACAGGCAGGCATGCTTAAGGCACGCCAAAGAAGGGGAACATAGCACTTAAAGCGCACTTATCCCCGGAAAATAAGCATAGAGGGTGTGATTTTTCCCTGAACTCCCATGAAATCTAGGGCAAAAAACATTCATAATCTGTAAAAACCAAGTATGTACAGACCCCAACACCATCAGACTAAAAAAATTAAATTGCAGGACGTCATGGAGGTTACTTGGGCATGATATCGCTAATCCCTGGTGCTCAGGCTGACTGCAACGACAAGAACTGCTACGCAGAAGCCTCTAACGTCTCAAGAACTAAACAAGTACAAATGAATTGAATTAGGTCCATATTCACCTATGTATCGCCCTTTTCAAAAACCTTGGAGGAACATCATGAGAGATCAGAAGGCATGTTCTCCAAACCATAAGCTGCACCGTAATCAGCACTCCATAATGAACATAGGCGACGCCACATAGTCGCACTCCCGAAAAAATAATTTTTCAGCACTGGTAGGTATGCCCTCTCTCATCTTCTTTTTTAAAGCTCATGACTTTCAATAATATTTGATAAAGAAGATGCTTTGACTTGAGCTAGTTGTCTTTTCAAGAAAAGCTCGCAAACCATTCACAACTCCATCTACTGAAATTTCTAGAGCAGGTATCATTCTACCCCCAGCATGATGGTGTCCCAGTAAACTCTACATATCCTGATATCATTTCCCCATCAGAAATCAACCATATGTTCCACATGTCCGACAGTGTTTATCATCACCTCACCCTGCACATGATAAACATCCTTGTTGGTCGGTAGAGCCCCCCCTCCATGGCGCTCATCACACACAGTAGACCATATCACAGCAAAAGTGATGCCATGGACATACCCCTTTAGTCTGGGAAGCACCTCATACCCATCCATTCACCATGAATAAAGGTCAAGTTTTACCATACAAACTAAAACCCTCTTCCCGGACGACTAAGTTGTTTAAGCATATCAAAAGCGCACTACTGCGCTTCGCATTTGGCCCACCATACATCCACCAGCATAATCCCATCTGCGATACTTTTTCATCTGCTTCATCAACCCCATGCATGAGACCAACCAATGGGGCCCCCATCTTCAACAAAACACCTTCCTCACAACATCAGTGAGCGAACACTTTCATGTTTTGGGGCACATGTCTCTGTGTTTTGTACAAACCAAACCCCATTATTTTATTCTTTTGGTAAGTGTACAAAGACCGCAAACAGTGCACTACGTCCCCCACCCTTTCATTCATATTTTCTCCCATGGCAGAAATCCCTAAACACCCTTGGTCGGAGTATCACAACCCCACACACAAGCCACCACGACATTCATAGCTAGTTTTTACCCACCCTGGAAGTCCTACCGACTCCAAGTATTTCCCCATCAGAAATAACTATGAATGTCGCCAAGTTGCTTAGTACACTCCGACCTTGGGCCACTGAATCCCCACCATCAGTTTTCAGTCACCCCTCGCCAACATGCCTATGTTAAACTCATCACATCCAGTTCCCTAACCCCTCATGTTAGCGACCCCCCATTCGATTGAGGCTTCCTTTTTGTCGAATTCAACACCTATTTTCCAAAAAGGAAGCGGTACGTTGGATTACCCCTCTCCATAAGGAGCATCCTCGTGTGGCACTATGGGAGACATCATTTCCCACAGATGTCATCAATCCTCCTGACATTCAACTACAACAAAAGCTTTCATATCAAGATGGTATCATACATTACAACCATTGCACTTTGATCAAATTCGTTGAAGACCCGTGCCTTCATAAGCATCTCTTTCAGCAATGCTTACACAGGAAGGTCCCATCCAGCACCTATGTGTACAATGCACAGCTATATGCCATACCAATTTTACACATATGGGTACCACATTCCACCTATTTTCAAATAAAACATGCCTCGGAGGGCGTCAGCAATCGTCGTCAGCAACCACTAGATCACTACCATAATAGTGACACAGACAAAACATGTATCTGTCAAATAGATTTGTTTAACTAGCCATAGCATCATGAGCATGGGACACGACCGCCTCGTAAAACATTTGCATATATATTGTATTATATTTTCTTATAGGGATCCCATAGGACATGGTCATTCTTCGAACCGGTGCAAGGTGTTTCCAACTCCGAGCTTCACGCAGGTCTCTCTCTCTCTACGCACGATATACAGAAAAGAAACTATAATGTATTTTGGCTATACAGTTCCTCTTAGACCTCACACATTAGGGGGCAATTGTTAACAATGGAATACAAGCAGAAAATGACATTATTTAATGTCAAGTAGAAGGATTTACAGGCTGGAAGACATTAGAGGATCTGGAAAGTATTTAAAAATATCTAAGGTATGAGGAAAAATCAAATTTGACAAATTCATAAATGCTTTTGTGCACATAATCCTTCGTGAAGAGTGCATTTGCGCGCCTTATGACCTGAAATGCACGCAATCCTGGGAGTGGCGAAAGTCACTTTCTGGGACCCCAAAAAGCACACTCCAGGACAGTGATTCCTCACTTGGATCTGCCTAAGGATAGCCACCAAAGCCTCCTTAGACATCAAGTGAGCACACAATGGAATATTTGTGGCACACAAAGGAATCATCCCCCTCTCTTGGGTCACCATCCACAATGTACCAAGAGAGGGAAGGAGGATTTGAATTCTCCTATATAATGCCACCATGCCCTCTCCACCTTGCGGCATCACCGAAGCCCACCTCTTCATACGAGGCTCCCGTGGCCTCGGTAGCACTACCCTCTCGTACATAATGTTTCACAAAATGCTGGCATACGCAAACAACTTCGATCCACTATGGACCTTGTTGAGTTGTGTCACCATGTCTTCATAGCAAAAATAGGAAAAATCATAGAAGTGCCCGAACCTCAACCGGCGCTAGACTCCAACTTGCAGGCCTAATGCCCGATGCGAATCCGACGACCTTGCTAGTCACACAATCACCGCCAGAGCACATCGCTCTGCCAAATCTATCACTAATGCAATGCTAATGCACCCCTCCGTAAGAGGCACCCCACCACAATGGTGTCTCTAGAACCTCTCCAAATCCACCCTCCCAGAAGGGTGTGGATACCTTAGTGCCTCAGCATGAGGCAATAACCTGGTCAAAAAATATACATCCATCTCAGGACGGATGACCAGGTTCATCCCACGCAACAAAAACATGTTGTGCCTCCTGCGCCAATGCCAGATCAAGTAACGAAGCAATCGGTCCTGCGACCGAAGAAGCTCATTCTCTGCAAACTTCAACAGCCCCCATTGCACCAGCTGATGAGGCGCCCCAGCATCAGCATCCAATGTAGTTCGGAGCTTGGGCCAATTTCGCTCCATCCACAACAAACTGTCATCCAAACAGGTACCCATCAGCAACAGAAAAAACATTAGAAATATGAAAAACCAAAAAATTTTCTTGCCTCGGCCTTTTGCACGCATGTCCCTCAGATAGGCGCGCTTAGGGCATGCCTGTATTTTCAACAGGCGTGCTTAAGGCACGCCAAAGAAGGGGAACAGAGCACTTAAAGCGCACTTATCCCCGGAAAATGCACATAGAGGGTGTGATTTTTCCCTGAACTCCCACGCAATCTAGGGCAAAAAACATTCAGAATCCGTACAAACCAAGTATGTACAAACCCCAGCACCATCAGACTGTAAAAATTAAAGTGCAGGACGTCATGGAGGTTACTTGGGCATGATATCGCTAATCCCTGGTGCTCAGGCTCACTGCAACGACAAGAACTGCTACGCAGAAGCCTCTAACGTCTCAAGAACTAAACAAGCACAAATGAATTGAATTAGTTCCATATTCACCTATGTATCGCCCTTTTCAAAAACCTTGGAGGAACATAATGAGAGATCAGAAGGTCTGTTCTCCAAACCGTAAGCTGCACCGTAATCAGCACTCCATAATGAACATAGGCGACGCCACATAGTCGCACTCCCGAAAAAATAATTTTTCAGCACTGGTAGGTATGCCCTCTCTCATCTTCTTTTTTAAATCTCATGACTTTCAATAATATTTGATAAAGAAGATGCTTTGACTTGAGGTAGTTGTATTTTCAAGAAAATCTCGCAAACCATTCACAACTCCATCTACTGAAAGTTCTAGAGCAGGTATCATTCTACCCCCAGCATGATAGAGTCCCAGTAAACTCTACTTATCCTGATATCATTTCCCCATCAGAAATCAACCATGGGTTCCACATGTCTGACCGTGTTTATCATCACCTCACCCTGCACATGATAAACATCCTCGTTGGTCGGTAGAGCCCCCCCTCCATGGCGCTCATCACACACAGTAGACCATATCACAGCAAAAGTGATGCCATGGACATGCCCGTTTAGTCCGGGAAGCACCTCATACCCATCCATTCACCATGCATAAAGGTCAAGTTTTACCATACAAACTAAAACCCTCTTCCCGGACGACTAAGTTGTTTAAGCATATCAAAAGTGCACTACTGCGCCTCGCATTTGGCCCACCATACATCCACCAGCATAATCCCATCTGTGATACTTTTTCATCTGCTTCATCAACCCCATGCATGAGACCAACCAATGGGGCCCCCACCTTCAACAAAACACCTTCCTCACAACATCAGTCAGCAAACACTTTCATGTTTTGGGGCACATGTCTCTGTGTTTTGTACAAACCAAACTCCATTATTTTATTCTTTTGGTAAGTGTACAAAGACCGCAAACGGTGCACTACGTCCCCCACCCTCTCATTCATATTTTCTCCCATGGCAGAAATCCCTAAACACCCTTGGTTGGAGTATCACAACCCCACACACAAGCCACCACAACATTCATAGCTAGTTTCTACCCACCCTGGAAGTCCTACCAACTCCAAGTATTTCCCCATCAAAAATAACTATGAATGCCGCCAAGTTGCTTAGTACACTCCGACCTTGGGCCACTGAATCCCCACCATCAGTTTTCAGTCACCCCTCGCCAACATGCCTATATTAAACTCATCACATCCAGTTCCCTGACCCCTCATGTTAGCGACCCCCCATTCGGTTGAGGCTTCCTTTTTGTCGACTTCAACACCTATATTCCAAAAAGGAAGTGGTACATTGGATTACCCCTCTCCATAAGAGGCATCCTTGTGTGGCACTATGGGAGACATAATTTCCCACAGATGTCATCAATCCTCCTGACATTCGACTACAACAAAAGCTTTCATGTCAAGATGGTATCATACATTACAACCATTGCACTTTGATCAAATTCGTTGAAGACCCATGCCTTCATAAGCGTCTCTTTCAGCAATGCTTACACAGGAAGGTCCCATCCAGCGCCTATGTGTACAATGCGCAGCTATATGCCATACCAATTTTACACATATGGGTACCACATTCCACCTATTGTCAAATAAAACATGCCCCGGAGGGCGTCAGCAATCGTCGTCAGCAACCACTAGATCACTACAATAATAGTGACATAGAAAAAACATGTATCTATCAAATAGATTTGTTTAACTAGCCATAGCATCACGCGCATGGGACATGCCCGCCTCGTCAAACATTTGCATATATATTGTATTATATTTTCTTATAGGGATCCCATAGGACATGGTCATTCTTCGAACCGGTGCAAGGTGTTTCCAACTCCGAGCTTCACGCGGGTCTCTCTCTCTCTACGCACTATATACAGAAAAGAAACTATAATGTATTTTGGCTATACAGTTCTTCTTAGACCTCACACATTAGGGGGAAATTGTTAACAATGGAATACAAGCAGAAAATGACATTATTTAATGTCAAGTAGAAGGATTTACAGGCTGGAAGACATTAGAGAATCTGGAAAGTATTTAAAAATATCTAAGGTATGAGGAAAAATCAAATTTGAGCAAGTCATAAATGCTTTTGTGCACATAATCCTTCATCAAGAGTGCATTTGCGTGCCTTATGACCGTAAATGCGTGCAATCCTGGGAGTGGCGAAAGTCACTTTCCGGGACCACAAAAAGCACACTCCAGGACAGTGATTCCTCACTTGGATCTGCCTAAGGACAACCACCAAAGCCTCCTTACACATCAAGTGAGCACACAATGGAATATTTGTGGCACATAAAGGAATCATCCCCCTCTCTTGGGTCACCATCCACAATGTACCAAGAGAGGGAAGAAGGATTTGAATTCTCCTATATAACGCCACCATGCCCTCTCCACCTCGCAGCATCACCGAAGCCCACCTCCTCATACGAGGCTCCCTTGGCCCCCCAAGACGCACTGCCACCACTGGCCTCAGTAGCACTACCCTCTCGTACATAATGTTGCACAAAATGCTGGCATACGCAAACAACCTCGATCCACTGTGGACCTTGTTGAGTTGTGTCACAATGTCGTCATAGCAAAAATAGGAAAAATCATAGAAGTGCCCGAACCTCAACCGGCGCTAGACTCCAACTTGCGGGCCTGATGCCCGATGCGGAGCCGACGACCTTGCTAGTTGCACAGTCACTGCCAGAGCACATCGCTCTGCCAAATCTATCACTAATGCAATGCTAATGCACCCCTCTGTAAGAGGCGCCCCACCATAATGGTGTCTCCAAATCCACCCTCCCTGAATGGTGTGGATACCTCAGTGCCTCAGCATGAGGCAGTAACCTGGTCAAAAAATATACATCCATCTCAGGACGGATGACCAGGTTCATCCCACGCAACAAAAACATGTTGTGCCTCATGCACCAATGCCAGATCAAGTAACGAAGCAATCGGTCCTGCGACTGAAGAAGCTCATTCTCTGCAAACTTCAACAGCCCCCATTGCACCAGCTGACAATGCGCCCCAGCATCAGTAGCCAATGTAGTTCGGAGCTTGGGCCAATTTCGCTCCGTCCACAACAACCTGTCATCCAAACAGGTACCCATCAGCAACAGAAAAAACATCAGAAATAGGCAAAACTCTAAAATTTTCTTGCCTCGGCCTTTTGCACGCATGTCCCTTAGATAGGCGCGCTTAGGGCATGCCTGTATTTTCAACAGGTGTGCTTAAGGCACGCCAAAGAAGGGGAACAGAGCACTGAAAGTGCACTTATCCCCGGAAAATGCGCATAGAGTGTGTGATTTTTCCCTAAACTCCCACGCAATCTAGGGAAAAAAACATTCAGAATCCGTACAAACCAAGTATGTACAGACCCCAGCACCATCAGACTAAAAAAATTAAAGTGCAGGACGTCATGGAGGTTACCTGGGCATGATATCGCTAATCCTTGGTGCTCAGGCTAACTACAACGACAAGAACTGCTACGCAGAAGCCTCTAACGTCTCAAGAACTAAACAAGAACAAATGAATTGAATTAGGTCCATATTCACCTATGTATCGCCCTTTTCAAAAACGTTGGAGGAACATAATGAGAGATCAGAAGGTCTGTTCTCCAAATCGTAAGTTGCACCGTAATCAGCACTCCATAATGAACATAGGCGACACCACATAGTCGCACTCCCAAAAAAATAATTTTTCAGCACTGGTAGGTATTCCCTCTCTCATCTTCTTTTTTAAAGCTCATGACTTTCAATAATATTTGATAAAGAAGATTCTTTGACTTGAGGTAGTTGTCTTTTCAAGAAAAGCTCGCAAACCATTCACAACTCCATCTACTGAAAGTTCTAGAGCATGTATCATTCTACCCCCAGCATGATAGAGTCCCAGTAAACTCTACATATCCTGATATCATTTCCCCATCAGAAATCAACCATAGGTTCCACATGTCCGACCGTGTTTATCATCACCTCACCCTGCACATGATAAACATCCTCGTTGGTCGGTAGAGCCCCCCCTCCATGGCGCTCATCACACACAGTAGACCATATCACAGCAAAAGTGATGCCATGGACATACCCCTTTAGTCCGGGAAGCACCTCATACCCATCCATTCACCATGCATAAAGGTCAAGTTTTACCATACAAACTAAAACCCTCTTCCCGAACGACTAAGTTTTTTAAGCATATCAAAAGCGCACTACTGCGCCTCACATTTGGCCCACCATACATCCACCAGCATAATCCCATCTGCGATACTTTTTCATCTGCTTCATCAACCCCATGCATGAGACCAACCAATGGGGCCCCCACCTTCAACAACACACCTTCCTCACAACATCAGTGAGCGAACACTTTCATGTTTTGGGGCACATGTCTCTGTGTTTTGTACAAACCAAACCCCATTATTTTATTCTTTTGGTAAGTGTACAAAGACCGCAAACGGTGCAATACGTCCCCCACCCTCTCATTCATATTTTCTCCCATGGCAGAAATCCCTAAACACCCTTGGTCGGAGTATCACAACCCCACACACAAGCCACCACGACATTCATAGCTATTTTTTACCCACCCTGGAAGTCCTACCGACTCCAAGTATTTTCCCATCAAAAATAACTATGAATGCCGCCAAGTTGCTTAGTACACTCTGACCTTGGGCCACTAAATCCCCACCATCAGTTTTCAGTCACCCCTCGCCAACATACCTATGTTAAACTCATCACATCCAGTTCCCTGACCCCTCATGTTAGCGACCCCCCATTCGGTTGAGGCTTCCTTTTTGTCGACTTCAACACCTATTTTCCAAAAAGGAAGCGGTACATTGGATTACCCCTCTCCATAAGGGGCATCCTTGTGTGGCACTATGGGAAACATCATTTCCCACATATGTCATCAATCCTCCTGACATTCGACTACAACAAAAGCTTTCATGTCAAGATGGTATCATACATTACAACCATTGCACTTTGATCAAATGCGTTGAAGACCCGTGCCTTCATAAGCGTCTCTTTCATAAATTCTTACACAGGAAGGTCCCATCCAGCGCCTATGTGTACAATGCGCAGCTATATGCCATACCAATTTTACACATATGGGTACCACATTCCACCTATTGTGAAATAAAACATGCCCCGGAGGGCGTCAGCAATCGTCGTCAGCAACCACTAGATCACTACCATATTAGTGACACAGACAAAACATGTATCTGTCAAATAGATTTGTTTAACTAGCCATAGCATCACGAGCATGGGACACGCTTGCCTTGTAAAACATTTGCATATATATTGTATTATATTTTCTTATAGGGATCCCATAGGACATGGTCATTCTTCGAACCGGTGCAAGGTGTTTCCAACTCCGAGCTTCACGCAGGTCTCTCTCTCTCCACGCACGATATACAGAAAAGAAACTATAATGTATTTTGGCTATACAGTTCCTCTTAGACCTCACACATTAGGGGCCAATTGTTAACAATGGAATACAAGCGGAAAATGACATTATTTAATGTCAAGTAGAAGGATTTACAGGCTGGAAGACATTAGAGAATCTGGAAAGTATTTAAAAATATCTAAGGTATGAGGAAAAATCAAATTTGAGCAAGTCATAAATGCTTTTGTGCACATAATCCTTCGTGAAGAGTGCATTTGTGTGCCTTATGACCTGAAATGCGCGCAATCCTGGGAGTGGCGAAAGTCACTTTCCGGGACCACAAAAAGCACACTCCAGGACAGTGATTCCTCACTTGGATCTGCCTAAGGACAGCCACCAAAGCCTCCTTAGACATCAAGTGAGCACACAATGGAATATTTGTGGCACACAAAGGAATCATCCCCCTCTCTTGGGTCACCATCCACAATGTGCCAAGAGAGGGAAGGAGGATTTGAATTCTCCTATATAATGCCACCATGATATGAAGAATTTGAGAACACATTGTTATGCTGGCCAAAATTTCATAAGAAATACCAGCAGTGTGTGATCCAAATTTGAAGATAGAGGGGACTCAATTGTTGGCCATCCAACAAGTTCAATCCACCAGAGTAGAGAGAGGGAGACTTTGCACTGTGGCAAGCTTGGAAGTAAAAACATCCTTGCATTGGGACGTAGAACCCATGTTCTAGGGGCCCTTTAGCAAGAGGGTTAAAGTTTCATCCTCATTTCCTACCAGCACTCAATAAGAGGGGTCGAAGAGCCACTATTTGGATTATTGCAGTTGTTTGACTTTATTCAGAGCTTTTGTTTATTTGTTTTAGCTTTAGTTTAGTTTTAGTTTATATATACATGTTGTTTCTCTATCTAGTATGTTTATGATTCTAGCTTGTTCCACTAACTTTCTTGACTCCACTTCTTTTTCTACCTGTGTCCAATAACTTAAGTGGGTAAACCACACCCCTTAAGTTGGTGTAATTTCATACATACATGCACCAAACACACTAACACACCTAGAGCTGCACCCTGGCCCTATTTCCATCATTGATAGGGGACCTTGTGCTTAGCATCGATCAACATCATGGGTCTTTGACTAAGTTGTTTCCCTTGTGTTCAAAATCACTTACATTATTACACATTAGGATTCGTGCAGTACCTTGGTTTCCATTTTACCCTATTGGTGGATTCCTCACCTCCGTGTCAGCTTTCATTATTGGTTGGTTAAGAGGGTTTATGTCGTGCACTAGCCACATCTTGTGTATGCCGGAAACGTGCTTCTGTTTGGTTACTTCATCTCTCTTCGTCTAATTCCTTCCAAATTATTTGCCTACGGGTTACACTCGCGTTGCATTGATGAAGGATTCCTTAATGCCTTCCTTCCAGTAGATATTTTCCCATTGAATTCAACTCATTGCTCTGGGAATAAGGTCTAGAGTCATTTTTCAGTACTTTAGGGTTTGCAGTCATCAGTGGAAGACTCCTTCGTTATCGACAGTGAGAATACATTAATGTCTCCTGATTGGTATATTCTCTCAAGTGTTCGACTTCAAATCATTTATTCGCACTTTTTAGATTGTACTGGGGTACCTTGACTCTCATCATCATTATCAGTGAGTTGTCTCGTGTTTTCTAATGGTATACATCAATGACCGGTAATCAAACGATTTCTCACATTGTCGACTTCATCTCATTTGTTCCCATAGTGTATAAATGTACCATAGCAGTCGGTGAAGACCTTAGGTTTGCATCAGCATGTTTTAGTTCACTTGTCAGCTCCTTCAGTTTTCTGCCAGTGATGCCATCCACCTTATATGTTGCAGATCATCACAGTGGCATCTTATATGTTGGCACCCGAGTTGCGTGCAGTACCATTATTCCACTTTTATGACTTGGTACTTTGAGGATCAGTTATGTGACATTAGTGATCAGATATCTCTTCCAGCATCATTGATCAGTTCTTCTATATGTGATACTATGACATGACCTTGATTTTTATTTTTGAGGCTATGATCAGATGATCCACTATGTGTTTCTCAGTTTCCTTTGTACTTTTATATATATTAGATCTACTCTATACATGATATGTGGACATTCTTTACTATCTCTGAGCATGGGTATGCCCACCTCAGACATGACCTTGCTTTCTGATCTCTTCCATTGGTTTTCGACAGGCTAAAATCTGGTGAACTACTCCCAAATCCTTGCATGATTATTCTTATAAATTAATACATTTCAGCCATCATGTACCCATTTTGACCTCATATATTAGAGGACATCTGTTATAGCATCATTTTCTGCCTATTTATACTTGATGCTTTGAGTTGTGGCATTGGGCATCCCTTTCCCTTTAGACTTGGTCCTTTATCGAAAAAACATTAATTTGAATTCCAAACGCGACTCTTCCCTCTCATAAGCGCATGCACACGTGGGTCCATCTATACCCAATCTATATATATATATATATATATATATATATATATATAATTTGAAATATGAAAAATATAAAAATCCCTATTTTTTGGGTGAGGTTTACGAGTTACACTGGAAGCCTACCTACAACAGCTTGTGGCCTAACTGTATCCCAACTGAAACAACTCTTTTGGAGTGGTATAAATACACCTCATGGGAGGGCCTAAGGGGGGGGGGGTAAAGATAGGATATTGATATTATAGCCATTTTGTCCCTGATCAAGTCTAATTTATCTTTGTGCCTCCTACACTCCCAGATTGTGGAAACCCTTGTTTCCCTCATAGAGATGTTCATTCCTCTTATATGACATTGATCTGAAATGTGATAACTTCTTATTTCTAATACAGAGATGGACTGTAGAGGCATTTACAGGATATGTCACCTTTAAAGAAAGGATGAGATCCTGAAGCTTTATGGCACTTTACAGACTCTGCCTAAAGAAATAATAGAAGTAATCACTAATGATCTGATAATGAAACTACTATTTTGTTGGTGCAAGGTATTCATTATCCATAAACTTATGGTTGCAGACTATTTAATGTGTTTTTCAATTGGAACAAAATGCTTTTGGTTAATTTATGAGTCTTTTGTGTGTAGGAGGCTTATTTCTTTTTACTGTTTAACATCTTTAACTCTGATAAAACACAGCAAATAAATCATAGAATATAACACAGCATATGATAAGGCATTTCACCCCTCCTGGGCTACATCTTCCGAGTCCAATGCCCCCAAATGGGCATGTCCTTGCTCTTATTATGCTCAAAATTAGTTATACAGTGTGAAGAAAGCCTAAAAAGGAAAAAATAGCTGTAGAAATGAGATCAGAACATTGAAAACAGTAAAGATAGGCTTTTGTTTCACCTCCAAAGGTTAACCATAGCCCAATACAGCTCCAACACTCCCTAGGCCCTGATGGCTCTCCAAGATTCTCTGCTGAAAAAAGTAACTGAAGATGATCTCTGTTGCCTCTGCAACTACACCATTTTCTCTGGAATGCTCAAATTTCCCAAAATAGACTCTTGGGTCACCTCAAATGGTTAACCACAACTCAGCACAGCATCAACCCCAAAATGGCCCTGGTGGCTCAAAAAGCTTCTCCGAAGCTAAACAAGCTGAAGATCAACTCCAATGTCTCTAATATCAATCTCATATGAAATGTGAGAACTTCTTATTTCTAATACAGAGATGGACTGTAGGGGCATTTACAGGATATGTCACCTTTAAAGAAAGAATGAGATCTTGAAGCTTTCTGGCACTTTATAGACTCTGCCTAAAGAAATAATAGAAGTAATCACTAATGATCTGATAATGAAACTACTTGTTTGCTGGTGCAAGGTATTCATTATCCATAAAATTATGTGTATAAACTGTTTAATGTGTTTTTCAATTGGAACAAAATGATTTTGGTGAATTTATGAGTCTTTTGTGTGTAGGAGGCTTATTTCTTTTTACTTTTTAACATCTTTAACTCTGATAAAACACAACAAATAAATCACAGAATATAACACAGCATATGATAAGGCATTTCACCCCTCCTGGGCTACATCTTCCGGGTCCAAGGCCCCCAAATGGGCATTTCCTTACTCTTATTATGCTCAAAATTAGTTATACAGTGTGAAGAAAGCCTAAACAGGCAAAAATAGTTGTAGAAATGAGATCAGAACACTGAAAACAGTAAATATAGGCCTTTGTTTCACCTCCAAAGGTTAACCATAGCCCAATACAGCTCCAACACTCCCTAGGCCCTGATGGCTCTCCAAGCTTCTCTGCTGAAAAAGTACCTGAAGATGATCTCTGTTGCCTCTGCAACCTACACCATTGGCTCTAGAATGCTCAAATTACCCAAAATAGACTCTTGGTTCACCTCAAATTGACATCCATGTGTATGGATTTAGAAGGAGATTGTTGAGGCTTGGGCTAGACGGATCCAAAGGATTATTTCACTTGGAGCCGTGGCTGAATCGGGTGGTATTCCTCCACACATATTTACATTCATCAATAAAGAAGCTTTGCCTTGTTCTTGATATTCATGAACTTTATGCTTTTTACATGACTATGATCTTATTATGAATGTTTTCATGTTTTGTGTTTATATGCGTATATGATATAACACTAATATCTTGGACATGATTTGAATTATCACTAGTATATGTGCTTTTCTTGAATGAGTTGCAGGTTTTGGATCACTAGGAGAATCAGAGGGCTTGAACCCTGCAAGATCGCCTTCAAACGTAGGACCTACGGGTACTGCTCCTTCTTCCCATTTTACTAGTTTAAGCATTGGATTGCAAGTTTGTATGCTTCTTGTTGTTGTGTGCCTCTTGCTTTGTTGGGGTTTCCAACCTAGACCCTAGGGTGTATTATCCTGTAACACTCATGAAATCACACCTCATAAGTGTATTATCCAAGTTCCCATCGAATTCATCTTATAATCCTCTATTGGGACTCCAACGGCCAATATTAAATCCTAATCGATGGCTAGGATTAACTTGAAGTTGATTCGTGTGAGTTTCTAGATCATTCACACATTTACTTAATTAATTATGATTAATTAACCATATTTCCTAAGTTTATATTTGGGAAAAATTTAAAAACTGGCTAATAATCAAATTAAGTCATTTTTGTCCACAGGGTCTTGCATGGATGGTGATCAGATGCTCTATTAAGGCACTCCTTGATGTGAAGACATTGGTTCAATTCACTGCCATGATCAGGGTGATATATTGGACATGTTGAAGATGTAGTCCTACCAAGCTTAGAAAGAAAAAAATATCATTTCTAGGCGAAATTTCCAAAAACGATTTATAGGTTTTTGAGATCTCCTGTATTGTAGCCTCTCCAAAAACATTTGTGGCTAGAACACATCCAATGCTACAAAAACTAACACTCCCTCTTAGCAAGGAATGTGTTATAGTGTTGCACTTATTTCCACAACACCCTGTCTCTGCACCACGTTCTATACGTTGTTGATGTCTGGCCATACTGCCCACCAACCACTGCACAACTTTGATATGAGTTGCAATTGTGCTGCTACTGATGTAGAAATTACACCAACAGATTCAATCTGATCATGCAATGTACTAAAACAAGATACTGAATCCTTATACAATATTTGTGGAATATAAACCACAATCGCTCAATCACATGCAAGTAAAAGAAATAAGTAAATCAATCGCACAACATAAGATTTTCCTGGGGAAAGCAACTGCTAAAAACCCCTCTATCTCTATTGTATAATAAGCCAAGGAATCATGAAACTATACAATGCATGTGTACTCACAAGAACCTCATACACTCTACAAATTGTCTCACACTGATCTAGGCAAAATTGTACAAACACAGCCAATTTCCTTCCCACCTTCAGCCTGCCTTGCTCACGCAATCCCTAGGAAAAATAAATCGCTATTAAATAGGAATTCCAACCTTCCTTGACTACGCAATCCATCATGGGCATCATGTGGCTTTATAACTGCACCTGAGCAATTCGCTAATAATACAAATGATATTTATCTTCCCTTTAACCTTTGTCTCAACTAGGTCTTCATCAAATTTGACATGCATGCAGCTAATAATAGCAAATCATCAGTTACTTGATAGATTACTACTTGTGAAATAAATCTAGTTTAATTCACTTGACCTCTCACTAGCTCATCACTTAGTTAGAACTAGTTGATTTTAACTCAATTGATTTGAGTTAACTAATTAAACTCACACTACACTAGTGCATTAACTGCAAATGGACCCACAAAATAATAGAATCACTCTACATGCCTCACCTTTGACCCTCAACTCGAAATTCTTAAGCTAACTAAGTCTTTCTCACTTATTTAACTAATACAAGTTGTTATGGGATAATATTACAAGTTATTGTCTAATTTATTTGAGGGAAAAATAAATTAGACAGAAATTTTCTTGTTGATTTTCAACACTCCCTCTCAACAAGAAAGGGATTATCAACTACCCCGATCTTGCCTCTGTGGTATTCAAATTTTCTCTTTACTAGTGCATTCATCAAGATGTCTGCATCTTAATCCTCAGTGGGAATTTACTGCAACAACATAATGCGCCTTTGAACACAATCTCTGAGATGGTGGTACCGGATGTTAATATGCTTTGCCCTGTCATGGAATACCAAATTAACCGAGAGTTTTATGAAACTCTGGTTATCACAATGTATCACCGTTAGATCCATATCATGACCAAACAAACCAACAAGTATCTTCCTCATCAAGATGGCCTCGCATGCAGCGTGACTAGATGCCATGTACTTTGCCTTAGTTGAACTGAGTGCAACTGATCTTTTCTTCCTGATGTACCAAGAAATTGTTGTTTATCCTATGTTGAAGATGCCCCCTGATATGATCTTCATGTCTGATGGACTGCCTGCCCAATCTGCATTGGTGAAGCCTTGAAGCTTCACTCCCTCTATCTGTCTGTACCATAATCCATACTCTATAATGCCCCTAAGATATCTCAAAACATGCTTCCCTGCCTTCCAAAAGAGCTTGGTAGGCTTAACCATAGCTTGACTAGGATGTTTAACTACGTAGCATATGTTTGGTCGTGTGTTCACGAAATACATAAGTGAACCCACAAGCTGCCTGTAAACAGTAGCATCCACTACCTCACCTGAAGTAGCATCCTCCTTCCTCCAGTTTCCTGCAAGAGGAGTCTCCATGGGTTTACTGCCCTCTATGTGGAACTTCCTCAGAATCTCCTTGGCATACTTTCCCTGAGATATAAATAGCTCCCCATATCTTTGCCATATTTCCAAGCCAAGGAAATAGTGCAAGAGCCCCATGTCCTTCATCTCAAACTCTCTTGCAAAATCCTCTTTGCAAGAAGTTATGAGTTGATCCTCAACATAAAGTACGATAATCAAAATCTTACCATAAACCACAATATGATATAGGTTCTCATCCGCTTAACTCTTTGTAAAGCCCAACCCAATGAAATAGTTGTCAATCCTAGTGTACCAAGCACGAGGTTCTTGGTTCAACCCATACAATGCTCTCTTGAGTCTTCACACATTCCTTGTAAAGGTCTCAAAACCTTCTAGCTGCTCAATGTACACTTCTTCCTCAATAAATCCATTGAGAAAGGTTGTATTTACATCCATTTGGTGTAGCTGCCACCCCATCTGTGCTGAGAGTGCAAGGATGGATCTAATTGATGACTACCTTGCAACCAGTATAAAAGTCTCCTCATAGTCAATCCCCTCTGTTGGGGTTCCCATATTTTGGCTAGATTGGCAAGACCAAAAGATGAGACAACATCAAACCACTTTCAAACCTCAGGATCTAGCCCTCCTGGGTCCAGAGAGGGATCTCTCTATGATTGTCCGAGGTATATGTCTTTGAAGCTCAGTGTTAAGATGTTAGGCTAGTTATAGGCACAAGGTTTGTTTGTTTGATTGTTTGTTTGGTTGTTGGTTATCAGGAATGAAGGGTTCAATGTAAGACAAGGGTGAGCAAAGAGGATTTAGGCAGAGGTGAAGTATTCCAGGGAGCATTCAAAACCATTGGGAAATGGAGTCAGGAAAGGATTTGCTTGCTAATCAATATGCAGGCCTTCAATTGGGCTAGTCATCTAAAACAATGGATCTTAAAGATGATAGTGTGGTATGGAATGGTAAGGGAGGAGGAACAATAAAGGTTTAGATCACAAAGTTAAAGACCTGAGATCAGAGAGAGACTTTGAACTCTCAATGCTTCGGCCTCCAGCTTGAGGGATCTTAGAAAGGCCAGCTGGTTGCACAAGGATCCTAGTGGATAGGGCTAACTCTAATCCCCAGTGTTCCTAAATATTCTAGCTAAATCCTAACAAGAACATCTAAGAACAGATTCATTTAATTCATACATCAGCTAGCAGGCAATAACATCCACTACACTGGTTAAATCAACTGAAATCAATTCTTAGATAACACATTTAGTAGAAAACATCAAAGGCAAGGAGAGCATAAACATAGGGTACCTAGCAAGGGTAAATCCTATGCCAGATTTCTGATGCAAGCCAGTAGAAATGAAATGAAATGGAATGTAAGTTAAACACAAATACAAAGATAGAAAAACATCACCGTTGCTTTAGATCAGGATCCAAATAAATGTACTTGTCATTTTAAAAAACAACACCAGTCAAGTACAACATTGCCAATTGCTGGATACTCGTCAGAAAACATCTTCCTCGGCCTATCTTACAACTTTACACAGAGACTATGTCTGAAAAGAAGCTGCTTGAAATTCTCTGATAACTGATCAACAACCTTTACAATAAGTTTCTTCATGAATTTATAGCTGAAGTGGAGTTGAGAAGGTAGGTGAAACACTAAATGAAGCATTAAAACTCAAAAAGAATGAGGGTCGAAACCCATCATGTTTTAAATCCTGTGCATTTATCCATGGCACTCTTTGGGTGAAAGAGTAGTCTTCTCCAGGCTTCCATTTACTTCTGGTATGTCTCTGAGGTACTTTGGCTGCAATATTCTGTAGTACTTTTGGTGAATAAACAAAAAGTAAATAAATGATGCTGGGGTCTGCCATACTGTGAATCAAATGCTCTGGTGGCACAGGACTGTTGTCAGGGCTGGAAAATCTCTCTAGAACACGTCATAGGATGAAATCTGCATGGGATCTCTGTCCTTTATGGGGAAAACATTCTGCTGATGTGAAAACCTTGATATACATAAATTTATGCCCGTTGTACCCTCTGTGTGCTCCATGATGTCTTCGATCTGGTGCTTTGATGGCTCTAGGAAGGTTTCGCAGAGTCTAACCCTGCTCTTAAATGGTGATCATATCAATCACCTTCCTAGGCTTTGCTTCGTTACTTTTAACTATGCACACGGTCCTTTCTGCATTTTTTGGCCGCTGTAATAAAGACTGCGTAATCATGGCGACTTTCACCACTCGATAACCCTGCAAATCATAAAAACCTGTTAAGAAAACAATGCTGGGGACGGTGGATGCAACGGGGATGACGAGAGTGGCCGTGCAGACTGGTGAGATGGTGGAATAGTGCAGGATTACGGTGGAACATGCAGTGGGAAGCTTGCAAAATGGTGGAAACAGTGGGAAATACAGTTGGAAGGTGGCGCAGATGGAAAATCAAATGAAAAAACCTTAAATATCAACCTTGGAATGAAATCTATATGAAGGGACAGGCGAATATACGATGAAACACGTGGAGAGATGACGTGGCGGCACGGGGTCAACGGCGGGCGTGCGAATAAATCTGGATCGTCCAATCTCGAGAGGAGATCGGCGGTGGAAAACACGTCGCAGGGCGATGGACAGTGGGCCGGGGGTACGGCGGCCTTGGGTTAACTTCCGCGCAACTTCATGGAGCGATCACCGTTGGATGGAGAGCCCCATATCGGACGGTTGATATGCATATCGCTCCGTGTCTTGTGCCGAACGATAACACGCGATGAGTGGGTGGTTTTGAAATAGTGTCGATGCCACGCATCGTGCGATGAGTGGAATCGCTGGCCAAACACAAATTATCGCCCACCTCTCAAAGGCGGTGCGATAGAAACCACTGGTTTATGAACAGTGCACGGGGACCACCGGGGCGGGTAAAATACGGACCATTGATCTGGCAGGTTAATGAATGGCGGAGATGCGATTTGAGCGGTGAACGGGTTGAACGGTGGAATTT
Source organism: Pinus albicaulis (assembly GCA_034641835.2). Classification (NCBI taxonomy): domain Eukaryota; kingdom Viridiplantae; phylum Streptophyta; class Pinopsida; order Pinales; family Pinaceae; genus Pinus; species Pinus albicaulis. The sequence goes on along the minus strand of CM076576.1, from coordinate 155,162,307 downwards.
GTGGGGACGCGACGACCGTCTAATCTATACAGATCGCCGGTTTACAACGTGCCCGATGTGGATTTGAGATAAGAGCTTTTCGGGCTGGCGGGTGGTTCTAGCACCGCGGTCGCGTGGGGGGAAATATGGTTCAGGGGCTAGCCGAAGGGGGCTAATACCCATATACATGGAAAACATGGTTTATGGTCTTAGGTGCATTTTGAGGCCAGGGAAGGGTAACGGTAGGGGAAAGAGGGGGAAATAAAGCAAACCAGGGATGTGTGTATGGTTTAGAGGGGATTTTTGGGAAAGTTTAAAATGATTAGGGGAGGAATTTAGGGGTGAAAAAGGGGACTTGAAAAAAGGGGAAAAGGGTTGAAAAGGGATATTTTGCAGGGATACAAGGGGCAAACTAAAGCCTTTTGGAGCACAATTTGTGTAATCAGAGAGGCTTAATAATGGGAATCAACAAAGGGGATTTATCAAAGGAAAAAGGTACAGAATACTTCAAGGATGATGTGTCTTCAGGGGATATGCATTCCTTGAAGGCTCGAAAACAATTTATCCCCTTACTTTGCTTGTCAAAAGATTTATAGGGGGCTAACAGTGGCTCCACATGGGGATGGTTTCTTCTTGAAGGAGTCAAGAATTCATAAAATGATCTTTGGTGTAGGCCAGATGCCTACTGCTTGAGCCACCCTTTTTCTTTGATTTTCAGCTGCCACAATTGTGAAGACATCAGTTTAGCAGAAAAACTTTCCCAATCAATCTACCTACCCATTCTACAATCCTAGCATTTTTTCTTCTAGGGTGCATTTGAGCTACCAGACCCCTTACATATTTTTATTTATTTATTTTTTTTCAAACAAGAAAATAAACCTATTCTATTTCTACCCTTATTACTCCATGAGACCATATTAAACTGTTGGCCTCATAAGTTTCTCTACCTATTCTAACATCTGCTGGGATTAAACTATCCAGCAGATTTATTCTCTACATTCTACAACAGAAATTTAAAACAGTCAAACTAGGATTAGACAGTCTAGTTTGCTGTGGGTCCAAGGCATAAAGACAGTTGCACATGGACAGAACTTTGTAGAAAAATGAAAACAAAATCTTGAAGGCTTGAAATCTGAAGTTTGAAGCATCCTACTTTCCTTTGTGACTCAAGTTTTGAGCTTGTTAGAGTCACTTTCCTCTCTTCTTTTTTTATTTCAGCTCTGGTTTTGGGCTTGTTAGAGCTGACTCTTTTTCTTCTTTGCTGGTCCAAGTTTTGGGCATGTTTGAACCAGCTATCTCTACTTTCTTTTTTCTCTTTTTTTTTTTTTTGAAACATTTTCTCTTTTTCTTGAAAACAAACACTGCAATGGTATGTACAATGGAAATGGAAACTGGAAGTTGGAAATGAGCAGAAGTAGTGTTTGAGCATCTTGCCATTGACAGGACCCCCAAACAGCTCTGTACTATCTAACTCTTGTAGAAAAAATGCATTTGAACCCATAGTGGCCTGGATGATGTAGGGACCCTGCCACAAACTGTCAAACTTGATGTGCTTTCCTTTGTCCTCTCTCCTTGAGTCCCACTTCAGAACTTTATCTCCAATTTTTAAATCGGAGGCCTTAGTTCTTTTGTCAAATAACTTCTTTATATTTTCCTGAACCTTGACAACTCTGTTATAGACCTCCTCCCTTGTTTGTTGGAGATGAATTGTCTGGTTTATCCTCCTCACCATACTGTCTTCTTCTGTTTGTATCTCTTGAACAAGTTTGATCATTGGTATCCCAAGGCTGGTAGGAAACACTGCTTCTGTTCCATAGACAAGCTGGTATGGTGACATGCCAATGGATTTCTTCGTTGTAAACCTGTCAGCCCACAAAGCATGCACTAACTTGTTATGCCATGACTTTTTGTTCTCTTCCAGCAGCTTTTTGATGATGGTCACCAGGCTCTTGTTTGATGATTCAGCTAATCCATTACCTTGAGGGTAATAGGCAGTTGAATGACCAAGTGCTACTTGATACCTGTGACAAAAATCCACCATTTTCTTGGATCCGAAGGCAACAGCATTATCAGTGATTATTTTCCTTGGGCAGCCAAACCGAGAGAGGATATGACCCTCTAGGAACCTAATGATGACTGAATCTGTGGCATTCCTAGTAGGTATGGCCTCTATCCACTTAGTGAAGTAGTTTGTGGCTGTTAAGATCCATTTGTGTTGTGCATAGGAAGCAAGATGAATTTCCCCTATGAAATCTAGGCCCCATTGCATAAAGGGACCTTCAACAATGATGGGTTGTAGAGGTAAGGAGAGGAGTTTTCTTTTGCCCTCAAAAATTTGGCATTTGTGGCAGGCAATTATCATCTTATGGATATCATTGAAGAGTGTAGGCCAATAGTAGCCAGCTCTGAGTATTTTGTTTGCAGTGGCTTTCCAGTTCAGGTGACCTCCACACTCTCTTGCATGGAATTCTTGTTTGATCTTTTCTGCTTCAGACTCAGGCAAACACTTAAGCAATAGGCCATTTGGATTCTTCCAGTATAAACATCCATTCAGAATACAATAGCTTCTGGCCTTTAGCATTAAGAATCTGGCCTTGGTCTTTGATATTTCAGGAGGGGCATTGAGGTGTGTAAGCACATACAGAATGTCAGAATACCAGGGAGAGTTCTGAAACTTCTCTTCAAATGTGGGATTAGGAAATCCCTGGTGCTCATCCAAGGCATCTACCATGTTAATGTCAAGGGCTTGTAGATTTGATTCAGCCATTAATTGATCTAGGCCCTGACCTTTGATCAGTTTGGTGGGTTTTATCTCGAGGTCGTACTCTAAGATCACAACAATCCATTTTCCCCTCTTCCCATCTGGGTCTTGGAACAATATGTCTTTAACCACTATATTTGGCACATAGGCTATTGTGTGGGAATGCAGAATGTACACCCTAAAGTATTTCAAGGCCTTAACCAAAGCATAGGCTTATTTTTCCATAATGTTGTATCTCAAGGGTGCGTCTCTGAGTGCTTTGCTGAAGAAAGAAATGGGCTGTTCCGTTCCCTCTGGATTTTTCTGCAGTAGAACTGCAGCTATTGTATGCTTGGAGGCAAATGAAAAAATCAGGAAATATTTTGAGAAATCTGGGCTGATTAGGACAAGAGCCTAGGTGAGTGCAAGTTTAACTGATCCAAATATTTCTTAGCTTCAATAGTCCACTTAACTCCTACACCTTTCTTCAGCATGTTAGTCATATTTCTAAGGTGTTCGGCTAAGTTGGGAATAAACCTCCTGAGGAAGTTGATTTTCCCAATAAAGGACTGTAACTCCTTGATGCTTCTCGGGTGTGTGATTTGTAGTATTCCCTCAACTCTTTGTGAATCTATCCTAATACCTTTCTCAGATATGATGTGGCCAAGAAGCTTACCTTCTTGCAGCCCAAATATAGTCTTTTTAGGATTCAGTGACAGACCAAACCTTCTACATTTTTCAAACACTCTTCTCAGGTGTTCTAGGTGTTCTTCCTCAGTCTTGGAATAGACTGTTAGTTCATCTAGATAGATAACGATGAAGTGTCCTATTTCATCTGAAAAAAGCTATGTCCATTGCTCTTTGGAAGGTGGCTCCAGCGTTCATCAGTCCAAAGGGAATTTTTACATACATAAAGGTGCCCCATGGAGTGGTAAAGGTTGTCTTGAGTTGGTCTTCTGGGATTACTAAGAATTGGTTGTAACCTGAAAAACCATCTAGCAGGGAGATCATTTTCGAGCCTACTACCTTCTGAAGGATGTGTTCCATTTTTGGCAAAGGGTAATTTTCTTTGAGCGAGGCTCTATTAAGATTCCTGAAATCAATGCACAGCCTGATCTCCCCCATTTTCTTTCTCACAACCACTAGGTTTGATACCCAATCAGAGAACCTCACAGGCACAATTATACCTACCTCATACATCTTCTTAATCTCTTTTTCCACAGCAGGCAATTGTTTTGGGTTTATTCTGCGAAGTTTTTGTCTGAAGGGTTTCTAATTTTCTTTCAAGGGTATTTTATGTTGTATGATGTTTGTGTCATAGGCCTTTAAGTCCTCATAACTCCAAGCAAACACATTGATGAATTCCTTGAAAATGTCAATGTATCTCTTTTTCGTGTTTGCAGGCAAGGACTTAGCCAATTTGATCATCTTCGGTTTATCTTCAGTGCCTATGTTGCATTCCTCAACATCAGAGTCTGCATGCTCAATAGTGGGCTTTTTTTCTACATCATCAAAGTCAAAAAGGTCCTCTAAAGGGGCCAAACCTCGAGGTATGTTCTTATCTTTGGTCTGCAGCACCTCTACTTCTTCACTATCTGCGTTTTCACATTTTTCGTTTGGATTTCCAATCTGTTCGTTTAAAGTGTTTATTTCTATGTTACAGGGGTTTCTTCCTCATCTGAGGACTCTTCACTTAGGCAGCTACTGTCAGATTTAGAGTCTGAATCAGAAAATTCAAACTCATTTCTGCCTACCAAGAAATCTTCAATCTGTTTATCGCCCTCAAAGACCTGCCAATATTTTTCATTGTCCAGCACTGCAGGTCTGAATTTGGTCTAAATGATGATCTGTTGGTCACCGAAAGGCTTATGATACGAACTAGCCATGCAGGCTAGTCCATTTTCAATCTCGTTCTGGCTCCTAGGGACAAACACCAGCTCGTATTCTACGAAGGTTTTCAATAGATCCAAAGTGTCATATCTGTATGCCCTTAGTCTAGGATGTTTCGTTTTTTATTCACCAATCACCTGTTTAATAATTAGCTCAGAGTCCCCACGCACAGTTATCCTACGGGCTCCTAATTTTCTCAACAGGTTTAAGCCTAGGATAAGAGCCTCGTACTCTGCAATGTTGTTTGTACATTTGAAGTGTAGGTTACATGCATGGCTCTTTGCGTAACCGCTCTCTATGTTATGTATCCACACTCCTGCCCCAGCAGTTCTCTTGGTGCATGACCCATTGAAATTCATTTCCCATAAGGTTTCATTCTCAGGTTTTCCATCGTTTCGTTCGTGGTGTGGTGTACGTGTTTGTGAAGGGTGACTAATCAGCTGACTGCATTCTATTTCTGGTTCACTTTGAGTTTTTGTTTTAGTGCACTGTTCAAATTTCTCTACGTCTTCCTCCTCCGAGTCTAGAGTAGCCATTATGTTAAAGTCCATGGGCTTTGTTTCCTTGTTTGTATCTTTGTTTTTGGACTCTGACCCTTCTAAGGATTCATCATTACAGAGGATGAAGGAGTCAAGGTCTGTATGTACAGAGTATAAAGGTGAATTTTCAGGGTTTTCGGAGCTACTAACTAGGAATTTCATTTGTGCCTCTCTGTATATTCTTCTAAGTTGGCCAAAGATTGGGATTGTGGCATAAGCCCCATCCATCTGCATTGTTCCTTGCAGCTTGGCTCCCCATGATCTTGACAATAACATGCCATACTTGGGTGGCACATCTGCCACCACAACATCCATGACCATACATTTTGCTGGAATCTGGGTAAGGCTTACACACAGGTCTTTGATTAGGCCAAAACACTTTACTCTGCTGGAGTCAAATGAATATAGGTCTTTATAGGGACGGGTTATCTCTAGGCCTAATCTTTCCATCACTACTTTAGGCATCAGGTTGTGTGATGCCCCGGAATCATGCATTGCATTGTGGAGAATCTTATCATGGATATTAAGACTGATATAAAAAGGGGGCACTACCCCTTCCTGAAACTTTCCTTCTATCTTTGGACCAAACAGAAGTGCAGGTTGATCATCACTCATATTTACAGTGTCACTGTTCTCTCCTAAATTTAATGCTTTCAAAATTTGGCCTTTATATACGTCCTGAGTGGCCAGCTCAGAGAGCGGGACAGAGATTTTAATTTTTTCAATCTCACTCGCCAAATTGAAAGTGGACTGACTCTTTGGAATGTTCAACTATGTTTTGTTAGTCACCACCTTAGTGGCTAAATTAGTGTGCTGATTCTCACTATGTACAGTGTTAGAAACTGTTTTATCAGGAGTACTAACTACAGTGTTAGTACTACTTGTTGGTTTATCTTGTTTATCAGTGTTTTGGTTGTCTTTTTCTTTGTTCTTTCTAGAACTCTCAGCTGCTGATTTGTTACTCTCAGCAGTTGCTTTAGAAGATCTCTCAGGTCTTTTCTTGATGGTAATCTCAAAATTTTTTGGTTTGGCAGTGTCTAGGCTTTTCTTGCTCCTAAGTTCATATTGTCTGACCTGCATGATGGCATCTTCAAATCCAAATCTGTAATCCTCAAATTCTGATCTTTCCTCATCCCAATACGAGGGTGAGGGCTGAGCTTCTTCTATGTAACAGTTGTGGATTGAATTTTCTGTTTCGAACATGTTTATTATGTTCCCCTCAGGCTCTTCTATGATCCCCTCATCCTCATCAAGGAAGTTCTCTTGGAATGGGGGAATAACTTGTTGATCTGATTCTCTTTTTCTGTTGGGAGGGGTGTTGTTTCTTCTAAAGTTCTGGTTCTGGTTATGGTTTTGATTTATGTTTTGGTTACTAACTGTGACAACCATTTTCTCCATCATTTTTTGTAGCCTTTCCACATTTTTAGATAAATGTTCATAATTTGGATCAGATGTGGAAGCTACATTGTCCTCTCTATATGTTACCCTTTTTTCAGCTCTCAATCTTGATTTCTTCTCAATCAGATTTGCCTCTACACTCACTGCTCCTTTTTGCATGTCTTCCAATGTGTTGTAATCCCTCTCCCTAAGCTGGTAGGCCATGTTAGCATCCAGGCCTTCAGGTTACTTTACTAAAACCATACCTAGGGGAGGTTTCATGTGTAGAGGAAGAGCATTATAAATGCTGTTAAACCTTGTAGAGTAGTCTTGGACACTCTCTCCTACATTTCTTTTCAAGTTCTTGTATTCTACCAGGATTTGGAGAGAGTTTGCCTTAACTTCCCATTTGTTTATGAAGGTCTGATATAAGGTTGGGAGGTCTTGGATACTATTAGGAGGTAGGCCTTTGAACCATTTCTTTACGTCACCCCCTAAGCTCTGGGAAAAGATTCTCATTTTGACTATATCATCATCTATTTCCATGTAGTCAAAAGAATCTTCCATCCTATCTACATGGTGTTGGGCTATGGTAGACTCTTTTGCAGTGAAGTGTGGGATCTTTGATTGATAATCATTGGGTAAGGGTACTAGAGGCTGAGGTAAAACCAGAGGTGCATACTAGGCTGCCATGATGATGTTTTGATTAGGTAAAGGGTTGGCTTGAGCAATTGGTATATGGATGACAGGGATGCTAGGACCAGCAGAAGCTTGTTGGGCAGATTTAGGGTGGAGGAGCCCCAAGTTTTGAATGAAGTGAATATCAGGAGGTGTAGATGGAGGGGTCTGTCTATCCCAAAGGTGTTTACCACTTTGAGGTGGTGAACCAGGAAGCTCAAGGTCTAGCTAGTCTAAGACACTGAATGACCTAATTCTTGGTAAACTGGTTCGAGTGCCTAGGTAAAAAAATGGGTCTGATAGAGCTGTAAAGTCTTCTGGTGCAGAGTTAGCTCTATGGATGTGGCTAGAAATAGTTGGTCCTTTAGGTGCAGGAGATCCCTTTAGGATGCTCTCAGGGTTGTCAACTATTTCAGGTGGGTTTGGGTTCGGATAAGCTCTTGTGTGAATGGTTCTTGAAGCTGAAATTTTGTTTCTAACCAAGCAGCTTAACCCTACTTGTTACTTCTATTGTGGTTGATGTTGTATTGGAGGCTGGTCTCCCAGTGGAGTCTTATGTGAACCAAGATAATCAGCAGGCCTACTGATCACCAGTGGATTCTTTAAATCGTTTAGGAATCATGGAGTCACCAGGTGGAAGGTTTAGGATGCTCCTGGAGGGTACATTATCCACCACAGTGCTTATGAGATGTCCCCTTTCAGGAATATCCTCAAACACAGCAAACTCTAACCAGAGATTGACTGGGAGGGAATTTACCAGATATGTCACCTTTGAGAGAGTGTGAGATCTAGAGGCTACCTAGCCCTTTCCAGACTCTATCTAAGAGTGTGGGAGAAAACACAACAATGGTATACAGGTTGATCTCTGAATAGGAGTGTTTAACTGCCAACCTAACCAGAGTTTCTAGGTTTCTGAGGCTCTTATGATGTAGTAAGGTGAGAAATACTCAGATTCTCCCCAGTGGAGTCGCCATTATGTTGGTGATGACAATGGGAGATAGACGAATGTTATCAGTTATAGGCTCTCAGATTTTTCCCCAGCAGAGTCGCCAATTATGTTGGGGTTCCCATGTTTTGGCCAGATTGGCAAGACCAAAAGATGAGACAACATCAAACCACTTTCAAACCTCAAGATCTAGCCCTCTTGGGTCCAGAGAGGGATCTCTCTATGATTGTCCGAGGTATATGTCTTTGAAGCTCAGTGTTAAGATGTTAGGCTAGTTATAGGCACAAGGTTTTTTTGTTTGATTGTTTGTTTGGTTGTTGGTTATCAGGAATGAAGGGTTCAATGTAATACAAGGGTGAGCAAAGAGGATTTAGGCAGAGGTGAAGTATTCTAGGGAGCATTCAAAACCATTGGGCAATGGAGTCAGGAAAGTATTTGCTTGCTAATCAATATGCAGGCTTTCAATTGGGCTAGTCATCTAAAACATTGGATCTTAAAGATGATAGTGTGGTATGGAATGGTAAGGGAGGAGGAACAAGAAAGGTTTAGAACACAAAGTTAAAGACCTGAGATCAGAGAGAGACTTTGAACTCTCAATGCTTCGGCCTCCAGCTTGAGGGATCTTAGAAAGGCCAGCTGGTTGCACAAGGATCCTAGTGGACAGGGCTAATTCTAATCCCCAGTGTTCCCAAATCTTCTAGCTAAATCCTAACAAGAACATCTAATAACAGATTCATTTAATTCATACAGCAGCTAGCAGGAAATAACATCCACTACACTGGTTAAATCAACTGAAATCAATTCTTAGATAACACATTTAGTAGAAAACATCAAAGGCAAGGAGAGCAGAAACATAGGGTACCTAGCAAGGGTAAATCCTATGCCATATTTCTGATGCAAGCCAGTAGAAATGAAATGAAATGGAATGTAAGTTAAACACAAATACAGAGATAGAAAAACATCACCACTGCTTTAGATCAGGATCCAAAGAAATGTGCTTGTCATATTAAAAAACAACACCAGTCAAGTACAACATTTCCAATAGCTGGATACTCAGTCAGAAAACATCTTCCTCGGCCTATCTTACAACTTTACGCAGAGACTATGTCTCAAAAAAAGTTGCTTTAAATTCTCTGATAACTGATCAACAACCTTTACAATAAGTTTCTTCATGAATTTATAGCTGAAGTGGAGCTGAGAAGGTAGGTGAAACACTAAATGAAGCATTAAAAATCAGAAAGAACGAGGGTCGAAACCCATCCTGTTTTAAATCCTGCACATTTATCCATGGCACTCTTTGGGTGAAAGAGTAGTCTTCTCCGGGCTTCCATTTACTTCCGGTATGTCTCTAAGGTACTTTGGCTACAGTATTCTGTAGTACTTCTGGTGAATAAACAAAAAGTAAATAAATGATGCTAGGGTCTGCCATACTCTGAATCAAATGCTCTGGTGGCACAGGACTGTTGTCAGGGCTGGAAAATCTCTCTAGAACACGTCATAGGATGAAATTTGCATGAGCTCTCTTTCCTTTATGGGGAAAACATTCTGCTGATGTGAAAACCCTGATATACATAAATTTCTGCGCGTTTTACCCTCTGTGTGCTCCATGATGTCTTCGATCTGGTGCTTTGATGGCTCTGGGAAGGTTTCGCAGAGTCTAACCCTGCTCTTAAATGGAAATCATATCAATCACCTTCCTAGGCTTTGCTTCGTTACTTTGAACTCTGCACACGGTCCTTTCTGCATTTTTTGCCCGCTGTAATAAAGACTGCATAATCATGGCGGCTTTCACCACCCGATAACCCAGCAAAACACAAAAACCTGTTAAGAAAACAATGATGGGGACGGTGGATGCAACAGGGATGATGAGAGTGGCCGTGCAGACTGGTGAGATGGCGGAATAGTGCAGGATTACGGAGGAACATGCAGTGGGAAGCTTGCAGAATGGTGGAAACAGTGGGAAATACAGTTGGAAGGTGGCGCAGATGGAAAATCAAATGAAAAAACCTTAAATATCGACCTTGGAATGAAATATATATGAAGGGATGGGAGAATATACGATGAAACGCATGGAGAGATGACATGGCGGCACGGAGTCAATGGCGGGTGTGCGAATAAATCTGGACCGTCCGATCTCGAGAGGAGATCGATGGTGGAAAACACGTCGCAGGGCGATGGACAGTGGGCCAGGGGTATGGCGGCCTTGGGTTAACTTCCGCGCACTTCATGGAGCGATCACCGTTGGATGGAGAGCCCCAGATCGAACGGTTGATATGCATATTGCTCTGTGTCTTGTGCCGAACGATAACGCGCGATGAGTGGGCGGTTTTGAAATAGTGTCGCTGCCACGTGTCATGCGATGAGTGGAATCGCTGGCCAAACGCAAATTACCGCCCAACTCTCAAAGGCAGTGCGATAGAAACCATCGGTTTATGAACAGTGCACAGGGACCACCGGGGTGGGTAAAATACGGACCATTGATCTGGCGGGTTAACGGACGGCGGAGATGCAATCTGAGCAGTGAACGGGTTGAATGGTGGAAGTTGTGGGGACGCGACGACCGTCCGATCTATACAGATCGACGGTTTACAACGCGCCCGATGTGGATTTGAGATAAGCGCTTTTCGGGCTGGCGGGTGGTTCTAGCGCCGCGGTCGCGTGGGGGGAAATATGGTTCAGGGGCTAGCCGAAGGGGGCTAATACCCATATACATGGAAAACATGGTTTATGGTCCATTTTAGGTGCATTTTGAGGCCAAGGAAGGGTAACGGTAGGGGAAAGAGGGGGAAATAAAGCAAACCAGGGATGTGTGTATGGTTTAGAGGGGGTTTTGGGAAAGTTTAGAATGATTAGGGGAGGAATTTAGGGGTGAAAAGGGGGACTTGAACAAAGGGAAAAAGGGTTGAAAAGGGATATTTTGCAGGGATACAAGGGGAAAACTAAAGCCTTTTGGAGCACAATTTATGTAATCAGAGAGGCTTAATAATGGGAATCAGCAGAGGGGATTTATCAAAGGCAAAAGGTACAGGAGACTTCAAGGATGATGTGTCTTCAGGGGAGATGCATTCCTTGAAGGCTCGAAAACAATTTAGCCCCTTAATTTGCTTGTCAAAATATTTATAGGGGGCTAACACCCTCAACCTATGAGAATCCTCTGGCCACAAATCAAGCCTTGTATTTCTCCACACTCCCATATGTTGCTTGCTTCACCTTGTACATCCACCTGGATCCAAACATTGACTTCCTTACTAGTCTTGGGACCACTTCCCATGCATTTTTTTTTATCATGGAGTCATACTCTTCAACCATGGCAACAACCCACGTTGGTTGTTGCATTTCTTCCTCAAAAGAGGATGGTTTTGTCACAATACACTCACTCATAAGAGCCATGTATCCAGTATACATGTTTGGAGACCTTCTTTGCATGTGTTGTGATGTAGGTGCACCTACATTCTCTGTCACATCTACCATCAATCTATCAGCCTCTCTGGTGCACTTCCTACCATTTCTAGTGGATGGATCTGTATGAGTGGTTTCTACCACTCCGTGATCCTCTGCTTGTAGCTTCTCCACATCCTTAGGTTCATCCTTTGGAAACAAGCATTCCTCTTATGCATGCAAGTCAAGCTCCCTCTCAAGGGACAATCACATGCCTTTCTCCTCATCAAATTTAACATCTCTCGTGAAAACTGTCATCTTGAAAGCCAGAAAATACACCTGATAGTTGTGGGGAGTATCAATGTACCCCACAAATATCCCAACCTCTGTTTTTGGTTCTAGCTTCTTCTGAACATCTTTGGTCACATGAAAATAGACATATGAGCCAAAAATTTTAAAATATGAAACATTTGGTTTCTTACTTGAAAAATCCTCCTCTAGTGTACTCATGCCAAGTATCTGATGAGGACTACAGTTCTACACAAATGCCACTGTGTTACGTGCCTCTACCCACAGATGCAATGGTAGGCCCTGATCATGTAACATAGCTCATGCTGCTCCCATAATTTTTTTGTTCTTTCTTTTTTCAACCCCATTCTGTTGTGGGTTATGAGGTGCAATCAATTCTCTCTGAATTCCTTCTTTGGCACAGAAGTTATTTAATTCATTAGAGATATACTTACCACCATTTTTTCTCCTTAGAGCCTTCACCTTTTTCCTTGTATATTTCTCTACCAATTCTTTGAACTCACAAAACTTGGATAATGTCTGATCTTTCTTTTGCAGAAAGAAGATCCAACACTTTCTAGAAAAATCATCAACAAAAATCACATAATACATGTGCTTTGTTTTGGAAGCTATTGAGAGTGGTCCACACACGTCTGAGTGAACTCTCTCAAGGATTTTCGTTGTTGTGTTCTCCTTCTCATGAAAGGTGGCCTTTGTATACTTCCCCATGGCACATCCCTTACATGTGTCTATCTGCACAAGCGTACCCTTTGGAAGACCTGTATAAATCTGTTGCATGATTCTCAAAGAACTGTAGTGTAGATGACCCAACCTCCCATGCCATAACTCACTGGTATCCCGGCTCACCACGTCATCTGCTCAATGTTCCACAACCATCTACATTAATTTTGTAGAGGTTCTTCACACGAACCCCAATATTATTTACCTATCATGTGGCTTTATGACGAAGTAACGCCTTTCCTTCTTTGAAAACCACATCATATCCAAGATCCTCCAACATAGAAACTGAAACTATATTATATTTCAAAACAGGTACATGCATGACATGGTTTAATATGAAATCTTCACTTGATTGTCTCTGGAAAGTAACTGTACCAATCCCGGTAGCGCTATACCTCCTGTCATCACCCATCTCGGTGTGCATATGAAGATCCTTCTCCTCCAAGCTATTAAAGAGTTCTTTGTTTCCATTCATGTGGAAATATGCTCCACCATCCAAGTACCACATAGATCCCATCATAGTTAACACCATGCATACGAAGAGAGAGAAGTCCAACTCAAACTGTGAGGCCAAAGCTTCACCCGTTGCAACTCTCGGAGCCTTCTTTTTGTTCTTCTTATTTTATGGACAATTTGTGGCATAGTGTCCATGATCATGACAGCTGAAAATTTTCACCTTTAAAATTTATCGCTTCTTTCCTTCTTTTCCAATGTTGGATTTGGAATAGGAATTCTTTCCTTTCCCCTTATGTTCCTTACCAGCCAAGGAAAAATTTTCCTCATCATCAGTCTTGGATGAGGATCCATCCCTGGTGTTCTGCTGAAACTCTTCTTGTACCAAATCGGACCACGAACGCCCAGTCTAGTAACTCCTCCCTCCCATTCATAGAGTCCTGGTAACTATTCCATCTCTTGGGAAGGCCTTGAAGTGCTAGGCTCACCAAGACATCATCAACTATAGTAATCCCAACACTTCAAAGATCATCTCGACATTGAGTTAACTTGGTCAAGTATTTATGGATTGTGTCACTCTTCTCCATTTTGATTTTCCTGATCTTTTCCTTGAGTGCCAATTTTTTGTGGTCATTGTTGCTTTCAAACAGATCTGTCAAGGCCTTCCACATAGCATATGGAGTTTCCTTGCCATGGATACTTGAGACAATATGATCTCAAACTCCCTCTAATAAGATCATCCTCACCTTTACGACATTCTTCCTCCATGCTTCATGCTGCGCAGCATCTGCCTGATTGGGTTGAGGAATATCAGTGTTAATGAAATATTTCAACCCATTATCCTCCAATACTACCTCCATCCTGTCCTTCCATGCAATATATTTTGAATTTTTCTCAAGTGCATATTCTATCACTAGCACATTTGGCCAAATTTCCAACGGCCAAAATGTCGCTCTTGCGACACATAGGCATCCCAAGAGCGACACTTTGAGGCGGGTAAAAATGTGGTTTGCCTTAGAGTCGCAATTCCGACACTTTAGTTAAGTGTCGGAAGAGCGACATAATTTCTGACGTTTCCAGATGGTCGTCGCTATTTCGACGTTAGCCAGAGCATCGTTATTCTGACAGTAGAAGAATGACGCTATTTCGACGATACCATAACCGTTGTTATTCCGACATTAGAAAAATGTTGCTATTCTGATGATACCATAACCATCGCTATTTTGATGAAACCCTAAACCATTGCTATTCTGACGAAACCCTAAATCGTCACTATTCTGATGAAACCCTAAACCGTCACTATTCTGATGAAACCCTAAACCGTCGCTATTCCGATGAAACCCTACACCATCGCGATTCCGATGAAACCCTACACCGTCGTTATTCCAACGATAACATAAACTTCGCTAGAATGTTGGAATACTGACGGAAATAAATTTTAATAATAAAATAGTAAACGTCGCAAGACCGACGTAAAGAAATAATTTTGGAAGGAATCAAGTGTCGCTAGAGCAACGTTTCAAAACAATTTTAAAAGAAACCAAGTGTCGCTAGAGCGATGTTTCAAAACATTTAAAAAAAAATCAAGTGCCTCTAGAGCGACGTTTAAAACATTTTTAAAAGAAATCAAGCATCGCAAGAGCGACGTTCCAAAATATTTTTTAGAAGCAATAGTCATCGAAATACCGACAACACAAAATATTTTCATAAAAACTAGCCGTCAAAATACTGACAGTAACAAAAAATTATTTCAAAAAAAAGATATTTCCCGACCATTCTATTATATGAGATTTTCCAAGAAACCATTGAGTTTGATATCCTCCATAAGCAAGACAATGCTTCTGTTTTCAAGGAATGATACCTACTTGCCACTGGTTCAAAAAAAATATTCCTGTTAGGACTATCCTAAATCTAAAAGCCAAATAATTCCACCATAGACCTCCAAGTGTTGTGGAAATTCAAAAGCACATGGTTGTGCCATTCCTCCTCTTTACACAACACACACCTAGATTGACCTTGAATGCCCCTCTTTTCATCACCGATCCCCTATGAAAATTCCTGTTGGGTATGTGTTATATTCTTTCCACGACTAGCCCCACGCGCACATGGTTTTGGGGTACGATATTTTTCGGCCCCTGGTATTTTGTAGATCCGTTCAAGGGAACTACAGTTATGTTCTAATCCAGGGTTAATGGATTGGGTTTTATGTATGCTTCAGCATGTATATATATGTGTTGTAACACTAAAAGGAATATAATGAAAAATCAAGCTAGTTGTCCCAATTTGGGATCCAGGGGAAAATCTCTGTGTTTATCTGTTTTATGTTTTATGCTCTCTCTATTATTTATTTTCTGTTATAATATTTGTGTGTAGATAATTTCTTTCCAGGTTTAAAACCTACATTTGGTATCAAAGTTGTTTCGGCTTCAAGGGGACGCCTTTGCTGCTGAGGGTTTTTTTCTCGAGCCTGAGGTAGACCCTGTTCAGTGGGAGATCTGCGGGATCAATTCTTGCGGTGAAAGAAGATGGCAAGCGGCGAGAAGATAGAGATCGAGAAATTTAATGGTCAGAGTTTTTAGTTATGGAAGCTCAAGATGGAGGATCTGCTGGTGGATAAAGATCATTGGATCGTGGTAGATCCAGGTACTAAACCAATGGCAATGTTAGATGAAGACTAGAAGAAACTGGATGGGAAGGCTAAGAGCACAATACGGTTGTGTGTCTCAGATTCAGTATTGTTGAATGTATCTGGGAAAGCTATGGCGAAGAATTTGTGGGAAAAACTTGGGACTTTGTACCAATCTAAGTCTCTGGTGAATAATTTGTTCCTGTGTAAAAAGCTGTATAACCTGAGGATGAAGGATGGAGACTCGGTGACAGAGCATATGAACGCCTTCAATACTGTGGTAAGTCAGCTGTCATCTGTTGATATTAAAATATCAGATGAAGATAAGTGCATCATTTTGTTGTGTTCTCTACCAGATTTTTGGGATCGTCTCAACCTTGTTGTCGGAGGAAATGAGACGGAGAAATATGGAGGGCCAGAATGGAGATGCCTTATCTGTACGAGGAAGGTCCCAAAACATAAACAAGAATAAGGTTTCGAGTGGGAGATCCAAATTTAGAGGGAGATCTAAATCTCCTGGAAAGTTTGTAAAGGTATGTTGGAAATACGGAAAGGAAGGGCACTACAAAAAGGACTGCAGATCTAAAGCTCCTGAGAAAGGAAAGGGATTTGATGATGCTCCTTCTGCAGAGGAAAAAACCACCTCGGATGAAGGTGGGGATATGTATTTGGCTTCTTCTTCAAATACACATGTAGATCATGAGTCATGGTTGATTGACTCAGGTGCACCCTTTCACTTCACTCCCCATCGGGAGTGGTTCTGCGAGTATGAGAAATATGATGGTGGTGATGTCTTCCTAGGGGATGATAGGAAGGCCAGAATCGTCGGACGTGGAAAGGTCAAGCTAAAGCTGCAAGGTGGAAGGATTAGAACACTTCCTGGTGTTCTGCATATTCCTGCATTGGCCAGAAATCTGATTTTTGTAAGCAAGATGGATGATGCAAGTGTAAAAATAGTGTTCGAGAAAGATTCCTACAAGATGGTTCGGGGAGCACTGGTATTAATGCGGGGAGTTTGGACTGGAACTCTATACAAGCTACAAGGTACCACTATTATTGATGGGTGTAATAGTTCTATGGTTCCTGAAAGTGGAGTGGAAAGCCTAGCCGTCTCTGGAGAAAAGACCACGCTATGGCATCAAAGGCTTGGACATATTGGAGAGAAGGGCCTTCGGATACTGCATAGAAATGGTATGGTAGAAGGTATGTCTAATTGCTCTCTGGATTTCGATTTCTGTGAACACTATGTATATGGGAAGCAGAATCGGGTGAGTTTTCCTTTTGGTGCTAAGAGGGCGAACAAGATATTAGAACTTGTGCACAGTGATGTGTTTGGACCTGTGTCAGTTCCATCACTAGGAAATTCTATGTACTATGTTTCATTCATAGATGAATTCTCAAGGAATACATGGATATATTTCTTGAGGAAGAAATCTGAAGTCTTTGACAAATTTAAAGAATTTAAGGCACTGGTGGAAAACCAGACAGAGAAGAAGATAAAGGCACCGAGGACAGATAATGGTGGGGAGTTTTGCAAGAAGGAATTTGAAGAGTTCTGTAAGAAGTGTGGTATAGCACGGCAGAAGACTACTCCATACACACCTCAGCAAAACGGAGTTGTAGAAAGAATGAATAGAACGCTGATGGAAAAGGCAAGAAGCATGCTCAGTGGTACCGGGTTAGGACAAGAATTCTGGGCAGAGGCAGTGGAGACTGCATGTTACTTAGTTAACAAATCACCTTCATCAGCGTTGGAGGATAAGACTCCACATGAGGTATGGACTGGTAAGAAACCCTCTCTTTCACATCTAAGGGTATTTGGATGTGATGCATATGTACATGTTCCAAAGGAGAAAAGGACCAAGTGGATAATAAATCTGAAAGGTGCATCTTTATTGGATATAAGGATGGTTTAAAGGGTTACAAGCTTTGGAACCTAGAAACAAGGAAGGTTGTGTACAGTCGAGATGTGGTGTTTAGAGAGGTGAAAGATGTTGTTACACATGAAGTCCTACCAAAGGAACCTGAGAAGATTGATTTTGAGCTAAAGGAGGATGAATCAGACTCCACAACAGAAGAAGACTCAGAAGAGGAAGAACCACAAACTCCATCTATGAGAAGATCACTCGGGAAAGAAGGCAACCAGAAAGGTATAGTCCATCTGCTTTTTGTTCAGGTTTTGCCTTAACTATAACTGATGATGATCCCAAAACTGTCAGGGAGGCAGTAGATTCAGAGGATGGAAAAC
This sequence comes from Pinus albicaulis, assembly GCA_034641835.2. Taxonomy (NCBI): domain Eukaryota; kingdom Viridiplantae; phylum Streptophyta; class Pinopsida; order Pinales; family Pinaceae; genus Pinus; species Pinus albicaulis. The sequence continues at coordinate 155,144,424 of CM076576.1, read as the reverse complement.
TCTGGAAGGAGGCCATGGTTGATGAGATGGCATCCTTGCACAAAAATGAGGCATGGGATCTGGTAGAGTTGCCGACAGGAAGGAAGCCCATCGAGAGAAAATGGGTGCTTAAGAAGAAGATCAATGTAGAAGGCAAGGTGGAGAAATACAAAGCTCGGTTGGTAGCAAAAGGTTATTCCCAGGTGCCAGGAATTGATTTTGGTGATATTTTTTCTCTTGTTGCCAAAGTTACTTCTATTAGATTACTTTTATCTGTTGCTACTGAATTTGATTTTAAGATAGAACAGATGGATGTGAAGACAACATTTCTTCACGGGGATCTAGAAGAGGAGATCTACATGAAGCAGCCTAAAGGCTTTATGGTGAAGGGTAAGAAAGAACTGGTGTGTAGGTTGAAGAAGTCTCTGTATGGGTTAAAACAGTCACCAAGGATGTGGTATTAGAAATTTGATGCCTATATACGGGGACTTGGCTTCACCAAAAGCAAGGAGGATCACTGTGTTTATTTTAAATTAATTGGTGACCATGTTATTTATTTGGTATTGTATGTGGATGATATGTTTTTGATTAGAAATGACAAAGAAATTATCTAAGATTTGAAGACCCAACTGTTCTCCAAATTCGACATGAAGGATCTTGGTGTTGCAAACTATATTTTGGGCATGGAAATTAAGAGAGATCGGGCAAAGAGGAAGCTCTAGTTAAACCAGAGGAAGTATGTCGAGACTATATTGCAGAGGTTCAATATGCAGGATAGTAAACCGGTGAATGTTCCTATTCCTATAGGTGTAAAGCTATCTGCTGAACAGTGTCCCAAGACACAAGAAGAAGAGGAGGATATGTCCCGTGTTACATATGCAAGTGCAATGGGTAGCCTGATGTATGTAATGGTCTGTACTAGACCAGACATTGCACATGCAGTGGGAGTATTGAGCAGGTTTATGTCAAACCCAGGGAAGGAGCATTGGACAGCAGTGAAGCGGGTTTTCAGATATTTACGTGGCACTAGTGATTATGGCTTGTGCTACCAGGGAAGACCATGATTGGAAAGAATGTTGGACATTCGTGGTTTTGTTGATGTAGACTGGGCTGGAGATCTGGACCAAAGAAGATCTACAAGTGGGTATGTGTTTAGCCTATTTGGAGGTGCAGTCAGTTGGATGAGTAAAAGACAGTCTGTAGTGGCTCTTTCAACTACAGAGGTAGAATACATAGCAGCCACTCATGCAAGCAAGGAAGCAGTTTGGTTGCAGAGATTGTGTTCAAGTATGGGGTAGGTACAGCAAGCTATAAGGATAGACCGTGATAGCCAAAGTGCAATTTTCTTGGCTAAAAACCCTGCTTATCATTCAAAGACAAAGCACATTGATGTTCAATATCACTTTGTTAGAGATATGGTTGAGGCTAAAAGGGTGTTGCTGGTAAATGTGGACACTTTGAAGAATGTTGCAGATGCATTGACGAAGTCTGTGAGCACTCAGAAGTTCTCTTGGTGTAGAGAAACAATGGGTGTTGAAGAATTGGCCAAATGACTAAGCTCTCCTGTGGCCCCTCGTGGAAAGAAAACAACAAGTGGGAGAATTTTGGGTATGTGTTATATTCTTTCCACGACTAGTCCCACGCGTTGTACATTGCGCCAGGCGTAGCAGCCCCCCCTGTCAGGGTCCGGGGCAGCGCCCTGGCGAAAATTGTTTTGGTATGCGGACCCACCCATGTTTTGTGCATGAGTTTGCACATGGTTTTGGGGTACGATGGTTTTCGGCCCTTGGTATTTTGTAGATCCGGTCAAGGGAACTATGGTTATGTTCTAATCCAGGGTTAATGGATTGGGGTTTATGTATGCTTCGGCATGTATATATATGTGTTGTAACACTAAAAGGAATATAATGGAAAATCAAGCTGGTCGTCCCAATTTGGGATCCAGGGGAAAATCTCTGTGTTTATCTATTTTATGTTTTATGCTCTCGCTATTGTTTATTTTCTATTATAAGATTCATGTGTAGATAATTTCTGTTCAGGGTTAAAACCTACAATTCCTAGCCATGAACTATAAATCTAAACGCTGGATAATTCCACCATAGACCTCCAAGCATTAGTACAATTCAAAATGACATGGTTAGCCCATTCCTCCTCTTTACACAAAAAACACCTAAAGGGGCCTCGAATGCATCTTTTCATCACTGATCCCCAGTGAAAATGTTATCCCTAGCCACCAAGTAGAGAAAAGATTTAGTCTTCATTCAACCTTCTTTGATCCAGATCTTGTTAGAAAACCTTACTATCTTTCCTTATTCCCTCATATTATTATGGATTCTTATCCTGCTTTTTCCGTGTGTGCCTCTTAAACATAGTTGTTCCATTTCAAGGAATCAATTCCTCCTCCGTGGGTGATACTAACTCTAGCCAGTAGGTCTGCAAGTTCATTTAATGAATTTGGATGTATCTCAATGCCAAATTCCTTGACTTCCTTCCAAATTCTTTGTTGTAGTACCCCTTCTCCTAGATCTATCTCGTTGTTGCAAAGTTTTCTTTCCCAAACCTATTGGAATGCTTCTTGAAGAGCTGCCCAACCAACCACCTTTGAAAGGAGTGCACTCCTTATCTAGGCTTCATTCAGAAAAAAAATTCTACGTTTTATTTTTTTCAGATACCAAATTGCATAGCCTTTTGATTAGGTTCGGAGTTGTGATATTTTATTTCTCTCGGAATGCTCCACATTTTAGAGTGCTCAGAAAAAAGTCTCCAAACCTCCAAGAGTAGAGCTGGCCCCACTGGCCAATCTAAATCCAGCTCCACCCTAAAACATGGGTAAGAAAATAGTTTTCTAAGAAAGAAAAGGAATTTTCTCGACCACTTCTGTGCCTTGCCAAAGAGAATTAATTCACTGAGACTAGGATACCCACATGAACTTTCAGGATTGAGAAGGGATTATTTGTTAGAGCTTGGAGGACTGGTTTTAAAAGTCAGTTTTCTTCCAACAGAGATCCATTACCCTTTCCATTGTGACTACTTCTTTATGTTTTTGTACAATGCTCTTGCCTGACCCAAGAATAAGGGGATTCCAGAATACTTACATGGAAGAGGTTCTTTATCATGTACTAAAGGTTTGACAATTCCTTGTCTTACCTAGGTTGGCGTTAAAGAAATGAATCTTAGATTTCTGAACATTAATCTTCTCTGAAGAGGCTCTTTCATAGAATAAAACACTTGACTTTATTTGGGTGCCTTCATGATGGAGAGGTTTCCCAACCAATGGTGAGTAACATAACGGGGTATCATCTATGAGTTGCAGGTGGGAGATGGGAAGAGAATGTTGGGACACTGTTAGCCCTTGATATTGCCCCACATTTTTAGCATATCCAAGGCTATTGCCAAAATATTTGTCCATGATAGTAAAGTGATAGAGCTAAAGGGTCTCCATGAAGAAGGCCCGTGTGAGCTTCAAAGAAGTTTGTTGGAGAGCCATCGATGAAAATTAAAAATTTAGACGAGGGGGAACTCGCTTTCACCTAATGACTCCAATCCATTGAGAATCCAAGCTTTTGGACAACTCTATTTAAGAAGTTTCAGTTAAGCCTATCCTAAGATTTGGCCATATCTAGTTTGATTAACATGCCTTCCTTTTTTCTGTAACCAATATGTGCATAAATTTATGCGTTATTTTGATGTCATCCAAAGTATGCTTCCCTTTAAAAGGTCCTTAGGTTTCTAGATGATACTACGAGAATATTTTTCAGTGAATTTTCCACCACCTTTGAGATCACCTTATAAATTGTATTACAGATGACATTTTGCCTAAAGCCATCCCAAAAGATAGCATTTTCTTTCTTTGGATTCTATTGCCTGACCTAATAATAAGGGGATGCCAGAATACTTACATGGAAGAGGTTCTTTATCATATACTAAAAGTTTGACAATTCCTTGTTTTACCTAGGTTGACATTAAAGAAATGAATCTTATATTTTTGAACATTAATCCTCTCTGAATAGGCTCTTTCATAGAATAAAACGCTTGAATTTATTTGGTTGCGTTCATGATGGAGAGGTTTCACAACCGATGGTGAGTAACATAATGGGGTATCATCTATGGTATCTACTATCCTTGGGTATTTTGAAGGTCAAACCATTGCATTCAACTTCTAGGAATGGATTACCTGCATCTTGATGTTCCTGCATGCCAAGGTCAAGAAAAATTTCTGCCACATTTATTTTTAAGAAAATTTTGTCTATATTACACACACAGTGATCCCAAAATATTTTGAAAAAAATATATTTGAAAATGTGAAAAATAGATTGGATCCTAGAGGGGAACATGACTCCTGAGCATTGAGATTAATGTCCAGTGGAGAGTGTCCAATAATTTAGGAAACTATTATTCTAAAGCACCCCTTAAAGGCCACATCCACACCACACATAAGATCATGTAGTCACATAGTTGAAGAGTCTAATTCAGAAGGGAAGATTTAGCTTAGGGAGGTATCCTTGAATAAGAAAAATAAGAGAGATCAATATTCTTGCCTTTAATGCTCAAGTTTTCCAGAAATGAACAATAAGGAAAAACAAAAAAGATTCCTAGCCATCAAGTCAATCACATGATCAAGACTATATTGAAAAAAATGTACAAACTTTCCTAGAAAAGAACATTATGGAAAGAAAAAAATATTCCTAGCCATCAATTCAATCACATGATCGAGAATATGCTAGAGACATCTCAAAACATCATAGAAGAAGCATAAGGAATGGAAATAATTATGTCAACATACTTTGTGGATTGACAAGTTACCATACATTTGTCTCAGTACCTCTAAATTGGAACAAGTTTTCTGGGCGTTCTTTACAAGAGAAATTGCTACACGAGAAAGCAAAGGAAAATCATCAGTGAGCATAATTTTAGTAAAATTATTTTTAGTTCTATCACAATCCTGCAAATGCCAAGTATTTTACCTTCTTTGTCCAGTTTTTCATAATGGCATTGAATGGAACAACGCAATGTTTTAGTAATTTATTATATTAGATTAGAATAAATTTGATCTATTAAACTGAAAAATACACTGATGAAATGCAGGGACAAACATGTTTTTCTTCATTACTATTCCTATCTTTACTTTTTCCAGATCAAGATACATATATTGGGTAGGTCCCATAAATAGGAAAAATACAGATATAAGTGGATCTTCCTTCATTATTCATTGTCTAAACATATGTTTAACCCATCTTTAAACATTTTAATACCCATTATGATATCCTTGTATACCAGAAGTAGAAATGTTTGATGGGTATGAAAAATATTTATTATGGATCAAATTATTCGTCTTACTGATAACATAGCAGATAATTGAGTATTACAATAGAGCAACTAATTTTTCTGACAGAGAAACTAATGGTGAATCTGCATTGTGATTGATGTCTGTCCTTGAGAATATTGTCTATAAACTGAGGTAAATCATGTTGCAGCAGTAAGATCTGGTATACCTTGTGCAAGTTTGAAATTTGACAATGGATCTGAAGGGTATGTCTACAGCCCTCCTATAGGACATATTTGTTGTATAGTGGTGGCCTAAATAGTGTCCTTGTAAAGTTCTGAAGCTTATGCTTGTGCTACAATTCTGAGAAAAACTCTGATAATTTCCAGCAACCTTTATCTGAAGAATACAATATTGAAATTGAAGGTTTGAAGATTGATAAAGCACAAACTTATGATCCCACTAAATTCAGTGTATTTGTATCTCCATCATTGTTAGTTTTCACAGATATAGAAGGGTTTACATTTTCATAAATAAGAAGGTACTAGTGTATGTGGAGCAAAACGTTAAAGATATCAATGAAAATATATCAAGGGTTTAATTCTAAAGCATATGCTTGTGCTAAAATTCTAAGAAAAATTATAATTAACTAACTATAAGAGATATATTGATTCACCCCTTATCAGTGTTTCCAACATAGTAATACAATTCTTGGAGGAAGATAGTAATACAATTATTGGATGAAGATCCTCTCATCCAGCTATAGAGGAATGGCCTCCACAAGACCTTTATCCAACTCGACTTCAACAAAAATACAAGACACAAAAATTTGCTTCCCTTGTGTTCTTCCACTTCAAGTAACTTCCCAAAGTCACCATCTATATCCTTTAGAATAGCCTTGTCCCAAAATATCAACAAAAAAAGGGGATTCAAACCCATAAAAAAACGATGAGAATTCCTCCATTGGATTGAAGTTTAGAGACCAAGGATTTAGATACAGTGCAGCAGTGCCTGGAATCCTATATTTTGTATGGATACCAATTGAGGTTTCTCTATAAACTAAAATTCTAAATGGAATTTCTTATTCAAGAAAGGATAAGCATCCCTCATTTCCTTCTTCAGTAAATGAAGGAAATTAGCCTAAGGGTAAAATGAGGAAAGGACCAGTACCTAACACACCATGGGCTAATAAAATTAATAGTCATGGATTCTTTAGAGTTTATCCAAAACCTTATTCCTTGGGTTTATTTTATAGATATGGATAGAGATGCCTTCTTAGAGATTCAAGCCTAAGCTCAACTAGAACTAGAAGGAGAAGCAACAAAAGGGGAGTCTAAAGAAGAGGAAGCTAAAATTGAAGAAGAAGAATCAAAAGGAAAATCAGAAGAAGTGGAGAAGGAAGAAGAAAATACAAAAACACAAATTGATATAGAAACAATGACAAAAGTTCCTAAAGAGGAGCTAGCCAATATTGAGTAACAAAAATAGGACAAAATATCCAGGAGGCCACATGAACATCATCCAGGCCACTAAAGAAAAGGACAATGGAGGATAAAGAAAGCACTATAGAGGGGAACATATAGGAGGAAATTGTTTCTACACTAGTAGGCTTAAGTACCCCAACCAAACCTCAAGGAAGGAAATAAAAGAAAGCCCTCACATACTTTAAGACCATAAAGAGTAACAAGATTAGATAAGGGAAGCCTCAACCTCCTTCTCCAACACCAATCACTACTGATGAATTAGTCAGTTGTCAAAAGGAGGAATATAAGAAATAAAATAGACAATACGTAAAAATAACCTCCAATAAAATCAAGTGTAAACAACCACATATCTAACAAAGAAGGCTACGTATCAAGGAAACCAATATTTCAGGAAAATCCATTAAGCAATAGGAAGGACCTGTAGAGCTAGAGAAAAAAACTGTGCAGCTAAAGGAAGAGACAAAACACCTACAAACTGGGACTGTGGGGCTACAGGAATAGGATCCCCTAAGGGACATCCAATTGTTACACCATAAATTAATTTTATGCTCCACCTTTCTTATCATCCACTTCTAGTCCTCTTTATCATAGTTGTTTGGTTTGAGAAATAAGTTGAGATGCTTGATACCATTTTCAAGTGAGGTCTAAATCTAAAATGGAAAGATACAATGAATCTCCAAAAGTGTGTTTGGGTCGACTATCGATTGATGAAAGGAGGATTTATTAAGATTGATCTCCATTCTAGTGGCATTGAAAAAGAGGTTTATTATTCTTTGGAATGCATGCCATTCAACTATGATTACTAAACCCAGAAGAAGTACATTGTCCACAAAGAGAATATGAGTAATGAATTTATTTATTTTTTGAAATTTTAATGCCCTTTATATTTCCATCCTATTTTTATTTCAGTACAAGGCAACTTAGACCTTCCATCACAATTGAAAACAACAACAGAGACAAGTGGAATCCCTTCCCAAGACCCTGAGAGTCGATGATTTTTTTTGGAAGGAGAACCATTGATAAGGATGGAGAAGTTGGCTAAGGATACACAACCCATGCTCCAGTTTGTAACCTCCAAGCTCAACTCGATTTGAAGGAGAAAAAGTATGAGGAAAGTCCACTTGAATTTATCAAATCTTTATGAAGATCCTTTTTAAGTATAAGAGCTTTCATTTTTTTGGACTTAATAGAATGGATGGCTTCTTGGGAAATGGAAATGGCATCATTAATCTACCTATCAGCAAGGAAACCGAATTGATTTAGTGGCAGCTTTTCTTCTATCATCCTCTTGATATTGTTTGAGATTATCTTGGAGATTATTTTATATACTAGGTTGCATAGGGAAATGGGCTTGAAGTCCAAAAATTTCTTGGGCTTTGAGAATTTTGGAATCAAGGCTATGTAGGTATCATTGATGTCTACCGACACTTTTTCCTGATCTTCTATATTCCTCTACCATCATGTAGAAAATTGATCCTATGATATCAAAAAAGGTGAGGAATAGTTTCACTATCCATTTATTTGATCCTGGACTTTTTTATTTAGAGAAATTTTTCAAAACTCCTTCAATTTCCTCTAGGGAGACCAAGATACCGATCATATTCAACACCTCTTGAGTGAAGAAGCATGGATAATGTTTTATTAATTGCAACTATGAGTTAATTTTTGAGGACCCTAGATCTTTGAAGAGAGATGAAAAGTAGGATGATGGTGCAATTTTTAAATCCTTAGTGGAAGAGACTATTTTTCCATATTCTACCTCAAGCTCCCATATGGTATTTATGTTCCTCCTATTATTTGCATAGCAATGGAAAAATTTAGTTTTGACATCTCCCATTTTTATCCAAGTAGCCCTGCTTTTTAGTCTTCATGTTTCTTATTCCATATTTAGGATCTAAGTTTTCCTAACTTCCATAAAGCTCAATTTCTAGGTTATTTCTACCGAGAAAGATGAGGAGAATATATGAGAAAGGTGTTCATATTTAGATTATATTTTTGTGAGCTATTTTTGTTGTTTTGTTTTCCTTTTTCTCTCCGAGAACAAAACTACCTTCTTTAGCTCCATGAGATTTCTAACCAAGATAACCATTGTTGATGAGCAGTTTGAGACCAGGTTTTTCTATCAAATTTCCTTTACCAACAATATGAAAGATCCTTCTTCCAACCATGAATGGTTGAATTTAAAAGGATATATATTTTTTATAGGATCAAAGTACATCTCTAGAAAAATGGGCATGTGATCTTAGAACTTATCTTGAGTTGTCTAGGATATGAGCCTCCTTACTCTTTCTTCTCTTTCTTCCAACTGCTTTTCCATTAAGAACCTATCCATTCTTTTGGCTATCCCTTCTGCACTTATCCTAGCATTTATATAGGTAGGGATTAATGGGAAGGGAGCCATGTCATATATTTAATGGTTCTACAACATTGATGAAAAGTAGGAGCTCAGAGAATATGGTCTAGCTCAAAGACCACAAGTGTCGGAACTAAAAAATTGAGAAAAATTGGGGAAATTTCCGACAATACGACAAAAGTGTTGGAACTAAAGTGTCAGAATCTTGACCAAATGTACTAGTATCCTTGATCAAAATCCCCAATCATCTAAGAATTTTTTCCCTAGAAGTAATCAAGTTACATGTCTTCTAGACAAAGTAAATCCAAGCCTCCATTTCTTCTTGAAGAAGGATCGAAAGTCCTAGATAGAAACCAAGAGATCTCAAGACATTATCAGACAAGGCTGAATATATCTAAGGTAAAGTCTCAGTCCGAACCTAAGAGGGTCGAAAATCCTTAGTCAAAACCACAGGAGACCCGAAAAAGGAGCTTAATAAAGTGAAAGTCCGAGAGTGATTAAGAGAAAACTAAGAAGCCTAGAAGCCTAGAAAATCATACCCTAATTTATTCAATACAGTAGTATGACTTGAGGCCTTAACAGCCTTGAGAAAAATTTTGAAGTTAGCTTTAGAGAAGGTTGAAGTTGTCTATAATATCAATTTGAATCTGAAGGAGATCATTGAAGTCCCATGTTGAAACAAAAATGGACATTGGTTACATTTTATGGTTTTGAGATAATTGTTGTTATCACTATGTTATGCCCAGTGGAAATATTTCTAGGATGAAGGGTTTTCGATATGTTATGATTTGGAGATCGAAGAACATAATGCCAACTATTTTGAAGAGGATTTAAGAGCTAGAAATCCCAAATTGTTCTTCTTGTTATTATGATTCAATCAAGTCTAAGAGGCCTCATAAATCCAAATAGAAATTGCTAATGGCCATTGCAAAAGAAATATTACTTCTCAAGTTAAGACTCACTATTTATTAAGAAAATTCTATATTTCCTATCTGAGTATGTTCCTTTAGAAGCTCTAGTTCGAAACTTTGAAAGAAGGGTAAAAGCCAATGGTATTTGGTCTGCTATAGTAAGGTTGAAACACCTCATATGAAAGATATAAAGACCAAAGAATTTGAGAACATAATCCAAAGTAGTCTGAAATGCCTCAATTAGTGAAAACGTTAGCAAAGGTATCTTCAGTTTGAAAAGTCTATTGAAGATTGATTACATTAGGTTGAAGGCTATATATTGTTTTTCTATGAAATTTTTGTTTGAAATTAAATTTCTTTTAGCAATAATATCGTAGAGTATATGAGAATAAAATGTAGGACTGATTGAAAATTTATGTATTAAAATTTGTATTAAAATTTCTTTGATTTTGTTAAGGATGATCTTAGTATGCCTTGATGGAAAAAATTCATTTGTGAAAAAATTTATCATCAAAGGACTATGCCAATATTCTAGAAATACATGCATTATATGAAGTTATGAAGGGTTCCTTAAACAAAACATTAAGGACATAATTTATAAAGAGTCCCTTCACCTACTTATACACAAAAATTTCAATGATGAAATCCTCAAGTGATATATTATCTTCAACGATGATTGGGCAGTGTTAGATGCATCTACTGATTTGAAGCACGCAAGCCATATTGGTATTGGAAGAATAAATGAAATGGATCAATTTCATTCAATTTACTAAAGAATGGGTAACCTGTGTAGGAAATTTCCTCTTATATTAAATGTTGCCCTGAAGTTGCAAAGTTTGTAATGCCATATACCCTATACTGCAGTGATATGTCTTGTATTGCATTGTTCTGAGTATAAATGTATTGAACGAGATATGATGAAAAATGATTATTTGAAGTCTCTAGAATTGTGGCTAATCCATAGCTAAAGGAAGCATCTCTAAAAATATATCTTGGGTAACTGCAAAAGAAGGCATTCAAGTATTTCACTAATATAAGGGATGAAATTCTTAGACCTGTGCCAAGAATATTTGGTGATATATATTGAATTGAAGTTTTGGGGACCTATGTTTCCCTTGGAAATGTTTCATTTCATTTTAGAATGCAGGATGTTGTCTTGATGCCATGAACCTTGAAAGATTTCCTACACATGTCGCTCGTTGAGATATGCAACCTTACAAAATCTATAATGGAGTTCATCACATATGTAAAGAGGTCTTATGATTTTGGGCAATTGAATTTTGGAAAGAAAACTTGCATATGACAAAGGTTTAGACAATATTGGAAGTCTAGGGTTTGTAAATCCTAGCAATCTAGAAGACTTGATCAGAATTCCATAGGGTTGTGGATAAAACCCTAGAGCTAGACCTAAATCCATGTTTCTGCTGAAAGAAGAAAAACCTATCTTATGCAAGGAAGGAATGACATCATGTTGATGATAAGGAAAGGTTGATAAATTTTCAAGATAGATGCAAGAAGATTGAGATCAAGAGGGAGTTGAAATTTTCCTATAATTATCAAGATATAAGTAACTTATATCTCTCTTCTTTAATTGTTATTGTTATTATTATTTAGCTTGTTGTCTTTATTTATTTTGTTTGGTTATTATTATTCTTCCATGGTCACCTGGTGAGGATTGTAGGTACATAGTAAAGGTTGCCAAGGCTCTCACAATAGGTGGAAGTAATGGAAGAACAAATAAAATCTCGTGAGAAGAGGACTCTCCCATAACCAATGATTTTTGTTGAGATATATTCTACTAAATGAGATCCGAGCTCAGATGGAGCAAACATATCATCAAGTTTGAAGTATATCGTGATTGTTCCGAAAAGAAATTATTGGTGACTTCTAAATGAATCTACAAGATCTAGTGTGCAACATATGACAACATGGATGTTGAAAAATGCAACAAGAAATTCTCAATTTCATTTTACCTTGATTAAATTGAGAAAACTCGAATTTCCACATCAAAAAACAACTTGGATGCAGTTAACTTGTGTGACATGGCTCTTGTCACTCAGTTAGCTCAGTAAATTTGAGTTAGAGGAGTTAGAGTTCAGTTAAGCACATGTGATTGCTAATTTTTATAAATCAAGGTCAATTATTTCAAGTTTCTTTCAGTTAAACTAGTTCTAATTGTCGAAGGAACGTAGGGCACCTACAGGTAGACACAACAACCTTCGCCATCAATAACATAACATGCTCCCATTTCCTTGCTTAGAAAAATGAGAAAACAAGAGCACATGGCAATGTGTTTTTTGGGAAAAATGTGGAAGAATTAAGTGAAAAAGTTGACATAATTATATTTCATGGATTTTCCACATTGATACTAACTTGTTCATGAGAAGGAAATATCCAGGCATTGTTGGCTCAATAATGTCCATGTGCGCTTATATTTTGAAAAACACCTTTGAGATTCATCTTTGACGGCTCAATGTTGTGTCTGTGTGTGAGCCAACACACATACACACACAAAGATTACACACACAGACATAAACTAGAGCTCTCATTGTGTTCACTTAGTACGATAAACCTTATGTTGGGTGAACCCTTCAACCTTGCAAGACTGGGTTGAGTGAGGAGATTTGAATCCTGGGTGGAAATCATTTTACGTACATGGAGTAACCCCTATAAAAAACTCAAGTAATCAATGTAATTTGTTAGATCTAGGTCCAACTTTCTAACTTGCACCTGGAGTTCCTTTGTACCTAAATACAACACAAGGGAATGCGATAAAATGGATATGATACAATGGTGGTTATATCACCATAACTAGAACAAGTATGTATAAAAATAGTATAAAAAAAATAAGTTTCAATGTATTAAAGCATGTTCAAACTTACAATCAAATAGAGGAAAAAACACATACAAAAAACCAGATAATAATCATGAACAAGCTTCATATTGAATTATGAACTGTAAAGGAACTACAAAATGTGACACTATGAACCTGGTCAAGCGCACAAGCAAAAAGATCTTGGACATGACCCTGGTTGACAAGTTGTACTGCTCATGATGCAAGAGGATTTGTACCTGCGCTGCCAAGTCATTCAAAATCCATAATTATCTATACAATAAATACAAGTAATTGATGTAGTATTTTTTACTCTAAGATGCATTCTTATGATAATGTTAGAAAATATGTTGACAATGTCAAAACATACTTGAATAAGCTCCTCTTCGTTTCAAGAACAATTTATTGGAGTCGCCTGAACTTGGAACAAGCCTCCCACGATCTGAAAGAGTAGCAACTAAGTCAACTGTGACTTTTTTGTTGCTATGTTGGATCGAGGGAGGTTTGCTCCAAGATTAAATCGCTCCAATAAATTATTCTCTACTAAACAGGGCCAACCACGTGAAGGTGGAAGCTCTGATGGTCCCTCCCCCCCCCTCACATCACTCTCAATTTCCCAATACCCAATCTATATTTCATTTTTTACTTTCATGAGAAAAGAGAAAAGTATTCAATAACTAATAAAAAATCAATGCAACAAAAAGTATGCAAGAAAACATTGAAAGTGCTTGACATAAAAATAATATGATAAATGAGTTTTTATGTAACGCAAAAAAGGTTCCAAGTATGGTAACATTTATCTTATAATAATACAATATTTTACATTATCAAATTTTCTTTTTCTTATTCCTATTTCTAAAGCTCCTAACTACATCATCAACATCATTGTGCTCTACTTCTATTTCTTTCCTTTCCCGCGTAGCAGACCTAGTTGCGTACTCACAATGTCTGGTCTCAAGCAGTGACGAGGCATCGCCTACAAAACAGATAATATTAAATTTTAATTGTCAGTTTTTAAATATCATTGAACTAGTTCAATAATATTAATAAAAAAAAATTGCAATGAGATTATTTACCTAGTGCACCAGTTGTCACCGTTGGAATCGTTGCCCTATGTTCCTCTCTGGTGGTAGGATGCTCAAGTACAACATTCTCTGTCATTTAAACAAAAAAAATTATAAGGACACAACCATCAAGGTATAATTAGAAAAAATTATAAGTGGAAATTAATTACCATCATGACCCTCACTGATAGTAGCATTCCCGGCCTGGTCCCCACTATAAGGATCAGGTTGCACGTGAGGACCATGTACTTCTGGAAATATTTCACTCTCAACGCACTACTCTACAACTAGGTTATTTGGCTCGTTGAAAGTGTTTCTCCCTTGATTTAAACAAAGTTGTTATACATTAAATTTATGGACGAAAACAAACATATTGAAAGGTTAACATTTTACCTTATCAGGCATTCCAGATCTTGGGACCTGTCCCAAGCTTCTATGATGTTCAACTACGGCTTGATAGCTGGAACAGAAAGCGATCTCTCTGTCTTCCTATGTGATTTTTGTTCCAAAGTCATCACCCTACATTACATATGATTGTGTACTTTTAATGTTATTTTATGGGATTACAAAACTGTTGGAAGGCAATACAATTAATTATAAGATGTTTAGCTACTTACAATTCGTGTGGCTAATTTCAAGTAGCCGCCCTGGCCTAGCTTGTGATGGCCTTTTTTTCAATCCTAGCTTTGGTTGCCTTCAAGGTGCCAGGCAACCTATCATCAAAAGCTTGAAGTCAGATATGACGTAGCACACTTTTATTTAGACATAGAGAAAATTAAAGCTGATGAATTAAAGTTGTAATTTACCTTGTGGGTCCAATTAGCATTTTTCCTTCTTTCTTGGCCTTTTTCTCTTTTCCGTCATCAATGAGTGCTCTCCACTCCCTCTCTGGAACTGTGAGAGGATGCTCGTATCTAGAGTTAATTTGCAATTCCATCCTATAGGTGTCCCTGGTATATCTCAGATATTTGCCAACTACCTGAGCGACTGCTCTTTTATCAAATGTGCCCACCCCAAAAAGGGATTCTAGATAATCTAGAAGTTATTTTTTCTGGTTGGAATTCTAGGAATTCCACCTTGTGAGTATGGTTGGGCCAAAAATTACCAACTCCTTGCTCTCCAAAAACCTGTAGAACTCATTGTTTCCTACACAGAAAAAAGATATTATCATTAATTTAAAAATAAAAATCATGATAAAATATGTTTTAGATAGAGTATATGAAATTTTTAAAATATTAAAACTTAACTGGGAGTTGTACATGCTTTATAGGAACACCTTCATCGTTCACCAAAAACGTGTCATCAATGGTCCCCGTGGAGGTGACACGTGTAGCTCCAAGAAACGCGATAATATAGTTGGCCATACCAGCCTCATCACTGCCAACACGTTCAGCGGTTGGCTAGGTGTCTTCTTGGGCAGGGTGCATTTCTTGGGTGCCACCTAAAGGCGTAGAAGGTGTACGAGAGGGTTCCTTGACAATCTCTTGCCTTTGTGTCCCACTACCAACAACACCATGGGCAGCAGGTGTCAGATAACGCTACATACAAAAGAATTTTTCTATTAGTTTAGTTAATGTAAAAAATAAAAATCAAACTATCACAATTGATCTCATGCAGAACAAACAAAAAAATATCCTTTTGATTTTTTATTATTACCGTATATATTTCTAGCTGGGTCATAAGTTGTCTTATCCTCATTCCTAATTCAGGTGTTTGAGGCGTAACTTCTACCAAATGCTCAAGTTCCAACTCACGCCATTTTTTGCAGCAACAACAATGGACATGGGGATGAAGAAAACTCTTCCTCATTGAGGGAATCATTAGACGCACCATGGCCAGGCATCTGCATATTTGAACAAAATTATCATTATTTCAATTATGTAAATAACTAAAATACCTAAAGATAGAGCAAGGCTGGCACTTTACATGTTCTTCGGCTGGCCGCTTTCCACGATCATCATGTCCTGGGGTTGTTCCTGTACTGCCATGATCAGTCTGCCACATTGCAATAAAATTAGAAATTTGAAAACTTGAAAACAATATCTAACTTGAAAACACAAAATGAAAACTGAAATAATTTCTAAATTTACCTTTGTAATACATAAACTTTAAATCCATGGATGACTGAGAATGACTGCATGCTTGACATAATTACATACAGTACCATAATTTATGGGCTAATAAAAGAGAACAAGACCTTAGAGGCTTTGAAGTTGCATGATCAAATGGAAGACAAGGGCCATGAACTATATATGAAGACAACGCTTTCTTATCTACGGTGCCCTTGCCAGATCCTTATAATGAGCGGTCGCATTACTTGTGGAACGATCAACTTTCCCAATCAGTAGTCAGCTCAAGGTGATCTTGGGTTGTGTGTTTTTAAAACTATGGTTACACCTGGGCCTCCAAAATTTGATTACATCATAATATATCAAATCTATGTTGGATAAAACTACATTGAATCAGTTATCAATGTGGAGGCATGGAAACTTGCATGAACCAACAGTCATTAAAGTGCATGATGGAGGGCCATTTTGGACAGCTAGGCAACTTCTTCAAAAGGAATTACCTCTTGATTTGAATTGTGAGGAGAATGGGCTTCTCATAAGAAATAGTGAAATTATATTATTCAATGGTGATAAAACACAATTGTTGAGCTTTCTTACTCAATTTTGTAATGCAATTGTTAAGTGCAAAGGTTCAGGAGCGACAATGTGAAGTGCTTGAATTCAGTTGAACTTTTTTTGATTGAATTTTTATCCTTAGATGCTTTTAGTGCATGTTTGGATGATTTGGTTCTTGCTCGTTGTGATTCTCAAAGAAATATATTTATGAATGAGCTAGGAAATGATAATGGAAATCCAAGATCTGTTGAGAAAGTGGTTTAACAGCTTGCCTTCTTAGGGCTTCAGATGTTTCAAGGGAGGAAAAATTTTCCTAGAGATTAGCTTAAATAGATTCGCATGATAAGGATTTTTTTTTTATTAATGGTCCTCCAAGTGTCCACAAACATTCATTACATGGATTATAATCATACGTACGTCTAGGATCTACAATGATTGTTAACCCTCTAATATTGTCACCACTTGGTGTAGATTTTTATGGGGATTCCATGTAGAAATTATATAACTTATGCGTTATATGTCCAATATTCTCCTAATCTCACACTATTTTAACTTCATGAAAAATACAGAATCTATTCCACCATTGATCATTTGCGAAAATTAAATCAAGATTTCAATGCACACATGAAACAATAAAAATTCACACACATTAACATAGTTGTTTAATGGGAAAACCTGAAGCTGAAAACCCCAACTATTTGTATATAATATATGTCATATAGATCATGTAACAATCCTCATACAAATCTGATCATATCAAGCTCTCAGTACAATACAATCGCTACACATTAATCAGGCTCGATCTTGCAAATCCATGCACCGATCTTTGCCACCTGCTAGCCTGCCTCTACTGCACAATCCCTGCTGAAGAATGGCTTTGAATGAGTTTGAATTACCCCAGCCTTGCTCACGCAATCCTAATTGGCATCTCCACTGAGTGTTGGATGCAATCAATGCATCACTATAGTCACAACTGATAGTCACACTTGCTCTTTCACCTACCTCTCCACTGGTCTCCACTGAAACTGCCATGCACTGTAGTTAACTGATGTATTCTTCAGTTGATTAATGAGTTATTATTGTGAATTAATTTACTAATTAATCCACTCCACTCTCGCTAGTGTATCAATCAGTTAGACTAGATACAACTAGCTCAATTGAGTCTAACTGAGTTAAACTTAACACAACTCCATAACTACTTCTTCCAACTGTGTCATAACTCTGCCACTTGAGTTCTAATTGAGTCCTCCATGCAATAGCTCTAGTAAAACCTCAGGAATAGCGTAATTCCTTCTGTCAACTGTTGTGCCACATCTGTGCACTTAACTGAAGTGCTCCAAGAGAATAAAATAATTTTTAGAGTCCAAATATTATTAAGAGCTAATAATATTCGACATATCTATTTTTAGACTGGCAGTCTAAAAATAGACTCCGCCCAATATGTCTAAAAATAGAAGTCCATCTGTTTTTCCAACTTGACCAACCATCCACAAATAGCATCCTGCAACTCATAGAATATGATCGACATGTCTAAAAATAGCTTGCGGGCCCACTTAGTGAAGGCGACTCTTTTCACTAAGCTCGACATCTTGTTGAATCTCAACACTCCCTCTCAACAAGATAGGTATTATCTTCCACCTCGATCCTGTCTCTATGGTATTTGAATTTGTTCCTGGTGAGTGCCTTCGTCAGAATATCTGCATCCTGATCCTCCGTAGGAATGTAACAAAGAAACATGATCTTCCGCTGCACACAATCTCTGATATGATGGTACCAGATGTCAACATGTTTAGATCTATCATGAAACACTGGATTAACCGAGAGTTTAATGCAACTCTGATTATCACAATATATCATCGTGGGATCTAAGTGTGAACCGAACAAACCGACCAAGATCTTCCTCATCCATATAGCCTCGCATGCAGCCAAACTTTCTACCATGTACTCGGCCTCCGCTAAACTGAGTGCCACAAATCTTTGTTTCCTGCTGTACCAAGAAACTGTTGTAGATCCGATACTGAAAATCCCTCCAGATGTGCTCTTTCTATCCGTTGCCTAAAAACCAGATTCAGAAGGCTATACAAATTTCACTCATCCTCCTTGCTGTACCACAATCCATACTCATATGTGCCCCTGAGATACCTCAGGACAGGCTTGCCTGCCTTCCAAAAGAGATTGGTAGGCTTCACCATCGCTTGTGAAAGCTGGTTCATAGCATAGCATATGTCCGGTCGTGTATTGACTAAATACATGAGTGAACCAACCAACTGTCGATAAACAGTGGCATCCACTACCTCTACCGATGTAGCATCCTCCTTCCTCCAACCACCAAGAAGAGGAGTGTCGATAGGCTTGCAGCCTTGCATGTGAAACTTCTCCAGTATCTCCCGGGCGTACTTGCCTTGAGACACAAATAGTTCACCTTTCCGCTGCCAAATTTCCAATCCCAGGAAATAATGAAGGAGGCCCAAGTCCTTCATCTCAAACTCCTTTGCAAGATCTGCCTTGCATGAGTGTATCAATAGTTCATCACCTGTTAGTATTAAATCATCTACATAAAGCACAATGATCAAAATCTTACCCTCCACCACAATCTGGTATAGGTTTGGATCTGCCTCACTCTTGGTGAAACCAAGTCCGGTGAAATAACTGTCTATCCATGTGTACCAAGCATGAGGTGCTTGTTTCAGCCCATACAGCGCTCTTTTGAGCCTACACACATGCGACTCGCTGCTGAAGATTTTGAATCCTTCAGGTTGCTCAATGTACACCTCCTCCTCAATGACTCTGTTGAGGAACGCAATCTTCAGATCCATCTGATGAATGTGCCAACCCATCTGCACTGAGATCTGCCCTCTAATGTTTGGTGCTGCATGAGTGGTTTATTCCACTCCATGAACCTCCTCTTGTGGCTTATCCACATCTTGAGGCTCATCTTTAGGAATAAGTAGCTCCTCTTCTGCATGTAAGTGTAGCTTCCTCTCAAGCAACAACTTCATGGCTTTCTCCTCATGAAATTTGATATCCCGTCGCACGACAGTCATCCGATTGTCTGGAAAATACACACGATAATTGTGGGGTGTTTCTGTGTACCCCAAAAATATCCCAACCTCTGCGGTCGGCTCCAGCTTCTTCTTGGAATCCTTCGTCACATGAATGTAAACAGGTGAGCCAAAAATCTTCAAATGAGAAATATCGGGCTTCTTACTAGAAAACGCCTCTTCGGGTGTGCTCATGCCAAGTACTCTATGAGGACAATGGTTTTGAATATAAACCGCAGTGTTGCATGCCTCAGCCCACAAGTGTATGGGAAGGCCCTGATCATGCAACATCGTCTGTGCAGCACCCATGATCATTCTGTTCTTTCTCTCCGCGACCCCATTCTTCTGTGGGTTATGAGGCGCTATGAGTTCTCTTCGAATTCCTTCTTTTCTACAGAAGCCTTTGAATTCGACAAAGATGTATTCACCACCATTATCGCTCCTTAGAGCTTTCACATACTTCCTTGACTCTTTCTCAACCAATGCCTTGAAATCACAGAAATTTGAGTATGTCTCGCTCTTCTTCTGCATGAAGAAGATCTGGCACTTATGAGAAAAGTCATCAAAAAATATCACATAATACCTGTGCTTTGCTGTTGAAGCAACCGAGAAAGGTCCACACATGTCTGTGTGAATTCTCTCAAGGATCGTCGAGGCACAACTATCCTTCTCATAAAAAGTGGTCTTCACAAATTTTCCCAAAGTACATCCCTTGCACTGATCTAACTGCGCAAGTGTACCTTTGGGAAGCCTGGTAGAAATCTGCTGCAAAATTTTCAAAGCACCATGGTGAAGATGATTTACTTCAGGCTAATAACATTCATCTGCCTCCACTAATTTTCCCCGTTTGCATGCTACGCGCGCTTATCTACTCCAGAATTGATAAAGAGCACAAACTCGAATCCCTATCCTCCGGTTTTCACCAGTTGCCTTACTGCGTAGGACAGCCTTTCCCTCGCTAAAGACAACATCATATCCCTTGTCTTCCAACATCGCCACAGAGATAAAATTCTTCTTCAATCCTGGAACATGCATGACATCCTTCAAGATGAAAGGTTTGCTAGACTCCCTCTAAAAGGAAATGGTCCTGATACCAGTCGCACTGTATCTACCATCATCGCCCATCTCGATGTGCACTCCAAGATCCTTCTCCCTTGCATCACTAAATCTTGTCTCCAAGCCATATGGAAAGACACACCACTGTCAAGAAACCACACCGATCCCATCACACTTGAAAACAAGCATGCGATCAAAGAAAAGTCGAGCTCAAACTGCGAAGCTAAGGCCTCTCCTGCTGTAGAACCAGCATCGCTCTTATTCTTCTTCTTCTGTGGGAAATTAGTGGTGAAATGCCCATGCTGGTGACAGTGAAAACACTTCACCTTGGAAAAATCATGCTTCTTGCCTTTAGCTTCGGATTTGGAAGATTTCTTCCCTTTTCCTTTCCGAGCTTTGGCAACCAAAGCGCAATTTTCTTCATCTTCATTCTCATGAAGATCATCCCCGGGTAAATTCCTCCTTATCTCCTCTTGCACAAGATCCTCAAGGCAGCCGCCTCTCATCCCGGGCAGTTTCTCCCGTCCATTGACAGAGTCTTCGTAGCTATGCCAACTCTTCGAAAGCCCAAGGATAACCAAGCTCACCAAGTCTTCTTCATCAAAAATAACCCCCACACTTCCCAGCTCATCCTTGCAGTGGACAAACTTTGTGAGGTATTTTGGAATACTGTTTCCTTTCTCCATTTTTATTTTTCTAAGCTCGTCTTTAAGTGCCAACTTCCTCTGGTCACTTCTGCTTTGGAACAAGTTTGTCAAAGCCTTCCACATTAAGAATGGAGTGGCTTTCCCATGAAGGCTAGACAAAATGTGGTCCTTCACACCTCCCAACAAAATCCTTCGACACTTTGCTACCTTCTTTTTCCATGCATCAAGTGCGGCTACATCGCAAGAAGCAGGCTTCGGAATATCAACATCTATGAACTCCTTCAACCCATTATCATCCAGCACCGCCTCCATCTTGTCCTTCCATGCTATGTAATTTGAGCTCCCATCAAGGGAATACTCCAATCAAAATCCATTGAAAGACATTTCAATGAATGCTCAACTTCGACACCAAGAAAACACTGCAGCAAATTCGAATTCCACTAGCACAAAACTCAACCGCTTCAATAGTTGCAATCTCCTCCAGCGATCAATCAAGCCCGATACCATGTAGAAATTATATAACTTATGTGTTATATATTTAATATTCTCCTGATCACACACTATTTTAACTTCATGCACAATACAGAATCTATTCCACTATTGATCATCACATGCGGAAATTAAATCAATTGCAATGCACACATAAAACCATAAAAATTCACACACATTAATACAGTTGTTTAACGAGAAAGCCTGAAGCTAAAAACCCCAAATATATGTATATAATATATTTCATAGAGATCATGTAACAATCCTCATACAAAGTTTAACATGTCAAGCTCTCAGTACAATACAATTGCTACAGACTAATCAGGCTAGATCTTGCAAATCCATGCCACTGATTTTTGCCACCTACTAGCCCGCCATAATCGCACAATTCCCGCCGAAGAATGGCTCGAATGAGTTCAAATACCCCAGCCTTGCTCAATTAACTCATTGAATTTGACCGAGTGTTAGATGTGCACCACGATCACTATAGTCACAACTGATAGTCACACTTTCTCTTTCACCTACCTCTCCACTGGTCTCCACTGAAACTGCCATGCACTGTAGTTAACTGATGTATTCTTCAGTTGATTAATGAGTTATTATTTGTGAATTATTTTACTAATTAATTCACTCCGTTCTCACTAGTGTATCAATCAGTTAGACTAGATACAACTAGCTCAACTGAGTCTAACTGAGTTAAACTAAACACAACTCCATAACTACTTCTTCCAACTGTGTCATAACTCTGCCACTTGAGTTCTAACTGAATCCTCCATGCAATAGCTCCAGTAAACCCTCAGGAATAGTGTAATTCCTTATTTCAACTGTTGTGCCACATTTGTGCACTTAAGTGAAGTGCTCCAAAAGAATAAGATAATGTTTAGAGTCCAAATATTATTAAGAGCTAATAATATTCGACATATATATTTTTAGACTGCCAGTCTAAAAATAGACTCTGCCCAATATGTCTAAAAATAGAAGTCCATCTATTTTTCCAACTTGACCAACCATCCACAAATAGTATCCTGCAACTCATAGAATATGATCGACACGTCTAAAAATAGACATAGTCTAAAAATAGCCTTTGCGCCAAAAATAGCCTGCGGGCCCACTTAGTGAAGGCGACTCTTTTCACTAAGCTCATCATCTTATTGAATCTCAACATTCCATTCATGTTTTTTAATATTCAATATTTAGGATCTCAAGCTGAGCTTTCTCGGCTTCTAAGTGTGGATCAACAAATGTTTAGTTCCCATTTTGGAGAGGCAAGAATAGCACTAAGTGTTGATACTTGATACATTGTTGTATTCCAATCTTTTATCCATTCACATGATGTAGAATCATACCATCAGGGTTGGAACAAATACCTTGGGATTTGGAGGCACATCACTCATGCTACCCCTCCTAAGTTGTGATGGAGTATATGACTATCTTACGATTACTACGTCTTCCCATTGGTATTAGTTGTCTTCTTGATGTATATTATGACATATCCACATTGCATTTTCTCATGGCTATTTTCATGACATGGACCTGCTGTGTAATTTTTTCATGGCCATGATCTTGCATATTATTACATGGATCCACAGTGTATTATGTTGGTAGCCATGATTTGTTTCTCTTCTAAGCATCGGTATGCCTATCTATTTGTTGACAATCGATTGCAAGTACTCACTAGTTTTTTGATCTTTAGCTCTTTCCTTGGAATTCCTCATAACTTATGTTTATTAGAATGTGTTTCTACCATTGGTTCCTCTTATTACCTCACACATTAAGGGGTGTTGTTACAACTCTATTTTCCACCCTTGAATCTCACTAAGGACAGATGTAACAGTTACACATGGAAATACCAACCAACTGCCACAACTATCATAAAGACCAATCATCATTCTCTTAAGTGCTACAGTGTTTAAACTCTACAAGGTCAATTCATACAATGTTTCTAAAAACAAGTGTACATAGACCAATTCAACTTGATCACTAGGACTAATCCACATACCAAACCTGGTCTAAAACATTATAACAAGCATATAACAAAAGTGGTAGGAGAATATGACTTGGTTACTACATTGATCCACCTTGGGTGTAAAACTGACATGAAGAAAAAAAGAGAAATAGTAGGGGAAAGATGGTCACTTTTGTTAGATTTGAGTCCTTGTGGGAGTTAAGACAATACCTTGCTATTACCAACCTGGTTAACTTCTCGTGGTTGGAAGTCTTATATTCAATAAAGGTAGTTTGAATATTTGACAGTAGATAGGTATTCAAAACCTTGAGAATTTCCTTCAAACAGTATAAAGAAGGATTTCCTCAAGATATGATTTGATTGTGCTACATTTGAAAGGCGTCGTGTAGGAATTGTGGCACAACATGCATTTGGACATCTGAGAAGCAACCATTGTTATGCAGTCTATTAATTCCTCTTCTTATCACTTTGTTCCTGGACTGATTCTGTGATAATATTGACTTAATTTCATGTGCCATGACATCTTTAAAATATAGCGAGTGTTAGTGTCTTTTCTATGAGTTACTAGGGCAAAGCTAACACAATTCAGTGAGTTCAATTGGAGGTCCTTTTTCACTACTGAGTAATCCTTATATCCTATTTTTGTAGCTTCCATTGCCACTAACCCAACAAGGAGAGAGAGCATTAGAAATCAAATTAAATTTAAACCTGTTGAATTAGCGAAGTAGCAAAGAAAGTTGTTATGCTTCAAATGCAACGATAATCGCCTGCTAGCATGCAAGTGATTATGCACTGCAAATAAAATTTTTAACTTGATTAGGTTGGTTTATGATTCTGAGGGTGAAGATGAGGATATTTAAGATCAACTCACTGGTGCTAGTGACAGGTATCTCCTTGCCAGTTTCTGCCATCATGGGATTAGTTCAACCACGAATTATAACAACCTGATGTTGTCATTAGAAAACAATCATAATAATCTTGATAACTGATTGATGTTAGTAGTGCTCACTACCTTTTTTATATTTTTGTATTTTTGGATGGTACTTATGGTAAAGATCATGTTAAAATTTTGGACATCATGTTGTTTTAGTAATATTGGTTGGTGAATTTGGCACAGTGAAGATTCCAATTATGTGTATGAGCCTATAACCACAAATAATTCTTGAAATCCATGTATGTTTACAATGCTTGTACATTTTGGATAACAACCAATTATAATATCCATGATGGTTTGGATCGTCATAGTATCATAAGAGGTGGATCAACGTTCAATGAGGAAGGCCAAAGCCATTTTTTAAAGGCAGCCTATCAACTAAAATTTTCCATTTGTTTAGTTTTAGATGAACAACATCGTGCTAGAAAAATGCCTAAAAACACTTTTAGACGACATTATACCATTCAAATTAAACTCAGCAAGGAATACACCGAAAAACACTTCCAGACAACATTATACCATTCAAATTAAACTCAGCAATGAATACACCAATGATATGCACTATACAATACAAAACTAACTCCTTTCCACTCATGAAATTATTTAGAATTATACAACACCATGTTACAAAATTTATGGACTGATAAGAGAGCCATGGAAAGTAATCATCCATAGGCATTTATTTGTCAATACAAAAACTAATATTAAACTCATAAGTTTTATACATTGTTGATTTAAGGCAATATGAAGATAGTTCCAAGTCATAAACAATCAATTTCTTAGATTGAAATCAACATATACAGTGAGCGAATAAGGGTAATTGAACCTGGTTTGGAGGCTTATGAATAAGTGAAAAATATCAGTTCTTAAGGCTGAAATGGACCAGCGTTGACCCCTTTAATTATGAGCTTAATTTCTATAGTACGACCAACTCTTACTCATTGTACAAACCCAACCGCATTTATGTCTCCCTTTTTCTCCTAAATTACACCCTCTGCACACATGTAATTAAGGCATCTCCATAACCCACACACAGATATTGTGATAGCATCCAGAAGAGGTTAAATCAACCCACAATAATGCTACAACCAGCAAGGAAATTTGTCTATCAACTCGTCCTTAAACACAATGTCGCTCTTAGGAGGTGCAAACTTTAGCAAATGAGAAAAATATCAATCCTGCCTTCCAAAAACATGCCCACAAGACAAAGACAAAATTCGAGCTCCCTTGTGACTGGTTATTGTACTTCCTTTGTTACAGAATTTGACCAGCTGAGTGTAAGAGTGAATATGGACCTCTTGAGTGGATAACTCGACCCCTTGGAAAAACTGAACTTGACCCATGGAACAAAGGATTTCAGCCTCTTTCACAATACTAAACTTGTTCTTCCTTGTGAAGAACTTGACCAACAATGAATAAGAATGAACTCAACCCTAAATGCAATGTTTGCTTCCTTTCTAAGAATTATTGAGAGGTTGGAGACTTAGAGGTTGATGTCGACAATCCCAACTACATTGATCCACACTTGATGCTAATGCCCAACGATAGCCTTTCCAGCAACAAGGAAGCTCTTTGTACATATAATTGTCAAATCAAGCACAATTAGCATATATGGTCATTGATAATGGAAACCAAAATAACCTTCCCTTGCTTCAATTGGAAAAGGAACAAAATTTACCAACTTCAACTCATCCCAACTCTAATTAACTTGGATTGGTCATAAATGCACATTATCTTGTGCTAATCACTTGACAATAGATTAGAATGATGCTAGAGGATGGCAAGATTTTTGCCAATATCTTATATGTTCTTACAAACAAATATGAGAATATTTACGAAAATAATATGATGATAAAAAGTGTAACTAAGTGTGTAAAGCAGGGGCTTCGAGGTTCAACCTTACGCATGTTCCCTCTTTCAATCCTAATATTACTTGGAGTTATTTATATGGTGCATGTCAAATGTTGGGTTATTATGTTGCTAGTATTGTCCTTCATTATAGTTATGATCATTAATTCTAACTCAAGATTGGAACTAGTAGTGGTACTAATATTCGTGCAAGGTAAGTAGCCCTTTGGGCCTTATTAAATTTTTCTATGGTTAAAGGTGTTCAGAATCTTCAGGTTGTTGGAGACTCAAAAGTGGTAACTAGAGTTTTAAAGTATATGTGACATTGGATAGTCTGGTTCTCTCTCACTGGCAGCACTAAGTTAAGGAACTCCAAGAAGCTTTTCATTCAGTTTATATTCAGCATGTTCACAGAGAATTTAATTCTCAGGAAAATCATCTTTCAAAGGATCTCACTGCAATCAGCAAATGGATTACGCGTGGAGAATCAGAGGGAGGGTTTTGATTTCATCTTTCCCATAAATATACATCAGGCTACAGTATGGAAATATTGACCTAATGAGACTCTTATTACTGTTGGTGTGAAAGGTGCACCCTATACTTCTTTATTTCATCTCTTTGCATGTTTGGTAAATGTGATTTTCTTTTAGAGATTATATATATATATATATATATAAATTTTTATCAAATAAAACTATCCATAAAGAACGTTATCAAAAATAAAGCCTAAGATTCAAGTTAAGGGTTCTTATCACATAGATAACTTACAAATTTATAAACTAAGTTCACTTATTATTCCTTTTAAGTTATAAAAAATTCAATCATGGATAATTGATTCCAAATTCTATAAAATATGAATGCCCTTCCTATATGTATAAAATCATAAGGCCCCATGGCCTGCCAACACTCTATGCAAAATGTGAGAATTTGTGGGCATTGTCTCTTAAACAAGCATCTCCACCAAGGTTCCAAGAAAAGGGGCATTTAGCTCAACCCTGATAGGAAAATTACATACAATAATTACCAAGCTTACATTCTCAAAAAACTAAATAGGTCATCAGAAATTCATCCTATAACTTCCATAGTGCTTATATGTCAATCGATCAAACATGAAACATATATGGTTATCTTCATTCAAGAGGCATCATTTTCGACATAATAATTTTCTTAAATATGGAAAGATTTTAATTAATAAAAATATCCATGCATTAATTTTATAACAGGTATTTCATGAAAAGAGATAAGATACCTATTTGAAGGTTAGAGTTACCGACTTATCTAGTAATGATATTTTTCCACCCAACCATAGACTCAGTTGCACATGCACTCTCTACAATTGGCCATCTCTTTACTAGGCCATGATACCATAATTCTAACTATTAACACTTATATAAGTGGATGGGTGAATATAATTCTCCTTTATATTCATAAAAAACTAAGGAAATCATATTCCCTGCAAAGCTTGGGGCTTCCATGATCTCCATAAGCTTCCCAATTTGATAGAAAAGAAAATAAGGAAAACCCTTCATTGCTTTACAATCCCTTAGTAATTTTATTTCCTCTTTCTTTTTATGTTCACCCAATACACACTAAATCACAACCTCATCAACTCAACTAGGTTCCAAATATTCTTTGCAATGACTTAGTAAGCCATATTCAATCTTGGTATGCCCAGAAAACACCAACAATGATCCAATTTCCAGTTGGCACCTTTTTGGTTGTATTTGACCATCCAAATAAGGTTCTAAGCATCCAAAATACTACAAAAATAATTTTACTCAAGATGGTAGCATCAATTTACTTCTCTAGGCACATGTGTGCCCCATTTCTCATTATGTACGCTAAATCAATTTGTGAATGATTGTTCCATGAGATTTTTCTCATTTCCCCATACCACTCATGGATCAACCCCTAAAGTTTGAGATGGATACTTACACATATTTCCCATTGAACTATGAGGGATATTCTCAATCACCACCCAACTCCCATAATTGTGGTAGGTGGTCATTGTAGCTACCAACTCTTCATTCAATGAACTGTGGGTCTGTGGGAAAGGTAATACAACATTTTCAAGTTTATATTTTTAGCACAAGAACTTCGGTGTGGTTTTCTGAAAACTAATGAAAATTTTCATTCTCATAACCCCCTAACTAATTCCTACTATTGTTTTTCTAGTGAATGTAGAACTAGAGAAAAAATTTCAAATCTAGTAACTACTTCCATTGATATTAGGATCTTCTTTAGAGAATTAAATATAACATTTAGAGTGTATTAATCATCAAGAAATTACACTTGGAAAAAAAAAAAACCATAAACATTGAGAAAAAGAGATCACAGTAGAGAATAAGACAATAGACACCAATAATTTAACTAGATTTGTCCAATAATAACTAAATAAAGGTCAACTTGTGACCATATAAAATATTGAGTCAACAGAGAGATAATATCAGTAATTTTGTCACTATAAAAAATACTAGTCAAATTTCATCCGAATTCCAATCAGAATGCAGAAATGTAGCAACTCGATCCGCAGAAGTCCACAGTGGTCAATGCAGGAGAAAAACGTCGAAGTCAACAAGGCCGAAATTCCACAAAGTAAATTTAACAAAGATGAGGTTCAATAGAATATCTGGCATCCTTCACAGTTCAGTCAAGCAGTCAAAAAAACTTGGTCAATGCAAGTCATCGCTAGCTCAAACATAGTCAATGATGGACAAAGATCTTCCTTCTTCTTTCTTTGCACATGTGAGGAAACTATAGTAGATCAGATGAGTTTTAGATGTGTTGTTGTGTGTTAAAATGACCTCTAACATGGCTCTATTTATAATGGTCTATATGGAGGGTCATGACCCTTGAAAAGACACCTTTTGACCATGGAGAAAACCTAAACCTTTTGAAGCCGACTTGACCATCACAAAAAAAAAAAAAAAAATTGTCTCTAATTTTGTCTCCAATATTCTACCAAAAGTACCAACCAAAGCTACATTTTTCAACACTCCCTCTTAGTTATGGAGGTACTCTTCATTCTCTCTCTCACAATCCATGGGATTTCATGTAGCCTGATTTCGAACCACCCATAGATGATCAAAAAAATAAAAATTCCTAAGGTTTAACCATAGAAATATCAGTTAATTGAAGTTAGAGATGCAAGGGTTCTGCTAAATTTAGTAGTTTGGAAAAAAAAAACCCACATGTGAAGCAAAGGGGAAATCTCACTCTCTTAGTGTTGACTTAAGAAAATTCTCTAATTTTCTTATAGTCAAAATAGAATATCTAGCAAATGTAATTGAGCATGCATGGATATTTTATCTCACTACGACTTCACTTCAGTGAGATAGTTTGACTTGAGTTTAAAAGGCCAGTTCGCTTGAGTTCTAGATGTTAGTTAGGCTTGATTTCAGTGAGGCAGTTCGACTTCAATTCAAGGAGCTAGTTTTCTTGAGTTGAAGGGAAGTCCGATCCTATAAAGAGAAAAGTGTAGACTTGGTGAATACATCATTATGCACTAGAAATAATTTGTGTTTTAAGGTCAGGAAAATATTTCCAGATCAGTGTGTGAGGTTAGGGAGAGCACATCACTTAAGGAGGTTGAGATACCTTGCGCAAGGAGGCAGTTTTATCTAGTGTTTTGTGGTGTTTTGTTAATTGTAGGCTTGTGTCTTTATGAATTTATTTTCTGCTACAAATTCATTACAGTACTCAGTGAATTTCGCAATTCAGTTTTCTAATTCTTGCATCTCATAACATTGTTAAAATTAGCAGTTGGGTATTAGAAAAGTAACAAGATATGCATTTTTCCTATTACTAATTATTGCATTCATCATAGACTCCTAGAAGGTAGCCTTCAGTAAAAGGACTCAGTCATCTTGTTGTTTTCAAAAACGGTCCAATACATTAACAATAAACAAAACTAGAGTTTTTTTTAATGAACTTTAACTGGAAAAGTGGCCCTGCATCAATACAGGACTCTCTCAGAAACTAAGACCTATGAAAATTCCATGATCTCCTACTTTTTATTTTGACCCTCATGTGTAATAAATATCAGAAAACATCGGTGAAATCAAGATACCTTCAAAACATCAGTAAAAATCAGCTGGGCCAAAAAATCATGATTTCGAGATAAAATTGGGATGTTATCGAGATGTTTGCAACATCGGTTCAAACAAAATAGATTTGAAAATTCAATTAAACCTAGAAAACAATTGGATGTACCAACCCAACATGAACATCATTCCCAGAGCAAGTAACATTCAATCTAAGCCTCTGCATAAATTTCTAAAAATAAAATCTAGAGCTCCTGGGACACAACCCTCACCGAGACTAAGCACAAGTGCTTCTTGCATCCTCCTTCCAGAGAATTCTCCCAAATCCTCATCACCCATCTTGGTGGAAATGAATCTAGTGTCTAGGTCTCCTCCCAATCTAGGCTCTAAATAAAATCTGAAATGGGACAGCCTAAACAGATGTCAGCAGGAAACCTCTGACAATTAAAAGGCAAGAGGAAGCTCTTTAACACCATTTTAGTCAGCTTCAACATTTGTTCCAAGAAAAATAGAAGAATTCTCCTTAGAAACCTTAATTAGGGCTCTCCCCTAGGACTACTACTGTAGGATGGACTTTGGACTGTAAAGTCCAAAATTAAATTTATATCCCAGAAAATTAGATGCATAGGCCAAATTTCAAAAAGGACTCTGGAAGGGAAGATTCAATCACAAAAATCAGGTATCGTGTTTATTTAGAAAACAGAAACCGAAATACTATAATTTTTTATTAATTTTTTTCCCAATTCTCCATTATTTTCAAATCTTTGAATACTTTCAAATTCTTTAAGCCTTTAGCTACAATTGTTTTAAAGAGGAGCCACATGGCAAATAGCTCAGCCCTATTATATGTACCATTTCCAGCAGCTAGTTTGTTCTGAAGCCAGCTCCAAAAATAGAATAAAAGAGATATCAATGCCTTAGAAATAAGCCACTTCGAGGGGGCAACCTCCAATAAATTACATGAATGAACAATTCTTGGATGATACAAATTAAAAAACCTCCTTTCTATATATAGGAGTCCATGGGACCACAATGTAATCCTAGTGGGGCCACAATGTAATCCTAGCCGACCTATCAATAATAATTTAAGGGCACAATAATAACAATATGGGGGTTACAGGGGTACAATAATAACAATAAGGGGTTACACTAACAACAATAAGGGACTATACTAGTAATATAGGGACCTAACATGCCCCTCTCCTTCAAAAAAGTGTTGTCCTCAACGCTTGAGTAGCTCTGGGTGCTTCTGTATAAAATTCTCATCCTCCCATGTAGAATCTTCCGTGGGTAAGTTCTTCCACTTGATGAGATACTCTGAAATTGATCGATTCCGTAGTTGTCGAGTTCTTTTTTCTATGACTGCTTCAGGTTCCAATATGATCTTCCCTTCCCCATCAAGTTCTGGCAATACTGTTTGAACTGGAAGATTTTCACCTATAACCTTCTTTAAGCATGAAACATGGAAAACTGGATGCACTCGTGAAGAAGCAGGAAGCTCCAATTTGTATCCCATAGTACCATTATTTTGCAACACCTTGTAAGGACCATAGTACTTTGGCGATAATTTATTTACTATCTTAGTTTGACCATCAGATTGAGGATGATAAGATGAGATATGAGCTAATTGAGTACCCAAACAAGAAATAACTCCATCCAAAAATTTCCAAGAAAATGGGAGCTGAGCCGCTCACAATGAACCTTTAGTCTTCCATGTAGCTTTTGAATTGTGTCCATAAATGTAGTAGCAATTGTACTTGCTTTAAATGGATGAGATAATTCACAAAAGTGTGCATACTTGCAAGTCTATCAACTAACAATGCATATAGATATTTACCTTCTTTCCTTCGGACTTAGTAAACCTCAGATAAAATCCATTAAATTTCCTCCAAATATGGACTTGGAATGGATAAAGGTTGTAGAAGTCGGGGGCCTTAATTGATCTACTTTATTCCTCATATATAAACCAAACATTCCACCACAAAATTTGAATATCATTTAAGACATCCCAAAAAAAAAAAAAATTCTTTCTTCACACTGTGGTAAGTTTTTAAAAATCCTGAGTGTCCTCCTAAAGGAGAAGTGTGCAATTCCAGAAGAATCTTTTGTTTTAGTTGGGAATTCTTACAAATATATAAGCCATCTTTGTACCATAAGGAATCATTTTTCCAACTAAATGTATCAGATGTACTAGGATCTTGCTGCAACTTTTGAATGAGTGTCCATACATCTTTGTCCTTCTTCCATTCATCTCTTGCTTCGGTTATCCAATTTGGTTGGACAATAGAAATGGCACAAAGCAATGCTTCCACCTCTTCATTCTTTCTTGAGAGTGCATCTACAACAACATTAAGCTTTCCTTTTTTGTAGATTATTTCAAAGTCATAACCCAACATCTTTGTGACCCATTTTTGCTGCTCTTCTGAAGATAGTCTTTGTTCCAAAAAATGTTTAAGACTATCATGATCAATTTTTACCTTGAAGTGTCTTCCCATTAGGTAAGTTCTCTATTTATTTAGTGCATGCAGTATTGCTAACATTTCCTTCTCATAAATAGGTTTCTGTAAATACTTTCCTTTGATTGGACGACTTTCAAAAGCAATGGGTCTTCCTTCCTGCATTAAAACTGCACCAATTCCATTTCCCGAGGCATCACATTCCATAATAAAGGTTTTTGTGAAGTCTGGTGTAGCTAAGACCGGTGCTAGGCACATTGCCTCTTTAAGACGTTCAAAGGCCTTAGTTGCTTCAGGAGTCCATGAAAATGCATCTTTCTTCAATAATGGTGTTAGAGGTGCTGCTATTCTCCCATAATTCTTAACAAACTTGCAATAATACCCTGTTAACCCGAGAAATCCTCGCAACTACTTTATGGTTGTGGGGACTTTCCATTCCTTAATGGCTTTAATTTTGTTAGAGTCTACCTTAACACCCTCGTGAGATACAATATGACCCAGATATTCCACCTCTTGTACTCCAAAGAAACATTTGGATGTTTTTGCATATAATTGTTTCTCCTGCAATAGTTTGAGCACCCTGTCAACATGTTCAACATGATCCTTCCAAGACCTGCTGTAGATTAGTATATCATCAAAAAATACTAGCAGAAATTTTCTAAGGAAGGGTTTGAAAATGGAATTCATCAACCCTTGAAATGTAGAAGGTGCATTGGTAAGGCCAAAAGGCATGACCAAAAATTCATAATGACCTCATGAGTTCGAAATGTTGTTTTTGGAATATCTTCAGTCTTCATTCTAATTTGATGATATCCTGAACGAAGATCCAACTTGGTAAAATAAATTGCTCCATGCAATTCATCCAATAATTCATCAATCACAGGAATGGGAAATTTATCTTTAATGGTGAGCTTGTTGAGCTCCCTATAATCCGAACACATTCGCCATGATCCATCCTTCTTGTGTACCAATACTACAGGAGCAGAGAAAGAACTTTGACTAGGTTGAATTATACCCGCCTCTAACATTTCTGCAATCATACGTTCAATTTCGTTCTTTTGGAAGTAAGGATATCTATAAGGCCTGATGTTTGGAGGAACACTTCCTGGAATCAAATGAATAGCATGATCATGATCACGAATAGGTGGGAGTCCTTTGGGAGTTTCAAACACCTTGGAATGATTGTCCAAGACTTGTTGGAGATCTGCAGAAATAGATGATTTTGATGTTGGAACTTCTAGTGAGCATAGTTGTGCAATTACGCCTCGCTGTTCTTTCTTTAGAAGCTTTGTCATGACATTAGAGCTTATTATCCTTCCTGGCTTCCCCGCAATACCCCGTAATTCAACTTCCTTTCCTTCTGAAAAAAATTTCAAGAAAAGTTCTTGAAAATTAAAAGCTATCGTCCCTAAAGATTGTAACCATTGTACTCCTAGTACAACATCAGCACCTCCCATAGGAATGGAAAGCATTGGAATATTCAATACATATTCCCCCATGGTTAGCTTGATATTATGGCATTTTCTAGAGCAATTTATAGTTCCTCCATTTGCAACCATCACTTGACATTCTAGTGCCGGGTATAGGAAACAATTCAATTCCTTGGCTACCTTACAATGAATAAAATTATGGGTACTACCTGAATCAATCAACACTATTACCTTTTTCTTCTTGATATGTCCTTCTATCTTGAGAGTTTGAGGAGTGGTAATTCCTGCCAATGCATTACATGATATGGTCGGACTCATTTATTCCTCTTCTAGGGCTGGTTCCTGGTGTATATCCTCTTCTTGTTCATTTTCTTCTTCCTCTTCACAATCTATGTAAAATAATTTCTTCTCAGCACACTTATGACCTTTAGTGTATTTGCTATCACAACTGTAGCAAAGCCCTTTGCTCTTTTTTCTTCCAATTTTTGTGGTGTCAACCTTGTAGGTTGTGGAAATCTAGGCATAGCAACACTTCCTTCTTTATAGAAGTGAGTGGTAGGCTTCCTTGTCGCCATAATTTTACATTCAATTTTTCTTGCCAACCCGAATGCCTTCTCCAATGAATCAGGTTCCAAAACGCAAACTTCATGTTGGATGTTATCCTTTAAAGTGCCTATGAAGAGATCAATCCTGTGTTCCTCTGGAATATCAGTTACCCTTATATTCAATTTTTGGAAGTCCTCAATGTACTCCCCCACTAAACCCTTTTGTTTGAGATTTATCAATTGGCTAAAGAAGGTGTTTCTCTTTGTATCCTCATAATGTGCTATCATTTCCTCCGTAAAATTGACCAAGTGACAATTTTTTTACGGGAGCAAAGCCATCGATACCATACAAATGTATTTTGTTCTAAATGTAAAGTTGCAATGCGTATCTTTTGTGTGTTTTGCACGTTATGGAGATCAAAATATTGCTCCATCTGTAGTATCCATGTTACAGGATCCTTTCCATCAAACTTCCTCATATCCATTTTTGGAATATGGTGGTTCTTCTCGCCAACATTAGAGTTTATGAAGTCACGATTAACATTTATTTTGTTCTCAACATGAGTTTCCTCTGCTATCTTTTCACCGTTAGGAAACATTTCTTGTATCAACTTTGTCAAACCTTCCATGTCTACTTTTAGATCATTCTTCATGTTTTCCATGTTGTCTTTCATTTTTTCATCGATCTTAGCTTCCATGTGATCCATCTTAGATTCCATTCCAACTTCCATGCCATCTATCTTAGATTCTACGCCTTTCTTCAAACCATCCATATTATTCTTCAAACCATCCATCTTCGCTTCCACGCCTTTCTTCAAAACTTCCATTTCATTTTTTGTTTCTCTTTGCGAGAGCGAAATTTGGTGCACTTGCTCTTGTAATTTTGATAGATCATGTTGCAATTTTTCATCTTCATGAGTCATAGTAGAGCCTTCTGAAGGCTTAATGGGTGTTGAATTATTTTTATGGGGCATTTTTTAGAACCCAATACTGATATCTATTCTACAATATGCCCTTGGAATCAATTCAAATTGATTCTTCAAACAAGACTTATGCAATTCGGAAAAAATTACACACCTTTTTCTTGCTTTTGAAGAGCTCTATATTTAAATTGGATTATCTTTGTGGTTACAACTCTTCAATATCTGAAATTTGGCACTTAGGTAGCCTTCTGAATCCTCTTTTGAATTCCATAGGTCTGAGCTGATTTGGATTATTCAAGGTAAAGTTATGTCCAATCTCCCACAATGACCTAATTATGGACTGTTTCAGTAGATCAAACTTGTATGACTTTCCACATGTCATTGTTTCATCTTTTAGTTCTGAAATTGATAGAAAAGAAACTACAGTCCATGTGCTTGCGACCACTTTTTACGGCACTCCAATCTGATTCTCAGAGAGAGAGTTATGAATATTTTTCCACGATCACCTCTTTGAGATGAAATTCAAGAGCCTGAAAAAGCACTACATTCCACAAATCATATCTCCAAAAATATTGTGGACCAAGATTTGAAATTTTGCGATGAATTTCCTCAATATTTCAGTTTCGTGCCCTAAAAATTTCAGATTCTGAACCTTCGTAGAAAAAAAGTTATAGCACAAATTCCACGATGACCTATTTAGATTAAATTGAGGATCTTGCAAAAAGACCTAACTTCCACAGATCATATCTCCGAAAATATTGTGAACCAAGCTCTGAAATTTTGTGACGATGTTCCTTAGGATTTCGGCTTCGCACCCTAAAAATTTCAGCTTCTGAAACTTCATAGAAAAAAAGTTATAACGAAAATTCCATGATGACCTGTTTGGAGAAATGAAACCCTAGAATCCAAAGCTCTGAAACCAAACGTTGTGAAGCTAGCTCCAAAAATAGAAGAAAAGAGATATAAACGCCTTAGAAATAAGCCACTTAGAGGGGGCAACCTCCAATACATTACATGAATGAACAATTCTTGGATGATACAAATTACAAAACCTCCTTTCTATATATAGGAGTCCATGGGGCAGCAATGTAATCCTAGTGGGGCCACAATGTAATCCTAGCTGACCTAACAATAATAATTTAAGGGCACAATAATAACAATATGGGGGTTACAAAAAAAAAAATCGCGCGCACAGCATCCGCGTCTCTGAGCTAGGTATTTCGGACGCATAGGAGCTTCAGCAGCCGCCGTGAGTGCGCCTGGGGGTGGGGATCCTTCTCCCACCCCACTGATATCATCAGAGGAAGCATTCCGAAGACTGTTAACGTAAAAAGGGAAGAAACACATGATTCCAGAAGTCCCGAAATTCATCAAAAAATTGGAGGAAATTCCTGAGATCGCCCTGCCAGAAGATCAACCGATAAAAATTTCCCTAGCCCTAGCTGACAGAGGGTTGGTAGGACAATTTATGGGACACTAGCCCTCTACAAAAACAACAGATGACTGGATTCAACGCAGCTGGAGACCTCAGCTGAAAAACAATGTGATCTGCTATGCAGTCGGAAGAGGGTATTTCATTTTCGAGTTCACCTCCAAAGAAGATCGAGATCTGGTATTCAGAAACAGTCTGTACTTTATGGGAAATCAGGGTTTGTATCTTAATAAATGGACCACCGATTTCGATCCCTCAGTCAATGTCCATAAAGAGGTCCCAGTCTGGGTTCGGCTCCCCAATATACCGATCCATTACTGGAGCTATCACACCTTGCAGAATATTGGAAATGGTCTTGGCCATTTCATCGACAAAGCAGATAACAAGGGCCAATATACCTGCACAAGAATCTGTGTGGAAGTCGATCTGGAAGCTGGGCTGCCCAAAGTGGTAAAACTTACAGTCAGAGAATGGCATCACTATCAAAAATTGGATTACGAGCAATTGCCTTTCAAATGCAGAACCTGTCATGAACATGGACACTTCCAACGAAATTACCCAAAAGCCCCAACAGGGGACAAAGTGGATGAAGAAGGATGGAAAGAGATCAAAAAGGGCAAGGCAATTCCAAAACCAATTGAGAAGAAAAATTCAGGGCCATTGGTGAAGCCCCAGCCTAATCCAAAGGCCAAAGAAGTCCCAAAAGAAGGGTCCTCCTCTGGGGAAAAGGCGGATGCCATCGAGACCCAAGAGGAACCAGAAGATCTGTCAAAGAAAGTGAAAGAATCCGAGGCAAAAATAAACCTCCCTCCAACAGAGGATGACCAAGGGGAAAAATAATAAAATGAGGAGCACATCAGTATTGGTTCCGATTCTGGGGGAGAATCAAAATATGGAGACTCTAAATCAGACAGCTCGCAAGTCACTCCAATCAAGTTAGCCAGGGGCCGAAAGTCCAAGAAGAAACAGAGAGAGGAAAAAACTTATCTGGATCTACTCCAAGGCTCCCAGAAAATTCTCAAAGGAATGATGAATACCAGATCCAGGCGCAAGCATGGTCAGGCTCCAAAAGGAGCCACAACCTCCCAAGCCAGTAGATAATGAAATACGTCTCCTGGAATTGCAGAGGGTTAGGCAGCAGACTGAAAGAAGAAGCTCTGAAAGACATTTTGAGGATGTACTCACCTGAATTCCTTCTCATCCAGGAGACAAAGATGGAGGACCTTCTTCTCCTCCAAGCATGCAAAGCATTCTGGCATAAAGGCCAAGGAAGAGCTGTCATTGCTAGAGGTGCCTCTGGAGGGATTGCTTCCTTCTGGGACAGCTCCAAATATGATCTAATTTACGAAGAATGTTGCCCCCATTGGCTATTCACTAAGCTCTTCCACAAATAATCTAGCCATCAAGTAAGTATGTTCAATTTATATGCTCCAGTCTTACCAGCTGAGAAAAAAATTTGTTGGGACTCGCTTCAGTCCTATCTTTTTTTTCACAATCTAGAAAATATTATTATTGCAGGTGATCTAAATGTTACACTAGCTGCAGAAGAGAAAAAGGGGGGCTCTCCGGTCAGGGACCCAGCTAGATAATGGGTTGAAGACCTCATGTTAGGTTGGGATCTGGAGGATATTAAGCCCACATCTGGGAAATTCACCTATTCCAACAAAAGGATAAGCCCTGGCTACATTGCTGCTCGTTTGGACAAATTCCTTGTCCAAACCTCCTTCTTGACCTACGGTCTAATGGCCGCCTCTAAAATTTTGCCGAACTACACCTCTGATCATAAACCCATTTTTCTTGCACTCTCCTAGGATGGAAATCTTGGCCCCATTCCCTTTAGATTCCA
The DNA here is from genome assembly GCA_034641835.2 of Pinus albicaulis. Taxonomy (NCBI): domain Eukaryota; kingdom Viridiplantae; phylum Streptophyta; class Pinopsida; order Pinales; family Pinaceae; genus Pinus; species Pinus albicaulis. The sequence continues at coordinate 155,105,257 of CM076576.1, read as the reverse complement.
TCCTCTGTGGATACATCAAGAAGGTTTCCAGGAGGTGGTCTCTGAGGCCTGGAACCGGCAAGTTCAAGGATCCCCTTTCTTTGTGTGGGAAGAAAAATTGAGGGGACTTAAAAGAGAGCTCAAGGAGTGGGATAAAATATTGAAAACGCCCACTGCCAAAAGAAAGGAGATGCATGACAGTTTAGCAGTACATCAATTAACAATGGAGAAATCTGATGTAACTCAAAACCTCCTTCAAAAAGAAGTAGAGCTGCAAAAATATTTCCATATAGCAAGTAGGGATGAAGAAGAGTTCTGGAGGCAGAAGTCCAGAAATCTTTGGTTACATGCCGGAGACAAAAATACAAGCTTCTTCCATAAGCAAGCCGAAGCACGCAAGCACTTCAAAACAGTAAATGAAATTCACTATCAAAACACTGTGGTTAAATATTTTGAAGGCATAAAGCGAGCAGCTCACTCTTTATTCAAAGACCTTTATTCGGCCTCGGAAGTCCCTCCTATCGATTCTCAAGCCTATCTGATTGATCTAATTCCTCATTGTGTTCAAGACTCTGATAATACTATGTTGACTACTCCGATCAGTATGAATGAGGTCAAAAAAGCTTTCGATAGCATGGAACCGGATAAGGCTCCTAGCCCTGATGGGTTCACAGCAAGGTTCTACCAAACTTGATGGCTTATAATTAAAAAATATCTTCTGATAATGGTCGGGAAATCTCAGACATGTGCCAAGATTGGAGGTAGTACCAACTCGGCCTTCCTCGCCCTAATTCCAAAAGATAAAGGTGCCACCGACTTAAGTAGATTCCGGCCCATCTCTCTGTGTAATACAAGTTATAAGTTGGTTACCAAAATAATAGCCAACCGCCTTAAGAAAATTCTGGCGGTCATCATCCCTGAAAACCAAGGAGGATTCATCAAAGGGAGAAATATTCTTGACAATATTGTGCTAGTGCAAGAAGCAATTCACTCAAGCTGTCACCGAAAAGAGAAATGAATGGTGATTAAGCTAGATTTGGCAAGCGCCTTTGATAGGGTGAGACATGAATTCTTGTTTGCTGTGATGGAGAAATTTGGCTTCTCAAAAGCTCTCATAAATTGGGTGAAAGCCTGCATAGCCTCCCCTTGGATTGCGCCATTGGTTAATGGTCGTTCAATGGAATTCTTCCAAGCCTCAAGGGGGCTAAGACAAGGTTTCCCATTGTCCCCGTTTCTTTACGCTATTCAAGCTTTGGTGATCAACTTCCATCTAGACTACTGTCAACAGATTCAAACTCTACCAGACATTAGGATGGCTCACAATGTTAAAGACATAAATCATGCCCAGTTTGTTGATGATACATTATTGCTTGGAGGAGCAAGCATAAATTCTACAAGGTCCTTCAAAAAGGAGCTGAACACTTATAGGGAGGTTTCAGGCAGCAAGATCAACTATCTAAAAAGCACAATCTATGGCTATAATTGCTCGATCAAGGAATTGACAGACATAGCAAGGCTGTTAGAAATGGAAGGAACACTGAATTAGGAGTCATTTAAGTATCTGGGGATCCCAATCTTAAAATAAAATCCTAAAGTAGCTCACTGGATGCCATTGCTGGACAAAATAAAGCTCAGAATACAAGCTTGGGGAGCCTCATGGTTGAATAATGCTGGGAAGGTAATCCTAATGAAATATGTTCTCATAAGTCTTCCTTTATATCAGAATTCCATTCTACTTGCTCCTAAATCCTTTATTAGTAAAGTGGATGGTCTTCTGAGAATATTTCTGTGGGAGGGGGGGGGGAATAATGAAAGAAGGCTCCATTTAGTAAACTGGGACACTCTTAAGAAGCCATACTTGGAAGGAGGTCTCCAAATGCGTGATCTGGCTGCCCAAAATCTTGCTCTGGGATCCAAGCTTCTTTGGGACATTGTTTCTGGGAATTCCAGTTGGAGCAAGCGAGTTCTGTGGAAAAAATATTTTCATGGGCAACGCTTGAGGTGCTTGAACCAACCTCCAAGAATAACCAAAGGATCACCGGTATTCAAACTCTGTCTTACAGCAATGGAGCATTTCAGTCACAAGTTATACTGGATCCCAGGTAATGGGAAAAAGATAATAATTTGGGAATATTTTATCCTTGGAGATCAGCCCTTGAATCAGATGGAAGAACTTGCAAATGTCAGAGTTTGGCTTCAGGCCAGCAATCTGAAAACCCTTTGGGACATCTCCAATTGGACTGATGATGCTAGAAGTCTTTGGGATGGATGGAATCTGGGGGAGGTCCCTCAATGGCTGGGTGGTGAAGCCACTTTACTGCTAGATTTGCTCCAAGGAAAATCTCCTTTAAAGGCCTCTTCTAAGGACAAAATAGGGTGGGGTTCACTTTCAGGCTCATACTCAGCAATAGAAGGTTACAAAAGTATAATGGTTGTCCCAAACGTACCTCCGGATCCAACTCAATGGAAATTTATCTGGTCTTTTCCTTCACTTCCCAAAGTTGACTTCTTTTGCTGGACATTGGTGCATAAAATTATCCTCACCAGAGATAACCTACGAAGACGTGGAATGGAAGGGCCTTCAAGGTGCCCTCTATGTGTTTCAAATGAAGAAATGGCTAAGCATCTGTTGTTAATGTGCCCCTTTGCTCAAGAAGTTTGGAGGGGTGTCCTGATGTTAGGTCATGACAAAATTGAGCTCCCCGAAAATATTCCAGACCTACTAAGAAACTGGGCCAAGTTATCCCCGTTTTGTCTCTCCAAAAAAAACCTTCTCAAGACTGGCTGGATGTGGATTCCCAAATTCACATGTTGGAAACTGTGGCTGGAGAGGAACAACAGAATTTTCAGGGAGGAGAGTTGTAATCATGTCAGAGTTATCACTAAAATCAAAGCTCTGCTGGGTGAGGCCTTAGAAGCCAAACCCGCTTTAAGAAATGATATGATCCTGGACAGCGAGGAAGATCAATGGCTAAAAGATCTAGTTCCAAATCATAAGGATAGTCCCATCCCTCCTGAAAAATCCTTTTCTAAGTGGGAAATTCGTCTGGAAGAGCAGGATTTCATTAAATGGAGATCAGCTCTAGATGATCATTGTATTTTCTTTGATGGGGCCTCTAAAGGTAACCCAGGAGCGGCGGGTGGTGGTGGAGTTCTCTTGAGTCCTGGAGGCTTAATTGAGCTGCGGTTTACTTGGGGACTAAGCAATGAAACTAACAACAGAGCGGAGGCTCTTGCTCTATGGCAGGGTCTAAACCTGGCTATCAAGAGGAATTTCCTATCCCTCTCAGTCTTTGGTGACTCTAGGCTAATTATCCAGGCTATCAACTCTCATAAGGATCCCTCTCAAGTTCATTTAGCCTCCACATTCAAAAAAATCAGGCTAATACTTCCCAAATTTCATAAAATCTCCTTCTTTCATATTCTGCAGGAGTTAAACTCTCAGGCGGACTTGGAAGCCAATCTTGGCTCTCTCTGGAGCAGGATATCTCTGTTATTTAATGATGTTGAATTGCACTGCAGTATTCCATAATCCTGAAGAATATTGGGCCTCCTTTCCTACTCTTTTTCAAATTATTCTTCAATATCCAAATCTTTGGGGCCAGATCAAAATGCGCAGGCAGATGTTAGGGAACTCGAACTCATTTTCAAGGGAAAAATCAGATCGCATCCCCTTCATTTTCGTCCTCTCCATTCTGCTGGAGTTCAATGCTGCTTTACTCTGCAATCAGTTGGGTAAGCGCTGGGAGGTTCACGAAGGCTGCATCAAGGCTAGATTAGATAGCAGAAAGGCCCCTGCTACAAATTATAATGAAACAACAAGAAATGTCGGCAATGTTGACATCGCACCTGGAAAATTTGAACACAAAGTTAGAATCCACCAGACTATCCAAAAGAAAATAGGTAAGGAGATTTTGGTAGACCCAGAATTGGAATTTCGAAGCGTTGGGTATCCTCTCGGAAAATTAGGAAGCAAAGCTAAAACACTGCAAACAGACACAGCGGAAAATGAAGATGCCACTATGAAACCAGTTCAAGCGCAAATCCACGCCTTTATCTGCGAACACAGGGTACTTCCATCAGCGCAACTCTCAGAAGCTAAACGCATTCTTCTTGCCTCCAGTCAAAGTGAAATCAATAGCTGTAACAAAGAAATACAGACTAGCCCTGTTAAAGTCCTCAGCAGTTGTTTTCCCGAATTTTAAATAAAAACTAATTGTTATTGTCAAAAAAAAAAAAACAATATGGGGGTTACAGGGGTACAATAATAACAATAAGGGGGTTACACTAACAACAATAAGGGACTATACTAGTACTATAGGGACCTGACATAGTTTTATATTGAAAAATGAGATTGATTGAGAAGCAAGACAACATCAGCCCCACAAACCTAAGTAACCCTGTTAGGCTCCATCACAAAATCCTAGACTTGATCATAGTTTATAAGAGATTATTTTTTATTTCTGGAAAAAAATTCTATCAATGGATTCCAACTGTTATCACATGCACTCCGGATTTTATGAGCTATTTGTGTATCCTTACCATTTTTGGGTTGACAAAGGCTGATTGCACCTGATTTCTTGGTCAGGCCAGTAGTTGTCTTTTTTTAGTGGTTGGTGGTCGAACCAACGGTTCCCCTGCTAAACCCCTGAACCCACGGTCTTGTCAGCTACTGTCTCAGATTCTGCAATGTGATTGTAGTCATCGAGCATTGCTAGAAAAAAAACGTAATTAGGCTAAGCATTGTTGGAAAAAATGTGGTTAGGTAACTAGGTAAGAATTTTTGGAAAAAAGGCGGTAAGGTAATTACCACATATCCCTTGTTGGAATTTTAAAAAAAGGGCGATATTTAGGCTAAGCTAGGGGTCTCAAATTCCACAAGGTAACTTACATTTCACCAAATGAAATTTTGAATCAATACTTATTTTCATATGTACCCTTCTCTTCATAAAGCTTCCACAAGTAAAAGGTTCAGTTTAATGCTTACATCGAACACACCTATCCACACTTTTGATTCAATGAGTGTGTGACAAGTCTCCTTTTCTTAGTAGTTGTTTTCCATTTTGGGTCTAGACAATCCCCCTCCTCGGGTGATCTACCTGATCGATGTAACACCCTTACATTAAATATGATCTCTATAAACACCTTTGTGTAATTTAACATCTCATCATAATTTTAGATTGCTTGCATGGAAACTCGGTGTGGTTAATCTAATAAAATTATTACTAGTAAAAGTTCATTCATGTTCCGATAATGATATTGAGGCATGGACATGTGTTACTATTCATTGTGCATCAATGGTTTAATCATGTATTAACGCTAAGTTAAATAATAATGCTTTAAAATAATTAATGTCAATTGATTAATTATGAATTAGTAAATTTAATTAAAAATTACTAATTATACTACAATTTTAATTGATTAATTACTTAATTTTTTTATGTTATATTTATCAACATACACATAATAAAACATTTAAGTGACTCTTAAAAACCCAAGGAAGAGGCACACAGGTTAGAGTCTAAGCAAGTTAGCCATTAATGCATGGCGGCATCATCTATGTTTCGTTCCCTAAAAGTGTAACTTGTTGGGAAATGAAATTCAAGGGAGGGGTAAGAGTGCCCTCTCAGTCACATTTGGAGGCAACCCCAAACAACATTAAATACAAGAGATGAGGAGAGCAGGGGGTCCAAAATTTTTGGTGTTGAAGAGAATTCTCAAGAAGTAAACCTATGCAAGAACATTACACGGGGGGGATTACACCAAAGAGTGGCTCCACCTTCATTAGTTTTATTTTCCCATATATAACAAAGCTTGAGCATGAAAAACGAGTGATTGAACATACAAGTGATTGCTTAGATTGATAAACCATGGTGCTTGCTGCTACTGATAAACCATTGTGCTTTTCTATTGAAAAATGCAACAAGAAATTCTTGATTTTATTTTCCCTTGATTAAATTGAGAAAATTCGAATTTCGACATCAACCAAGGGGGGTCTAAAGGGCAGTATCGCATTCTCTTGTGCATATGTGGTTAAACAAAAAGTCCCCCTTTCATTTTCATTAAGTGTTCCTGATACAAAATCCATATTATAGTCGAGGCCCTAAAAACTAGATGAATTCCAAGTACATTGAATGTATTGTCTATAAATAACCTTTCTAACAACTTGACACAAACATAAAATGATGTCATTTATATTGGTGGTGTAAATCACTTGATGAATTTTGTTACAACTTTAATCGCTAGAGAGGCCTTGTCTATTCATTTCCAAATCCTTGTGTGAGAGAGCACTACAAGATCCATCTGAACATGAAGTGTGGATATTGTGAGTGATTCAAAATTAGGCTTGGAAAATTATCTAATTTTTCTATCTTTGGTATACATGGTAATAATGGCATTACCCACAAACACATGATACCCTCATAACCAATACCTAGTTATCTAAAAATCAAATGTTTCCAATATGCTCAATTAGAGGTGAAGGATTCTCCTAGGAGGTCAATATGTTGGTTTGGGGTGTTATTTTCAGCCTCGGATACTTAGTGGTTAAGGGCTTCATGGGTAAAGGGTTAAGTTCCAGGGGATTTAGGGTCAGAGGATTTAGTGTTTATCACCACTATTGGGGGTTCCCCTATCGATTGCTCTTGCTACCTTCCCTCTAGGTCTTGTAGCCCCTTATATGAAATTAGGTCCTAAGCCCCCTTCTCATTATCTAATGCTAGGATTACAAATCATAGTAAACCATGCTTGCACCTATAAATTATACCCATCCATGCTACCCTTGTGTCCCCTTAACCCGTTATTTCACATTCCCCAAGGCACAAAGCAAATATTTGGATGTATCTTGGATGACTTGTCACCTTCCACTGGCTTCACGCATGAATGGAATTCCCATCATTTAAGAATTTTTTGGAGGGTTTTCATGGCATATTCAAGGGCCAAATTTACAAAAAAAAGAGCATTTTATAAGTATATGTTAAATGGATTAAGGACTATAGGATTGTTGACAAGGAAAAAATTCCACCTTGCCAAAAAGGGGGAATTAATTACCCGATTGTAGGTCCCAACTAGAGCTGCTCTCTTTTTGAATGGCCAATCCCAACGGGTTTTAAGGACTATTATAAGGGCCAAGGGTTTCAATAAATATTTACAATCTACAACAATTATACAACCAAGCTTGCATAAACCATTTATGCTTCTTTCCAAATGTGCTTGTACCTTGTTCTAGCCTTAACAGCTCCCCAACAGTGCAAAAAATCCAAAGGAACCCCAAAATTCCCTTTTAGAACACGTTTCTGAAGTCTACACGAATTTTGGTTCAAGTGGGTCACTCAAGTCACAGACACCCTCGGCACCCTGAACGCGTTTCTACACGTGGGTCACTGGGGTCACGTTCTACATGCGGGTCACCAGGGTCACGGCCTACACGCATCTCCTGAATGCATTCGAGCCGCGTTCGACCCGGCCCGACCTTGATGAACGACCTTCGCGCCTTCAAACATTGTTCCGCATGGTGTCATGAACACGGACGTGGTACACGAACCCGACTCGACCTGAACGCGCCCACCCGGAACACTGTTCTGCATGCATCCTGCAAAAGGAACCCGACTCGACCCTACCCTTAACACTATTCTTCACGCACCTTGTAGAAGGAACCCGACTCCACCTACGGGTGAACGTTGAACGTGTTTTTACCCAATTCGACCTAGACTCAAATTCCTTGTTGCGGCTTCGCCCCGATCCAAATGCGTTTGGGCAGGCACCCTCACACGGCGCGACATGGCGCACCCAACCGAACGAAGGCACAAGGGAGAAACTAGCAAACGAGTCACACGAAAATCATGCAAAGGGCACCCGTGCGGTCACAACTTAGAAAATTTGATATGGCCACCCTCAACTGAAACAACCTGACTCGAACGCGTTTGGGTGGGCGCCCTCACACGGCGTGCCTGATTGAACGAAGGCACAAGGGAGCAACCGAAAAACAGGCCACACGAATGTGCACAGGGCGACCGTGTAGTCACAACTTAGAAAATTTGATACGGGAGCCCTCAACTGAAACGACCCGACCCAAACATGTTTGGGTGGGTACCCTCATATGATGTGACACGGCGCGCACGACCGAACAAAGGCACAAGGGAGAAAACGGAAAACGGGCCGCATGAACGTGAAAAAGGCACCCGTGTGGTCACAACTTAACAAATTTGATATGGCCACCCTCAAATGAAACGACCTGACTTGAATGCGTTTGGGTGGGCGCCCTCACACGGTGTGCCCAACAGAACGAAGGCACAAGGGAGAAAATGGCAAATGGGTTGCATGAACGTGCGCAAGGCACCCATGGGAGGACCTATTTTTTAAACTTCTCGGTCAATATCTCCTTGTGTAATTTCTAGAATGATAGATACATGTGAATGGATGGTCATTTAATTAAACCCATGCATCCTTGTGATAAGCGTGAAAGGCCACAACCTCAAGCTCATATAATCTCCATTAAATTATAAACATAAAATGCAAAGAATTAGGAGGACAACTAGGAATAAAACCATGAAATCATGTGTTTACATTATGGCTAAACGTTATGATCATGTCATTCTAACAACACAAGATATAGGGAAGATTATTAAACCTCAAATAAAAGAAACGCATAGTCTAATGAAGCCAGAATTTCATCCATAAAACAATAGAAATTCTAGCATGATTTTGCGAAAATCTAGTGGAAGTTATTGAAAATCTAGGTTATAGTTGTCAATGTTCAAGATTTTGGGTGCCCCAAGGGTCCTTGATGGTGTTAAATCCATTTTCATCATCAAAAGAACAATTTAAACACTACCATAGTGGGATTTTTTGAAGAATTTATTGTCATGTTCTAGCAAAAAAATGGTCATCCGGACAAAATTATAGCCTCGTTGGACAATTCCTAAAAGAAATGCACTTTTAATGTTTTCTAATAATTTCAGCAATTTTGGCGCTGCAATAATCTGACAACAATGATGACATTTACGATAATGCAAATAAAGATGAATGAGATTCTCTTGGTTTCAAGAATAATTTATTCTCTACTGAATAGGGCCAACCAACCAAGTGAAGGTGGAAGCTCATAAATATATTAATTAACAAAATTACTACACTAATATATGAAATAATATATTAAATCTGTAACAAGCCTCATATCGTCACCATTATGACATTTTGTAAATGGTATTTTCATACCGTGGTTGTTCCGACGATCTCAATAGCCTATGTCGCGCTTCTGACGTTTTCTATCCATGTCGTTATTCCGACATTTTGTGAACAGTCTTTGTGAACGTGTCAGGGCGCCCTAAGAAACGCGTTCGGGCAGGTCGGGTCGTGTGAGGGCGCCGAGGGAAACGAGTTCGGGTGGTTCGGGTCGGGTCGGGTACTCTTGCCATGTGAGGGCACCCAAGGAAACCCTTGAGTCTGTCATATTTTGATTTTTGTTCTAATAAATTGCCATTTTTTATACGACCTCCCTCACACGATCTGACCCGAATGTGTTTCCTATTGCGCCCTCACATGGCACGACCCGACCAGCCTGAATTAAGGCACGACGGAGATCAAAGCGGAAAACAGATCGCACAAACGTGTAGTACAAGGTACACAAGCGATCACAACTTAGCATTTTTTATATTACAACCCTCACACGACCCAACCCACCTGAACGCGTTTCCCTAGGCACCCTCAAATGACTCGACGTTACCCAACCTGCCCGAACGCATTTCCCTGGGCGCCCTCACACAACCCAACCCGACCCTCCCTGACCCGCGACAAACGCGTTTCCTTGTGTGCCCTCACACGACCCGACCCGAACTGACTCAGCCTAGTCGAACGTGTTTCCTTGGGCGCCCTCACATGACCTAACGCGACCCGACCCACCCAAACATGTTTCCTCGAGCGCCCTCACACGACACGACCCGAGAAAACCCGCCCGAATGTGTTTTCCTAAGCACCCTCACACGACTCGACCCAACCTAACCTGACCCGCTCGAACGTGTTTCCTTGGGCGCCCTCATAAGACATGACCTGACCCAACCTGCCTGAACATGTTTCCTTTTGTGGCCTCACATGACACAACCTGATCAAACCCTACCTGACCAGCCCAAACGTGTTTCCTTGGGCGCCCTCACACGACCCAACTTGACCCAACTCAGACGCATTCCTAGGGCGCCCTCACATGACCCGACCTGACCTAACCTCACACGACCCGACCCGACCCGACCTCACACGACCCGACCTGAACTCACATGACGACCCGACCCGACCTGACCTCACATGACGACCCGACCCGACCTGACCTCACATGACGACCCAACCTGACCCCGTGACCTCACACGACCCGACCTGACACCGCGACCTAACACGACCCCACCCGACTCGACTGGCCGACCCGCCCAAACAAAGGCAATTGGGATGTGAAGCTTGCAAAAAGGCTAAAGGGATGACATGCATGAACATAGGAGAGAGTAATAGAAAGTTCGAGTAGAAGTCTAGAGAGGGAGAGCTATTGAAGGTAGAGAATACTCATTCACCCAAGATCAATGTAAACTTTTATCAACTTCTTTCTTGCATTGTTGTAAAGATATTTGAGTGTAGAACAATGCCACAAGGCGTTGGAATTATGAAAAAAAAAAAACTTTGATCTCAAAAAGCATCGTTTAATGCTTCAAAATGACCCTAAATTTTTTTAGACCTTAATCCTCCAAACTAGGACTTGTTGTTAAAAATAGACTTGAGAGCTAATTCCTCTATTTTTTCTTACTTTGAAAACACAAAAATAAATAACAATGTAAAAGAATTGAGAAATGGACCTCTGAGACCATAATCTATAGTATAACGAGATTAGTAAAGCTAACTTTGTACTCACGCTTCCATCAACACTCTTTAAATCATCTTGTATCTTATATCATTGCTAACATTTAATCCTTTAGTAATATTGATTTCTAGGTGCGGGGTTTCCTTTACATGTATTACTAAAAACCTATTAAGCCGAAAATATATGAAAATTTAATCGTTACTATGTGAGCTTTAGTTGCTCTATTTCCGACATCAAACCCCCTTGAAACGAGGTATTCCTCTACATTTAAATTTTAAAATTCAATTTATTGAAGAATAATTATATCTACCCCCAAAGTTAATTTTTCCTTAGTTTGGATTAAATTAGATAGTAAACTCATTATAATTAATGTTGGAGGATGATTAAAATTCTTAACTTTAATATATCAACTCAGTTGTGAACATATAGATTATTATAAACTTTGTAGTGTTGCTTTCTTCCTTTTACCAAAGTGGGTGAAAGGAACATATCAATGTGGGTTAAAGGAACATATTACAATACTCTTTAAGGTACATGTATTAGGGACTACATTGATGTGACAGATTTGGTGGATGCATACGTGAAGCCTTAGTTAATTTTCATCCTAGTGAAGTAGAGTTATATAATGTTGGCTCGGGAAAGGGTATGTAAGCTATAACTATAGTTTTTGCATATTGTCTTTATTATGTCAAGTCTAATTTATTTTAGACCTTTTTCTTACCTATGCCATTTTGATGTGGACAAGAGGTACTTAAGGAGTGTTTGAAAAGTAATAAAGAAATTTAATATTGGATTATGATTGAAAAGTTACAACATGAGTTAATATTAGATTACTTAGTGATCCTTCGAAAATTAACCAAGAGTTAAATTTGACCACAAAATATACAAATCTTAGGGAAAGACTTACTATGGCTTAGAAATGGCACAAAGAACATTTTAATGGGTATTATAATGATTTCATATTTTTTATTTGGTAAATAGTGTGGTATATATGTTAATATTATATAGTGTGGTTACGAAGTTTGGTGAACACGTCGCAACACCGACGGTTACCCTCCAACCGATGCAATACTGACGGTTGTCTTCCACCCGTCACAATACCGACGTTTGGTGAACACATCGCAACATCGACGGTTACCCTCCACCCATCGTAGTACCGAAGGTTGTCCTCAAATCGTCGCCATACCGACGGTTGTCCTCAAAGCGTCTCTAAATGTTGCATTAACGACATTTGCTCCAAACCATCGCAATACCTATTGGGTATGTGTTATATTCTTTCCACGACTAGCCCCACGCACTGTACATTGCGCCAGGCGCAGCAAGGGGGTCACAAGGGAGGAGGCAGCCCCCACTGTTGGGGTCTGGGGCAGTGCCCCGACGAAAATTTGTTTGGTGTGCGGACCCACTCATAGGTGGACCCACCCATGTTTTGTGCATGATTTTGCACATGGTTTTTGGGTACGATGGTTTTCGACCCCTGGTATTTTGTAGATCCGGTCAAGGGAACTACGGTTATGTTCTAATCCAGGGTTAATGGATTGGGGTTTATGTGTGCTTCGGCATGTATATATATGTGTTGTAACACTAAAAGGAATATAATGAAAAATCAAGCTGGTCGTCCCAATTTGGGATTTAGGGGAAAATCTCTGTGTTTATCTGTTTTATGTTTTATGCTCTCGCTATTATTTATTTTCTGTTATAAGATTCATGTGTAGATAATTTATGTTCAGGGTTAAAACCTACATTTGGTATCAGATTTGCTTCGGCTTCAAGGGGACGCCTTTGCTGCTGAAGGTTTTTTGCTCGGGCCTGAGGTAGACCCTGTTCAGTGGGAGATTTGCGGGATCGATTCTTGCGGTGAAAGAAGATGGCGAGCGGTGGAAAGATAGAGATCGAGAAATTTAATGGTCAAATTTTTGAGTTCTGGAAGCTCAAGATGGAGGATCTGCTAGTGGATAAAGATCAGTGGATCGCGGTAGATCAAGGTACTAAACCAACGGCAATGTTAGATGAAGACTAGAAGAAACTGGATCAGAAGGCCAAGAGCACAATACGGTTGTGTGTCTCAGATTCAGTATTGTTGAATGTATCTGGGGAAGCTACAGCAAAGAATTTGTGGGAAAAACTTGGGACTTTGTACCAATCTAAGTCTCTGGTGAATAAGTTTTTCCTACAGAAAAAGTTGTATAACTTGAGGATGAAGGATGGAGACTCGGTGACAGAGCATCTGAATGCCTTCAATACTGTGGTAAGTCAGCTGTCATCTATTGATATTAAAATCTTAGATGAAGATAAGTGCATCAGTTTTCTATGTTCCCTACCAGACTCGTGGGATAGTCTAGTTATTGCAATAGGTAGTAATACAACTACCTTGAATTTTGATGACATTGTCTCAGCCTTGCTATTGGAGGAAATGAGACGGAGAAATATGGAGGGCCAGAGTGGAGATGCCTTATCTGTACGAGGAAGGTCCCAAAACATAAACAAGAATAAGGTTTCAAGTGGGAGATCCAAATCTGGAGGGAGATCTAAATCTCCTGGAAATTTTGTAAAGGTATGCTGGAAATGCGGAAAGGAAGGGCACTACAAAAAGGACTGCATATCTAAAGCTCCTAAGAAAGGAAAGGGATCTGATGATGCTCCTTCTGCAGAGGCAAAAGCCACCTCAGATGAAGGTGGGGATGTGTATTTGGCTTCTTCTTCAAATACACATGTAGATCATGAGTCATGGTTGATTGACTCAGGTGCATCCTTTCACTTCACTCCCCATAGGGAGTGGTTCTGCGAGTATGAGAAATATGGTGGTGGTGATGTATTCCTAGGGGATGATAGGAGGGCCAGAATCATCGGACGTGGAAAGGTCAAGCTGAAGCTGCAAGGTGGAAGGATTAGAACACTTCCTGGTGTTTTGCATATTCCTGCATTGGCCAGAAATCTGATTTCTGTAAGCAAGATGGATGATGCAGGTGTAAAAACAGTGTTCGAGAAAGATGCCTGGAAGATGGTTCGGGGAGCACTGGTATTAATGCGGGGAGTTCGGACTGGAACTCTGTACAAGCTACAAGGTAGCATTTTTATTGATGGGTGTAATAGTTATGTGGTTCCTGAAAGTGGAGCGGAAAGCCTAGCTATCTCTGGAGAAAAGACCATGCTATGGCATCAAAGGCTTGGACATATTGGAGAGAAGGGCCTTCAGATACTGCATAGAAATGGTATGGTAGAAGGTATGTCTAATTTCTCTTTGGATTTCGATTTCTGTGAACATTGTGTATATGGGAAGCAGAATCGGGTGAGTTTTCCTTCAGGTGCTAAGAGGGCGAACAAGATATTAGAACTTGTGCACAGTGATGTGTTTGGACCTGTGTCAGTTCCATCACTGGGAAAGTCTGTGTACTATGTTTCATTCATAGATGAATTCTCAAGGAATACATGGATATATTTCTTGAGGAATAAATATGAAGTCTTTGACAAATTTAAAGAATTTAAGGCTCTGGTGGAAAACCAGACAGAGAAGAAGATAAAGGCATTGAGGACAGATAATGGTGGGGAGTTCTGCAAGAAGGAATTTGAAGAGTTCTATAAGAAGTGTGGTATAGCACGGCAGAAGAATACTCCATACACACCTCAGCAAAATGGAGTTGCAGAAAGAATGAACAGAACGTTGATGGAAAAGGCAAGAAGCATGCTTAGTGGTACCGGGTTAGGACAAGAATTCTGGGCAGAGGCAGTGGAGACTGCATGTTACTTAGTTAACAGATCACCTTCATCAGTGTTGGAGGATAAGACTCCACATGAGGTATGGACTGGTAAGAAACCCTCTCTTTCACATCTTAGGGTATTTGGATGTGATGCATATGTACATGTTCCAAAGGAGAAAAGGACCAAGTTGGATAATAAATCTGAAAGGTGCATCTTTATTGGGTATAAGGATGGTTTAAAGGGTTACAAGCTTTGGAACCCAGAAACAAGGAAGGTTGTGTACAGTAGAGATGTGGTGTTTAGAGAAGTGAAAGATGTTGTTAAACATGAAGTCCTACCAAAGGAACCTGAGAAGATAGAGTTTGAGCTAAAGGAGGATGAATCGGACTCTACAACAGAAGAAGACTCAGAAGATGAAGAGCCACAAACTCCAGCTTTGAGAAGATCAGTTCGGGAAAAAAGGCAACCAGAAAGGTATAGTCCATCTGCTTTCTGTTCAGGTTTTGCCTTAACTATAACTGATGATGAACCCAGAACTGTCAGGGAGGCAGTAGATTCAGAGGATGGAAAACTCTGGAAGGAGGCCATGGTTGATGAAATGGCATCCTTGCAGAAAAATGAGGCATGGGATCTGGTGGAGTTGCCGGCTGGAAGGAAGCCCATTGGGAGCAAATGGGTGTTTAAGAAGAAGATGAATGTAGAAGGCAAGGTGGAGAAATACAAAGCTCGGTTGGTAGCGAAAGGTTATTCCCAGGTGCCGGGAATTGATTTTGGTGATATTTTTTCTCCTGTTGCCAAAGTTACTTCTATTAGATTACTTTTATCTGTTGCTGCTGCATTTGATTTTGAGATAGAACTGATGGATGTGAAAACAGCATTTCTTCACGGGGATCTAGAATAGGAGATCTACATGAAGCAACCTGAAGGCTTTATGGTGAAGGGTAAGAAAGAACTGGTGTGCAGGTTGAATAAGTCTCTGTATGGGTTAAAATAGTCACCAAGGATGTGGTATCAGAAAAATAATACCTATATACGGGGTCTTGGCTTCACCAGAAGCAAGGAGGATCACTGTGTTTATTTTAAATTAATTGATGACCATGTTATTTATTTGGTCTTGTATGTGGATGATATGTTGTTGATTGGAAATGACAAAGAAATTATCCAAGATTTGAAGACCCAGTTGTTCTCCAAATTTGACATGAAGGCTCTTGGTGCTGCAAACTATATTTTGGGCATGGAAATTAAGAGAGATCGGGCAAAGAAGAAGCTCTGGTTAAACCATAGGAAGTATGTCGAGACTATATTGCAGAGGTTCAATATGCAGGGTAGTAAACCGATGAATGTTCCTATTCCTGTAAGTGTAAAGCTGTCTGCTGAATAGTGTCCCAAGACACAAGAAGAAGAGGAGGATATGTCCCATGTTCCATATGGAAGTGTAGTGGGTAGCCTGATGTATGCAATGGTCTGTACTAGACCAGACATTGCACATGCAGTGGGAGTATTGAGCAGGTTTATGTCAAACCTAGGGAAGGAGCATTGGACAGCAATGAAGAGGGTTTTCAGATATTTACGTGGCACTAGTGATTATGGCTTGTGCTACCAGGGAAGACCAGGATTGGAAAGAATGTTGGACATTTGTGGTTTTGTTGATGCAGACTGGGCTGGAGATCTGGACCAAAGAAGATCTACAAGTGGGTATGTGTTTAGCCTATTTGAAGGCGCAGTCAGTTGGATGAGTAAAATACAGTTTGTAGTGGCTCTTTCAACTACAGAGGCAGACTACATAGTAGCCACTCATGCAAGCAAGGAAGCAGTTTGGTTGCAAATATTGTGTTCAAGTATGGGGTTGGTACAGCAAGCTATAAGGATAGACTGTGATAGCCAAAGTGCAATTTTCTTGGCTAAGAACCCCTGCTTACCATTCAAAGACAAAGCACATTGATGTTCAATATCACTTTGTTAGAGATATGGTTGAGGCTAAAAGGGTTTTGTTGGTAAAGGTGGACACTTTGAAGAATGTTGCAGATGCATTGACGAAGTCTGTGAGCACTCAGAAGTTCTCTTGGTGTAGAGAAACAATGGGTGTTGAAGAATTGGCCCATTGACTAAGCTCTCCTGTGGCCCCCTGTGGAAATAAAACAACAAGTGGGAGAATGTTGGGTATGTGTTATATTCTTTCCACGACTAGCCCCACGCACTGTACGTTGCACCGGGCGTAGCAGGGGGGTCACAAGGGGGGAGGCAGCCCCCACCGTTGGGGTCTGGGGCAGCGCCCCGGCGAAAATTTGTTTGGTGTGCGGACCCACTCATAGGAGGACCCACCCATGTTTTGTGCATGATTTTTCACATGGTTTTGGGGTACGATGGTTTTCGGCCCCTGGTATTTTGTAGATCCGGTCAAGGGAACTACGGTTATGTTCTAATCCAGGGTTAATGGATTGGGGTTTATGTATGCTTCGGCATGTATATATATGTGTTGTAACACTAAAAAGGAATATAATGAAAAATCAAGCTGGTCGTCCCAATTTGGGATCTAGGGGAAAATCTCTGTGTTTATCTGTTTTATGTTTTATGCTCTCGCTATTGTTTATTTTCTGTTATAAGATTCGTCTGTAGATAATTTCTGTTCAGGGTTAAAACCTACAATACCGACGCATATTTTAGAAACGTCGCATTTCCGGCATTGTGTCCCAAAAATGTCGCAATACCAACGCATAGTTTAGAAACGTCGCATTTCCAACGACATTAATAAATGTCGCAAAAGCGACGATGTCCCTAAATGTCGGTATAGTGACGGTTGTTGGTGGGATTTGAAAAATTGATAAAAATTTGGGAAATTTCCGACAATACAACAAAAGTGTTGGAACTAAAGTGTCGGAATTTTGACCAAATGTACTAGTGTATTCTCAAGCTAGTGAAATACATCCTCGTCAGTTGTTAGCTCCAAATAATGTATCTACAAATTTGAAAATTGTTCAACACAAACTCAATTTCTTCTCCACTATTGTGATTCCTGGCGCTCTGATACCATGTAGAAATTACACCAATGGATTCAATCCGATCATGCAATGTACTAAAACAAGATATGAATCCTTCTACAATATTTGCATAATATAAATCATGATCGCTCAATCACATGAAAGTAAGATACAGAAGTAAATCAATCGCACAACATAAGATTTTCCTAGGGAAAGAAACTGTTAAAAACCCCTTTATCTCTATTGTATAATAAGCCAAGGAATCTTGAAACAATACAATGCATGTGTGCTCACAAGAACCTCATACACTCTACCAATCGTCTCACACTGATCTAGGTAAAATTGTACAAAAACGTAGCCAATTTCCTACCCACCTTCAGCCTGCCTTGCTCACGCAATCCCTAGGCAAAATAAATCCCTATTAAATAGGAATTCCAACCTTCCTTAACTGTGCAATCCATCATGGGCATCATGTGGCTTTATAACAACACCTCGGCAGTTCACTAATAATACAACTGATAGTTATCTTCCCTTTAACCTTTGTCTCAACTGGGTCTTCATCAAATGTGACATGCATGCAGCTAATAATAGCAAATCGTCAGTTACTTGATAGATCACTACTTATGAATTAAATCTAATTTAATTAACTTTACCTCTCACTAAATCATCACTCAGTTAGAACTATTTAAACTGATTTTAACTCAATTAATTTGAGTTAACTGATTAAACTCACACTACACTAGTGCATTAACTGCAACTGGACCCCCAAAATAATAGAATCACTCTACATGCCTCACCTTTGACCCTCAACTCGAAATTATTGATCTAACTAAGTCTTTCTCACTTAGTTAACTAATACAAGTTGGTATGAGATAAGATTACAATTTATTGTCTAATTTATTTAAGGGAAAAATAAATTAGACACACATTTTCTTGTTGATTTTCGACAGCTGACCTTATTGAACTATTTCCAACACTGCAACTCCCTCTTATTTGTTTCTACTGTAACTGAGAAGTATCTAAAGTACTGAACCAATTGTGTTAAAAATGATGCATTTTTCACCCGAGCCCTGACTTCTACTAGCCTCTGCACTCTCTATAGAAGACTCTATGTTGCTTAGGACTATGCACTGCTACCAAATATGCATTGCGCTCCCCAACATCTGACGGCTACTAGTCTGCAACTGTCACTCTAGCATCTCCTTTCTGTACTCCTTAAACTGATCTACATCTATGGGAACCGCTACCACTGCATCAATATATTTTTTCAGGCCAAACTCATCCAGAAGGAAGGACATCCTTGCCCTCCAAATGACGTAGTTTAAAGCCCCATCCAACCTATCCTGGTCATGAAGCCCAATGATTTGTAAAGGGGTGGATAAATTGAAATTCTTTTGCTCAATCACCTCCCACTTAGTTAAACAAATAAAATATCTTGCATATACATGACTGTGCAGAATTTTATACTTGAAACAGGTGTAATTTTTTTAACTATTTAAGTGCTTTAAGAATATTTGTTTTTGCTGATATTAAGCATGTGCAACAACCATAAAGTGCAACAAATAAGTATCAACACATAACAACAAATTTAATATAGGATTTCACCAGAATATCGTGGGCTACGCCTCCTTGAGCCTTTGTCAACTGACTTGGCTCTTTGGGTTTATTATGAAAATGATATTTTACAAGTAAACTACTCAACTCCAATGGTTACGTGGACTGTACCATTAGGTTTAGAATACCATCATACCCTTGGAATGGCTGAAATCTCTCTGAAGATGAACCTCGGCTCCCTTAGACTTGACTCCTTTTGTCGGTGCCCTTAAGCTTCCCTGAGCTTCTATGTGGCACTAACTCCCTAAGAATCCCTTTTCTATCCCTGAAACCTTTTCTATTGTCTCCAACATATATCAGGCCTCCAAAATTGATCACTTTCTAAAAATGAGCTCTAGCTCCCCAATCTAGTCCTCCATCCACTATTGTCCCTGGCCTAGCTGAAACTTCCTTGTGGCTTCTTGACCTTCAAAACTCTCCAAATGGTTCTACAAATCCTTTCATTGGATTCATAGCGTCCAAAATAGTCATATTAGACTATTAATTTGCATAAATTGACCTCCAGCTGCTTCGGTTACACCTCCAACACTTGGTGGCACCCCCTGGCTCTAAGGTCACTGAAATATTATTTGAAGCATCTCGGCCTTCAAAATTATTCAAAAGATTCTAAAAATCCTTATATTGGATTCAAAAGGCTCATTACAGTCATAAATGACTATTGGTTTGCTGAGAATGGATTCTGGTTGCTCTAGGTAGGCCTCATTCTTTTGTTGGCACCTGGTGGCCCTAGTGGCCCCTGGAACTTATCTAAAGTATCTAGGCCTTCAAAATTCCTCTAAAAGCTCTGCCAACCTCACCATTAGTTCTATAATTTTTGAAACATTCAAAATTGACTATTGGATTCCTGATAAAGGCCTCTAGCTGCCCTGGCTAGTCCTCAAACTCCTGTTGGCCCCTGGTGGCCTTAGTGGCCCCTAGAACTTATCTGAAGAAAACTCTCACTCAGAAGTTCTATAATGACTCTACAACCCTCAACAATGAGTCTGGAATGTCTGATATAGTCGAAATTGACTATTCACACTCTAAGAATGGTCGAATCTAGCTCAAGATAGAGCCTAAACAACTTTTGTCTAGTTACCTCTAAATCAGTTCCACTAATTTTGGAGCACTGCAGTTAGTTGGAGATAAAATAGTTTTTCCGCCAATTTTGGGCGCACTGGACAACTATTCACCAGTATAGCCGCTAGCAATAAATGTGGCCAGTTTCATGTGAAAACCCTATGGAATGTTGGTGGATCGATGTTGGGGTTAACAAGCCGTGGATTTTTTGGTTTTAAAACCATTGGCATGTGACAATGTGTTGAAAGTGGTTGGCGGTTGTGGAGTTACCATCGGAATGAAGCCCTTTGGAAAGGGCCAAATCATATGGTGAGGGGCTGGCCCCTCTGCTCCCCCAAACATCATTTCAACCAACGTTAAATAAACGGCGCAAACCTTATGGTTAAGAACCAAAGGTAGCCCGGGCGGTAAGGTGTTGGCATGCTGTCGAGGAGGTCTCGGGGTTAACTCCTATCCCCGACCAAAATTTTAATAAACCAAACATGGGCCACAAGGTAGCCTCTGGGCCTACCACGCGGCTACCTTTGATTGGCCAAAACCACAACCCCAATCAATAAATCTGCAACACATGTCAGCATGAGACTGGCTCGGAAGGAATATTCTGGGGAATATTCCCTGGAATATTCTCTCTCTTTTTTAATTTTCAAAAACCCAGTCAAACCTGGTCAAAAGCCAAAATTTACAGTTTACTAGACTTTTCAAATCACAATAACTTCTTCATACAGTCTCAATTTTTCAAACCATTTGCGGCGCCAGAATCGGGAAGAAGAGATGTTCCATTATATGTGATTATTACCGAAAGAGATTTTACAATTTTATATGGATCACAGAAGCATAGATTCTAAAAATAGAGATATATCCAGTCGCTCAGGTTCGGCACACTTTAGAACACTTTGAAATTTGAGCTATCACTTAGGTCCTTGATCCAAATCTAATCACACCTCCCCATTGGGAATCTTTGGGACCCCAAAAGACTGATTACCTAATCTATTCAGTAGATGAGAGTACAACACCCTCACTTTTCCAGCCTTCATACACTTTGCCTTACATGGCTTAGTGCCTTTGAGCCCCAACTCGAAGGTAGTCAACACTTTACTTCTTAGATGTGCTTGTCCTCCTATAAAGAATTGTGTCTGCCTTGAGCTCACCTAGAAATTTCTGGCGAGAAATTTATAGAAGGTAGTTGAACATCATGTCCTTGATCATCAATCAAAGGTGGCTCAAACAAACATAAGTTTCCAGCAAAAATATATACATGACTGAAATTTGCATATGTACAAATGAATGTATGTCTTACTAAGTTAAGAAGTCAAACCACTTCTTACCAAGCCACTTCCATGGAAATTTTTGCTGCTGAAATCTTCTTCATGTGAAACATATGTTCTCACATCAATGATGGAATCTTTGGTTCCAATTTCGCCAGTATTTTTATCCTCTTGATTCATGTGCTTGGGATGATTAGTTGGATGCAATGTCCAACATTGGGCAATTAAATGTCCCTTCTTCTATCAATGTGTGCAAGTCTTTTGCATCTTCTGTGCAAGTTGCCTTCGCTTCAACTGTTTCCTATATGCCTTCATCCTCTTCCAGCATCTCGAAACTTCATGGTTAAATAGACCACAATATGAACAGAAACTCTTTCTTCCATTCAAGCATGCAGATTTTACATGCTTATCAAAAACATAATCAACTTGACTATGGGAAGAATTGTACCTCAAATGTTGCTTTGCATGTCCATCTTTTTTACCTTCGGGATCCAGCTTTCCTTTGAAGACCAACATTAGTGTTCTTGTCTTGATAGTTGTCCGAACTCTCATGCTCTCCATAAGTTGCATCTACAAACATCTTTCTGCAACATAGGCCTCAAAAAATGGCAATCAACTTGAAAACAAACTTGACATGTTTTTGGTTTAGAACTTGTAACAAAAGTTCTTTTTGAATTTGTCTCAAATGCCTTCATGGTTGTAGATTTTTCGCCATAAGATTGAACATATCCTAGACCAAATTTCTTAGGCCTTTCCTCAACAAAAATAGTACAATCATGCCTTGTGCATGTTTTCCTAAACCCCTTCCTTCATAGCCCATTTTTAACATCAACTTGGACCCTATACCTCTAGTTTGCTTTTCAATGAACCTACACATCTATCTGAAGAGGAATCTGAAGACAAATTTTGAGTGTTTTACCTTTGCTTCACACATGTTCTTGGTTAAGGCCTCTTGGTCTTGATGGAGCTGCATCTCCATCTCATGCAATCTTTGACGAATTTCTTCTTTCTCTTGCTTCGTAGCAACCAATTTCTCACGAAGTCTAGTGCTTTCCTTTCTATCTTCAAACAGAATTTGCACCCTATCCTTCAGGATGCAGATTGGGCAGAAAGCATTGATGATCGTGAGAGTACTCGTGAAGCATTGGAATATATTCGCCAGAATCTTGGGATTCTCCCAAGTTCTCATTAAATTTTCCTTATTCAGAATATAAATGGGGAGTGGAAGTGTGTACAAGTCTGCAAGATCGTTGTGTGTCAGGGGGAGTGGAAGTGTGTACAAGTCTGCAAGATGGTTATGTGTTAGGGGGAGTTACCCATTGCCATTGATGTCAAAGGGGGAGAGAATGTTGTAGGAACATGTGTCATGATCACAGTGGGAGTACTTTTGTTGCCATCAATGCCAAAGGGGGGGGTTGTTGATCAGCATTTGTCATTGATGTCAACCCAAGCAGCACCAGGGGCTACCCCAATATCGCATGGGAATTTCTACCTACTGAATTAATATATTATGGTTCAAGAATGCTTTTAATGGTTTCTACTTGTCAAGATGTTTTCGTTGATATATGGCACGCCGCGTAATTATTCACGGCTTGAGATATATTCATGTTTGAAGTTCGTACCCCCAGTTAGTGGGCTAAAACCCCATGGCTTTGTGGCATGGGTCATTGAAAAGTCATAATTAATATTTTTTAAGCTCCGAAAATCCCACCCACGTTCACTTGTTGAAGCCCCTCTCAACCTAAGCATTT
Organism: Pinus albicaulis; assembly: GCA_034641835.2. Lineage (NCBI taxonomy): Eukaryota > Viridiplantae > Streptophyta > Pinopsida > Pinales > Pinaceae > Pinus > Pinus albicaulis. The sequence goes on along the minus strand of CM076576.1, from coordinate 155,082,078 downwards.
ATATAAATTGCGATCCTCATATCCTCCTCATGCAATGGATTTGGCCCTCTGAAACAGGTCATTGTGGAATTTTCACTCTAAATTTTTTTCTACGAAGGTTCAGAAGCTGAAATTTTTCTGAGATGAAGCCAAAATCCTAATGAAGCTCCTGTAGAAATTTTAGATCAAGGTACACAATATTTTCGGAGATATGATCTGTGGAAGTTAGTGTTTTTGCAGGCTCCTAAAATTCATCTCAAAGAAGTGACCTTGGGAATAACGTCATAACTCTCTCTCTGAGTATTGGATTGGAATTCTGTAAAAAGTGGCAGATAGTGCGCAGACTATAGTTTTCGCTCTATAAATTTTAGAGCCAAATAAAAAATCAGTGATACGTGTCACGTCGTACAAGTTTTCTCTACTGAAACAGTTCATAATTAGGGAATTATGAGATATTAGGCATAAATCTCTATTGAAGAATCCAAATTGGGTCAGACCTGTGGCATTGGAAAGACAACTCAGAGGAATACTACAGGACCGAAAATCAGATATTGGGAATCTGAAACAACAGAGATACACCAGATTCAATATGGAGCTCCTAGAAGACAAGAAAAAGCTAGATCATGTGTTGTCAAGGGCTGCAAAGGACCGGGCTTTCTAGGGCAGCAAAGAAAAGCAAGGTATAGCAGAGGGTAGCATGACAAGAGCAACAACCAAGGTGCAGAACAACAGCAAGAATTTAATCACATGAAGTCTTCAAGTGGGCGGCACTACATACAGTCACTGTAAAGGTATCATTGTGCTAAGTCATTGTAAATACATTATTGTAAAAAATTGTTCTAGTGTCTATTTGCCAAGAGTTGAAGAGGCAATGTCAGGAGGTCTAAGATCATCATTAGGTGGTTGTGTCATAGTTCGGGTTATGTTCTAGTGTGTCTTCTTCTTCTACATCATTCTATATCATTGTAAAGTGGACCATTTTCCTTGGTACGGGAGTCCATTCTTATTTTATTCTTCTATAGGGAGGTAGGGTGGTGCTAGGGTGAGTTGTAGCTCATTGGGTGTTGGGGCATCCGTTCAGTTGACTACTGAAGAATCTCGGGCATTGGAGCATCCATCAAGTGGGAGCTGGAGAAGAATGCTTTTCTAGATTCTAGGAAGTTGGAGCTTTATTTTCAATTGGAGTTGAATATTAAAGAATTATTAGAAAAGCATTAGGTGGTTTTTGTCCCGGAGTGGGTTTCCACCTTAAAAACTGTGTGCATTTGTGTTCCTTTTGTTTGTTGCTATTATTGTAAAAACACTGATAATAATTGAAGATTAACTAATGATCTAATTGAAAGAGATATTGATTCACCCCCCCTCTCAGTATTTCCAACAGTTAACTTGTTTGCGATACATTCCGAGTGTGATACCTCACTCCACGTACGTAAGTATATCGTAGCTCGTCCACGTACTTGCGGGTATATCGGGCGGTGTTACAGTACGATAAGTATAAAGGGGTGCTATCACTATGCGGTTTCACATCAAATAGCGCTAATACGGACTTAGGCCTCCACGTACCTTCGGGTATATTTGGGAGGACAACTTTTAGGTGCTATCCATCCATAGTGAACCGATTCGGCCGCCTTGTAAATTGTGATACACCGAACACAGCATTCAGGGAGATTGTCTGCCTGTACTTCTTGGTTCGCCAAGAGGTATTCTGCAGTTCACAGTTTCTTGGTAAACCCTTTTGCCTAGCATTACCCTTTTATTTTGTTTATTTGTTTTTGGTTAAAATAAATCAGTAATCGTGGAAGAACAAAATCATATCCCTTGTTGTTCGCATAGACTAGCGTTAAAACCACCTTTACCGCCAAAATTTACTTCTGGTAGGTGAAGGCGATCACGATATGCCAAATCAAGTACAATTTGTACCTATGGTGAAACATCATCTTTCAATAAACCAAAGTTAGCTCAAGTTGTTTCTACACATCCCGGTTCGTTCACTGTTGTCGAAACGGAGTCTTCACAGCTACCTGTGGTCACGATCCATCCAATCAGTGAGACCATACCTCCTGGACCCGACATTGTTCAACTAGAAATTGATCCAGATCCTATCTCTTCTTTGCCAGAACATCTGAATGTTGAAGTCGTACAACCAGAATTTGTTCCTACCTTGGTCATCCCACAAATTTCTATAGCTATTGAATCTCCCATATCGCACATTCAACCACCTGAAATATACTTTGGGTCTGACGGTGAAATACTTCCACCTATTTTAATTGCGATTGAAGAAATCCCACAAGACGAGACACCTTTAACTCCAACCCATTTTGGGGAGGACCTTTACCTGTATGAGTCTTTTCCTCAATCAACACCATATGCTTTTTTTTATCATGTTCCTTTTAAAACTCTCGTCGATTCAAAAGGGTATACATTTAGTCAAGTAACCATGCCTGAACCAACATCTTCAGTTGGGCCATCTATTCCAATTACATCAGCTCCTGCCCTAGCTACACTGTCGATGTTTACAACTTTACCAGAGTCATATTTTCACGGTGGCCCTTTGGTCCCATTAGGTTACAAATCATTATCTGGCATTTTCTTTGGTGCATCTTTGAACCCATGGACTTTACCAATGTCATCATCCGATATTTTAACTGGTAATCCTATAGTGGGTACTGAACGACTTGATTCTTTATACACATCTTCAGGGAAATATCAAGACAGTCCTTCTGGGCCTATTCCTTCAAGTACCATATCAACTGGACTCGCAGCATTTGGAGAGCAATATTTTCCGTCTTATTATCCTCCACATGTTGGGGGGAAACCTTTGGTCACCCAATATGATAGTACTCCATCTCTTTTTCGTCAACCTAATGTCGAAATGAATGTTTGTCAATGGAAACCCACTCTGCCTATCCAACCACAAACGGTTGTACACTCGTATCAACCAGTTCAACCTGTTACACCCACATCATTTCCACTTGTCAATACATCTTTGCCCCTGTTACAGAATCAAAATCTTGTTCAACCTTATCAAACGGGTCCTTCAACTCAATATCCTCAAATATTGGGTCCACAGACTCCAAATCCTTCGGTTAATCTACAATAGCCTGTATTCGGAATCATTTATTCACAAGCTAGTTTACCATTTTATGGGATGTCACAACCGCAACCTGGTTATACCTATCAACCGAATCCAAGTTATCCTAATTTCGGTTATAACATTGGTGGACAGACCCCTTGGCAGCCACAGGCGCAAGTGCCTCAAACTTCATTTCAACAAGTATCATATCCAGGTTTTGGTTAACATAATCCTCAGGAATTTTCTTTTCAAAACAACCCCTATCTGGGTTACGAACAACAGATTCCTTATGTTGGTGCTCAAAGACCTGTTGCTCAAGCAATTCCATCTTACCCTGGCTATGCTCAACCTGACCTTAATCGACAGTTTCCCTTTGTTCCAACTTTAGAGTTACTAGATTTAAATCATCTAAATAATGATCCAATTAATTATGCTCCTTGGTGGCCAACGATACCTCATAAATTACCCTCGGATATTCCTAAGTTCAATGGAAACCCTGGAGAAGATCTTTCGACTCATTTTATGACTTATCATTTATGGTGTTCATCAAACTCCCTGAATGATGATTTTGTTCGACTATGTCTTTTCCAGCGTACGCTCATAGGTCCGGCTACAAAATGGTATATTGAATTACCTAGAGCTTATTTTGATAATTTCACTGCCCTAGCTACTATCTTTTTGACTCATTTCCAGTTACCCATCAGATATGAAACTGGAACGGAACTCTTAACCAATTTCAAACATACTAATGCTACTCACATCATGATCATATTCATGAGTGGCTTCGTCGTCATAGAATGGTTAAGACATTTGTTCCAGATTAGCTCCTTGCTGAATGGTTCATTAAATCCCTGTTACCATCTATAACTGAGGTGTGGATAAGGGTGGCATCGTCATAGAAGAGAAATTTATCGCTCGTGCCCAGTATTTAGACTTGATTTATACTCAGTCTGGAATGCTCTATGAAAAAATTCCTAATGTGCTAAGATCTAATTTTACTATTCCTCCTCAATTAAAGGACTCTCATGCCAGAGACGTCTTGATTGGCACTGTAAGCACACATCACACTAATGCATCTGATCTTGCTCCTGCTTCCGAAATTAATGCCATGTTATTTGACAAAGGAAAAAGTGTCGAGCAACCTGGAAGTAAGAAAAAGGGTAAATCTAAGAAAAATAAAACTTCTAACCCGTAGGAAATATCATTAGATCAATCGTCTAGACCTAGGAAACCACGTTATCCATGCATAATCTGTAATGAGGAACAATTGTTTAGGGATTTTCCTCACCGCGTTGAAGTCTCAAAAATCATCAAGACTTCCCATGCATCAGCTGTGTTGACAGATCCATTTCCAAATCCGGACACAAACATGGTTTCTACAGATCCAGCTTCTAGTTCCCAAGTGTTAATGTTATCTGTCACAAAACCTTCAACAAATATTTTGGTGTCAATGCGTGATAAATATTATGGTAGTCAGGCCATTGATCAACCTACTACCTAGACAACGAATCCTTCTACGGAATCAGTACCGCCTACTGCTATTCCTGAATTGACAATCAAGCCACCAAATGGAGTAATTCACAAATCGACATATAATCCTCGAGCAAGATCTGCACAAAATTATAATATAGTTGAAGATTTGGCTCAATACCCTTCAGTTATGTCTTCTCTTGAGATATTACAAAATTTTCCCTCCCAAAAACAGGCTTTATTGTCGGCTATTGGTGGAATTGATCCGATTGATTCTAATCTTGTTGTCTTTAATCATACGGGCTATGTGCCGCAACTACCAACAGAATTGGGATTCTCCATACAAGTAAATGTTCTTAATCACCTTGTTCATCTCACTATTATTGATGAGGGAGCATCTACGTGCATTATGTCTCTAAATTTTTGGAAGTCACTTGGCTCGCCATGCTTATCACAATCATCAACGACGTTGAAGGCATTTAATGGACGTACATATAAACCTTGTGGTATTATTAATAACTTTCATGTTGAACTAGGGGGAAAAACAGTGAATATTGATGTTGACGAACCCCTTGACTATAATATTTTACTTGGAAGGCCATGGGTATATGAAATGACTGCAATTATTTCTACATATTTTAGAATGATTGCCTTTCCACATAAAGGTACTATCACAGTCATTAATGAACTATCCTTCTTTGCCTCTGCTTCGCAGGTAATTGGAAGCATTCTGTTCGTTCACATACCCCAACTAGAACTTCAGAACATTGGTGTAGGACTCTTAAAGGATTCCACTTTAATGGGAACCTTTGCATTACCATCGCCCACGACTTCAGCAAAAATTGCAAGTATAGAGACCTGCTACATGATCTCTTCCACTCTATCTAGCTTAAGGGAGAGTACGGGTGATTCTGAAATTACTATGTTTGATGAATTTCTCCTGCCCAGCCCTATTGATCTGGCATAGCAATCAATCTATTTGGCTTGGGCGGAAAAACCGAAATCAGCGTCGCCGAGTGTTTGGGTTGATCGTTCCTTAGATTTTGGTACTCCCTCTTATCCCTTTTCCTCAATATTCTTGACAGATGAGAATATTTTGGAAGCCATGATGTCAGAAGGAGAACCATGGGAAGATTATCATCATCATTCCCATCTTCCTGATTATGAAGAAAATTATCTTAGTGAACTATATCACCCATCCATAAAAAATTTCTTTTTGAATTCTTTACCCATTAATGCAATCAATTCCGAGTGAAATCTATCAAATATTGAAGAAACCATTTCTATCGATATTTCGACCAAACCTGGCATTATAGAAAATATTCATGTCGGTGTATCTTGTTCTCCATCAGAACTCAAATCATATCGCTCTCTATTTCGTGAATTCTGTGATGTATTTGCTTGGTCTTACGAGGAAATGCCAAGCATAGATACTAGTATTGTTGAACACACTATTAATATGTATCCTGATGTCAAACTGGTGCGTCAATGGCTTTGTCTTGTTCATCCAAAGAAAGCTGCTACCATCAAAGCAAAAGTTGAAAAAAATTTGCGTGCTAGTTTCATATACCCTGTTCCACTAACTGAGTGGGTTTCAAATATTGTTCCTGTCATGAAAAAGCAAGGAACCATTAGAGTGTGCATCGATTATCGGGATGTCATTCTTGATTTTCCAAAAGACAACTATCCTACTCCTCTTATCGACCAAATTATTGAAGATTGTGCTGGATGTGAAATATTTTCGTTCATGGTTGGATTTTCCGGCTACAATCAAATCAATATCCGCCCAGAGGATCAACATAAGACATCATTCATCTATCCCTGGGGCACATTCGCTTATAGGAAACTACCATTTGGTTTAAAGAACGTTGAGGCAACTTGTTAGGTCCCTATATCACTAGTATAGTCCCTTATTATTGTTAGTGTAACCCCCTTATTGTTATTATTGTGCCCTTGTAACCCCCATTTTGTTATTATTGTGCCCTTAAATTATTATTGTTAGGTCGGCTAGGATTACATTGTGGCCCACTAGGATTACATTATGGCCCCATGGACTCCTATATATAGCAAGGAGGTTTTGTAAATTGTATCATCCAAGAATTGTGTATTTATGTAATGTATTGGAGGTTTCCCCCTCGAAGTGGCTTACTTCTAAGGCGTTGATATCTCTTCTCTTCTATTTTTGAAGCTGGTTACACAACATTTGGTATCAGAGCTTTGGATTCTAGGGTTTCGCTGCTCCAAACAGGTCATCGTGGAATTTTCGCTATAACTTTTTTTCTACGAAGTTTCAGAAGCTGAAATTTTTAGGGTGCGAAGAAAAAATCTTGAGGAATATTTTCTAAAAATTTCAGAGCTTGGTTCACAATATTTTCGGAGATATGATCTGTGGAAGTTAGGTCTTTTTTCAGGCTCCTAAACAGGTCATCGTGGAATTTGCACTATAACATTTTTTATACGAAGGTTCAGAATCTGAAATTCGTATGGTGCGAAGCTGAAATCTTGAGGAAAGTCTTCAAAACATTTTAGATCTTGGTTCGCAATATTTTTGGAGATATGATCTGTGGAAGGTAGTGCTTTTTCAGGCTCCTAAATTTCATCTCAAAGAGGTGATCGTGGAAAAAGTTCAATAACTCTCTCTCTGGGAATCGGATTGGAGTTTCGTAAAAAGTGGTCACAAGTACACATACTGTAGTTTCTTTGCTATCAATTTCAGAGACAAAAGACAAAATAGTGACACGTGGCAAGTCGTACAAGTTCGCTCTACTGAACTAGTCCATAATTAGGTCATTGTGGGAGATTGGACACAACTTTGTCTTGGAGAATCCAAATCAGGTCAGACCTGTGGCATTCAAAAGAGAATTCAGAGGGCTAATTCAGTGCTAAATTTTAGATATAGAATAGCCGCAATCACAGAGATAATACAATTTCAATATCGAGCTCCTCAAAAGCAAGTAAAAGGTGTGTGTTTTTTTTCCGAATTACATAAGTCTTGTTTGAAGAATCAAGTTGAATTGATTGCAAGGGAATATTGTAGAATAGATATCATTATTGGATTATAAAATGGCCCCAAAAAATAATTCAACACCCATTAAGCCTTTGGAAAGCTCTACTATGACTCATGAAGACGAAGAATTGCAACATGATCTATCAAAATTACAAGAGCAAGTGCAACAAATTTCACTCTCGCAAAGAGCAACAAAAAATGAAATGGAAGTTTTGAAGAAAGGCATGGAAGCTAAGATGGATGGCGTAACTGATATTGAATATAAGGGTAACTGATATTCCAGAGGAACACAGGATTGATCTCTTCATAGGCACTCTAAAGGATAACATCCAACATGAAGTTCGTGTTTTAGAACCTAATTCATTGGAGAAGGCATTCAGGTTGGCAAGAAAAGTTGAATGTAAAATTATGGCGACAAGGAAGCCTACCACTCAATTCTATAAAGAAGGAAGTGTTGCTACGCCTAGATTTCCACAACCTACAGGGTTGACACCACAACAATTGGAAGAAAAAAGAGCAAAAGGGCTTTGCTACAGTTGTGATAGCAAATACACTAAAGGTCATAAGTGTGTTGAAAAGAAATTATTTTACATAGATTGTGAAGAAGAAGAAGAAAATGAACAAGAAGAGGATATACACCAGGAACCAGCCATAGAAGAGGAAGAAATGAATCCGACCATATCATGTAATGCACTGGCAGGAATTACCACTCCTCAAACTCTCAAGATAGCAGGACAGATCAAGAAGAAAAAGGTAATAATGTTGATTGATTCAGGTAGCACCCATAAATTTATTCATTGTAAGGTAGCCAAGGAATTAAATTGTTTCCTATACCCAGCATCAGAATGCCAAGTGATGGTTGCAAATGGAGGAACTATAAATTGCTCTGGGAAATGCCATAATATCGAGCTAACCATGGGGGAATATGTATTGACTAGTCCAATGCTTTCCATTCCTATGGGAGGTGCTGATGTTGTACTAGGAGTACAATGGTTACAATCTTTGGGGACGGTAGCTTTTAATTTTCAAGAAATTTTCTTGAAATTTTTTTCAGAAGGAAAGGAAGTTGAATTATGGGGTATTGAAGGGAAGCCAGGAAGGATAATAAGCTCTAATGTCATGACAAAGCTTCTAAAGAAAGAACAACGAGGCGTAATTGCACAATTATGCTCACTAGAAGTTCCAACGTCAAAATCATCTATTTCTGCAGATCTCCAACAAGTCTTGGACAATCATTCCAAGGTGTTTGAAACTCTCAAAGGACTCCCACCTATTCGTGATCATGATCATGCTATTCATTTGATTCCAGGAAGTGTTCCTCCAAACATCGGGCCTTATAGATATCCTTACATCCAAAAGAGAGAAATTGAACGTATGATTGCAGAAATGTTAGAGGCGGGTATAATTCAACCTAGTCAAAGTTCTTTCTCTGCTCCTGTAGTATTGGTACACAAGAAGGATGGATCATGGCGCATGTGTCCGGATTATAGGGAGCTCAATAAGCTCACCATTAAAGATAAATTTCCCATTCTGTGATTGATGAATTATTGGATGAATTACATGGAGCAATTTATTTTACCAAGTTGGATCTTCGTTCAGGATATCATCAAATTAGAATGAAGACTGAAGATATTTCAAAAACAGCATTTCTAACTCATGAGGGTAATTATGAATTTTTGGTCATGCCTTTTGGCCTTACCAATGCACCTTCTACATTTCAAGGGTTGATGAATTCCATTTTCAAACCCTTCCTTAGAAAATTTGTGCTAGTATTTTTTGATGATATACTAATCTACAGCAGGTCTTGGAAGGATCATGTTGAACATGTTGATAGGGTGCTCAAACTATTGCGGGAGAAACAATTATATGCAAAAACATCCAAATGTTTCTTTGGAGTACAAGAGGTGGAATATCTGGGTCATGTTGTATCTCACGAGGGTGTTAAAGTAGACCCTAACAAAATTAAAGCCATTAAGGAATGGAAAGTCCCCACAACCATAAAGCAGTTGCGAGGATTTCTCGGGTTAACAGGGTATTATCGCAAGTTTGTTAAGAATTATGGGAGAATAGAAGCACCTCTAACAACATTATTGAAGAAAGATGCATTTTCATGGACTCCTGAAGCAACTAAGGCCTTTGAACATCTTAAAGAGGCAATGTGCCTAGCACGGGTCTTCGCTACGCCAAACATCACAAAAACCTTTATTGTGGAATGTGATGCCTCAGGAAATGGAATTGGTGCAGTTTTAATGCAGGAAGGAAGACCCATTGCTTTTGAAAGTCGTCCAATAAAAGGAAACTATTTACAGAAACCTATTTATGAGAAGGAAATGTTAGCAATACTGCATGCACTAAAGAAATGGAGAACTTACCTAATGGGAAGACACTTCAAGGTAAAAACTGATCATGATAGTCTTAAGCACTTTTTGGAACAAAGACTATCTTCAGAAGAGAAACAAAAATGGGTCACAAAGATGTTGGGTTATGACTTTGAAATAATCTACAAAAAAGGAAAGCTTAATGTTGTTGCAGATGCACTCTCAAGAAAGAATGAAGAGGTGGAAGCATTGCTTTGTGCCATTTCTATTATCCAACCAGATTGGATAACCGAAGCAAAAGATGAATGGAAGAAGGAAAAAGATGTATGGACACTCATTCAAAAGTTGCAGCAAGATCCTAGTACATCTGATACATTTAGTTGGAAAAATGATTCCTTATGGTACAAAGATCGCTTATATCTTTGTAAAAATTCCCATCTAAAACAAAATATTCTTCTGGAATTGCACACTTCTCCTTTAGGAGGACACTCGGGATTTTTAAAAACTTACCACAGGGTGAAGAAATAATTTTTTTGGGATGGCCTTAAATCTGATATTCAAAAGTTTGTGGCGGAATGTTTGGTTTTCCAGTAGAATAAAGTGGAGACAATTAAGACCCCGGGACTTCTACAACCTTTATCCATTCCAAGTCAACGTTGGGAGAAGATTTCAATGGATTTTATCACAGGTTTACCTAAGTCCGAAGGAAAGAGTGTCATCATGGTGGTAGTTGATAGACTTACCAAGTATGCACACTTTTGTGCATTATCTCATCCATTTAAAGCAAGTACGATTGCTACTACATTTATGGACAGAATTCAAAAGCTACATGGAAGCCCAAGGGTTATTGTGAGCGACAGAGATCCCATTTTTACTGGAAATTTTTGGACGGAGTTATTTTCTTGTTTGGGTATTCAATTAGCTCATAGCTCATCTTATCATCCTCAATCTGATGGTCAAACTGAGATAGTAAATAAATGTTTGGAAGGATATCTTCGTTGTTTTGTATACGATAAACAAACACAATGGGTCAAGTGGTTACCTCTCGCTGAATGGTGGTATAACACTTCCTTCCATACTACAGCAAAAATGACCCCATTTATGGCACTTTATGGATATCATCCACCATCCATCACATCATCTTTAAGGGAAAATTCGAAGGTTAAAGTAGTGGAAGATCACATCGAGCATCAGCAAGAAGTTCTCCAACTCTTAAAGGATAACCTGAATTTGGCACAAAATCGAATGAAACAACAGGCAGATCAACATCGCAGCGAGAGAAGTTTTGATGTAGGAGATTGGGTATTTTTACGACTGCAACCATACAAACAAATGTCCCTCAAGCAAGCTAAGAAGGATAATAAATTATCACCAAAGTACTATGGTCCTTACAAGGTGTTGCAAAATATTGGTTCTATGGCATACAAATTGGAGCTTCCTTCTTCTTCGCGAGTACATCCATTTTTCCATGTTTCATGCTTAAAGAAGGTTATAGGTGAAAATATTCCAGTTCAAACAATATTGCCAGAACTTGATGAGGAAGGAAAAATCATATTGGAACCTGAAGCGGTCACGGAAACAAGAACTCGACAACTACAGAATCGATCAATTTCAGAGTATCTCATCAAGTGGAAGAACTTACCCACTGAAGATTCTACGTGGGAGGATGAGAATTTTATACAGAAGCACCCGGAGCTACTCAAGTGTTGAGGACAACACTTTTTTGAAGGAGAGGGGCATGTTAGGTCCCTATATCACTAGTATAGTCCTTTATTATGGTTAGTTTAAACCCCTTATTGTTATTATTGAACCCTTGTAACCCCCATTTTGTTATTATTGTGCCCTTAAATTATTATTGTTAGGTCGGCTAGGATTACATTATGGCCCACTAGGATTACATTATGGCCCCATGGACTCCTATATATAGCAAGGAGGTTTTGTAAATTGTATCATCCAAGAATTGTGTATTTATGTAATGTATTGGAGGTCGCCCCCTCGAAGTGGCTTATTTCTAAGGCGTTGATATCTCTTTTCTTCTATTTTTGAAGCTGGTTACACAACACAACTTTTCAGATAGCAATGGACTATGCTTTCAATGACTTCAAACACATTGTTCAACCTTATCTAGATGATTTACCAGCACATTCACAAAATCTAACTGATAACCCAATGCATTTGAGAGCCATTTTCTTACATTTCCGACACTACAAAATATGCCTCAATCCACATAAATGTGTGTTTTGTGTTGGTTCTGGTCATTTGCTTGGATTCGTAGTCTCAAAAGAAGGAATTCGAATTGACCCATTGAAGGTTCAGGCCATTCTTGACTTTCCTGCGCCATCAAAGTTACTTCAAATACAAAAACTTTAATGAAAGGCTAACTTCCTAAGAAGTTTCATTCCAAACTACGCCGAAATGGCTAAAGGATTTACTCGACTATTGAAAAAAAGGGTTCCCTTCCATTGGGACCAAGTTGCGCAAGCTTCTTTTGATGTTGTCAAGGACACTCTTTTCTGAGTGTCATTAATGTATCCCCCTAATTATCAAAATGATTATTTCTTATATATCATCGCGGCCAAAATGACCATTGCTATGGTATTAGTCCAAGTAGAAAATGGAATTGAACATCCGATCTATTATTTGAGTCGTAATCTCAATGATACGGAATTTAAGTATTCATACGTAGAAAAGCTTGCCTTGGAAGCTGTTCAAGTTGTCCAAAGATTTCGCCATTATATCATGCTCCGAAAAACCACTATCGTTTCGGATTGCAACCCCATGACTTATATCTTATCACGTCAAATGCTGGGGGAGGAATATTCAAAATGGATTCTCATTTTGCAGGAATTTGATTTGGAATTCATCAAATCCAAGTCAAAGAAGTCTTTAGTTTTGGTTGAGCTTCTCTATGACCTTCCCCCACTACAAAACTCTTGCATGTCCTCATGCAACTTCATCAAAACTTTATTCCATGTGCTCTGAAACTTCTGCAAGAACATCCAGCCTCCTTTTTCTGCTTCTTTTGGTAGTCAATACCATTCTGGGTTTCCTCATGAATAATTTGAACCTAAGATCTATGAGTGCCCTCTTCAGTTTCTTATTTTTCTTCTTTAGCTTCCTGTTTTCTTTATACAGTGTTCTCATTTGCATAGAGAGAGTTTTGTTCATGCCATTCTTCTATTTTACCTGCTCTCTTAAGATTTCATTTTCATTTTTGATACGTCTATTCAATATCTCCAATTCATAATTGTCTTTTCTCAAGATTTCTATTGGAGGTTCTTGTGGACTGAGAGATCTTTCTTGATTTTCTGAGGCCCTTCTTTCTAGTGATTCCACATAGTCATAAATTTGTTGTTGGGTTGGATCTACATCTTGGGTTCCTCTATTACGGTCTTCTTCATACTGATGTAAAAGAGATCTATCAACTGGTGTTTGGATTGGAGTTTCTTCTTCTTCAATATTTATAACTCCTATTTTTTTAATCCATGTCTTTTTCACCATGCCTTTAAGTCTAGAGCTTCTCCTTAATTTGGGCGGATTTTCATCTTTTTCTTCAGCACATTCACTTGTTAATTTCTCTTCTCTTTTAACCTTGATCTGTTTCTTGATCTTTGTCAATTTTTCAGAGATTACTTCTTCACTATCTTCCTGTTTGATGTATCATTTTTGATTTCAACAGCTTTATCAATTTTTCCTCTCCTACTTCTTCTTACAGGTTCTTCTTTAGATAGTGTTTCCTCTAGTTCTTGAAAATGGTTTATTAGAATAAACTCTTCCCAATTATCTCCTACTTTCTTCAAATGGAACTCAATCAATATTTTAATTAGGCCATGGTGGTGCAGAGTAATTTCTAGGAATTGGTGTCTTTTCTGAACATTAGAGGCCATTCTTTTCAAACTATTAAGTAGGAAGAAAGGTAGATTTATTTCATCATCTAATAAATTCATCATCAGTCTAATATGGTAGACATACATGGTACCGAATCTACCCTCACATGTTATGAATTTTTGTAAAATTAATAACATATTCCTCCATTTATTTTTCAAGGCTGTATTTGGAATACCCTTTCTAAATACTGAAATCTCCATACTTGGATTCTTCAGCATTTGTTTCCAGGTTGCATTATGAAACTCCTTATTCTTGAACCAGTGCTCTCTCTGTCTTGGAAATTCTGTGATTTCAGATATAAATGACTCTGTTATAGTGAACTTAATATCCCCAATTTCTACCTCTGATCCATCAAATGACCTAGCAAATGATTTCGTGATTTCTTTGTGGAATCCATTGAATTTTTCTACAAAGCTCAGCCACCCAACTTTCTGTAATAGCCCTTTAACTTGTGGGTATCCTTCTAAGTATTTGATCCCAATTAGCTCTGTTCTCAAAATTAGCCCCATTTCTCCTTGGTACAGATTGCTTCCTTTCCTTGGCTTAGGTCTACTACTCTATCTCTGATCCTGTGTCTGAAGAAAGAGTAGCTGCAGAAGGATGTTTTGCCCTTAAAATGACTTCTCTGTTTCTACAGATGAACTAGCTATAGAATGTAATGGTAGTAAGTGAATTCGGTGGTGAATGAACAAGGTAATGGCAAATGATAAAAATGATAGGGTTGAGGGTTTGATATGGAATGAAATACCGCGAAGAGATTTATGATGATTTTCAAAAGCATCGATAAATGATACGATCTAAGGTCGTGACCTAATAGGTCACATCTAAGTTTTGACTGTTAATCATTTAATTAATGATGAACCGTTATGGAGCAGAAAGTAAGGGATATGGTCGAGGTGTTTTTATGATAAGTAAGGTTCAATTCGAATGATAGATTACCTTAGGAATCATATGATTTAAGCATATTGTATTTTTTCATGTTTTTCTATCAAAATAACTTTGCACAATTTACCTCAAACCTTTTGATTTTGCTGCTTGTTGTGTTTGTCCTTCATTTTGAAAAAATGTTGATCTATTAAGCTCCATAATCTCCTTTGACTATCATCCTTTGCTTATTGAAGTAGGCTTGCAGAGTCAATTAGATGCAGAACAGGATTGGCTACAGAACAGATAGTTACGGAATGTACCTGTAAAAAAAAATTATGAAATATGGATATGGAATGGAATGAGATGGATCATGAGTGTGGAATGGAATGAGATGGATGTAGTGAAATATGGGATGGAATGAAATATGAATGAAGTGAAGTATGGAGTGAAAAATGAATCTGCAACTTGTGATTTTATGATATTTAGTTGCAGAAAAAGAACAATTGAAAGTATAGGGTGTCAGAAAAATTTTGATTTTCACCCTGCACTTTCTACATAAATATGCCAATCACTTATTGGTTTTCATATTTATACTTTTTTTATTTATTATTATTATTATTATTATTATATATATATATATTAAGAAAAATACAACTAAGTTAGTGAAGAAGAAGAATTCTTCTTCACTAACTTCATATCAATGTTATCTTGGAATTTCTTGACAAAATCTTCTCTTGAAAGTGGCTTATGATACAATTTCAGTCTGTGTCCATTTACAAGAAATGCTACCTTTCCTTCATCTATTGTCCTTATTTTTATTGCTCCATTTTCAAATATTTTCACAATTTCATATGACCCAAGCCAATGAGTTTGAAATTTACCTTGAAAATCCTTGAATTTTGAATCAAACAAGAGTGCTCAGTCACCTTCTTTAAATTTATTTTCTTTGATATACTTGTCATGTCATCTATTCCTTTGCTATTGGACTATGCTTGTTCTTTGTACCGCATCTTGTCTTATCTCATCCAATTCATTAATCTGCTCTAGTTTGTGCTTTTGTGCTTCTGACAAATCAAGTCCTAATTGGACTGCCATTTTGAAAGTTTGGATCTGAAACTCTATGGGAAACAGGACTTGTTTTCCATAAACAAGTTCATAAGGGGTGTGTCCTGTTGTGTTTCTCCATATAGTTTTTTAGGCCCATAAGGCTTCAGGAAGCCTTTCTTCCCAATCTCTTTTATGTAAATGAACAGTCTTTGTAAGGATCCCTTCAATCACCTTATTGGTAGATTCTACTTAGCCATTTGCTTGTGGATGGTAGGGAGTGGATTTCCTGTGTCTGATTTTGTACTTTTCTACCATTTGCTCCACCATATTTGATGTGAATTAAGCTCCTTGATCTGCAACAATTTCTCTTAAGACAGCAAAACGAGTAAAAATATCCTCAAAAAGAAAATTAACTACAGATGCTTCATTAGTAGAAAGTAATGCCTTGGCTTCTACCCATTTGGTAACATAATCAATGCAAACTAAGATATACTTATTTTGTTTTGATGGAGGATTAATAAGTCCTACAAAATCCAAAGCCCATTTCTCAAAAGGTTCAATATGTACCTGAGGTTGTAATGGCATTTCACCTGAAGGGGAAGGTTTCTCTACCCTTTGGCAAATGTCACACCTTTTGACATACTCTTTAGCATCTTTAAAGAGTGATGGCCAATAATATCCTAGATGAAGGATCTTAAGTTGTCCTCTTATCAGAAAAGTGTCCACCATAAGGTTCATCATGACATGCCTTGAGAATCTCAAGCATCTCATCTTCTGATAATAAAATCTGGACCTGTCTTGTATAATTCATTAGCAATCCATGAATATTTTTCATTGTCATAAATGATTTTTCTTTTATCTCTTGCATTCATAATTGAAGGAAATTTTCCTAAAACTATATAATTAGCAATGTCAGCAAACCAGGGAGTTTGAGTAGTGATTGCAAAGAGATATTCATCAGAGAATCTATCTTCAACTGGAGTATTGTCTTTAATGTTTTGGAGTCTAGATAGGAAATCAACCACTGTATTTTTTTTTCTAGACCTATCTAGAATGGTGATGTTAAATTCTTGTAAAAGCAATAACCATCTTATGAATCTGCCATTAGTAACTGATTTATTCATTAAATACCTAATTGCAGAGTGATCTGTGTGAACAAAAGTTTCATAGCTTGTTATATAATGTCTGAATTTATTTATAGCATGAACAACAGCTAAGAACTCTTTTTCAATTACAGTATAATTCAACTCTGAAGGAGTCAAATTTTTACTTGTATAGTAGATGGCATAAGGGATCAGGTCTTTTTGTCCTATCACAGCTCCTAAAGCTATATCTGAGGCATATGTCGAGATGTGAAAAGGTAATTTCCAGTTAGGTCCCCTTAAAATAGGTGCTTCAGAGATTTTTGTTTTTAGGGTTTCAAATGCTAACTGGCAGTCAGGATTCCAATTGAATTCACAGTCCTTGGTGAGTAGTTTGAAAAGTGGAGATTCTATTTTGGTGAATTTTTCTATAAATCTTCTGTAACATCCTGTAAATCCTAGAACTCCTAACATCTTTCTGACAACTTGGAACTAATAGTCTAGAGATGACTTCAACTTTTGACTCATCAACTCTAATCCCATCTCCTGAAATATGATGTCCTAAGACAACCCCTTCAGTAAACATCATGAAACATTTTTCATGACTTAATGAAATGTTTGCTTCTTTACATATTTTTAGAAATTTTTCCGAGTTTTATAAGGCTTCTTCAAATGTGTTTCCATAGACTGTGAATTCATCCATGTATACTGCTACACAGTCATGTATTAGATCTGAAAAGATTCCCAATACTGCCCTTTAGAATGTTGCAGGTGCATTGCACAATCCAAAAGGCAATACTCGGTAAGCACAGGTACCCCAAGAACAGGTAAATGTGGTTTTATCTTGATCCTCAAGTGCAACTTGAATTTGATTATAACCACTGAAACCATCCAAAAATGAAAAGTACTTTTTTCCTGCTAATGTATCTAACACCTGATCTATGAAAGGTAAAGGAAAATGATATTTAAGAGTAGCTTTGTTTAATTCTCGGAATTCAATGCATACCCTCCATTTACCATTTTTCTTGGGTACAATCACCAAAGGAGAAACCCACTGACTATCTGAAATAGGATAAATAAATTTGACATTCAACAATTTCTGCAACTCTTCTTTAACAATCTCCCTAAGATTTGGATTAATCCTTCTCTGGGGTTGTCTGATTGGTTTAAAATTTTCCTCTATGTAGATATGATGAGTGCAAGTCTTAGGGTTAATCCCTTTCATATCAGAGTACTCCCATGTATATTGGGAAGAATGTCTCTGTAATATTTTGACTAGCTTTTCCTGTTGAAATTTTTCTAGGTTTTTGTTCATGTTTAAAGTTTTTCCTGGAAATATCTCAATTGTAGAGCTGCTAAATTCTTCCATGGAGTAAAGAGACATTTGTCTTGATGACAAAAACTCAATATTGGATTCTTCTTGAAATTTTTCATGTTTGTATTCTGAATAATATTCATGATTTTCTAAGGCATTCAGAATCTGACTATCTTCACTAATTTCTAAAATAGTGAAGAGAGGTTGTATATCTTCTTCATCATCAATCCATTGAGTATCATCTATTTCTATGATTATTCTTGTTGGAGGATACAAAGTAAATTTCTTGGTTGAACTACCATCAGAGATGTACATATCACCGGATCTACAGCTAAATAAGGCATCAGCTGTAGCTAACCAAGGTCTTCCTAGTATAATAGGATGTCCTCCTAGATGATTTTTAGGAGTTAGGATCATGAAATCCACAGGATACTCCCAAGAATATAAGGACACTGAAATATCTTCTAATACCCCATCTGGTTTGATTACAGATCTATCTGCTAACTATAGTAGTGTGGGTGTATAAAGAAGATTAGGAAGCTTTAGTTTTTCCATGGTCTGCCTACTCATGATATTTATTGTTGTTCCAAGATCAATTAATGTGTTTGGTATTTCAATTCCATTGATATGTGTTTTGAAAACTGGATTTCTGGGATCTAAATATTTGGGAATAGAAATCTTTCCCATCATTATGTCTGCTATTTTTCCTACTAGTTGTATTCTTTTTATCTCTTTTATTTTTCTTCCTGGTTTTTTAATACTCAACTCCTTTATTGTTTTTGCTAAGATTAGGATCTCCTTGATAGCTTGTAATAATGGAATTTTGATATAAACATTTCTCAGTTCATCTAGGAAATCATAGTTAGGCATTACAAATTGTTTCTCTACACCTTTATCAATTTGTAATCTTTCAGGAAAAGGAGGTGTAGTAGTAGATGTTGATGGTTGCTCTAACATAGGAGTTGAAATCACTGGTTCTTTTTGTTTTTATTTTTAAATATTTTGGTTTTGAAGAGACGTGATTTCTTCAAAACTTGTATTCACCCGTGGAGAATCTTCCTCAGAATTATTTTGTTCTTGTATAATTACAGAAGACTTCTTCTTTTCAAGCATTCTTCCAGACCTAAGTTGAACATCATTAAGGTCTAAAAGAGTAATCAAATAAGTTGGAAATTGTTGTCCTTCTATCATATATGTATTCTGAGGATTTTTATTGTTGGGGTTTGGTATTGGCTGGGTATGTAACTGGTTTGGTTTCTGAGGAAATGGTAATGGAAGTGGTGGATTTTGATTCTGATTTTAAGGTTGTGGATTTTGCTAAGGATTTTTTTGAGGAGGAAAATTTGTATATGATGGATAAGATGGGAAAGATGGTGGATATTGATAATATAGAGAGAACATACCATAAGGATTTTGTGCTCCTTGAGCCTAAGATTGAGATTGATTTTGAAATTGGGGCCAAGGTTGTTGCCAATAATTCCAATTTGGTGGGGGTTGATTATACATCTGATTATTATACCCTTGTGTTTGAGGTCTCTGCCAAGGTCTTCTATAGACAAAATTAAGATATTTTGTGGAATTTGAGGTTGTTTCTTCTTGAAATACAGCTTTAAGGCTAGGGATTGAAGGACAATTCTTGGTCTCGTGCTTGTCTAAACAAATTTCACAGGTCTCTATTACTTTTGCATCAAGACGACATTCTCTTAAGGCATGCTTCTTTCTACATTTGGGACAAAATATTGCTAAGGCGTCAGTTTCAGCTTTTTGCTTGTTTTGTAGCTTAAGGGTGTCTATTTGCTCACTAAGACTCCCTAGAATATCAGTTTTTAATTCATCAAGCATATTCCCTATTTCTGCCCTACTTATTGTTCCAGTTGCATATTTGTTTGCCCTTGCAAGAGTAGGGTCTCTTAGTCCTTTCTAGATTTTAGATTTTCCTCTTGAGAGATTAATACATAGTTATGCTATATCAGGTAATGAAAGTTGAGATATATCTCATTTCCCCATCATGTTTAGGATATCTATCCATTCATCCCTAATTGTTTTCAACAAAAGAGCTTTCAAGGTGTCTTGATCTAAATTTTGCATTTTTCCCTTTTAATGTTATAATTAAATCTCTCAAGTAAATCTTCCAGATATTCATCCTCTTTTTGCATCATCTTGAACACTTCTTCCATATGGTTGACTGGTATACAGTAATCCAGATATCTATCTAGAAATACTTTCCTCATATCATTCCATGTTCCTATAGACCCAATGATTAGACTCATAAACTGTTTTAACGCTGCTCCTTTCACTATTCAAGGGAACAGTTTAAGTTTTTGAGCATACTGAAGATAGTCATAAGTTCTACATAGAACTTCAAATTCAAATAAGAATGTCTCAGGGTCTTCACTTTTTATTCCATGAAAATTTGGAAGAAC
The DNA here is from genome assembly GCA_034641835.2 of Pinus albicaulis. Taxonomy (NCBI): domain Eukaryota; kingdom Viridiplantae; phylum Streptophyta; class Pinopsida; order Pinales; family Pinaceae; genus Pinus; species Pinus albicaulis. The sequence continues at coordinate 155,061,609 of CM076576.1, read as the reverse complement.
GGAGGGTGAGATATTTTTCATGGTAGCATTTGTTTCTTCATCTATTATAGGGAATCCAAAGGAGCTTTCAATTCCCCTTCTACCTCTATTTCCTTCTGCATTTCCTCTACCTCTACCTCCTTCTGCATTTTCTCTTCCCCTTCCTCTGTCTCCTCCTCTACCTCTACCTCCTTGAAATAGCAAGTTTTCTCCATTAAAGATTTATCCTTCCCCTTCTCCTCCTTCTGCCATGATAGATTCCTTCGAACTAATATAAGGTTCAGTATGGAGAACCAATTGTTCTTTTGGTTCTTCTATCAAGGGTATATTGAAGAAGAATTCCTCCTCTTCCTCTTCACTAGGGATTTTTAATTCTTCTACTGGAATATATTCTCCTGTGGAAGTGAAAAAGGTTATCCCTTCTGTAGGAGTCCTTGGATCTTCTTCCTCTAGAATTTCTTCAGTGGATGAAGTGGGAGATCTTCCTTATTGGATATCTGATCTTGAAACTTTTGGAATCCTATGACCAGTATAGTATGGAATATGGGTTTGAGTTGGAGGTGTGCTACTTCTTGGTCTTGGTGGAGTGAGTGGTGTTGTGGGAATCAAGCCTCTGCATCTTATAAATCTACCCCTAGAATCTCTTTCTCTACACGTCATTATTTTTGGGATGCAAGAAAAAGGCTACCTAGTTACACTTCCCTGGAAACAGCGCCAAAATGTTTAGTCAATTTAGTGTCCTAAATTGTTAACATAAATTATCGACCAGGGCTATGAAACTGATGAAGTGTAATGCACTGTATGTGCCTAAGTATCCCTTTTCTTACTTCGTTGTTTGTGTTTTTTTGATGTTTTTGGGGTTTTATGTTTTGGTTCTTAGTATTCTGTTCCATACTAGAAAGATGAAGTTAAATCTATGTAAAGAGGAAAAACAGGAAAATGTTAATGAATAAATGAAAACAGAGTTTATTTCAAGTTCTGTTCTTAACTAGAAAATCATGAAAACAAGGAGTCCTAATCCATGGATATTACAACTTCTAAATGAAAATTCATGAAATGAAAAGTAACTCAAAACACTGCAACTTAATCTGATTCATTCAATTAAAGGTTTATTGGAAGAGCTTGTGAAAAATATTAATTATAGTGCAATGAGGATCTCCTAAAACATAAAAGGGAAATGCTGAAACAATCAGTAACTTAGAACATTACAGAGAAATCTCATTCATTTGATAAAGGCTTATTGGAAGTGCTTGAGAAAAATATTAACTACAATGTATTAAGGATCTCCTATGAAATGCTGAAACAACTTATAACATTACAACTAAATCTCATTCATTTGACAAAGGTTTATTGGAAGAGCTTGAGAAAGAGATTAACTATAATGTGATAAGGATCTTCTATGAAACGAAACAATCAATAACTCATAATATTACAACTAAATCTCATTCGTGAATTAAAGATTTATTGGAAGATATTTTGAAAGAGACTAATTGCAATATGATGAGGATCTTCTATTTAACTAAATAACATAAAATGAAATGCTAATAACTCAGAATATTACAACTGAATCCCATTCATTTAATAGATATTTATTGGAAGAGCTTGTGAAAGAGACTAATTGCAGTATACTGATGATCCTTTAACTAAGCAGATGACATGAAACGAAATGCTAAAACACTATGATTTAAGAAATCAATCTAAGTAAGGAAAGACAGTAAAACAGAATTTAAAATAACTTAGCTAGAAAACATGTAAAACCTCCTCGAATAGCAGGGGCCCTCTGCTACCAATTCGGTATTAATCCTTTAGCTCCTTAAGATTTTATTCAAATAGAATCAAGGTTAAACTCCTTTTATTAACACAGTGCTTGAAAACAGATTATCACTGTAATGATAAAATATGTATCAACCGTCCCTTCTCGGTATTACAGAGCTTAATTTATATGCAAATTCATAACTAACATCGAAAAAAAATAGGTACAGGTGTAATATTTAAGTTAAAATTGAATTGAAACTCTTTTGGGACTCGTGATTTGCTGTAAAGAAAATCAGGAGTCCTAATTCCTGTAGAAAACAGTTTCTTTGACCTTTGCTTTGACCATGGGCTTAGATACCTCCAGTTATAGATTCAATCCTCATGGATAAGAAGGAACCATGTAGGGAAGATTTGGAATCCACCCATGTGTGCCTTTTCTCCAGTTTACACATGTAACATACTTAAACACAAAAACAGCTGCGGAATGCTTGACTGGCTACAGAATGCCTGTATTCTGTAGCTAAACAGTTCAAAAATTATTAAGATAGAAAAAATCACGAAATTACAACAAGTTAACCATTTGTATGCAACCTTTAAGCAATATTAATCATTCTCATTGATCTTTAGGTTTATGAAATGATAAATAAATGATGAAATGAGGTGAAAGTTGGCAAAAGAGAAGATAATTTCAGGGCTCAACACTTGGCTCTGCCCCTGGATAACAATGTTGCAAAAAATAATCTCTCATTGTCTCTCCTCCAACAATAGACCCTGAGAGTGAAATGAGCAAGCCTCTCCTTGACAAACCTATAAGAAAGTACACATCCTCGACTGTTATAGGAACCACTTGGTTCTTAATATGAAATGCCTTGATAGCTGGATCCCATGCTCGAACTAAGAACTCCAATAGTTCTATTTGTTGCCTCATCCCATACAATTTGAAGTACTTAAGCAGTCCACAATCTCTTAGGGCTCTTACTGTACCTGCATCATTTAAGGAAATAATATCTTGTTCTTCATGTTCTATTTCCCTCCATGTAATCGTCATCGTAATCCGATGGAAACCTGAAATACAATCATAAGATCCATTAGATTCCATTCATTGCAAAAAACTAGGAAAAATTTGGGAATAATATAAGAAACAAAAATCTAGATTGCGCCCAAAGCACTCCCTAACAAGAGATAGTGCATTATGTATGCAAGTAACCTTCACTGTACTTGCTATGCAATGTAGATTTCGACATTCAGGGGTGTGTTGCCCTCTTTTTGGGTAGAATTTACCCTAGGGGCATTAAAACCCTGAAAATTTGCAGAAATTGGAAATGAAATGAATACTAAAGGAAAGAGGAGGTTTATATCACTAACCTGGATCAAACGGCAACGAAAAACATCCACAGAAACGATCACAATCAACAGCTAAAGTTCGAGGGCAAAATCAGGTTCAGAGCTCCAAAATGCAAATGGTAACTATGGAATGGTAAAAATGAATAGTGAAACTACTTTTAATAGTCATTTAATTATTTGTAAATTGAATATATTGCTATGAATATAGTTTTATTATGATTTTTATCATGAAACAAGTATTTTCAATTCATTTGATGTTGTTCTGAACAGGTCTTACAACTGATGAACAGATTAGTCGTGCAGATTTATTTCAAGAATGATTTGACAACAAAGCATACTTTTTCTCCTTATTTTTTGAGCTTTGTTAAAAAAAAAAATGGATTTGAAGTGCACTTTAATCTCTTTTTCAAGCTTTGATAACAGCGAAAAAGGAACCCCTAGAGTCTTCTTTCAGCTCTTTTCAGACTCTGATAATGTGAAAAGATTGTCGAGCACTTGTCTTTTCGAGCACGTAAAAGTAATTGAATTGATATCTACTCGATATAAGTTTAACCCTTTTTCGGACTGAGATAGATTATTTACGAAAAAGGAATACCTTGGTTAAACATGACCAAAGAGGTTCTCTCAGATATTATTTTAAACTTTTTCGGATCTGAGTGACAAATTTACGAAAAAGTACTTATGGAGTTTTCTTTCGTCCTCTTTTTCAAACTCTTTAAATATGAAAAAGGACTGGGCTATCACTGTCGTTAAGCTAGTAAAACATAAAATAGCGACAGGCTTGTTTATCATGGCAAGAATTGAGTTTCATTCATTGCTAGACTCGTTAAATTATTAAATAGTGGTACTTTATTCACCTGAAGGGTTGAATTATAGATCAAGAAAATGATATCCTCCTCAAGCTTGTTAAAAAATAAAGAGGTACTAGTCGACAAATGACCGGGGAAAATTTGGGAAAAGTTAGCAGAATTATTTATGGTAGCAAGTTGCTCTTGAACATGACACTTCCTTTACTCCATGTCCATGACTGTTTGGGTTGGGAAATCATCTTGATAGTTCATTCATACCTATGGTTTATTATACCTTTACTTCGGTTTTGGGTCAATGCTGCCAACTCATCTCAGTGTTGCCGATATGTTCAAGAGAAGTCATCCAATGAATAACTCATCCTTTTGCAATACTCATAAACCTTTATTCTCATGACTGTCATCCCTGAAAATTGCTATATCAAGTCATACCCTTGTCTCTGAAATCAGAAACTCTTATTTCACAATAAGGTGACTTCCTATCGACAACAAATCATTATCCAGGAAGTTCACTTAGAAACATCAGATTCCAGTACCATGAGGCTTGTTACAGCATCGACAAGATCCTCACTTCTGGACTTTTGACCAAAATATTTTGTTTGGCATTCGACATCAAATCATCTATTCATGCCTTACAAAATTTACTGCAGTATCTTGAGGACCATTGACATCAATGGTGGTTCTCTCGCATTTGTTAACAGCTCACATCATTGGCTGGTAATCAAGCGATGTATTTCCATGTTCAATGACAAATCATATATTCGCATGGCTAGACTTGTACTCGAATGATCGAGTGAACGAGATAAGAAGACCCCGGATCTATTTTCAGCCATCCGGGCTGCGATTTCAGGATTATTGTACACATCATCTGTATGGGGACCTTACATACAGATCTTCATCTGAATATGGGCCTATATCTGTAGGCATGTCTGCATTGGGCAACATTCCAATGTCGATGACTTTTTGAATTATGTACATGTTCTTAGATTGTTTATGTGTTGAACATGGGAATGCCTACCCTCAGCAATTATGATCAAGAGGATATATCATGATGTAACGTATTGTAAGATTGATGCAGGTCGTCACTCTGCTTCATCTCCAGCCCATCACAGTGTAAAGCATATCAATCAAAATATTGTTGTTATTATTCTGACTTCATGCTTTAGGGGGGAATTTTCATAGGTCAATTTGGGCATCATTCCTAATGACCTGGTTAACTGGGCATAATCTCTAGGACCAATGTATAGGGTCTATCATCCCCTAACATTTTAGTTGCTATATACCCTAAGCATTAGGGGAATTTTGAGGTCTAAAATGGACCTCCTAAGGAAATAATAAAATAATAGCTAAACCAATAAAATAATATTTATGAATTTGCAATTCACTTTTTGCACCAAAATCAATGTAACCATGGTTAAATTCAATTCAAAAGTTGTACCAAAATAAAAATAATAATAAAATTGTATTGATGTGACTATAAATAAGAATGAGATTTTCAAGAAAAAATCATTATCATTGCACAACTAATGCATTTGTCCTTTCTACTTAAATAACTTAAATTAAAATATAAATATAAATTCATAAATTCTTAATTATAGAATATACTATTAATTAACATTTATATTATTTAAATTATATAATAACATGTAATTAATATACTATATAAATATAATATAATATAATATAATATTTTATGTGTGAATTTTATATTATATATTGAATTGATTTTATTTATAACTAAATATTGAAAATATACAAATATAATATTTATTGAAAAGTTTGTAAATACATGAAGATTGTGTAGGGATATGCATTGTTTCTTTCAAAAAATATGAAATGACAATAATAATATTTTATTCAAAAAGTGTGAAATGACAGTAATAATATTTTATTCAAAAAGTGTGAAATGACATTTATTATGAGTACTTTACTTTATGACTTTAAAAGTACTTAGAGTACTACCATTGTTAACCATGAGTTTTTATCCACCATTAAGAAGGTGACAAGTAAGTACCTTTAACTCAAATAATGCCACCTCAACCATTATGGGTGATGTCATCCCCTAAAATGTGATTGGTTCTCATAATTTGAATTTTGATTGTAAATTTTCCTTAGGAGGCCCATTTTAGACCTCAAAATTCCTCTAATGACAAAGAACAAGACAAATCAATCAAAGACTTCCATCTGCAAAGGTTTCCAAAGTTTGAAGTTTATAATATATCATATGAGACCTCACCAACGCTACCTCTAAAGGGACTAAGTCCATTGCATATGCAAGTAGCCCTATGCAAGGCTGCTTTGCAAAGAATTTCCTGACATTCATGGGTGCGTTGGTCACATTGGGAGCGAAATTCTCATTGTTCCGGAATCTCCACTTGGCCAATGCCTTCTAGAATAGTTTACATGTGTCAAACTTCGAATCCATGTGTCCATTTGACATCTACAAGATTGGGAACATGTCTTGCCTATTATTTGAAATTCATTGATTGTGAAACTACCTTCAGCTCCTCTATAAATTGAGCACAAATCTTAGTGTTTGATAAGGATGAATTTTTGTAGAGAAATGCTGGTGGAATTTCAATTAAGGAGATTGATTTGAGTGATAAATTGCTGAAGATATCTGCATTGAGATGAGGTTGGGATGCTGCTGGAGATGGTGACACTAAATCCATCATTGTGTTGTAACCTCCCCTTCTATCGTCAATAAATATTACTTCTTATTTTTCCCTATATGCATCTGTATAAGCTTTGATTTTCGATATCATGATTTCTTAGTTGATGTATATGGTTTATGCTTTATTGATTTAGCTAAATAACTTGATTATACATCTATATTATTGTTATCTCTTGTTGTTTAGTGTTCATTCTTGCAGGAAATATTTTGCACAGCGGGCTAGAATTTCAAGCTACAGCAAAAGCGACAGAAGGAGACTTTGGAAGCGCTTAGATCCCAAGTAGATTCCTTATTTCATTCTGTGTGTTTGTTTACAGATAGGAAAAATAGTTGTAAAGTATTTGACCTATTTTTCTATATTAGCACTTGTCTAGGGAGGAATGATTTATCCGTAATTCATAATTCCGCATAACAGATATGTCTGAAATATGGGCATGATAGGTAAGATAAATAAAAAAATAAGGGTAAATCATGTGGTCCTCCTTTTAAGATATTGAGGCACATGCCTATAATCCCAAGGATTCAAAGGCTCTTTCATTGCAAATAATTATTTATGTTGCAGGGATGGCATGCCTCACACAGAAGTGAGTTGGGAGTTATGTGAATCCCAACAGATTCAATAGCCATGAAGCATATAGAGGATACATGGCCCAAAAAATTCAAGGATAAAGTATGAAGTCTACGATTCAGCATACCCATGGATGGCGTTAACCCATATTCCCTCTAGAATACCAAATATTATGTTTGGCCAGTAGTAGTGATCAATAACAATATCCCCCCATGGTTGTCTGTGAAGAATGAAAATCCTATGTTGGCTCTCATAGTCCCTGGTAGAAGACAAGTGAAGAATATGGATGTCTACTTACAACCACTGGTAGATTAATTGAAGGAATTATGGGATGGGATAAATGTTTACGATGTATGAAGACCCATCACAATAGAGAGGATTTTTATGTTGTATGGCATATGTGCTTACACGACACATGATTATCCAGGTTTAGGAGTTTGCTTTGGTAAATTACATTTTTATTGATTTGTTTATATACGTAACAATATTCTTTCGCATATGAATTTAATTTATTGTAATTGTTCTGATCTTCATGATATTCTTTAACGTGCCATGCATATTGTATACAATAATTTTGCATGTCTTGTAACAAAAGGGTATTATGGATGTAAATTTTGTGGACCTTCTTTGAAAGTTAGATGGTCCAACGACCTATGAAAGCCAGTGTATGATTGCTCTAGGGTATTCCTCCCAGAAGAACACCCTTACAGAAGAGAAACATTCGCTTTCAATGGTAAATGAGAGAGAACCCAAAGGCCTGTAATAACGACACCAGCTGAATGGCTTAGATCATATGAGAGAAAGAAGGAGAAGGAGTTCATATAAATGTTCGATTCAAATAGGGAGCCTATGTTCGATGATCTAGAATTCTTCGACACCTATGTTGAGAAATTTCCCATTGGAATGAAAAGGAAATCTATCTTTTATAACCTCCCATATTGGGAGCATCTTAAGAGTACCCACTCATTAGATCCCATGCATATATTTAAAAAAGTTTCATCTTCTTTATGGAGGAACATATCATTGAAACAAAGTGACACATTGGTTTTCAAGAAAGATCTTATTACTTCAAAAACTAAAAATAAACATTGGCCAAGACAATTAGAAAGTACAGGATCAGAGGTTGGTCCCTCTAATTGGTATTTCAAAGAAGGTGATGTCCCATGGATTTAAAAAAAATGATCTTTATTTGGCAAAGGAAGTTAGGTGTGATCGTGCCATATTCATATGGGTCTTCACTACAGTTTTGCTTCACCGTGGAAGACCATTTGTCGGGGTTGAAATCACATGACCATTTGAATCTTCTAAGAGTATGTATAATGTCAAAAACATGATTTAATTATTTGTTATATTAATAATTTTTATCCCATGGGATCATAAAACATAACTAATTTTTTATATTATTGGATGTGTTTATAATTTTTCAGTGTCATTATCCTTTTTTCGTGCGTGGGTGTGTGAAACATGACTTCCCCCAAGACCTAGGACGTGCCATATCTAAATTATATGCATTTTTACATTAGATCACGTCAAAGGAGATTCATGTGGCTATAATTCCACGGTGGTGTTAAGAGATAGTTTAGATTGTTTGTGTTACATGGATTAATCCCTCTTGCGGACAAGAGCAATCTCCCTAGTACTCTAGTGAGTAACTAGAAACAAAGATCCATTTGGAAACCTTTTCCTCTAGATCAATTTCTTTTCAGAATTATTATAATAAAGTAGAGAGGACATGACCCTACCTTGAAATCCAAACATTTGATGTTGTCTTTTATCCTGTCGCTCCAAAGTGGTTTCTCCAATAAGTAGAACCTGCAATCAAAGACAAGACAAAGGATCAAAGCATCTGCAACATATAATAATCAGGAAATGTTAAACCAACTTAGTGATCAAGGAGTCTAAGTATTGATGTTATTTCAAGACTACAAGGAAAATACCTTCTAGCGGAGGTTATAAAGGAGGTTTTTAGTGTTATAAAATTGGCCAAAATTGTCAAAAAAACATTTTCTACAACATCATTTATGGTTACAGAGGTTTCAGCAGAGCTTTTAATGAAAATTCAACACAACTAAAAAAACTGGGCGCCTAGAGGTTATTATAGATGTTTTTTTCATCGGTGCGCTACTAAGGTTTCAACGCACCGGTGTGTGTCATCTAGAAGGTGGCCCAGGGCGGTCGAAGGTGCATGCACCGGAAAATCAAGGTATAAAACCGCATCGAGCGCAGTGTTGGTGATACAACGCACGGGGCCGTTGTTATTGGTCTTGGGATTTTTGCGGTGCCCATAGGTCGTCTCAATGCACCAGTACGTAGACTTATATAAACGCACCAGTGCGCCATATCAGACAAACGCACCAAGGTTTATAATTGGTATTGGTATTTGTGCAATGCCCATAGGTCATACAAATGCACAGGTGCTTAAACGCACCAGCGCACAGTATCGCACAAACGCACCGAGATTTTTAATTGGTTTTGGTATTTGTGAGGTGCCCATAGGTCGTAGAAACGCACCAGTGCGCTGCAGCACACAAATGCACTGGTGTACAGTAACTGACACGTATCGGTGTTCATTTTGTATTTTTTAGAAACATCGACCTGTGACAGTGCAATTATTGTGATTTTTTTTAATTCATTATTCATAAAAAGTAGACACATCTTATAACAGTATTCATATTAATTAATTTTTTATTAATGCATTTGAATGTGATGTTTGGATTAATTTGTTATATCATATCAAAATTATTGTGATTTTTTAAAATTCATTATTCATCAAAAGTAGACACATATATATCTTATAACCATATTAATATGAATTAAATTTTTATTAGTGCATTTGAATGTTATGTTTGGATTAATTTTTAATGTCATATCATCAAATTTCACATCTCTTCATTATAATATTTAATCATCCATAAATTTAATCAGTGGTGTTACATTTCACGGCGACAATGGAGAACGCAATAGAATAAATTAAAACACATTTTATTATATATATCTTAATAATACAGTCTTTGTCTTTCAATTGGGACACTAAGTCCATTACATTAAACAAAATGTCTGATTTCATAAACAAATATTTCAAAAAATACAACGCCTTGCTTTGATATCCAAACATAGTGATCATCATTCTTCACTTGAACTGTTGTCACTGCTAGAGCTACTTCCATGACTTGGGTTATTTTCAGGAATGTTTTGTTCACGGTGTTGATTGTTTTCTTCTTCTTCACCTTCCATCTACAAACATAAAATTAAACTGTAATGAATGTATATACATTCGTGAGAATAATGAAAATTGCAATATTAAATAATATACATCAATGTAAATCGAAAATAAATGATGTACCATAGCAACAATTAAATCATAAACTATACACATTCTTTCAATACCATGTACCATGTCGTCTTTCGAGATTTCGTCTATTGGCGCAGTTCCATACTTTGTTTCCTGCAAGTTTTGTACCCCATAACAAATCATATATTTAATATAAAAGATTTTTCGGTTCTATTAATTATAGACGGAGCTAAGTAAAACAAGATCAATAGATTCTTACAAATTCCAGAATTAATTTTTGATATGCCAACGTATACTCACAACCCATATTTAACCCAATTTCGATCAATTCGCCTAATGGTTCTTCTTTATATGTTAGCACCTGTTTGAAGACATTCAATGATGGATTTTGTAAAACAACTTAAAAAATACAAAAATGAAATCTAGTTAAGTTGTTATAAGGAAGTAACATTTACTCACAAACTTAGATATCAACCCTTTTCTTCCTTGTCATCCTATTTTATGTGTTGAATGGGTTCCACTTTCTTTTCTTTTCTGCAAGAAAATACTTGAAAATTAATATTTATTGTTAAATTGTTTATTTATTGTACCTAATGATCGAAAAATTCAATGAAGCACATTGTTGTTGAGATGGCTCCTCCTGTGATGTAATTTTGTCCATTATTTTGACCATCTCCTTGTACACCTTTAAGGACATTCCTACTGGCATATTTATGATATCAGCTCGTTCATCTTTTGATATTTTCATAATCTTCCTGAAAATGTAACATGACAATAAACTATTTAATTTTTATATTGATATATGAAAAGTAGATATAACAAAAGTGATATTTATAAATAATTCTAGATAAACATTTAAAGTAATATTACTTTTTCATTCCTTCTTTTTTGTTGTTGTATGTTTTTGCTATTAAAAGTCTGACATGTCTCATTGACCAATTCTCTGGAAACTCTTCTTGTAGTTTAGGTAAAATTTGGTTCTTGGAATCATTGGATTGATTTTTGTATTGTATGTGGAAATAACGTCTATAAATTCGTTCCACTAGATCCCTCAAACTTTTGTAAAAGTTTTGCCCCCTTTCGTTAACCTCCAGCACCACTCCAGATGAGCTAAGGAGCAATTCATTTTCATTTGCATGTTCTATTTTTTTTATTTTCTTAGAACAACATTCCTTTTCTGAGTTGTTGGTCCCTGTAGAACATTAAACAGATGTGAATTAATAGATTGTTTGACACATGTTATCTAATAATTTTAAGTGTATTGTTAATGAAAAATAAAAAATGAAAACTCATATTGGATCGATAGTATTTTTTCATTCACTTGATTCATCCTTTTGCAATTTTTCCATCAAGCTTTTACGCTCTTCTAGTCCTAGATCAGAAATAATCTTATCGAGCTTCATCTTTTTGTTGCTCTGCATGATACATAGTAAACAATACATATTAGTTAAACTTACATATAGTTCAAAAATAATATTTTTGAAAAGAATTTATAAAGAACTTTCCTTTTTTTATTTTCTTGATGTGTTATCAGTATTTTTGTTTCTTGATCTCTTGTCAAGCATTTCTTTATCAATCTAAAACATGTACCATATCATTCATTAATATATTTATAAATAAATAGTCAGCTTTTCAAGTTTTAAAAAAAAAATTCTCAAGAAACTGGTGCGCCATTCATGGTGTACGCACCGACATCGGTGCATGGGGGTCTTATAAACGCACCGCAAAAATAGTATAATAGACCGTACTGTGCTCTATGTCAAGAAGGAGCACTGGTACGTTACATGTTAACCTCCGCACCAATTTACACAGAGAAAATAATAAAAATCGCCCGGTGTTAGTTTTTTTAGCATAAACGCCCCGCGCAAACAAGGGACCACCATACGGTGCTTTCTGTAAAATAGGAGACCTGGTATGGTAGGTTATATGTTACATGGTGCACCGATTAACACAATAAAACATTTTTTTTTGTGAAACAGCACGTTTGTGGTGCGTCACAATGAAATAGCGCTTCGGTGCCCTATTTTACATATGGCGCACTGATTAAAAAAAAAATTAAAATTAAAAAAAAAAAAAATTACCACATAATACTTTCGCGGTGTGCTGGGATAACATAATGTATCGGTTGACTAGGTTACACCAGGCACACCGATTTATTAAAAAAAAAAAAAAAAACTATTTTTTTGTAAATTCACGCAAGGGCCGACATAGATTGGGATCCAACTATGCAAGTCGTCCTGTGGGTTGGATGTCTTAGGCCTATATATAGCAATACAAACCCTATAAATCTAAAATGAAAAGCCCTAATTCTGAAATCACATAAACGGGGAGAAGAAAGGGAAGAAACAAAAAGAATGTAGGGTTTAGGCTAAAAATGGATTTTTTTATTTTATTTTTTTCTAAAAATGAAAAAGAAATTGAAATTTTTTTCTTACTACATAAAAAAACTACAGAAAAAAAAAAAAGAAAAAAAAAACAATAAACATTGAAATTTTTTTCTTACTACATAAAAAAACTACAAAAAATGTAAAAATAAAAATAAATTTTAATCACGAGATCGTTTGAAATTCTATGCTATAGGGTTTGAATCACCAAAGGTTTGGAATTCTGATTATCTGAATATTTCTGTTCAAAAGTATTTCGCTGCTCCACAGTGCTCTCGTGCTCTGTTGCTCCACGTATGTCTCCTGCAAATCTCTGGCTGGATGTAATATCCCAAAACCGAGATTTTCTACAACAAATGGAATATCTTGAGATATTCCAAAGTTGGAGCTTCAACAACTCATGATCATGGAAATGTAGAATAGCTCATTAGATGTAAAATAACATCTCACCAGCAGATATAAGAACCTCAGCAAGAGTATGGCCTATATTCTCCTTCCCGGGCGAGGAAATGCAGCAATATAGGGCATAAAACAGTTGTCTTCAGAAAATAACGTTTATAAAAGTGATAAATGGGACTTGGATCCCTTATAATACATGATATGCAACTCACATGAAAAATTAGAGGTGAAACAAATCACTCTAGCCAACATAAACAGATCTCCCCAAGTCAATGCAGCTCAAATAAGCCCAAACCCCGTAGCCTAGCTTATGAAAAAAGTACTGAAGCAAGGATTGTGTTATTTTAATAAGTTTTTATGTAGAAAATGATGATAAATAAGAGATAATAGGTGTAAAATCATCCAATAGCAGATAAAATGGAGATTCCTTCCTTTTTATACAAAATAAGATCACCCGGCAAGAGTTATATGAGAGTACAATGTATAAAAATGAAAATCTGCAGATATGGATTTGAAAAACGTACTTTTACTATAGCACTAAATATATATGACTGAAATATACAAGTTACAGAGGAATAATTAAGTACAGAGCTTCCCGGGAGAAAGGTTGGCCTTTCCTCCAAGGAACTAGCTCACAAACAAGGGCTCAAACCCTACAACTGCTGCTCTGGAAAAAATGACGTAGTTTCCCCAGTAAACTGCATTGTAGTGGATGGGAACTGAGTTGGAAACTTTCCAAGATGTCAAATAAACTCCGAGACCTCATGTACAGATCTTGCAAATAAAGGGAAGCTCCCTCCTCTGAAAGATAAGCCCAGGAGCTGGTGTTGTGAATCTCCCACTGCACACCCAGCAACACAGTGTTTCCTACTGCAAGAATAACATTGTAGTTGTAGGAGGTGCTAGGCCTCAAGCCTGGATATGGAAGAATGAAGAACAAAACTTCTCTAAGTGACCTCTCAATGAAGGAGAAAGAATCCCTAAGCAGGAATGCCTTGTGCTGAACAGCACTGCATACCCAGCTCAACAGCTGAAGAATGCTCAAGTGTCTAAGCAGACATGAAAATGTAATCCATAAGCTAACCCCAAAAGTTTGCCATCTTCCTCCTTATAATGTTTGTGAGCCTCCTCACCTTGGGTCCCACCTATTAAGGTTTCCAACACCATGTGAATACTCTCCCTCCAAAACTGCGTTGTCTTCTCAAGCAAGCCACACCCTCTTAGGCAATGCTATTGACTTGGTCAACTTGACTAAATCAACATGATCCTTTTCTTGTTCACACATGGGAAGTGCAAAATCCAGCTACCAAGTTATCTCCTTTTCACACCAAGAGGGATTTTATGTCAATACAAGTTAAATATGGGTCATTTTCCCATTTATTCATCTACTTAGGTGCAAAAATCAAAATATAATATTCCAATTAGCTGCATGCAAATTTTAGGAATATTACAGTCCTCCCCTCTCAAAGATTGCTTGTCTTCAAGCAAGTGAAAGGATAGACTAATTTATGTCTCCTCCTCTCCATGTATCATCCATTTATGATGGTCTCCTCTAGGTAAAGAGATGATGTCTCAACAATGAATCCTCATAGTGCCTCTCCCAAGCAAACAAAGTAGCATTTGGTGGACACCCCAAATGGCTATCATCATTCAGAAGTAACATACTCACGGAGACAACTATGTGTTTTCTAGAGGTCCTCTCAAGGCATGGAGTATGAAATGCATGGGAAATCCTCATTCCCAGGTGAAACCTCCACCCCCAAGCTATCATCCATATGAAATGAGTCACCCTCCAGCATGGCAACTCATGAAGAATCTCCTCCACCTTTGGCTCCTAAAATGTAGGTGGGCTGAATACATGAACATGATAGGCAAGAGGGCCTATCCCACACTGTCCTCCTCTCCACTTATGGTAAGTGTATAGGGCATGCTGATCTTAGGCTGCAACATGATTGCCCTCCAGTGGAAAGAAGAAGATTGAGCCTCCAAGGACCCTTCCTCTAAAGTCATGAGCCATGCCAACCCAAACCATTCCATACAAGATGAATGGCACGTCATCACCATATGGCATCCAAATCAGAAAATGGCTTAAGCTTATGTGCAAGTTTGGATGATACACATGGTCTCTCTGGTGAATACAGCGCAGTCCTTCCAACTGTTGATTCAGAGCATCAAGTGGCAAGTTGTTCTTCAAAGAATTTGCAGCTATGCATGTTAGCTCATCTACTATGGAGTAGTAAGCAACAACATATACTAGCTGTGTATAATCAAAGCAATACAACACTTGCCCAAATTCATGTAGAGATGGGTTATCAACATTACAAAATGTGGCACTAAAGTGACCATGAAACCCAAAAATAATCTTGCTCTCTTGTGGAGCAATGCACTGTTTACATATGGTGAGAAAATACAAATACTCAATAGAGTAATCAACAAGCACATAAATGTATTTCTTACCATGCATCATGTGTGAGATGAAGGTGAGGTCCATGAGTGAGTCCTCCCATGAGAATATTTTCATAAAAATTTACAAGAGGAGAGGGTGCATACTCCCTTTGGAACACTCCATCAATAAAAACATGCTCTCATGTGACAGCGCTGTAGGCCTTAGTAACAAGGCTCTTGTCACTCCATGACTTCTCCCTTTGACATTCCATTTGCCAAATCTATCCACCATCATACTTCTATGTGAGAAGATCTCCTTCCTACATGGAAACCCCTCATAATCCTCCAATGCAAAAGGATAGCCTCCTTGCACCATGAATGTGCCTTCCTCCTCTCTGGAAATATCATAAAAAGTATCAGAAATTTTTTGCCCATACTCTCTTCTTGTCAACCAAATGAACCATGTCGCCTTCTTATGCATTTCTTTCTTGAGATACAAGGCATGAGACAAGAAAATCAAAAACTTTGGGTGGTGCCCATGCTCACCCAATAGAAACCAGCGCAGGTCATCTCCTCCCTGCTTTAGATCTAGATGTGGTAAGTGGTTTATATGCCACTTACTTGCTGCCCTTATCATTCCACCATGGCTGAAGGTGACATGTATGTTTGGTGCTTTGGGGAAGCACCCATCATGCTACAAGACCTCCCTTAGCCTATCAAGGGAGTGGCCATGCTCGAGAATAGTTCTGGCCCATAGTTGGCCATGAAGTTTATAAGGTAGGACACTCCTCTTAGGAGTCATGGCCTGCACATGTAAAGTAAAAGAATGCATGCAATCATAAAATAGAATGTGATTTACATAAGCATGCTTCTTACCCAAGGTCTCCAGCACTGTAATAATCCCTCCCTTGGCTAAATGTATCATCATTGTACAAGGTTGAGATAACACTTTGCTCCTCCCATCAAGGAGTTGCCCTAGAGGGCTTCTCCCAAGTAAGGAGACATCAAGGCATAGATCATCATGCCTTATTAGTACATCACTCTTTTGAAATAAAGAGGGGTAAATGTTCCTTTCCCATTGAATTTTTCCCTCCTCTTCATCTTCTGCAGTATTCAAGATCTCACCATGTGATATTGATGGCACATGTTGCTCATGGATTGTGCCAAAATTTCTATATGTTAGACTCTTTGAAAATCCTTGCAAGAATACAAGAGCTTCTCTTCTTGGAGCAGTTGCTTCTTCTTCTTCTTCACGAAATGCTAGAGGTGCCTCTGTCATGACTGCGCTATCACCCCTAGCCTTTTCTTCAATAGTGGAAAATGCCTCATCATCAACAGGAAATGGCACAACATTCATCATGCCTCCCACCACCTTGCACCCTAACTCCTCATGCTACATGCAACTCAAATAAGGTGCAAAGGAATGAATGTTCATCCCCTCTTGGATCAATCCCAAATTTCACAGCGCTGTGCAATCTTCTTGTTCCACCAAAGCAATGAGTTTTGATCCTTGACCCTGTGAGGAAAATTTCCCAAGGTTTTCCATAAGAATTTCTGAAATGGTCAGAGATGGAAATGCATGCATACCTTGGTGAGTCTTGGGAACCTCTTGTATGGTTGCAAGGGTTCCTTCCTTCAATGTGTTGGTTGATCCAACTACTGCTACAGATGGATGCCCCTCCATGAATGTGACAGCGCTGGTACAAGGCTCCTTAAGTGGAGAAGAGGACTCCTCCTCCTCTAGTCTTCTACTGTCAAATCTCCTGGTTACTTGATAAATAAAATCAGCAAAAGTATATACTCTTGCATGACCTTCATGGCTGATCCACCAAGAGCTTGCCTTGCTTTACAAGTGCAGCGCTGAGATCTCCACAGCTTATCTTTCCAATACTGGATGTAGTAGGAAAAATGCCTCTAGTTTCATCACCCAAGTCTTTGTTGCACACTTGAGTGATCCATCAAATATAGACAACAGGAATATGTTGCCTCTTATCATCCTCTTTCTACATGGTCTTCTTTCTTCTCTCAGTTGAATAAACTGAGGAAAATCTAGGGTCTCTTTGAAAGCCCTAGGTTGGCACTTGTATTCTACCAAATACCCACTCAGGATCTCATTTTCCAAGTTTTCTTCTTGCTCTCCACTCCCTTTATGAGAACAGGAAGTGCATGGGTCTTCTTCTTCCATCGGTTGAACCTCCTTGGAGAGGCTCTTCTTAGATCTGAAAATTGATGACAGTAATCTCAACCTCTCCATAATTTTTTTCTCCCCTTCTTCTTATCTTCTAATTGGATCTAAAATCCATAGGTTGAGTGAAGAGCAGAGCTCTGATACCACTGTAATATCCCAAAACCGGGATTTTCTACAACAAATGGAATATCTTGAGATATTCCAAAGTTGGAGCTTCAGCAACTCATGAGCATGGAAATGTAGAAGAGCTCATTAGATGTAAAATAACATCTCACCAGCAGATATAATAACCTCAGCAAGAGTATGGCCTATATTCTCCTTCCCGGGTGGGGAAATGCAGCAATATAGGGCATAAAATAGCTGTCTTCAGAAAATAACACTATACAAGTGAGAAATGGGACTTGGATCCCTTATAATACATGATATAAAACTCACATGCAGAATTAGAGGTGAAAAAAAACACTCTAGCCAACATAAACAGATCTCCCCAAGTCAATGCAGCTCAAATAAGCCCAAACCCCATAGCCTAGCTTATGCAAAAAGTACTGAAGCAAGGACTGCGCTATTTTAATGAGGGTTTATGCAGAAAATTATGAGAAATAAGAGATAAGAGGTGTACAATCATCCAATGGCAGAGAAAATGGAGATTCCTTCCTTTTTATACAAAATAAGATCACTCGGCAAGGGTTATATGAGAGTACAATGTATAAAAATGCAAATCTGTAGATATGGATCTGAAAAATGCAGTTTTACTGCAGCACTGAATATATATGACTGAAATATGCAAGTTACAGAGTATGAAGTACAGAGCTTCCCAGGAGAAAGGTTGGCCTTTCCTCCAAGGAACTAGCTCACAAACAAGGGCTCAAACCCTGCAACTGTTGCTCTAGCAAAAATGACGCAGTTTCCCCAGTAAATTGCGCTGTAGTGGATTGGAACTAAGTTTTCCACTTGCCAAGATGTCAAATAAGCTCTGGGACCTCCTGTACAGATCTTGCAAAGAAAGGGAAGATCCCTCCTCTGAAAGATAAGCCCAAGAGCTGGTGTTGTGAATCTCCCACTGCACACCCAGCAACACAGTGTTTCCTGCTGCAAGAATAACATTGTAGATGTAGGAGGTGATAGGCCTCAAGCCCAAATATGGGAGAATGAAGAACAGAACTCCTCCAAGTGACCTCTCAATGAAGGAGAAGGAATCCCTAAGCAGGAATACCTTGTGCTGAATAGCATTGCATACCCAGCTCAACAGCTGAAGAATGCTCAAGTGTCTAAGCAGACATGAAAATGTAATCCATAAGCTAACCCCAAAATTCTGCCATCTTCCTCATTATAATGTTTGTGAGCCTCCTCACCTTGGGTCCCACCTATTAGGGTTTCCAACACCATGTGAATACTCTCCCTCAAAAACGGCCCTGTCTTCTTAAGCAAGCCACACCCTCTTAGGCAGCGCTGTTGACTTGGTCAACTTGACTGAATCAACATGATCCTTTTCCTATTCACACATGGGAAGTGCAAAATCCAGCCACCAAGTTATCCCCTTTTCACACCAATAGGGATTTTATGTCAATACAAGTTAAATATGGGTCCTTTTCCCATTTATTCATCTACTTAGATGCAAAAATCAAAATCCATTATTCCAATTAGCTGCATGCTAATTTTAGGAATATTACACTGAAATTTTTTGCAAAAATATTGAAATAATGAAAAGTGTTTAGTATTTAAAGAATTGTTTTATGTATTTTAGAAAATATTTTGCCGCCCATTTTTCAGTTTACCGCTTTTTTTTTCACTTAAACAAAATAGAGTTTCGCTTTTTTTATTTGCGGTTATTTGTCACCGGTGCATCACTTAATAGCACTGCACCAGTGCGTCCGTTAATAAAATGGAACTGGTGTGCAGTAACGATAACACATTGGTGTTGTGATCTGTACATTAGCACCGATAACAAGAAGTCCATTTCTAAGGCACCGAAATTACTTTTAGGTGTGTGCACCAAAATTTATTGTTGATTTTGCTCAAACGCAAGGAGAAAATATCATAATTATATCAAATGGACAATTCTTCAAAATCCAGCTCGTTCCATAATATTTATCAAATTCCATCGCGGTGTTCTCCCTATCCATCTCGAGGTGTAATATTTACTTCATATTTTATTTATATTTTCATTACCTAATTGAATTTATGTTTTTTATCCATGTCAATCATGCATAGCGTAATTAAATTTATAATGTATACAAATTTGCAGGTTCATGCAGATTCAGAATCGAGTTCAAATGCACAAAATATTCAAACAGCTCCAAAACGTCGGAAGCTCTTATCAGGAGCAGCATACCGCAAGGCGCATTTGGTGTATGAAAATGGACAGCCGCTTCACCCTGCCAATTGTAACAATATTGCATATTCTAGCCAGAATCCTGGGAAAATGATGGTAATAATTATAATTGTTTGGTATATTGATTAATGTAATTATTTCAATGTCAAACCAATTAATCATGCAATATTGTCAACGTGGTTACTAATTGATATCATATATTTTGTACTAATCATGTTCAATTTATTTTTTTAATTATTAAGATTCTAGTGATGATGAGCGACCTACCTACCATCTTCCGTTACACCCCACGACAATGTCAAATCGAGAGAAGACTGAACTAAGAGAAAAAAATGGAGAGGAACGATACCAAGAATGGTTGAATCAACCGCCAATTCAATTCCCGCTACATCCAGATTCACCAATTAGGAATGACTACAGCAATAGTAGTTCTTCACAAGCTGGAAATGGAGGCAATCAAATAGAGGTTGGTGTGGATGATTACTTAAGGGATATTACTTCCATGGAGACAATGTTGTTAGATGCATTCCAAAACAATGATCAACTAGGGGATGATGCTCATATCGCTGACACCTTTTTCGAAAGCCTTAAATTTACTTCCACCACCCCTCTCTTTGGACCTGGCGGTTAGTCAAATTCTACCCAGTTGGGGACAACAATGTTACTGTACAAATTGAAAGCAAAGTTTGGCTTGTCGAATGCATGTTTCTTGGAAATTTTGAGGTAAGTTACCATAAATTCCTCCCTTATATAAATTTGAGAAATATAAATAGTACACAATGAACATTAAAAATGGTAAATTTTATGAATGTTAATAATTATATTCAAATTAATGTACATTTATTAATATAATTTTCCATGATCACCAACTACGAGTTATTCAAAGATAAGGTTCGTCTGAGTGATAATCTCTTCCCTGGTAGTTGCGAAGAGGCAAAGAAATTGTTGAAAATATTGGGTGTTGACTACATATCATATCATGCATGTCCAAATGATTTTATTCTATATAGAGGAGAATATGCAGACAAAGGGATATGTCTGAAATGTGAAGGTCCTCCTTTTAAGATAGTGAGGCACATGCCTATAATCCCAAGTATACAAAGGCTCTTTCGTTGAAAAGAATTAGCTATGTTGCAGGATGGCATGCCTTACACAGAAATGAGTTGGGAGTTATGTGAATCCCAACTGATTCAATAGCCATGAAGAATATAGAGGATACATGGCCCGAAAAATTCAAGGATAAAGTACGAAGTCTACGACTCAGCATAGCCATGAATGGCGCCAACCCATATTCCCTCCAGAACACCAACTATTATGTTTGGCCTATAGTAGTGATCAATAACAATATCCCCCCATGGTTGTCTGTGAAGAATGAACATCTTATGTTGGCTCTCATAGTCCCTGGTAGAAGACAAGTGAAGAATATGGATGTCTACTTACAACCACTTGTAGATGAATTGAAGGAATTATGGGATGGGATAAATGTATACGATGTATCAAGAACCATCGCAGCAGAGAGGATTTTTACGTTATATGGCATATGTGCTTTCACGACGCATGATTATCTAGGCTCAGGAGTTTGCTCTGGTAAATTACATGTTTAATTTATTGATTTGTTTATATATGTAACAATATTCTTTCACATATTAGTTATTTAATTCGTTGTAATTGTTCTGATCTTCATGATATTCTTTAATGTGCCATGCATATTAATTGTATACAATAATCTCGCAAGACTTGTAACAAAAGGGTATTTTGGATGTAAACGTTGTGGACCTTCTCTGAAAGCTAGATGGTCCAAGGACCTAAGAAAGCCAGTGTATGATTGCCCCAGGGTATTCCTCCCAGAATAACACCCTTACATAAGAGCAGCATCCTCTTTCAATGGTAAACGAGAGAGAACCCAAAGGCCTCCAATAACGACACCAGCTGAATCGTTTAGAGCATATGAGAGACAGAAGGAGAAGGAGTTCATAGAAATGTTCGATTCAAATGGGGATCCTATGTTCGATGATCCATAATTCTTCGACACCTATGTTGAGAAATTTCCCATTGGGATGAAAAGGAAATCTATCTTTTATAACCTCCCATATTGGGAGCATCTTAAGATTACCCACTTATTAGATCCCATGCATATATTTAAAAATGTTTCATCTTCTTTATGGAGCCACATATCATCGAAAAAAAGGGACACATTGGTTGTTAGGAAAGATCTTATTAGTTCAAAAACTAAAAGAAACATTGGCCAAGACGATTAGAAAGTACGGGATCATAGGCAGGCGTTGGTCCCTCTAATTCATGGTATTTCAAAGAAGGAGATGTCCCATGGATTTTTTTTTTTAAATGATATTTCTTTGGCAAAGGAAGTTATAATGGGTGTGAGGGTTCCAACTTCATACGAGTCTTCACTACGACGCTACTTCACCATGGATGACCATTTGTCGTGGTTGAAATCGCATGACCATTTGAATCTTCTAGAGTACGTATAATGTTAAAAGCATGATTTTATTATTTTTTAAATTAATAAATTTTATCCCATGTGGGGATCATAAAACATAACTAATTTTGTATATTATTGCACGTGTTTATAACTTTGTAGTGTCATTATCCTTTGTTCATGTGTGGGTGTGTGAAACATGAATTCCTTAAGACCTAGGACGTGCCATATCTAAATTATCTGCATTTGTACGTTGGATCAAGTCAAAGGAGATTCATGTGGCTAGCATTCTATGGTGGCGTCAAGAGATAGTTGAGATTGTTTGTATGTTTGAGAAGGAACTGTCGACGAGTTTCATGGACTTGCAAGTTCATCTTCTAATCCACCTAGTAGATGAGGTTGAATTAGTTGGGGTGGTTTCCTGTAGTTGGATGTTCTTCTTAGAGAGGTACATGAAGAAATTGAAAGGTTTTGTTCGAAAAAGGGCAAAACCCGAGGATTCTATGGTAGAGGGGTACATATCGTATGAGTATTTCTATTATGCCAATGAGTACATCAAGAAAATCGACAACACACCAAGTGCGGTGATTTGGGACGATGAAAGGGATGAAGACAAAAGAGAAGGGGAGTTGCTACAAACGAGTGGAAAAAAGTGCTTGATAAAGAGTAAGCGACTTATAATTTTTCAAATTTACACAAAGTAAATACTCATGTTGAACTTCGATATAATGTGTATTTTTATCTCTACGTACTATATAATGTCAGTTTGATTTCATCAGCAAATGCAAAAATTGAAGAAATCAATAAATTCGTTCTTTACAATTCTGAAGCAACACAACCGTGGGTCGCATTGTACGAACAAAATAGCATGAAATGGGATAGTGACAAGAAAGAATTCAGACGGTTGAATGGTAGAAGTGCGCCTTATCCCGATCATTTAAAAGAAAATATGCCAAAAATATGCCCCAACAGTTTGGTTGTTGACCTAGTTAGAGATAAATACGGTTCAACCGGTCGTTACCCACATGTTGAAGAGGATGCTTTAAACGTAGGGATTGGTTGCAGCAACTTGGTAATAATATATTTAATTTATATGTAAATTTGAAACTTATAAGACATCTATATTTCATATTTTAAATGTTGGGTTATTATAAGACACATGACACTATGATTTTTTTAATTTTTTTATAATAGGTGCATTTGTTCCCATCTATGTGGGCATATGGACACCATTTTTGCATAGAAAATGCCGATGCTAGAAACATCACACAAGACTATAGAGTGGAAGTCGAGTTCAATAAATCTAGTCGATCTAGCCACCGTGATCAAAACCTAGTACGAGGAATGTTAGGTTTCGTTAGAAAGATAGAAGAGATCATTGAAATGGATTTCTCTTCTTTCCAATGTGTTATTTTTAGGTGCAAGTGGTGGGACACCTTTGATCGAAATAATGCAAAGGAAGATCGCGATAGTAGGTTGATATGTATCAACTCTAGAAAGATGTGGGATGAAGCTAAGGAGCCCTATGTTTTCCCCAAACACTGCAATCAGGTGTTTTTTTACCCAGATGCGTTGGATAGGGATTGGTGGTTCGTATTGAGACATGACCCTAGATCAAAACATATTTTTGATAACAATAGTGTTATCATGCTATGCGAGTTGGAAGATAATGAGGGTGATCATGAGAACCGAGAGTGATCTATGGTACATGTGTTATTTCATCAATATTTATACTTTTTAAGATGGGTTTTTTGAAACATTATAATATTTATTTTGAATTAATTGGTAATTTGCATTGTGTTAATGTTAAAATCAATATTTTATTTGATAATTTGCAATTATGTTGATCTCAAAAACAATGGCGTATTGTATAAAGTTTTTTTTTTTTGTATGTAAGATCATAATAAAATAATGATAATTCTAAAGTACATGAATTTATTTGCATTATTTTCTAAACTTTATCATATTACAATAATTCATATTATTCTAGATTTATTATTTTACAATTACTTAAAATTTTACAAATTTAAATATTTAAATATTTTAATAAAATCATTTCACATTAATACAATTAAAATTTTCACATTAATACAATTAAAATTTTACAAATATTTTACATACAATTACAATCAAAATGACAATTACAATTACAATTTTACAATTTCACATACAATTACAATTTTAGGATTTTACATACAATTACAATCAATTCACAATAATACAATTAAAATTTTACAAATATTTTACATAGAATTACAATTACAAGTTTAGAATTTTACATATATACAATTACAATTTTACAAATTTAAAATTTTCAATTACAATTATAATTTTACAAATTTAAAATTTTCAATTACAATTACAATTTTACAAATTTACATATATACCATTAAAATTACAATTTTAGAATTTTACATACAATTAGAATTACAATTACAATTTTACAATTTTACATATATACAATTACAATTTTAGAATTTTACATACAATTAGAATTACAAATATTACAATTTTACAATATCATGATCATTTAATATTAAATTAATTAATAAACATCACATTCATGATAACCATCATACAAACATCATATTTGACTAAAAAAACACATTCAAATTCGCTAACATCATCGTGATCATGATCATCTAACAAAACACAATTAGTATTATATAACATCATCACAACACAAACATCAAATATACATCCCATGTGAAATAAATGCTGTCACATACACATCTATCTGCAAGCTGCACATTAAATGAACATATCTAACATGACCTAACAATATACACATCATGATGATCACCAACATGTAAATTAAGTACAACTGCAACATGAACATAAAATACATGGACTATATATACTAAATAATGTCAAAAATATACAACTGTAATATAAATGTCATGGATCAGCTGGTGGTACATCATCAATAGCAGTACTAGTCGAGGTCTGCTTAGTCAATGGTGCAGCCTCGACAAGCTCAAAAACATGTTGATCATCATGTGTCTGCTAATCTGGTATTGGTGCCTCATGCTTATTAGGATCAACTGTCGGCTGCTCATTTTGATGACTCGACATGGTCGATGGTCCAGCCTGCTCATGATCATGAGTACTATTGGATGTTGTAGGCTGTTTCCTGGACGTGGTCGATGGTCCAGCCTGCTCTCCATGATGATTGTTGGTCGATGCTAGTGGAGGTTTCTCATCTGGCACGGCGTGAGGTGAACGATCATTAGATAATGCGTCGCTGCTCACGGACTATCGATCACGTGCTGCGTCTCGACCATGCCTATAACGTGCAACGATCCTTCTCAACCGCGTAACTAAGGTCGTAGCTCCTACGACATGCCGCATTAGGCTGTACATGTCATGCGGTATGCCTCTCCACATATGTAACAACCTACCATTGGCCTGTATGTCTCTCATAGTAGCGGGCCTGACTCCTGCCTCAAAAATCAATGTAGTGATTTGGTCACCCAACTCCATCCTGAAGTTGTTATCAAGCCTACCGCGCCTAGAAAAAGGCGGTACCAGCGCACCAGCAGGAGCAGGTCTCTTTGCATCAGCCTCTTGATGATCCTCGGCATCTGGCATATCCCAATTTCATCAGGATCCACACCTGGATCATGTGGTGGTGCTGGCATGCCCTCGCCATCAAAAGACCCAATGTCTGCAAAATATATACAAGTACACAACAATAATTAGACAATTTCATTACACAATTTAATAAAAACAAGTTAAAGAATATGTTAGAATAAATTTAAATAAAACAGTAATATTACCTCTATCATCCGGTGGCTCATCATCTGTGAAGAGGATGTTGGCACACACTCGCCGATCCAAACCAACATAAGGACCGGGGACCATAATG
This sequence comes from Pinus albicaulis, assembly GCA_034641835.2. NCBI lineage: Eukaryota > Viridiplantae > Streptophyta > Pinopsida > Pinales > Pinaceae > Pinus > Pinus albicaulis. The sequence continues at coordinate 155,035,198 of CM076576.1, read as the reverse complement.
AAGGGATGCTCGTCAACACTGGCTAGCAACTCTAGTGCATCATGCGATATCCTTGTGGAAAACACAGTCTTGCCCCTCTTGGGCATCATCTGTCCCAACATGTGCATCTGTGCCTCGAACATCAGCCTAAGAGGCTGTCGAACAAAAGTAGGCCTCGTCTCTAGAAACCTCTCAAAAAATAAACAAAAAATCTCTTAATAAAAAGAGAATTTGACCCTCCCTTATGCATGAGCACAAAATGTATCTAACGCTGTACAAAACTGCTGCAAAAAAATGGCAGACCACCTGACAAGTCGTGGCTCCTGTACTAAAGAATTAACATAATATAGAAGCGAGAAACTAATGTGTTTCCCACCACTAGTGTTCTGTGAAATGGTTGAAATCAGAAGTGAGAGGCACCTCACCTCCTGACTGCCAAATGCACCAATACGTAACTGACCTCCGGAGACCTGAAAATTTGAAGGAGACAGTATATCTGCACTAATGTATCTCTGGGAGTACACAAACTGACTCCCTGCTACATAGCCAACTGGAACCTCTACAAATGAGGGAAAATCCACCCCTCTCCTCAATATCCCTGTAATGAAATATATGTTCTCCTCAATGGGCGCGTACCACTGGTTAGGACCAACCCAAAAAGCCTGTCGATGGGCATTTCACCTACGGATAAGATGTCTCAAAAACACACCATGGCCCTTTAGGGAAGTATCCTCCTCATAGAACTTGAGGAGGCCTACTTGCCTTAGGAGCCCCTGGGTAGTTGTTGTAATAGGGCGATGGTACGCATCTCTCTCCCTCTCTCGTGCCTCCCATAGGCAAACCATGTTATATTGGTCTGTCTATTGTTCTTGTTATTCCCCCTCTTCTCTCCTTTCACGTCTCTGAATGATTGAAATATTAAATACAATTTTTTTATTAAATGAGACATGTGTTTAGGAATATACATATATAATTTTTTTTGGAAAAAAAAAACAACAGTCGGTGCGCCACAAAAAACAGGCATGCATCGGTACTGGTGCGTCTTTTTTTGTCGCCCACCAATGGCGGTGCACCAGAAAATATTTAGCGCACCGGCAACGGTGCACCTGAAAATTTTCAACGCACCATTGACTATGGATGGTGTCAGGAGTGCGGTGTGCTGACTAAACTTTACGCCGCGAGGCATATAGTTTGGTCAGTGCACTGACCTCCTGACATCATTACATAGTCAACGGTGAGGTATTTTACCAGGCCGCACCGTTGACCCTATCAAAATGCGGAATGCAGTGCGTTGACAAAAATACCCGCCCTGGGGCGGATATTTAAGTCAACACACCACATTTCTACTATTCCACATGGTCAACGGTGCGGCCAAGTAACCAACCTCACCGCACTTTTTTTTTAATTTTAAAATAACACGGTACACCTTTAGGTATTGCCTCAGAACCTGTGTAGATATTGTTAGCACCGGTTGTGGTGTGGCCTGTAAATTTACAAGCAGCACCCCGAAACTGTGCGAGTCGAAGGGATCGAGCGTACCTCACAACAATTTTTTTTTTAATGGTTAATTTTAAGGTAATTTAAAATTATAATCCACTAAAAGGCTTAATTATGGAAAAAAAATAAAAACACCTGTACATTTGGCCGTCGAGGAGGCATATTGGCTATAGAATTTGCAAAAGAAAATTTTCCCACCGTTTTGAAAAAATCAAGTTGGAGTTTGGTGGGCAATGCACAGCAGCAGTGCATGCAATGGTTGCAATGGGAGCACCGATGTCGGGGTGGCTCAGACAAGGATAAATTGCGCCGGTTCTTGAGAGCTCTGGAGCATTGAGAAAAGTGAAAAATGTGTTTTTTGGCCGTAATTTTTTTTATTTAACCCTTTTCTGGTGCGCGGGGTTTTATAGGCGCACCGGTGTGGTTTCTTAAGACCGCACCAGGCAGTTTCTTTTTTGGCGTGGGGTTTTATGACACACCGGTGTAGACAATTTGTAAATCACTGGTGCACTATAGTAATATGACGTACCGGGAGGGTGTGTACGGAGCGCACGGTGTCTGGTGTGCTAATGTTTTGTGCGCACTGGTGCTTTATCTTATTGAACGCACCGGTGCGATTTAGTATGATAAGCGCACGTGACAAAAAACATCCGCAAAAACCTCCACCCGCCAACCTCCTCTAGTAACCTCTGCTAGAAATGGATCTCTAGTGTATTTTTATAAGGGGTTCCTCAAAAAAATCCGCTAGAGGGTCTTTTCCTTGTAGTGCAATAAGCATAGAAATAACTCAATGAGAAAAAGAGATCCATATGTTCTATCTTTAATAAAAAGATTAATATTACAACCCGATGCCTTGATGTCGTACAAATTTCTCCTGGGGTCAATAACAATCATTTATCCTTTAGTTTGATAAGTCTTCCTCTCTACCATCATGGATTTATAGACATAAGGGTGTGATCATTCTCATGCCAACAACAACTCACTAGTGTAGAAAGTATGCACTCTTATGAATTCTCTTCGGCTTAGAAACTGTATAAATTAGTCTCTAATTGCATTGGTATCTACCATGTGTGTACAGTCTACTTCAGTATCTACCCTTCAACCTGAAACTTGAGCTCAATTTATAGGGAAATGGAGGTAGTTTCAATTCTATGAAGAGGGGGATGGATTCCTCTCATGAAGGGATTTGAGTTCCATGGACCAAGGGATAAGCTCCATGAGTGGAGGGATAAAGCTCGAACTGATCGCAACTCTAGAAGCTTCTAGTTGGGAGAATATTCGACCAGCTAGGCTTCTAGAATTTACTTTTTCTTTTCTTTTCTTTTCACGGGGGTGCGTAGGTAATAGTGGAAAAACGTGCGGGAGTTACCGCAGTTTATGGACAAAACATCATTGCATGCGCAGGGGAAGGCTAGAAAAATTGTGCAGGTAGACTTTTAAGGGTTTTACAGAGATTTTCTCCTATTCCAAGACTTGATTCAGTAACATTCATTTTTTTGACCTCTAAGGAAACATGATATAGGTAGTGATAGACCCATATGAACAGTCAAATGTCACGGTGACAAAATGACGTGTAACTGTTTGTATGTTTGAGAAGGAACTATTGACGAGTTTCATAGACTTGCAGGTTCATCTTATTATCCACCTAATAGATGAGGTTGAATTAGTTAGGGTGGTTTCTTGTCATTGGATGAGAGAGGTAGATGAAGAAATTGAAAGTTTTTGTTCGACAAAGGGAAAAACCGGAGGGGTCTATGGCAGAGAGGTACATATCGTATGAGTCTTTCTATTATGTCGGTGAGTACATCAAGCATATCGATAACACACCAGGTGCAGTGATTTGGGACGATGAAATGGATGAAGACAAAAGATAAGGGGAGCTTCTCCAAACGAATGGAAAAAGGTGCTTGATAAAGAGTAAGCGACTTATAATTTGTCAAATTTACACAAAGTAAATATTCACATTGAACTTTGATATAATGTATATTTTGATATCATATGTACTATATGTCAGTTTGATTTCGTCAGCGAATGCAGAAATTAAAGTAATCAATAAATTCGTTCCTTACAATTCTGAAGTTACACAATTGTGAGTTGCATGTATCAACAAAAGAGAATGAAATGGGATAGTGACAGGAAATAATTCAGACGGTTGAATGGTAGAAGTGTGCCTTGTCTCGATCATTTAAAAGAAAATATGTGAATTATATGTCCCAACAATTGGGTTGCTAACCAATTCAAAGTAAAATACATTGTAACTGGTCGTTACCCGCATGCTAAAGAGGATGCACTAAACATAGGGATTGGGTGCAGCAACTCAGTAATAATCTATTTATTGCACCTTTGAAATGTAACATCTATATTTTATATTTTAATAGTTGGGTTATTAGACACGTGACACTATGATTTTTTTAATTTTTTTATAGGTGCATTTGTTTCCATCTATGTGGTCATATGGACACCATTTGCACACAGAAAATTTCAATGATGAAAACATGACACAAGACTGTGGAGTGGAAGTCGAGTTCGATCAATCTAGTTGAGCTATTCATCGTGATCAAAACCTAGTACGAGGGACGTTAGGTTACGTCAAAAAGATACAAGAGATCATTGAAGTGGACTTTTCTTCTTTCCAATGTGTTATTTTTAGGTCCAAGTGGCGGGACACCTTTGATCGGAATAATGTAAAGGAAGATCACGTTAGTAGGTTGATATGTATCAACTCAGAAAGATGTGGGATGAAGCTAAGGAGCCTTATGTTTTCCCCAAACACTGCAACCATGTGTTTTTTACCTAGATGTGTTAGATAGGGATTGGTGGTTCGTATTGAGAAATGACCCTAGATCAAAACATATTTTTGAGAACAATAGTGTTATCATGCCAAGCGAGCTGGAAGATAATGAGGGTGATCATGAGAATAGAGAGTGATATGGTACATGTGTTATTTCATCGTTTATACTATTTAGGATGAGTTTTTATAAAGAAGAGGACTTAACCTTATAACGAAGACTCTTTTTTTCCAAACATTATAATATGTATTTTTAATTAATTGGCTTGCATCGTGTTAATGTTAAAATCATTTCACTTGATCATTTACAATTATGTTGATCTCGAAAGCAATTTATTGTATCAAGTTCTTTTTTTATGTCAATTCCTAAAACAATACAACTACTTGATTGCTTTAAATAGTTTTTCACTATATCACTACTTAAATAAATGCACCATATATGTGTGTGTGTGTGTGTGTGTGTGTGTAATACCTTCAAATTTAAAAAAAAAAAAAAAAAATGTTTTAATGTATGTTGTTAATTTTGCTATGTAAGATTATAATAAAATAATGATAATGAATTTATTAGCATTATTTTCTAAACTTTATTTTGCTACAAAAATTCATATTATTTTACAATTATTTATAGTCATACAAATTTACAGCTTTACAATTATGGTAATTTAACAATATCTACAGTATACATTTTACTTACGGTTGTTATGGTTCTGTTGAAGCCTCGAAAATCGCTGCAACAACATTGGGGGATAACCACCTGGTCCAGACCTTAATACAGCTATTTTTCCGTTTATGATAGTGGCTTCGAATAGTTTGACTAGGTCCAGTTACCTTTTCCTTATCGCTATTGGTTTAAAATGTATCTTTAACTACCAATAGACAGGGATATCAGACCACTTCTTCTTGCTAATTAGGCAAGAGAATGACCCTTAAGCTGATTTGGGTTCAGCCAAACCACAACTAAGATTTTTCCTCTTCGAGAAGAGGACTTAAAATAATGTAAAACTTAATCTAAATGCAAACTTATTCTATAATGCAAGCAACAAAAAAACTAATCTAAATCCTATCTCAATTAGGTAGATATAAATCTAACCCAACTAAGAGCAAGATAATTAAATAATGAGAATTTAAATATGTCTGGCTTTTAATTAATGTCAAGCTAACGAAAAAATTTAATTAGCTCACATTTGTGAGTATCAAAACACATTCTATTGAGACCATTTAACTGAAATAATAAATCAACAACACTCCAGAAAAAAGTCACAAAAATGAAATTGATTATCAAATCAATCAAGTTAATAATTAAACAATAATATGCGGAAGAAATTCACAACGCATTGTTATTTAATAAATCAGTCTTATAAGACAAATTTCTGAGTAAATAGTTACTCAGAAATCAGAGTTTAATCCATAAGAACAGAGATACATAAAAATTTGAGACAAATTATTCATATCAACAGAAATGCATAAACATGAATAAAATGAAACAAAAATTTTATTAACATAAAAATGAAACTGGTATTTGATACAGAAATGCCAAAAATACCAGTTAATTGAATCTGCTTCTCTGATCCTGGTCTCTAATAGTACTTTACATTACTTGAATTTCTGCTTTCAAAACTAGAGCTGCAGAAATGCAAACTCTTCCCATCATGCATAATTCAAGACATAAAGAAAAAAACTCTCAATAATTTTCAAATCTGAAATTTTCTCTCATCTCCATCTACAACTATAAATTCCTATTACATAAATGTTTTTATAAATCTAGAATTGCAAAGGAGAGCAGCCCTTTTTACATTTTGCAATCTGCAATTTATAATGTTTCCAAAAGTATTTTGGGAGGAGAGTTTTTTGAAGAAAAAATCTACCCAATCCAATTTAAATTGCTTAAAAATTCCAATATTTAATTGCTGGAGTCTTCTCATTGATTGAGAACTTCTTCTTCTCATCTCTTCAACTGTTTTCCTCCAAAAACAAATCAAAAACAAAATTAAAATGCAAAAATAAAATCAAATTGTCAAATCTAGAAATTAAAATAGATCCAATTAAAAATTAATTAAATAAATAAATAAACATAAGCTTTCTTTAGATTTATGTGTTGATCTAATTGGCCAATGAGAACATAGACGAATGAATTTGCACTCATAAGAACTTGTGGCAAATTAAAATGTAAAAAATAAAACTCAGAAAATTAGTTTTGTTTAAAAATTCGTAGCTTGATATTTTGCTGAATTTTAGACTCAATAAATGATCAAATCTGGAAATAAAACCTCTTCACGAATAATTTCCATCATTTAATCTTTCCAATGAGTTGTCCTGGGCCTCATTTGGCCAAGTAGAACTCCATTTATGAGCCTCTAAATTTGGTATATTAAAATTGCCAAAAATCTGGAATTTTTGTTGTTTGGGCTAAAAAAAATAAAATTTTAAATTAAATTCTAATCATAAATTAGATTATGATATTTAATTAACTAATTCTAATTAATTGCAATTATATTATTCATCTAATTTAGTTATAATATAATTCTAAATTAAGTTTTAATTATCTATTAATTAATTATAATTACAATATTAATTATAAACTAAACTAATTATTTAATAAACTATTTATTAATTAATGTTAATCTAGCTAACAAATATAATTAACTATTTATAAACAAATTAATCAATTAATAATAAATTTAATTAAATTAATTATATTATAAATATTAATTAATTTAATTAATTTTAAATTAATTATTTTAAATATTTAAATATTAAATCTATTATTAAATTAAAACTAACCTTGAATCAAACTAATATAAAACTAAAACTAACCTAACATTAAATTAATATTAAACTAAACTAACACTAACCTTAAACTAATATAAAACTAAACTAACCTAACATTAAACTAATATATATTACATATAACTTAAAACTAACACTATGACTCTTACCTTAATACTAAACTCATTGCATCGCATGAGTTGAATGCGACCCATCGCATCGAAAAACTCAATCGCATCGCATGAGTTGAGTGCGACTCATCGCATCGGAAAATTCAATCGCATCGCATGAGTTCATCGCATCGCATGAAACCAAATAAATTCAATTGCATCGGAAAAACTCATTGCATCGGGGTTTTTTAAAAGAATGTGGCGATTGAAATTGCCCAATGCGATGTTCCGATTAATTTTATTTCTATTTTTTATATTTTTGTTTTTTATTTTTAAATATATTTTTATATTAAATTTATGAAATTATCTAGAGTGTGATTTGCCTAAATTAAACTACAGCCACTTTAATGAAAAAATAAAAATTAAACTACAGCCACTTTGACATTTTGGATTTTCGAGACTAGTAATTTATTTGAAAATTGGAAAATTGGAATAAATAACTGAAATCCCGATGTTTTATGATTTGGCTGTATAAGTGAAAATAAAAATTGTTAGTAATAACTAACTAGGGGTTAATATTTAAACTAAATGCATTATTGAACTAATTTAATTAAAAAAATGGAATATTGTACATTTTACGCATTTTTAACCCACGCGACATAATTGATTAGATTTCAAATGAGTGTCATTTACAAACCAATTGACCAAATGAGGTGAAACAAGCATCAATGAAAAGCTTATAAAAAATCGATTTCAACCAAGCAATCAAAACAAAAATCTAAAGAAGATGAAAAATTAATAAAATCGTAAGATAATTAACTTAATAAAAATCCTAAAAGGCGTTTAGCCAAAAAATTTATAGAAAGGGTCCCCATTATTTGCAGTGAACAAGTTAAAAATGGAGGGGTTGTTGTACCATACAACAATTGGTGATTCACTGGAAGAAACCGTTATCTCTGTTTGATATGAATAAGATTTTCTCAAAATTAAAGTAAAAATAATTAAAGAAGAGAAAATTATTTTTGGAATGCTTGACTAAGTTCATTAGTCTGAATAAAAACAAGAATCATCTTACTGTAATTTTTTTAAAATTTCTCATATATTAAAATATTTCATAACTCTATATCAGTCCTTAATTAGTTGTAGAGATAAAGCAAGGGTCACTTTACAGCTTAGCTTTTAAAATGTACTCATTTCTCACAGGTAGAGCCACTGCTGCCAGCAAACATCTATAGTCTCAACAGGGTTACTTTTTAATCATCAATGATTCAGAATCCCATCTATTTAAGAATTATTGACCTAGAGATAAATCCATTTTTATATATTTATTTTTATTTTTTATTTTTTATTTTTTTAATTCTTAAAATCCATTGTCCTGGTTTCGTAGTCAGATAGTTGACAATGCCATTCACTGGTTATAATTGGACTGAACAAGCTGACTCGTGATGAGACCCCTTGTCTTATAATTGTTTGCAATTACAAGCCATTACCCTTGTTTTTTTAGCAGTGTTGGTAATGTCAGCCTATTTTTCCCTATGATCATGGTAAGCAGACTCATGATGAGACCTCTTATCTTTTAAGTTTTAAATATATTTGTGGATTACACTCTAGAAAAATAAAAATCTTTTAAATAGGGAGAATCATTAAATCCTTAAGAGTTCATAATGACAATTTCAGAGTTAAAAGTGCTTTGTTGTAAAGTGTCTTTACTTGGTTAAAAATAAATTTTCTTGACTGATAATAGAATTTTGAAAGATCTTAATAAAATATTGAAATCTCAAAATAATTACAATTTTGATGAAAAAGAAATTTTTCAGATTTCATGATACTTCGTCAACTTCACTTGTTTTATAATCTCTTCCTTAAGTATGTCTACCTTTATAATAAAAAAAACAAATGTTGCTAAGAGATTTAAGAAAAAACTAATAAGAGAATATTAACAATTTTTCCTATGTATGCCAACCATTGTTAGGTAACAAGAAATTCTTCCATATAAATCATGGCAAAGTCACCAAAATCAAAACTAAAAAACAAAGGAAAAGAATTCTTAAACTAAAGTGAGAAGAGAAATCAGCAAACAAAAATAAAAATGAAGAAATTTAAAAGTGGAAAGGAAAATCCTAATTTTGAAACACAAACTCTAACAAGAATGTTTTATATTAATGTCTCAACAACATGAAGTAAAATAAAATAATCATGTAATCATTCCTTCTTATGTCGAGATTCAAAAAACTTATACCTTGCAGGGTTCTAAGTGTTTTACGCTTTAGATAGCAGTGATCATAAAATTCAGCCACAACGAAAAATTTATGTTTGATGTCAATCTTCTTGTTTCAAAGCATTATCTTAATCAATTTCTAATAAAATGAATGCTTTAAAGAAACAGATTAAAGGTTCAGAAACTTCCTAGTGTATTTGTTTCAACGAATATTATCGCTGCTTATTGAAAATAAAATCAGGAAAAGAGCATAGGGCTTCCAAAATATGATTTGGCAGATGATTGAAAGCTTTTATAAAGAGCTGCAAAACAGATTTTTTATATCAACATAATTCAAAAACAAAAATGAAACTAAAGTAATGAAATGGAAATTAATAAAAGTGGGTACATGAATCTTACCATTGAATAATTGCATTTGATCTTACCTGAAGGTATCAATTTCTCCAATACTAACTGACTTCTTCTTTTAGTTGACATTAAAAATATGAAGAAGGCAAACTAACCAAGAACCTATAACCCAAAATTATTATTTATTTTATTTAAACTAAAGCAAGGATTAAAATGTAAGAACAGAATGCTTTGTGTTCAAGGGAATTGAAATTAAAACAAATGCATCAGAAATGAGATTTAGAATTTACAGTGATGAATATTCTCAAAATATTATAAGTTTTATACAAATTCCATGATTTTTTATAAATTGTTCAGAATTAAGACCAAATTTAAAATAATGAAATTTAAAAATAGAGAGGTCTTGAATTTCATATTTAATTATGGAATTATTTAAAACTAAAATATATGAGAAATCAAAATTATTTGAATATGCTGCAATTTTGTCATCAATCTCTTTAGTATCGTAGCGGTTACCCAAGATTGCTTTAAATTAACACAATGCCTTATCGGATGATTCGTATTGCATGTAGAGGCATGCGTTGGAGTTTATCACATCGGGAGTTGCAGTAGCAAATTGTCAATATGAGATCATGCGAAAAGAATATGTGCGATGAGATTGAGTGATTATACCACTGAAGAAATGTTCTATCGAGGATATTCATGTTGCAAATTGCACATCGCACACCGCATCTCGCGATTTGTATTTTTTGTATTGCATATTGCGCATCGCAGATTTGGAATAGTGACATGACCATGAATAAAAATGCGTTAAAGCGATTGCGATATCGGCAATGCGATGGACAACATGGCTTTCGACATGAGCATTAAAAATGCGATGAACGATATCGATATCAGCATATTGGAATATTGCAAAATAGTCTTGTTGGAAATGTCAATATGAATTATGCGATAGCAGCGATGCGATGGATATAATAATCGGTGATGAGCAAAGAGAAATCGGCAATTTAGTGAAAAGTGATAGCGATGAGAAATCGGCGATGAGTTATCGCATCGCAACTTTTGAAAGGAGCACAACATTAAGTTTTTTTTTTATCCTCAAATTACAATAGGACTTATCGCATTGAAGTTTTATTTTTAAAAAGGAAACAATTGTAAAAAGATTCTGCCAAAATGCGATTGCGATTAGACTTCATCACATTAGAGTTTTTTTAAAATGGATATATCAAAATAAGATTTCTCTGATTTGCGATTGCGATTGGGTTCATCGCATCAGAAATTTTGAAATGAACGAATCAACCTTATGTTAAATGCGATATGCGCGTTTGTGATCCGATCCATTGCATCGGAACTTTTGTGATAAAAAAACAAACTTTTCAATTTATTCCAATGCAATATGAAATTTGGTAAAAAATTGAATGAGGTAACACATCAGAGGTCTTGCATCAAAAATCAAGTTGAAACATTTCAGACATGAATCTTGCGATTTAAATTTCAATTGGTTTTTCTAATGAATGAAAGTAAAGTTAAAGAATGCTCAAATTCTAATGAATCACAAAATAAAATTTCCCTGAACCTGCTGCAAATTTGAAATGGGTTTGCTGCTTACTTCAAGTATTGAAAACAAATGAAAACCTACAAATAAAACAAAACAAGAATCAAAAATAAACTAAGGAAAAGAGAAACTAATAATAGATGAAGATGAACTTGTGAAAGCGTACCTCGAAGGAAATTGTCTCTAAACTTACCTCATGAATTTTAGAATTCTTCCTTCGATTTATCAAAATTCTAACTTTGTTCAAACTCATCTCATTAGTTATTCTAAATTGGAGTGTGCAATGAGCCTAAATAAAATCTGTTTATTCATATTCAGGAAATCTGAAACTCATAAAATTCACCAGAAATAAATATGAAAATAGGCTTCCCTTTTAATTGCAACAACAATTTATTATCTCTGCTCATTCCGAATTCACTTGAGAAAAAATTGTGTTGTTATAGTGACTGTTTAATGATGCCTTTAGTAAATAAATATGATGCACATTGCAGCATCATATAATAAACTAAAGATCAGGATGGGATAAGGCCACTAATTGTGGAAAAATATAAACAAAAATTTAAATGTATGTACACAGCAAAATGGACACCCTTAAGATCATTTTAACAAATTTCGAGGAAAATAATATGAACTTCATGTGATTATAACGAAAGATTAGACTAACCAATAATGATTAAATTGGAATTAAGCTTATAATAGACAATCATATCTTTCATGGGATAATGAGATCATGAAGCTTTATATTCTAAAAAACCTTTAATGAATAAATTTCAGAAGAAAATCATATAAGGATATTTTGAAATAGAGAAAAGTGGGTTTGAGGTGATTGGTGCCAAGTGCAACTTCAATTGAATTTAGTCAAGACGTTATTCAAAATGGGCAAAGTAGGGATATTGCTGCAATAAATTTTAATTTTTTTAAAAAATGGGGAGCAAGAATTCGAAATTTTCTGATAAGAGGAAAATATTTCCCTGAACATGTATATGATATGAAAAGAACTGATTGCTCGTTTTATTTTTATATTTTTTTTTTTATCTACAGAACTATTAAGAATAAATTAACTACATAAAACAAACTAACTAAATTAATTCTACTTTTATTCTAACCATATACATGAAAATGACTAGGTATAGTCATATTTCCAGTGTAACCATTCTCTCATTTTAATTCCATCATACATACACAGTTCAAATGTTAGTAATAAAAATACAAATCCAATTAAACTAAGAAAAATAAATCTGTAAGTAGAATTTACAGTTATTATTAACAACTTATTTTCAATCACCTTCTTTTGAAATGTCTTTTCAATTTGAATTCCAATTGGATCATAGAAATTTGGATGGGTTTCTATTCAGGATTGGAAAATATTTAAAAGAGGAGATGACAGGCCAGATTTTGGATATGAGCTTTTAAATTCAAAGGCCTGAAAAAAAAAATTAAAAAATTAAAAAAAAAATTTAAAAAAAAAAATAAAATTAGTGTTACGTGTAAGTGTTAAACTATTAACAATCTTCCATGAAGGAAGACTTTCCAAACAATTTTCAAATGAATTAATGAAAATTGGATGTAAATTTGTCAAATAAAATGGAAAATTATTAATTGGATTAGATTGCTAGCTATATTGAAAAAATACATTCTCTTGATGACACTGCCTTTGAGAAGAAAGAAGCTTTTGATAAAACATAAGCATTGATTGAAATTGAAATATTAATAGCTTTTGATGTTCATAACTATAATCTAAAACTTAAATTTCCCAATAGGGCAATGCATCAATTGAGTGTTCACTATTAAAGTGCTCAATATGCCAGCGGAGAGGGTTAAAAAATTGAAAAATAAAATCAGAAAACAAATCTAAATTTGAACAAAATAAGTATAAAATGAAATCTCTATTAATACAACTAATGTTACAGCACAATTAGGATTGTTTTGAAATAATTTATTTTTCACAAGGATTGGCGAGAATAATGGAATTTGAATAATAGCCAATTGCAACTTGTGAATTAAAAAGAGAATTATGATTATGAGCAGAAATGAGAGTTTGATCATGATATGAATCATAAATTGGAATGTTTTCTCGAATGGTGAAATCATGAAGATAATTTGCTGCTCCAAAAAGAGGATTGGTTGGAATAGTTTCTAAATTGAAATGTTCCTCATTCTTAGATGTCATTTGAATTTTATCATGAGGATTCTCTTGATAAGAACAGAAATAAACATCCTTGATATCAAAGTAATTATCATAAATGACTTCCCAATATTTTTTAGAATTCCCTTCGATCTCGTCCAATATATCAAAACAAGGAGGAACAAAAAATTTATGCTCATTAATGGCAAAAGAATGATCAATAATTGTTTCTCTATCTTGATAAAAGTTTATTGGTAATTCATTTAGATCATCCTCTTTATTTTTTGAAATATCATTAATACCAAGAGGGGAGAAATTACCAACATTAAAAATATCAGGATAAAGGGAAAAATGAGAATCAGAAATAATGAATTCAAAATTTTCTCTGTTTGAGAAATCTTGTGTGCTTTGTTCACTATAAATTTCAGATTCTAGATCATTCCTTTGTATACTCATACTTTCTTGAAGAAGGTTGTTTTGCTGCTCTGTTTTCAGCATTTGTTCATCATGAAAAAATTCAGAAATTTGTACAGCAGTTTGCATTTTATTATTCACTTTGATTGCTACTTACACGTGTTGATTTGCGATCTGATTTTCTAAATTTAGTGCAGAGGAATTTTTATATTTCAAGGCAGTTTTTTCTCCAAAATTACTGTTATTGTCTTCTTGCATTTGAATAGAAATATTTTCCAAGCTTTGTGAGACCACTTCATCATAATTTATTTGCACATCCACATTGGAATTCTCATTTATGTTGGAATGGGGTAAAACAAAACTTGAACTAATTTCATATGGATTGGGAATGGGAGGAAGAGAGCAAATATATTCAAACCAATCTAATGATTCTTCTTCCGTAGGTTTATCTTCAACTTTAAATCTTAAACAATTCAAATGAAATCGAATATTAAAATCTCTAACAGACTCATTTTCAAATCTTCGTAGATATTCAATTTCATCACATACCTGTTCATAATTATATCAGTCAAATTTACAAATGAAAAGTGTAACAAATTGATCCCAACTATGAATTGAGGCAACCGGAAGAGTTCTACACCAGTTTCTAGCTTTTTCCACAAATGTGAGAGTAAAAATTCTGCATAAAATGCGTTCATCAATTCCTTGAAAATCATAATTTGAAACATTTTGAATAAATTGAAAGACATGATTAAAATCAGAAGAATTTTTCTTACCATTAATTTTTACCTGAGACAAGAGTCTTACCACTTCGGGTGGAGTATTGGAAGATGCACATCCATATATACAACTCAAAATTGGAAGTTTAAGAGGAGCCATCGTAATAAAAACAAATGTTATAATTGAAAAGACTCCAATAGACAACAAGTTTCAGCCCTCCTTCTAGTGCCAAAAATGTTGAAGCCTCGAAAATCGCTGCAACAACATCGAGGATAACCACTCAGTCCAAACCTTAATACAGCTCCTTTTCCGTTTATGATATTGGCTCCGACTGGTTTGACTAGGTCCAGTTACCTTTTCCCTATCGCTATTGGTTTAAAATGTATCTTTAACTACCAATAAACAAAGATATCATATCACTTCTTCTTGCTGATTAGGCAAGAGAATGACCCTTAAGCTGATTTGGGTTCAGCCAAACCACAACTAAGATTTTGCCTCTT